>JAVJGG010000032.1:18901003-18944502 GCA_035590195.1 Aviceda cuculoides
CTCCTCAGGAAGCTGCAGAGAGCAATGAGGTCGCCCCTCAGCCTCCTTTTCTCCAAACTAGACAAGCCCAAAGTCCTCAGCCGCTCCTCACAGGACATTCCTTCCAGCACTTTCACCAGGTTAGTTAGTTACCTTTTGAAGTACGTGATATCTGATCATTTTATTGTTGAGAACTGTGTAAGACAGAGTTTCAAGGCACTGAAGTATTTTGTGTAACCTGCATGAAGAAACATTGCATTCCCCAGGCACACAGTACATCGCATTTTTGCCTGTAGCCGTTTGAGATATATTTTAATTTAGGTGCCTTTGAGAAATGGGATGGAATATTCTTCACTAACCTTCTCTCAGTGCATTTCTGGAGCGAGACTTGGTCCCTCTCTTCCTGAAGGTGGCACTTAGTTAAGAACCAGTGTCTGATTCAACGAGCTCCTTCTGGAGGAAGCTTCTGCTGCCTCCTACAATAGGGGTAGTTCTGCAGCTGCCTTCACAAACCCTCACCATGAAAAACAGTGAAGGCAAGGCAGAGATGGAGACCTTTTACAGTTGTTCTCAAAAGGTGGAGGAGGCTCCCGGGCCCCTCTCATCAAACAGCAGCTGAAGGTTAGTGTGTGTGTGCATGCACACATGAGCACAGGAAAGCTTGTTCGTTGAGAAACCAAAGTAAGTGGCTGACTAGAAGAGGAAATTCTCACTCTCTTCTTTTGTACACAACATCACTGTTTTCTGTAACTCATGCAAGAAACAATAGAAACCACCTCCTGTTCTAGGTCATCTTATGATATGTGCTTTTTCCTTCTCAGAAATATATCTTGGAAAGAGTTACATTACATCAGGCATTTCTGTCTTTAAATAACTCATACTTGCTGTTGGTATCATGCAGTAACTTTTCCAGTGTCACACAGCACCACTGACTTTGCCACATGAACAATTGGTTTGCCTCTTTCCCTACCCAGTAAGCCAGGCTGATTGCTATGTGTCGTTGTGGCTGCCGACCGCGTCATGTGAAAAGTCCCGCACTAAAACTGTGAGAAACTCCAACAATCCTGTGTGGAACGAAACCTTCTACTTCAGGATCCAGAGCCAGGTCAAGGTAAGGAGCCAAAGTTGTCTGCTTGAAGCAGCCTGAAGATTTTTTGTGTGGTGGGTCCTATCTATCTCCTGAACTGCGCCCAGGAATTGTTTTAAGAGATGGCACATGATAAGGGACTGTTCAAGTTGTTTAACAGCAGGGATGACTGAGTTTCCATGCCTGTTCAATGGTGCTGTTTAGGAGGGCCAGAAACTGAGCTCAGGATTGAAGTTTTAGGGAAACTAGAAACTCATATGAATCAGTGCAAGATGGATACAGAATCTGGGAGTTAACTAAGCTGTTGTGTAGGTATAGCCAATGTATCACTTATGTTACAGCAGTTAAACTGAATCAGGGAAGAATTAATATTTGATTTACAGTATGTTTTTCCAAAGGGGGATGATACTTCATTTCTCCACTTTTCTTCTCAGGCACATCCCCAACACTACTTCTTCCCTAGAGCTAATGAAGTCCAGACTGCAGAAACTATAAAAACACCCCTTCTCCCTCTTTTTCCAGAATGTGCTGGAGCTGACAGTGTATGATGAGGATTTTGCTACTCCGGATGACAATCTCCTCTGTGCGCTCTTTGATACTGCTAAACTTCCAATTGAAAGAACAGTGATCCTGTATTTTAAGCCCAGCCCAAAGGTGAGAGCAAAAACTAAAGCAACTAAGAAACCAGTGGAGAGTTATGCAACACTTTCAAAATCTTGGGGTGAGATTTCTGAATCTGCCATGGATGACTTATCCCAATAATGGGTACATGAATTGCCATTCAAAATATAAACACAAAAAATGTGGTAAAAAATCTGGATTTGAGAGCCTGAGCCCTTCCTCCCAGTATTTTTATAAATTATTAACGAGCATATGACTGAAACAGTGCAGTAGGTAGAGGAGGGATCTGACTGTGAGCTATCTCTGAGCAACACCAAGGCTGAACAACCACTGCAGGGTGAATAATTTGTAATTTTTTTTCTTCCATGTAATTCATAGCCACTAACCCCTGTCCCTTTCATTGTATCTACTTTCACCCCAACGGCAAAGCTGAAGTTGCCCCTGTGTGTATCCCAGCATTGTCCTCTGCAGTGATACCTCAGCTAGAGCTGAGCCTGCTGACTCGTCTATCAGGATTAGTGCAGTTTTGGAGCTCTGAATGACTGATTTACCCCATTTCTCAGTTTTCTATCTATAAAATGGGAACAAGAGTCTTGATTGCCTTTGAGATCTGTGGATGAGATCAGTGAAATATCTCACATGCAACTTCTTGCTACCATAGACAGATTGCTTCTGGTACCCAAACTAGGTCACTCACAACTAGCTTATACATATCAACACTGCCTTACAGGGGGTTGCATAACTGTAATTCTGAATCACTCAATAATACCAGTCTCTGTTTATTATGTTAAAGTGATGGGTGGAAACTATCTTTAACTTCCAAGCTAATAGCAAGGACAATAAGTCATGGCAGGACAGTGCCAGGAATAGTTTGGAGAAAAAGGTAGAATTCAGAAGAAAGAGCAAGTTGCAAATTGTCTTTCTGCAGCAGCTTCAGACTAAGAGATAGAAGTACAGGTTGTTTTGATGATACCTTGAAGAAGGAAGGAGGTGAGAAAAGAATTGTTAAACTATCTGGTTTGAAATGGTGTTTCAGACCTTCCAGTCTGAAATGTTTATCACAGGCTGTGCATTGCAACCAATTACTTCAATATTGCATACCAGGGACCTGGGTTTAGACAAGGGAGAAAGCATTATGTAGCTACTTCATTTAATTTCTTGTTCTTGCTTTCAGGCCAAGGAGGAGCTAGAGGTTGAATTCAAATTGGAAGCCGCGTAAGTGATATACAGATTATTTCAAAAATGCAAAAATCATTAAGTGCTAAAACAAAGACATAGCATTAGAAGTCATGCTTTGTGGGATTCTGTAAAAGAAGTGCCAGATTTCTCCTGCATCGTTACTGCAGTCTCAGACACCCTGCTGATACCTCCAACCAGCTTGTTCTGTAGTTTAGTCGCTTTCAAAGACGCACCTCCCAGCATTGTCTCTTCTACCCACAGTGTTGGGTTTGTCTACCTAGGGACATTTCAGAAGACTTTCTGAGTGTGTATGCATGAGCTCGTGTGTGCATGCATGTCTATCAATCTTTCCATGCGTGTTTCAGCTTATGCATTGGACAGACTCCTAATGTAGAACCATCCTGGTTAGGTTTCTAGTGTATCTCTGACTCCTTTGATTTTCCCTTGCAACACTGTTTTGGTCCTAGTAATTCTATTTTCTTTCTCTCTAACACAAAGACAATGTGCAGGGCTTTTCGTCCAGGATGGTCAACCTGCCATCCACATGAATCAGTATTTTTGTCTCTGTGTTGTCACAAGGTAAATAAGGCACGGCAGAAACAAAGTGACGAGCCCAAGGTCAGTCCTCGAACTAGTGGGGAGACAAGACCAGAATTCAAGTCACTCCATTGACTTGAATCACCTGACTTCACCTGAATGATCTGGAAAGCTTTTTTTCCCCATGTAGCTGGTACCCACTGCCCTGTGCCCCTTTGATTGTATTTGCATACCATCAAATACATGGAAATGGGCTTCCCAACAGGGATATGCTGTCATAGTAGCATGTTACCGCTGAACTACGTGTACTTTACATGTTACAGTGAGGAGAAGAATTTGACTGCCTAGCCGCAGATTCCATTTTAGATGATCACGAGATTGCACTGCAAAAAAGTAGCCATCATACACATTGCTCAGCTTTGATACAGAGGCAAGTCACCTCAGAGCAGTGCTCAGTCCAAGCAGCCATGGAAAGGAGCGTGTTACATATCTGCTGGGGTCCCTCTGGCCATCCTTCTTCAAAATGGGGAGAAAGGGCAACACCCTGGGCAGGGATGAGTAGGCATTTGTTTGATCTAAAAAAAATCTTGTTTTTCATTTTGTTTCCCAGTTCTGGTCCTCATGAAGCCATTGCTACCAATGGAGTTCTGGTGGTATGTGTCTTTTTCACAATAAATTTTCTATAAGTCTTTTCATTAATATAAAGGGGAAGGGAGGGTGGGGTTAGACAAACCAGTAGGCCAGTTCTTTCTCTTTCTTCCTTCTTTCCTACTTAGATAATTTGAGAATGGGATATTTTTTTGCCCTATTCATTGGTGATATCCTACTATTTCCCGTTTGTCCTATATTTCAACACACCACATACACATGTGCACACAGAGAGCTTTCCTCTGGTATCAGTATTCCTTCAAAAAATGTACTGCTGTCTATCAAAGCACAGTGATAAAAAGACTGTGACGCCACTTGCTAATAACCTACCCAGCCCTTTCCTCCCCTGGGAGATGAGCCGTGCCTGGTGGGTAAACTCAACACTAAGTATTGACCTATCGTAATTACATTATGTGAAAGAAGAGTGAGCGCCGTGAAAAAACGCAACCCAAAATGTTAATAACAATGCTTCTTCAGAAACCCCTTTCTACTACTGACTCTTGATGTCTCAGCAATGTATCTTTCATTTATGTTTTTCCCAGTTTAACCCTTTGTATCTATGCTACTGTCCTGAAAATGCTCCTGATTTTCTTCCTTTGTATTTTCCTCTTACTGTGCCCAATCGTATGTCACTGTCACTGGAGGATGCTCTACAACTCCCTCCAAAGCTTTTCATTTTCTTAGTCAGTGGCCGCTGGGCAAAAGCACAGAAATGCTAGGGAATTAGGCACTTCAGGGAACTACACATGTCCAAAAGCTGAGTGATTCACAGCTCCCCGTAATGAGGTTGAGATGTGATGATCTTTCTCACACATTCTTGTTCTCTGCCTTTTACAGTGTCGTGAACTTTGCTGCTTGGAAGTTGAAGTGGCAGAGAAGATGCAGCAAAAATCAAGTAGGGTTATTGCTTTCTTATCTATTTATGAATAACTGCATGCTTACTGATGAGAGGATGCCCTCTCATCTAATATAATGTATTAGTGGAATAAATAGTATTTACAGTATTTAGTGCAGTTAGCACCACATAAACACATTAGGTTGTTATTGATTTCAATGACTGCATCTCGTACTACCTTAAGTATATGTAAAGAAAGTCTGTTAGACATGCATTAAAGTTGAAATCCTAATTCTGTATAACATGGAGAACATTCAGAGTACCCATTCTATGAAAATAACATCTGCTGTGCTCCTTTCCCTTTGCTGCCAGTGCTCCCTTTAGAGCACTTTCCACTGGACAAAGCTGTGGTCCAAACTTTACAGCTCTGCTACCTGCACCCCACTTTTAATCAAGCCAGCACAATTTCCTGGTTAAATCATAGTAATATTTCTCATGGCCTTTTTTCCCCTTTTTTAGAGAAAGAGCTTTCCCTCACTGTGAAGGGTTCCTTTGAGGGGACGCAGGATATTATGCTGGGCCCCGACGGAGTGGCCAGCCCATCAGGTCCCACAAAGTTCCACTACATCAAGTACGCGGAGCCAACACTGGACGTCATGTTGCCAAAGAAGAGGCGCTACCACCCTGTATGTTGGAAGTGACCTTAATGATGAACTGACTATGAGTGCCTCTCCAGAGAGTGGGAGGATGGGGGAGAGGGTAAACCCATTACTGTTCTTGTCCTAAAGCATCTTGTTTTCCCAGTGGACCTGTAGGTACAGTACGGAGACGGGCTCCCCAGTCGTAATGCTGAATTCACTGCCCATGGGAAGGAAAACAACCATTGCAGAGGTGAGCATCACTTCCAGCTGTTAGGAGTAAAATGTCACTCAGGTAGAAACCATTCCCCATAATATTGTCCCAGTTGGCTGCTAAGAAGGTCAGAAATGTTCTGATTTTTTCTCAGACCTTGAACAAACAGAAGCTTTGTTTCTCCAGTTTTTTGTCCACAGAAGAAGGTTGTGCCTCCATTAGTCTCTGTTATGTGCCAGTAGTGGATACAAAGACCAACAAGGATGTCAGAAAATGTGATGATTCCTTCAGTACATCTCTCCCTGTTTACCCAAAGACTCACTGACCCCTCCTTTGCTTAAGCTCCAAATTGAAAGTTGCTCCTTGGGCACAAGCTAGGAAAAAGTCAATAAACCTGCCCTTAGTGAACCATGTGCTTCGAAGGACAATACATTGATATACATTGGAACTATTAGACAAAGCATATGGATTTTAAAGAATGTAATGAGAATATTGCTTGAAATAGATGTATGTGCTGTATAATTTTGAATGAAATAGAAGAAAAAGATCCTTACTATAAAAAAATGTGCTTCTGCCAAGAAACATCTACAGAAGTCCAGATTATTAGGGACAATCTTATCCAAATATTAACTGTTATGTTGTGAAGAAGTAGGAGAACATCGGATTTCAGGACCATTAAAACATCCTTTCAAAACAGAGCACTTTTTGCCAGTTAATATGAAGGGTGCAATAACAATTTTAAGACAGGATGAAGTCTTGGCAGAAGCAAATGCAGACTTGCAGTCTCTTTACTGTGAGAACGTGGCCAGGATGTCAAAGATCTGCTCTGTATTAGAGCATAAAGAACAGGAAACGTACAAAAAATGATATTTCAGGATGCTGCAGAAAGCCTGTGAATAACACGGGAAATGGGACCTACTGCATGAGTCTCAGGAACCTCCTATACCAAGATTGTTAATGGTTTCTGCAGCCTGGAAGCATTTGGGATCTGTTGGTAGGGATGTTCTACTAAGGAAAAGTGAATGCTTTTGGAAATATATGCCAAGACATCTAACTTTGTGATTGCTAGACCTTGCTGGGATCTAAATCAAGCTCTGACCCCAAGACAGAAAGGGAGAAAAGAAATTTTAAAATGAAAATTTAAAAAATATAGTACACATTCTTGTTTTCCAGGAGAAAAGATTTGACTTGAATGTGAGAGCGCAAAGCTGGTAAGAGATCTTCTTCTATTCCTAAAGACTTGGGTTATTGATTTTGATGTTTTTTTAGCCACATGGAAATTACACAAGCTGGCATTCTTAGTCTGAAAACTAGAATGTGCTTCCAATAAAACATAAAATACATGCACAGTATATGATACATAATTAGCCTTAGGAATAGTTGGCTTTAATCAATAAATGTTGGTAAACATGTATTTATTTTAGCATTATCCCTTCCCTTCTGACCACAGAATATTATTTTTGATCAACATCAGTCTCTGAAATTCACAAAAAGAACAAAGCTGACTAGAAAAGCGGAACAGGCAGGAGTAAACATTAAACTTGATCAGAATTTATGAACATTTTTTTTTTTCTTAACTGGCAATACACAGTAGCAATAACTTTGTATTCTGTTAAGTCCAGTTATACTGTATATTGAGTAGATATTAAGGTAGACAATGTGGCTAGTGATTTGACATTTATAGACATGCTCTTTAATACTCATCAGTAAACATGAAGATGTTTCATGTTATCCACAGCTATATGTAACACACACAACTGAGCAAACTGATCTTTTTTTGTGTATGCCTGATGAGGAAATAGAAGGGAAAAATAACTTAATTTTGAATTCAAACAGAGCTTTCTAGCATTCATTTCAGAAAGGCCAGTGATCAATGACAACAGGAAACCCAGTGTTATTCCAGGACAGGAAAAATGCTTCCCTCTTACTTATTTTACTTTCAGAGAACTTTAAAAGCAGTTTGTTTGTATCTTGATTTACAATGAAAACCGGTTTTTGCAGCTCCACCTAACTCAATTTCCCTTGCGTGTCTTCATTTACAAATACAGTTGTAATAATTTGGCTGATTTTATCCAAATCTGATGGTGGAGAAATCTCATAAATAAATTTCATTACTAGTTTCATTGAAATTATGGACCCAGTAGAAGGGAGCAGTTCTGTCACTGAAAGAAAAAGCAAACCCCTGCCATTTTACAATGCCTGGCCAGGGCTAGCTGGCCAGCCAGGGAGTCCACGGGTAGCTCTGGCCTGACGACACCATGCCAGATCTCTTGCCCATTGAAGTCTTGTAGGCGCGGGGCAAGAAGAGAGAGGAGGGAGGAGGTTAGTGAGTGGAAGAGCACAAAAGCCCGCGGTAATAAGCTACAACAGTGGAGTTTTAAGGAATGACTTATTAAATTTCAAAACTGATGCAAATGAATTCTTCCTCTGAGGAATATTATTATGGTTTACAACTTTTGAGTCAAGGTTGACACGAAATACAACTGCCAGCGTTGACCTGTGAGACAGCTTGTGCAAGTGCAGACAGATCAGAGCAGTGGGGGGGAAATCCTGCCCCACTAAACTCAGTGACCCATCTCCATTCATCCGGGGGCTGGATGTCACCAGGGTCATGCCTCCAGCGAGCAGGGTTACCCGGCCACCCGTGCCTGGCAGGTGGGTGGATGGGTTTCCTCCCCAGCGATGCTCACCGCTAGAGGGGGATGTGTTCCCACTCGAGTTCCTCAACACGAGAATTTTCCTTCACTTTGGAGCCCTCAACATTTGAAAATCGGGTTTTATTTTAGATTTAGAATGAGAAAATATCCCATGAAATAGGAATAAATACACACGCTTTGGACCATTTGCACAGATTTCCTAAACTTGTAATTCTTTTAGTTTTAGAATATTCACTTGAATGTTTTGTTTCATTTGTAAATACTGTACATTGTTTCTTCATCATTTAGTAGTAGTGTGGTATAATGCCACTGGTTAAGCTTACTAACTGAAATAAGTTTTCTTACTTTTAAAAGTAGTCAGAATATTCTTGTTCCTGTCACATTGCATCACCCTGTTTGAAGGGAAGGGTGCTGTAAATTATCTTTGATCGAAGTCCTAAGATTGATATGGGTGTGTTAATATGTAAAATATGTGCCTGTTTTTATCTTAGTAATTGTTCGTGCCACCAAGACCTGGACATGCGCTTTGGGTTTGACTTATGTTCAGAGGAGATGGCTTTCCTGGGGAAAAGAAAGAGATATGTAGCAAGTGCCCTGAAAAATGTTTTTCACCTACAACAGGATCTGCAGGATCATGAAGTATGTGTGTGTTGGGGAGGTAGATCTTGAATTTCTAGTGCCTTCATGTACTCTTCTAGACGAGTGGTCAGCAAAATGGGCCACATGTATCTGTTGTGCAGGTAACAGCTTGTCCATGTGTCTTAAGTACATTTGCTTCTGCTGCCAAGGTTTGTTATTGCAAGAAACACTAGTTGCAGTAATTGTGCTCTTCACAACTGTCAGTTTGGTATTTGTCAGATTTGAGGTGTGTTCATACCTGCCATCCTATGCTATAGCTGGCTTGGTTCAGAAATACTGTGTTCATATTAAATATATTACATAGCAAAGATTTCTTCCCTTGTTCAAATTCTGTCATTTTGTGAGAGTCAGGATAAACATCTCTGAGTGCTTCTTATAATATCTTCCCTTTCTTGCAGTTTTGAAATTCCTTACAATAAATATAATTTACTTCAAAGATACTGAAGCATAACAGCATTGATGAGGGTAGCTTCACAACACTGGCTGTGAACTGGGTGTATTTCTTCATGGGATTGGCATGTGGATTTTCATACAGTAGTAGTAGATGTGTGAAATAAGAAAAAAGTGGCAAAGGAGTAGGACGTGTAGAGAAAATACATTATTTCCTCCACAGAAAGGTTTCTTCTTGTTCATCATCTGTGCCTCTATTTGCCCTAGAGATGGGCAAGAACCCAGGTTTGGGTTAATCTCTGAACCCATGTTTATCCAAAGGGAAGTAGCAGTCATTGCTTGGTTTTGGAGCCTTTCCTTCTGAAAAGGGACCTGAGCTCTGAGATCAGGACCTGGGCTGGGTGTGGTGGCCAGATCCCGTTGCAGTCTGGGATGCGATGTTGGACACTGTTGGTGTGAATGTCCCATCTTCCTCTGCCCAACAGGTCCCCGTTGTGGCTATCATCACGACAGGCGGAGGACTGAAGTCAATGACAGGACTATACGGCAGCCTCATGGGACTCAAGAAATTAAATCTCCTGGACTGTGTAACATACATCAGCGGGCTGTCGGGCACCACGTGGTAAGCCAGCTTGTGCAGGAGGCTTGACCAGGCCTTTTGAGGGTGATGCCGCTGCAGAGGGGAGCTTCTCCTGATCTTGTCTGCTTTCAGATTTCCTTCAAACATCATAGAAACAAGCTGTTTCTCAGTAACAGGCCATTAAGTACTAGCTTGATCTGACGCACCAATTTTTTATTAGCAATTCTTTACTGTGCTTTTCAACTCCACATTTGCAGCAGTTAAGTGTGTATATGACAATTACACCTGTCAAAAAGGTTTCTAAGTAGTTATTGTGGATGTAACTCTGGATGCCCATAGCTTCACGTCTCTTCCTCTCTCCGCTGATGTCCCAGTTGTTGTTCCCAGTAACTTCTGAGACTGGCTCTGCTTTCTAACTGGTCTCACAAAGAAAACTGCAGGACAGTGCACACTTACCCCTGCAACCTGTCGGTTTGGGAAAGGACTAAGTTCCCCTGGGCAGCATTATTCCCTGCTCACAGAACGTACAACTGCCAAACATCTGATGAGCCTACATAGGGAATGTTGGTAGAATAGAGGATGGCATTAAAATAAAATTTAGTGATACCATGAGATTAACAGTAAGTGACACAAAGCCAAGAGACAGCAGCTGGTGTGAACTGATTTATCGTTCTAGGAAAAAAAAAAAAAAAAAAAACAAGCAAAGAATATTTATTATAATTTTCTGCTTAATTTGTTCTTCAGAAATGTACCTATGTTCACACTTGACAATTTTATCTCTTAAGCTGCTGCCCGTTCTGTTTAAGAAGAAAAAAAAAAAAAACCCATATCCTTCAGGGCCATCTTTAAAACAGTCATAGAAACTCTGGAGTGTTCATTCTGCTGGATGAAGCAGCAGAATGAGAGTATGTATGAGTGGAAGTGCATCCCTAAATGTAAAACTCTGCCCCCAAGGGCACAAAATTTCAAGTCTTTTTCTGTTCCTTTTGACTTTTGCTGTCTGTATTATCTTTCTCCAGGACCATGGCCAACCTATACAGAGATGCCTACTGGTCGCAGAAGGACCTAGACTCGCATATTGGTGAAGCCCAGAAACAAGCAACCAAATGCAAGATGGGCTGTTTCTCCATGGATCGCATGAAGTACTACAACAAGCAGCTTTGTCAGCGGAAAGAAGAGGGATACAGGACATCATTTATAGATCTTTGGGGGCTCATGATTGAGTACTTACTAAATGATGGGGTATGATGCATGTTCCATTTCTTAGAGAACCATGTATTTTTCTCTTAGAATGGAGAGGAAACTAGCCCATCATTTCAGAGAATGTCCTCCAAAATAGAGTGGAGTTCTCCATGTCAACAAACTCTTAGATTTTTTAATTTCCTTTAATAGTCTGCCTAGGGAGAAATGCATCCTATATGTTAATAAATTAGGTTGTGGATGCAGCCATTTGAACTGTGGCTGGTATTTAAATAGAAGTGGAGGCAATCTCAGGCAGTCTGCCTAAGATGCAGATTATGCATGGAAAAATTGTTCAAGATGCAAAGCAGAGTAATCTCAACAGTGTGAATGCTATCTGAAGGAAGCATGAAACAGCTAGAGTGCTTGGTGATTTGCATCCACTGGCAGGTAACTTGATCTGCAGGTACACTGGAGGCAAGTGCATATTTTACTTTTACTGAGAAGGACTGCTCAGAGAGTAGCTGGTTTAAATGATATTAATTTTTACAAGCAATAACAAAGTTGCTTTTCTATTATTTGAAGTGGTTTTTATGCCTACAGTACGGCAGCCCACTCCCTCTTCTCTCCAGCTGGACCACAGTTCAAGGATGTGTGCTTTGGCACTTGCCAAGCGGGAAGGGACGAGTGGTTGAGGATTGAACAGAAGTGTCCTCCAGTGGGAACAGAAATGCTGCAGTCATTCAGCCTTTCATTTGGGTTTATTTATTTATTTTTATATAAGTACATGTATACTATTATATATATGTAAACAGAAAATAAGTACATACAGAGGGGAATACTAAACAAAGGTATAAGCTGAATAGCTGCCTCTCTTTCAATATCATCTGGATGAGGTCCCCCTCACAATCTAGACAAACATCTTTCCCTTGAGCAGTGCTGACTATTGCTATGTAACTATTAACCTCTCCCTAATCTGCCAGAACTAGCTGCTCTTAAATTTGTCAGCAGTTCATGAGATTTCGTGGTTTTTACAAACCTCTTCAATGAGAATATGCTTTTCCAGAAAAGAAGGGAAGCTGGGTGGGATGCAAATAGTTTGCTACCAAATTCCAGTCCCCTTGCAACACTGGACTGTGATAGCTGTTGTGCACTAGGAAAGGAAACTCAATGCCGACATGCTCAAGGGCTTCCTTCAGCCCCAGGAGAGCAAGGACTGCTCACTATGCTCCTCATCCTAAGGGGCAGCTTGCCCCGTCTCCTACTTGCCAGGACAGTACTTTCTAGTACATACAGACACATATGCAGAAGTGATTTTCCCTCTCTGCATCTTTTTGTGAATCCATGCACAAAGTCAGGCTGGACCCTGGGAGATTGGTCTGTCACCGGTGGTGTCACTGCAATACTCTATGGAATGGATGTGCCATGGCATGTCCTGCATGCTGGGGGCAGAGCCACCTGGCTCCTCCAGCACTGGGGCCATCGACCATGTGTTGTTTGCATCTCTTCTCACAAAACTGTTTTTCTTCAAAACCAGAAAGACCCCCACAAACTTTCAGAGCAGCAAGAAGCACTGTGTGACGGCCAGAATCCACTGCCCATCTATGTGTCGGTCAGTGTCCGGGACAGCTACAGCACCAATGATTTCAAAGGTAAGGATGATGTTTCAGACCCTGTGGGGCTAAAACTGGCAGCTGAATTCCTGTGATTCACTTTTCTCTGCTGGGCAGCACTGGGAGAAAACAGTCCTGGTGTGTTACTTGCTTTTTGGAGAAATAATCGTTACCTCCATGCCTTAGAGTTTTGATACAAGAGCTTTTTGAGATCAGCATTTCACTGTCTAGACATACACAGTCAAAATCCTGCCAGAAAAGCCATTTTTGAAATATTATCTGATCCACCTAGAATAAGAAGTATTGGAATTTTCCGAGAATTAAATACTGCTTTTTGTCAATGCCCTGTTATAGTTTCAATATGAAGAAAGATCACATAGTTATGATAAAGTTTGGGAAAACATCCAACCTACTCCCAGCTGAATCTTTTGAGGAGAAGAGGCAGAGAAGAAATTCAGATCAAATTTTTTATGGTTGAGGTGAAAAGATGAACCACTTCTGAGTGAAAAGGAAATTACGGTCCATAATCTTTCTGTCCCAGTCTTTGCTCACACTGCAGTTGTATCAGAAAACTGCACTTCACTTGGAGAGGATATACAAGAAAGTCAAAGACTAGTTCTGTCTTCCTTAGTAGCACACACACAGAGTATAACTGGTCCTCCCTTCTGAAGAGCAGAGTACCTGTCTTTGTACATAACCAGTTCATTCAAGGCAAGTTAAATTATCCGTATTGATAACAATGGAAGTATTTTCACCTAGATGTGGCCTATGCCAGGGCAGAGTGAAACCTCGTCCACGCGGGAGAACCCTGGACTGGTGCGTGCACGTGGGGTGTGTACGAGCCGGAGCCTTGCCGTGCTCGTGCCACCGGCGGCACCGCCATGAGCAGCGTAACTGCTCCTGCCTCCCCATCGTCGGTGACTGAGCTCAGCTGCCTGGCCCTGCAGGAGGTCATGTATAAGCAAGGCTTTGCCAAGGCAGCGTAGCAAACAGAAGCCAGACCAAGGTATGCCCCCCTCTCCACAGCCGGCTGAGAGCCCTCTAAGTGTCCCCTTGTGGCTGTATTGCAGAGTGGGTGGAGTTCACCCCCTACGAGGTGGGACTTCTGAAGTACGGCGCGTTCATTCGCACAGAGCATTTCGGAAGCGAGTTCTTCATGGGGCGCTTGTTAAAAAAGCTCCCTGAATCCCGGATCTGCTACCTTCAAGGTGATGTATTGCGTTGTCTTGGCACAGAGGCACTTTGGAGGGGTGCAGTGCTGTTAACCAAAGGGTGGATGTTTCTGGTCTAACAGACTGAATGCTGCTATGGTATCACCTGCTGGGAAATGGTGTGTGGGGGGTAGTTTGTCCAAAAGAATACAGTAAAAAATCCTACATCTTCAGTTTCTTGTCACTGTCTTGGTATGCGCACTTTTTAACGTTGTGTGCTGTAGATGGAATAGATAAAGCTCCTTAATTCTTTCATTGTAAGGAATAGTTTCCACTTCTTTGGTTATTCTTCCAATTCATCTCTGAATGCACTCCATCTTAAGAAAATTTTGAGACAGCAGGAAACCTGCAGCTGTGCTTCCACTGCAAGGTTTAACTTCAACTCCATGTAGAGATTTCCATCTACTAAAGATGCAGGCTGCCCAGGATGAAAAATGAGACCAGAAATGAAGGGTCTCTGAATCTTTCTGGTCAGTCCCTGACTTTTACTGATGGGTGTTTGTAAAAGTAATGATATCCCTTTACTGAGGAGTCAGAATCACTGACAGATGAACACAGAGCAGTGTGAGGTCAATTTCAGTCATCTCTTATTACACTCCTGCTGCTTAGAAGCTCCTTGGTTTCAGTAAACGTGCTGTGATATTAAATAGTCCATAATCCCAAGGAGTATCTTTAAAATAATACCTCTTGGGCTGGCCCTTTTTACCTGGTCCACTACTGGGAAATTAATTTTCTACATACTGTACTGGTGTATGCTGTACTGATTTCTGTGCCCCACTGAAAATGAAGAAGTCCAATTGTGGTAGACTAATTAGAACACATATTTAAATTTACAATGGCAGATGAAATGGTGGCATTGTGTTTTGCCAACAAAGCCACCAGTGCCCCTGTGGGGAGGCAGAGGGGGGCAATCCTGGATGGAAGAAAGAGTGCACAGTGGAGCAGGAGGCCACTGTGTCTGTGAGCCTTTACACACTGCAGTGTGAGATCTTCTCTTACACAACAAATGGCTGAAAAGCCAGTTCATCCCACTGTGAAATAATACAGGGCACATGAAAGCTGACTAAAGCGTGTACAGAAAAAGAAGCTGGAGTAAGGAAGACAGGGATGGAAAGGATGTTTTTACGATGTCCGCTTTATGTGAGCTCTTATTTTGCTTCTTAAGTGAGTGGTTTTTTTCCTTTTACTTCTCTCCCATTCTTCTCTCTCTTTACCATGTGTCAGAGCCATGCAGTAGGTTAGGCACAGAACTGATGGAAGCATGACCTGAACCAGTGCCGTAGAAAGTTAAGAGGAATTTAACAGCCCAAAAGTTTAGAAATATTTGAAGTAAGACCATTCAAAAATTAATCCAGGAGGTTAAAATAGAAGGACAAAGGCACTTTCTTGTTAGAATGTGTCCTTGTGTTCACTAATTCCTTTTACAGGTATGTGGAGCAGTATATTTTCTGTGAACCTATTACAAATATGGGGACTATCCCACAGTTCAGAGGACTTCTGGACGAGATGGACACAAGACAGAATAGAAGAAGTTGGTGAGAAATTATTAAGCCTTTCACTTATGGTCACTTAGTCTTCTGGATGCTGTTTGGCATCATCCTGTCAACTACGTTGAAGCCAGCACCATAGGATCCTCCCAAGAGATAGAAACTTCCCCTCCCACCACAGACTGAGAGGAAGAGGGTAATCAGGGAAATGCTGCTGTAATTACCAAACTTACTAAAACCCTAATGATTAAAAGGCTCTGTCCTTATGAGGAATTTTTACAGGGGTCATGCATTTCTCAGGAAGTGTTTTGGCATTGCCCATTCTTACTCAGCCATACAGAACCAAGAACCAGTGGCAGACAATAAAGTTACTTTTACTGCCTGTGCAGAGAATAAACCTGAATATCAATTGGTTAATCAATATTTCCTGGGTTTCTATTTTATTACTTGGTACAGTAATTACTGCATTGGATTCATCTTGGTACAAAGATAAATGAGGCCCAGAGGGTATTTGCTGAAGCAATACAGAAACCATGGTTTTATTGCTAAATCATTTAATATGATAGTAACTATAATTACAGACATCCCCAAAATAAAGAAATACATCTGTGCAATCACGGAAACCACCAAGCCTCTCCTCCTGCGTCGTCAGCCACTTGGTCCAGCAAAGCAGGTTGTGATTTCAAGATACCACACCTTGTGCCGTTTCTACTTTTCACCCACATATGTGGCCATGTAGTCACCCTGAAAACTACCTGTAGTTTCTAAATACGAATGTATGCCCCAGGTTTTCCTGGGAAGCTCTCATCATACTGATCAAGCATATGCTTATGTAGCCATGGGTGATTATCAGGTAGAAGCTGTCACTGTTGCAATAGACCCCATGGTGCCTTGTTGTTGCCCATCTGAATGAGTGGGAGCATACGCTTCAGCCCCGTTTTCTCCATGCTTGCCTCTGTTTCATGATATCTTCCTGTGAGGATATGTAACTTTCTGACAGGACATTCTCTGAATTGCTTATTTCCCTTAAGGTGTCCCTTTTCCTGGACTAAAGACTGCTTCTGATGAACTGTCTCCAGGTCAAAGCTAAAGACCATCAGCAAAGCTTTGTCCAGCCCCCACTCCTCTCCTTCAGAATAGTTTTTGTGTGCTTAGCGAATCATCCCAGAACACCCCCTGAGATCTGCTGCACGCCAGGACAACCAGAAATGAACATCCATTAACAAACAGTTCGCCAATCTTTCTCCCCTCCTCTAGATGAAGACCCAGTGCTGCCTACAAGACCCCACGAGCTGAGGACTCGCATGTACACTCCTCCTGGCGCCCTGTCCAGTGCCCTTCGGGGAGCATTGACTGACCGCTTCTCCGTTGCCCAGCACCACAATTTCCTGAAGGGCTACCAGCTGCACAACAACTACCTGGAGAACAAGCACTTCTGTCGATGGAAAGGTAATGGAGACTAATATTTAACAGGCATCATTTTCCAGTGGTTTTGGGGTGCGGAATTTAGGAAAGAATCCTGTCAGGCTTGGCAGGGGAAAAAAAAAAAAAATCTCCTGAAAGGACATTTCTGTTTTGAATGGAGAGAAGAGACTAAGACTTCACTGTTGCCAGGTAATTAAGACTGTTTTTAAATGTAAGCATGTGTTGATGCTGTTTAGCTGAGATCTCTGTGGTCCAGAGTGAAAGGGTAGGCTTGCAGCCCACAGAACCGAATTTAAAGAAACAAAGAGCAGAGTGAACATGGGAGAAGGCTTAACTTGGCAAGGCTGTTCCTCTAACTTCAGATGCAACTGGAATATCCCAGAAAATATGACCTATGAGAGAAAGCTGGAAGGGAATGGGGCTTTGTAGTACAAAGAAGAGGGGACTGAGGGGGAGGCGTAAATCCAAATGTAAAAAGGGATGGGAATATTTTGTTCTCCAAATCAATGATGGACAAAAGATGAAACAATGACTGAAATGAAGCGAGGCAGATTTAGGTTAAGTATTAGAAGTAGCTTACTGGCACTAATGAGGATGACAAGTTACTGGAATATATTGCCTGGAATCTCAACTTAGATGATTTTTCAGAACAGGAACTTAGGTGGCGTTTTGCAGTCCTTCCCACGCCTATCTGACAGTCCAGTAGTGTTGCAATTAAATTAAACCAGGCCTCTGGGACAGTCAGTTCCACATTGAATTTCTTTTTCCAGTCAAAATACCTACAGATCATTTCTTATTCTGCGAAATATTTTCCTTTTAGACACTGTGTTAGACTCACGTCCCAACCAGCTGCTGCAAAATTCCGATCACCTGGGCATGATAGATGCTGGATTTTTCATCAATACCAGCAGTCCACCACTTTTAAGGCCACAGAGGGAAGTAGATGTCATCATATATTTAAGTTATACTACTGGATCTCATATATCGGTGAGGAGGATCTTGTTACTGTGTGTTGTCTCTCCTTTTGCTTGTCTAGCCTGTAGCACCTAGAACTGCTAGTTATTTCAGTTGTTCAGTTTTTAACTACTGCATTTGCCTACCTTTTTCACTGTAGTGATTAATATAATTCCCATTTTTTCCTGCCACTCCTGGAATCTCTCTTGCTGGTTTATGAACATGTTGAATTATTCAAGAGGTCATCAGCATGGTCTCTTCCAGAATGCTGGGAAGAGCCTCTTCTGCTTTATGCTGTATCAAGCAGGTTTCCAGACTCTGCACAGCAATATGCATAAAGATGAAGAAGTGATTTCTCCTGACTTAAGTTACAATATAAAAGGGGTTAAGTGGATAGTCAGAGGCAGATCATTCCTGGGTTGACAAATATGATGCTACCAGGAAAATTCAATGACAAGCATCTTCCTGCAGAAACTCCAGTTTCATGGAGATAAAGTTAATTAGCTGTCTATAAGGCCTTGCAGAAAAGAAATTTGGGTCTTTATATCTCAGAAACTGAGGTTAGTTAGAAACTTGCTATTGAGTATCTTGGCCCACTTAAGTGGAATTATTTTTTGTGAATGAGGACACGTGTGCTGCTGTTAATAAGCCATATGATGCATGAGACATACAAGTAATGAAGTTTCATTTCAGCCTCATACATTGCCTAGATTAATTTTATGAAGAAAGACTGCTGCAATTTTAAGCACTTTAGTAGAAACTGTTTCCTATTTGATAGTGTCCAATGTTAGGTGGTGCAGAGTAAATAACACAGTACATAGCAGGATGTGATATTGTATTAAACATTTCAGGGAAAAGGTACAGTATAGCCTAGTACTTCAGACTTTCTCAGTAAAATATCAATCTCCATTAACACGATGGCCGTAGTGCCTGCACAGGCAGAGACATAATTTTACATTCAAACTTAGCTGTCTTATCTTCTGGCTTCCAAGCACATAATAAGATACCTTAAACATTTTCTTGCTGTGGTTTTCTTTTCTAATTAATTCTATACACTACATTAAACACAGGCTCTTTCATTTACTAAAACTACATGCTTTACCTTAAACTTCTGCAAACTGCTTCCATTTTTTAAAAAGCAGAGTCCTGGATGAATTCTCTAACTCTGAAATTGTGTTTACAGCTTTTGATTAGCATTCTGGTTACTATGTGTGGTAATTATGTGTGAAGTAGCCCTTGATAAGAAGGAACTCACCCTATGGATCTGAGTCACTAAACCTTAATACTAGATAAGAGTTCGGGGGCTTTAAGACAACTAAACTGAGTTCCAACTCTATTTGTGAATTCTATCCAATTCAATGACTATTTCTGTAATAATCCAGTCTCTAGATAAGGCGTACAAATATTACTCGGAGCAGAAAATCCCATTCCCCAAAATTTCTTTGACTGATGAAGATAAGAAGAATCTGAAGGAATGCTACCTCTTCCAAGATTCAGATTTGCCAGGATGTCCGATTGTGATTTTTCTTCCACTTGTGAATGACACCTTCCGCGAGTACAAAGCACCTGGTAAGTTGCAAGTGATGGCAAAGCATTAAACAAAAGACGCCACTACCTGCTTCACTGACTCAGACAGAGCCTTTTTCTCTGCTGCTGGATATCGTTGCTGGCTGGGTTCATGGTGGAGCACTTTAGCTAATTAAAATTATTTTCCCCATCCCTGCCAAAGCTGCTATGTTCATTCATGTCATCCTTGTGGCCCTAAAAGGACAGACACAGCCCTTGTCTTCTGGATGGTGTTTACCTTCATGTCTCTCCCATTTGTGACATAAAGTGTTGCTAGCTAATTGTAAAATATTTTTCCTGGAAAACTATAGCTATCTCAGGTTATTTTCCCCTAGACATATTGTCTGTTGTCCAGGGATTTCATTCTACACTTAAGGAGGCATAGTGTCAGGTATGAACAGGGCGGGGAGCAAGAACCTAGCTTTCAGGCTGAACTCCTGCAGTGTCAAGATCAGTGTGTCTCCTTTTGGTACAACATCGGGCCAGGGGTCATTTTGCTCACTGTGTTATGCTTGGGGCCTGTCATTCTTTTTCTGCCAGGCCACCTGCTTTGTATTCCTCTCCTTTACTGCCAGTTACCAGGATGCATTTTCTTTGCTCCTTGGTAGCAGGGAGGTAAAGTCTAAAATTCTGCTTTTGTGGAGTTGGGGAGATGCAAGAAATGGAAAGGCAGAGATGGATCCTGGTGGCAGGCCCCCTGAGACTGCATTCAGGGTTGCAGGAACGTTAAGTTTCCATATATTTCTATTATTCCTTTCTCACTTAAATTCTGTTCTGTTACTAGCAACTCGCCTCCGTCAGCCAGGGTTCATAGAGGTCCCAACTGCTCAGGATAAGACCTGCCGTGCACCTGCAGTGGCTATTGGAGTGCCCTTTCGGGCTGATACCCTTGACTGATCCATGGCTTTAATGAGACAGACGTTTAGGAGTAAGGTGTAGATGACCATTACAATGCCGCCCCTCACCTCTCCCTTCTGCCCTCATCGTTGCCGGCACCCAACATTCTCTTGACTAGGGGTGGGGGTACATGAGCTGCATTATTCATGCATTTAAACCCTATGAATTTTCTTCCAGAGAAAAGTCCCCCTCCTCGGGCTGCTGTGGACAGCTTGTCACTGACTGAGATAAACACCATGTCGCAGCAGCAACTTCTCTTTCTCTCCAGGTGTCAAGCGTTGTTGCTCGGAGATGGAGGAAGGACAACTTGATTTGACCAGTCGCTTTTCCCCCTACTGCATGTTCTCGGTCAGGTATACCGATGAGAATTACCACCGGCTGCTGAACCTCAGTGAATACAACATCCTGAACAACTCACAGATGATTATGCGGGCCTTGCAGATAGCGATGCAAAGGAGGAGGCAAAACATGTGCTAATCACCTGTCCAACTGCCCCTATCTTCTGGGATGCTCTAGGACACAGAAGGGACATAGCTTTTTGAACACTGGCCGTTCTGCACTACAGAAAGAAACTAGCCCAGGTGGCTCAGTGGTTTGTTGGGGTTTTTTTCCATTCCCAAGAAATGGCCTCTATAGGCAAAGACATTGCCTGGGAAATTTTTACATATGCTTTGTTCCCTAAATTAAGGTTGTCTGTAGAACACTCTTTACTAAAATACTTGTTAGATTTTAAAAATAGTGTTATTTTAAGCCTAACTTATTATAATGTATGACATAGGAAAATCATTTTTTACCACCACAGTGCTACAGCAATGCAACCCAGCCAACACACCTACAGGCCATAAGAAAGGGGTATAAACTTCTGCTCCCCACAATTCTTCTTTGTGGAACACAAGGTGCATCCAACCCTGGAAAATGAAGAAAACCTGAGGCATGACTGGAAGCTGGTATTAGATCCCTGGGTCATCTCAGTTTTGCAGGTGTCCTGAAGAGCAGCTGCAGAGGTTGGAAATGTAAGAGGGACAAGTGCGTGCACACAGCCGGCCCCATGAACCGCGTCCATCTCCTGGGCTCTCTTGGGCTGTGAATGAATTATACGTAGATGGGAAGGAACAATTTAGGAGGAAGTGGCATAAGGTTTTTCAAGTAAAAATTTTTTTGAAGTGGAAGGTGTAATTTGGGCACATCAAAATTTCCTGTGAATTTATGTCAGTTTTGATTGTTGTGACAGTATATAAAAAAGTCAACATTTTATTTTGATGCTTTCAAAATAAAACACCCTGGATTTTTTTCTCCCAGTTGAGTTACTTCTTATGTTAAACTTCCTTTCTTAAATTATAAAGTGCTTGAAATGAAAATATTTTACTTCTACTAGACAATGAAAACTTTGTTGTTTTACTCAATGCAATTTGTTTAAGCAGTTTAGGACATAGGCTTATAAACAGAAATGCTTATTTGTTTAGTTCTGTCTGTTCAAACTGTGCAGATAAACAGGAGTGAGTCAGTAGTCTACAACAA
This sequence comes from Aviceda cuculoides, assembly GCA_035590195.1. Taxonomy (NCBI): domain Eukaryota; kingdom Metazoa; phylum Chordata; class Aves; order Accipitriformes; family Accipitridae; genus Aviceda; species Aviceda cuculoides. Next base: position 18,922,858 of record JAVJGG010000032.1, read on the forward strand.
CTAAGACCATCTTAAAACAATCTGAACAGACCCTCCATGGGATCTAGCATAAATCCACCAATAACTTTTGTTATGGGTTTGCATTTTTAAACTTTCTTCATTTTCCCTTTTATGGAAAGTATCTTTTCTGGACTGCTGAAAGTACTGAGGGTGACCTTTAAAAATTATAAATCCATAACAAGCTTTGCATTCCAGGAGCAAGTCAAATTAAAAATACATTTTTTTTATTAATAAGTTTTGTGTCCTAATGACAAATGGAAAAATTTTGAACAAAGAGTCTATTCAGTAAAAAAAAAAAAAAAAATCTATCAACTAGATGTCATAATCTGGGGCTAAAATAAACCAGGGAAAATGCTTGGGTAAATTGAAACATTTCATGTTAGTATTTTACAAAACTTCTTTGTTTTGAAACATAGCTTCTTTTTAATAGACTGCCTACCTTGTCAGCCGAGGGAACCTAACCTGAAAATAACAGGTTTCATTTACAGCCAAATAACATGTTTGGCTTGGTGCAAAATGTCACTCTGAGGATTTTCATTTTGGCAAGAAACAATGACAAATTATCTTTACAAAGTGGTTCGCAATGACTTTTGCTGATACTTTTGTTATTTATGTGTCAAACCAAACCCTAATATTTTGTGCAACTGTAGCCAAATGTTGCAAGCCTAAAGATCAGAGCATAAATATTAACGTTTGAAGCTCTTGAGGTTTTAAACAAATATGCACTTCTGCTGGTTTTTTTTTTTGTTCTATAGTAGTTTCACCAGTCATAATCAGAAATACAGTGCTATGTTAACCCTGGGAATTGCCTCCATTTGAACCTGAAATCCCTGGTGTGAAAAAATAAACACAGGTTTTGGCCATAAACTCATGCCACCTCCAGCTCTGAAGAAATGTTATTTACATGCAGATATTTCTTGTATACAGTACTGGACAATAAAGGCTTGTTTGCAAAATGAATATTCTGCCTTGCCTCACATATGCAGGCATTTCAGTAATATGCTCCAGGTTCACAGTGTGTTCCTTGTTCCAGGAAAACAAAACTGTTGTTATCTCTGCAAAGAGCATAAGATTATACCAAATATTTGCTGTGAGCATTGTGGATAAAGGAATGTCTCAGAGACAGATTGCAGGGGTACAAAGCGAGCCATGGTCCCTCCCTCCCACAAGGGCTGTCTCTGATGTGGATTGCAAACGTTATTTGTGAAAATGAGAGGATTTTGGCCATTGGCACTGTGGGAGTGACAGCCTCAGAGCTCCGGACCTGGTGAACAGTCTGGTTTATAGCTTAGCCCTTCAAGGAGATGTTGTAATAAAGCATTGCCTTTAACTATGCCTGAAAGATGCCGATGTTGCCAAGGGTTTTCTATGACCTAATGAAAAATGCATTTCATCAAGCTACATCATTGCAGCTGGCACGCAGAGGAAACATGCCACATATGTAGACACAACTCTTCATGGTGTTGTGAAATAACATAGCCTACAGCAAAAATTTATTCTACCAAGTTGACCGTGATGACTGTTGATATTATTTTGCATGGGAATGCGCAAAGGGGAACTGTGCTGGCTGGTAGCAACATTTAACCTGTAAGCTCAAGAACGCTCAGGGAATGGGTAACTTTTTGCTCATAGACAATGTACGAGGAGAGCAGGGAAGCCAAAGGATTCCCTTGCCCCAGAGATTTTAATTTGTTATGACCTGGCGAAGATACGACAGTTTTTGGCTGCCCTTTTTGATCCTGTTCCAGTGAGTTGGGACCCATGCTGGTTTGGATGGCAGAGGGGTCAGCTGGGTGCTGACAGAGGCAGGTGCGGGTGTCTTGCTGTGGCGGTGGCTTCGCAGGCGCGCCGAGGACGGCGCAGAGGCTGGTGTGCAGTCGGCGCTGAGTTTTGCCTCTGGCTGGCAGGGTTTATTGGGTCAGACACAGGTGCTTAAATGCAGCTAGATTACAGCCAGAATCAGTCTGAGCCGGAAAGTGGTGCAGAAGTATTCACAGGGGGTGGAGCTAAGCGAAGGAAACTCATTGCTTCAGGACTCCTCGTCTAAACAAAAATAATAATAACGAGCCATAGGAAAGAAGGGGGAAAGGATACAACAGCTTGAGGAGAGACCCAGCCCTGCTGGACCAAGGCTGAGTAGATACAAACCGCCACATGAGCGTGTCTGCTCCGCTCACCTAGACCCGGGATTGCAGCAATGTGTGGTACAGAAAGCCTTAAACCAGCTTTTGCAAGAACCAATTTAGTTTGAGCGCAATAGTGTTGTCCCTTTTTTTTTTCATTAGCTGTTTTATCCTATCTGCTTACTGTCACAGACAACCTAAATCCAGTTAATGTGCTGTTGCTGCATCTTATTGCAGAATATGTACTTCTGTAGGCTTTGAGGTCTTGCTAAGTTGGAAAATTCAGTGCTCTCATAAAAGGGCATACTTCTCTTACCATTAGTTATAAACCTGCCATTGGCCAGTATTGGGCAAAGTGACTCAAACGGCATACTTCCACCTACTGTACAGGCAAAGGTATTTTTTCCTACTTATTTGACCACAGGATTCAGCTTCCTAGCATAAGAAAATGGGAGGGGAATAACTAGGTTTAAGAAATCAGGCAGAGGTGGGGCTCTGAGTCAGTTTATAAAACAGTTGCTCACCTGTGTATAAGACATTTAAACTATTGGTGTCTGTGGAAGCTGGGAGATGTGAAATTGCATTGCCACAGATAACACTGGACGTGTATGTGACAGTGACCACAATGGAGCAAGATGGCATTTCGTCTCAGGTAAGAAGAGTGCAGAGCAAAGCAAGGCATCTGGGATCTCAGCTGGTTACGCTGCACGTAGTGCAAAGGTGGTACAACTTTCTTGACCTACCAGTGACTATAAATGACTCTGTGTGGGATGAAGAAAGTCAGTGCCTCAAGAACTCATTATCAAAATCTAAAAAATGATAGCAAACCATAGGAAGGAAGTGAAAACTGCTTGGGGAGTAAGGGTTTATTTACAAAAGGAGCATTTTGACTATTTAGGGGCTTGGTTCATTTTAGAGACACGTTATATGCAACTTCAGAATAAGTATTAAACAGCATGGAAATGTGCTTCAAGGTGAAAGATCAATGACGGGGCGTGTTTACGGGAGACGGATTTGCTGTTCCTTTAACAGCCAGGGCCGGGAGCTGCCTTCCCTCCCCGTGTGTCATGCAGAGGGTGGACCTTTTGGTGGCTGCTACACCTCTGCTCAGGCTTACTGGGGCAAGCACGGCGGGAGACACCTGTACCTGCCAGGGCTCTACGGCCAGCACTGACCGCGGGCTCCCAGCCACTGCCGTTCTCAGCTCTCGATTCCCTATGAGGATTGCTTCTAAGAGACAGGATGGTTTTTCCAGGAGTAACGTCGGCACTTCTTGTTGCAGGAGCTGATCACTCGAAGCACTCGGCTAAGAGAAGGAATTATGCGGCTGAATCCTGACGGGGAGCAGTCGACTCCTGTTACAAAGGTACTGCAAAGGAGAATTTCAAAAGAAAGCTGTAAAGGAGACTTTCCTGCTGGGTGGAGCCCGGGTGAGAACAGATAAAGTTCAGCATCTGCCAAACAGTCTAATTAGCTACCATAACCTATCCAGCTTCCTCCATGAAACACTGTCCCGCTTATCGATTTGATCACTTCACTCAGGCAGTCTTGCTTCATGTTAAAGTCCTAGTGCTGTTTTCTGTCCTTGGCACATGGGAAATGAACCCTGTTTTAACAAGACTAATATCTTTAAAAGGATGGGTTGGAATAGGCTTTCTGCTACATCTGTCTTACTAAAGCACAAGAGCAAATTTACTGACAGTGTAGGTAGTAATAGCTGTGAAATTGTGCCACTTACTCCTGCAGAGAGTATGGCACAATCTTAAAGTGGATTTTCAATGCCTGATTTCCTGGATTAATCCTTTTTCTTACCTCTGCAAAAACCTAATAGTTTTCCAGGAGACTTCAGACACGTTATATGAAATCTTTCCTCTAGGAAATGAGAGGACCAGATGTGCTGAAAAAGTTTTTTGATCTTGTTCTCTCTAGTTTGAGGCCAATTAGTAATAACTAGGAACTCTACCTTGTTCTGTTTCGAGTTAAGTTGCTGAGCAGCAAGTGTTGTGCTTACAGTTTAAGGAATTGCCACCCCTTTCTGTTGATTAGTTGAATGGAAAACCCAAAGATGAGAAAATACTCCCTAAAACTCAACTCTTTACACTGCAGGGATCACAGCAGGTTCAGAAGAACAAACCAAACCTCTCAAAGTTTTTAGGCAAAACTCACACTGCTGATGGGATTTTGGCCATTTGTTATTTATACCTCCGTGATGGCTAAGCCAAGGCTCCCTGGTTATGACAGGGCACATCCACATGCCCGAGTACTTTGTTCAATCTGCACTCCTTCCCTGGCGCTTTGGGATCACCACGAGCCACAAAGGTGGCTCCAGGGGAGCCGAACCCTGAAATTGGGTTGAGCCCTTCCAGGAAAGTGCCTTCTCCAAAGCCAGCCACTGGCAGCGCTAGTTACTGGCTCTGTAATTACTGAACACTTTCCACCTGTACCTGCCTCACTTCTGTGCCTTAGGAGTTAGGTTTTAGACAAAAATGCAAGTGTCTTTGATGGTCTTATCCACAGCTACTCTTTGGACTCTTGGCAGTGGTTTAACATCCTTCATTTGCACACACGGTTACCTGCTGTGCAGCTGAACAGCACAAGTGTCATTGGTGCCTCTTCCTAGAACAGGGTGCTTTGGTTACCTGGAGGCTAATTTTACCTGTTTCTTCATTAGCCTACTTGCTAACTGCCCCCAATCTCAACAACATATATTCATTAGCCCCAGCTGCATGCATTAATACACTCAGGTTAAACATTACGAGAGCCATCACATGAACATATATTCCATCGAGACTATGAATATCAATGCACTTCACTATTTATGGACAGTGAGCATGGCATATTATTAACACAGTACATACCAAATTGTTTTGCTTAGACAGGCCAACTAGAGCAGAAGTCCCGCTTTCCTTTCCAGCAGTACCTGTGTCACACATCCTTCTCAGCGGGACTACTGAGGTCAGTGTTATGCAAATGCCACTTCAGGACTGGCAATGGTCTTTTTATAGTCATTTTGCAGTATAGATGGAGTGAGCAGGTGGTATCACTATCTGTCTGTGGCCTGTAGTTGCACTAAACGCCTTTTCCATTTTAGAACTTTTGGAGCAAAATTTTCCTGCTGATTTATATTCCAACATATTGTGTCTTTTCCCCGTTTCTGTGACTGTAGAAATAAAAGGTTAGGTGGAAATGGAGATTAATGGTATTTATTTGTTTATTTTATGGTAAAAGGAGAAGGGATATGGACTCGTGTTTGGGCTCCGACATGAGACCAGAACAGCAATATCAGAGACTAAAAAGTCAAGCATGAGGCCTTAATGTCGGAGATATGGGCTAATATGAAACAGGGAAGCCAAAGGGAACAAACAAGAGTCTCTTATCAGGTGTAAAACACTGTATTTACACTTCTTATGCAAAACAGTGCAAAGAAACTCCAGCCATGTAGAGTTTACATGGTTCAAAACTAGAGAAAAATCTTCTCACAAGAAAAAGTCAGAGGTGACCTCAGCTCAAGAGGGGCAGTTATGTCCCTGTAAATTTGGGTATTTCTCTCTCTTGATCATTTCTATCTTCTAAATATGTTATCTGCCTTTAGCATTCATTCCTGTCTTTTGTATGGCTTTTTTTTCCCCCTGCAGATAGAATCATCTCTGTGCTACTTACTGACTGTAAGAGTCATAAGAGCAAGAAATATCCACCAGGCAGATGTCTGTAAGTATCTGTAGTGCTCTGTACGGTTCCCTTAACCTTCATGGGGTACTAGCTAGTCCTGCTACATGAAAAAGTGCTTTCTAGATTTCATCCACGGATGGAGAAAGTCCTCTCACTGGCATGCTGGTTCCAGCAATGAACACAGTGTGTTGCTTCTCTTTGCATCAGCCCTGTTCTGTGCAGAGGTAACTGTAAGGTCCCAGCTGTACCTATTGCACACATTTCTCTGCATCCCCAAAGGCAGCAGGGAAAGATCTGCAGTCTGTTGAAAGCAAGATATGTGGAAAGATCTCCTGTATTTTCCTCTGGAGTATATTTATGTAGCAAAGGACACAAACAGGTTGGGATAATGGAGCAAATACTGAAAAAGGAGTAGTCTTATCTCAAATTTAGCTTGTACTCAAAGCTTTCTCAAGGCTAAGTAATCCATATTACCATACCCTGAGTCCCTGTGTACCAGCTTTCACAGATAAAACCCCATTAGGTGGTGTTAATTCTTGTAGATTCACTTCTGAAGGCCTGCAACTGAAATATAATAGATTATAGTTTTGCTTATGCAGACATCAAGAAGCATTCTTTTTTCCTATGTTTTGGGCTTTTAAAAAAATTTTCTGTCTGACTAAAATAGAAGTTATCGCTGTGTTTCCTTAATGCTTGCAGACACAGGGTGCTGTGGTTGTCCTGAATTATTTTATCCTGGGCTAAACTGATTGCCTGATGACATAGAAGGAGGAGAAACCCCTTTGGTTTTAATGCATTTATTATATCTCCAATCATATTTATTCAGAGAAAAACCATGTCCCTCTTTTTTTCCTCCATTCCTATTACCTAAATTGTAATTTTTATGTTGGACAAATATGCCATCATTATCATAGTGTCTCTCTTTGAAAGCAAAGCTTCATGTTGTTCAATTAATTCTTTCTTCCAGAGCAAATTCTCATTTTAGTTGTGTTCGTGTTTTTTAACATACAGTAAGCCAGACTGACTGCTACGTGAGCCTGTGGCTGCCAACTGCTTCAACTGACAAATTTCAGACTAAACCTATCAAGAATTGCAGAGATCCAGTCTGGAATGAAACCTTCTACTTCAGGATCCAGAGTCAGGTCAAGGTACTGAGCTGGGACTTCCCTGTTAACCAGGACCTAGGGAGCAACTGCCACGTTTTACCCTTTTGCAAAGGGGACGTAAGTTTTTTTCTCAAGAGGCAAGGAAAGATGCAGGAAGATGTAAGAATAACACATAGTTTTATGACAGTTTTCCATGCCGTGAAAGATAAGTATCTCTCTCAGCCGTGGGTAGAATATGACCTTTGAGATGTCTGTGATTTCCTCTCATTCCTCCTTGTAGGCAGATGCCTACATGGAGTTGATTTCCCCTCTGCCTCCTTCCTTTCCTGCTCTTTTTTTTTTTTTACATCCTCCCACTGCTCACAACAGCTGACTAAAAAAGCTCTCCCCAGGATCTCCTGCTTTGAATGAAACCTTACACACTTCTAAAGTCCTTCCCTTCCCTTCCCTTCCCAGAATGTGCTGGAGCTAGCGCTCTATGATAAGGACGTGGCTACTCAAGATGACCACCTCTTCACGGTGTACTTCGATATAGCTAAACTTTCCCTGGGAGAGCAAGTCTTCATGCACTTCAAGTGTGATTCACAGGTGAGGTCTGAAATAAGAAATGGAATAGGTTGGAAAGAACGTGTTTGTCTGCTTTTTCTGTCTAAAATATTATTTGCAAAATCTTTCTTTTTTTTTCCTTCTTGTGTATGGACTGCCCAGACACATAAAAGGCAGTTGTTTTTCACTCTGACATGGGAAAGCCTCTTCACACCTGGATCTGTAGGCACACTGAAGGGTTTGGTATTGGCCACAGAAGCTCACAAACTTCAGGTGTCTTCGCAAAATTGTCATTTTGCTGATTCTGCCCCATTGAGGATCGAGGACTGTGTCCACACCAGTACCTGATGCTTTTTGTCAAAACTTGTTACTTAACCTAGTAATTAGGAAGTAATAACTCTGTGATCAGAACCAAGTGTCAAACCAGACTAGTTGCTAATTATGAACTGTGTCACGGATGTTTAAATAAGGTACCTAAGTCATGCCACTCCACTTGGCAACAAGAAATATTCCTATTTTGAATGTCCAGGGAGGCTCTGAAAGTTGTACATCCCACCTCCTGGTTCTGTCCATCCCTCTCCTTTTCCAGTTCCCTCCCAGTCTCTTGTCCATCTGTCATGCACCATTCCATTGATTAATTACCTTATATACACCCTCCCAAACTCCACTCTGCAGTTCATTGTCTTTAAATGCCTTATTTGACCATTTCTTTCTCTACAAAATACCAGAGGAGCAGTGTGTGGACTTCCACTAGCCCTTGGTAAAATAGAAACATTTGCCAAGTTGTAACCCAGCTCATTACTGTCTGGGTGGTTACAGGTGCCATATCCAAGCCTTTCATTACTGCATTTGCACAGCTACAGTAGTAAGAGCTCATACTTTTCAGGCCTTTGTAAATTATTTTTTTTTCCTGTATTAATAACTTTTGGGTGTCTTTAATGCAATAGATAATTTGAGCAACTAAGTAACCTACAGCGTGATCTCACTTCTCTGTTCACCATCCCTCCTGTCCCCACCTTTGTTTTCTCTCTCCTGTGCTTTCTTCCTCCTAGGGATTATACTCTTCACCACCCCTTAGACCCGGCCTTAATGTCAGATTTACCTCTGCCCCAGTGCCCTCAACATCTTGCCAAACGAAGTGGTTGTCCTTCTCCACACCTGCTTTGCATGTCACCACTTCCACTCCTTACACCAGAGGGCTTTGGCTGCTCCCCTCAACAGACCCTCTTTCTCTGGCTGGCAGACAGCACCTCTGCCTGCCTCTGTCCCTCGTGCCCCAGCAGAAGCAGGCAAGCCAGCTACTTTCTTTGTTAAAAACTGATATGGCAGCCGTCCAGAAACTTCCTATCAATAAAGAATCTTGAGGCTCAAGACACACAGATGTGAGGCGGCTGGGGCCTCTATTTTACATGCTCTGCCAGTCGCAAATAGTGCATGCATACCTACATTGTGAGAGTGAGAACTTGCGTTATGAGAACTGCCAGTAGACTAGTGCCAAAAGCATTTTTCTTTCTTTGTTTTCCAGAGACAAGAGGAGCTAGAGGTGGCATTTGCATTGGATAATATGTGAGTAAACATGAAATGCAACATGATCTGCAGCAAAAAGAAACAGCAATTCAGAGGCATGCCTAATTGTCCAGTGTACATCATTCCTTGATGATGCTGATGATGAACACTGTTTCCTGAGGAATCTGTGCTATGAGCTGTGTGACGAATTGGTGTGTGCCAGGATGACCTCCCAAGAACTTCAGGCGGAGAGGGAGAACACCCTAAACCCTTTCCTTTGCCTAGTGTAATGAATACTACTCAAGACGAGAATACTGGGACTGCTGTTTCGTTACATGTTTGTCTTTAAGATCAGCAGGGAGGTTTGCCTCCCTTCAAAGCACAACATGGAATAATGCACCGGATTTCTGATCTAGAGCCCTTTCTGTCCCATACTCTGACAAACTGCAATTTTTAACAGACTGGATTCCGTGAAACTATCTGCAGCCTCAGCTTGGGGCTCAGCATAAAATCACTGCATGGTTTGGCCCTGCAGTACCTTTTTTTTTTCCCTGAGCTCCAGGACTGGACGAGCCGGTAGGATGACGACTGTGCCTTGACAGAGTTGAGTGAGGAAACTTGTATCACAAGTCTCCTGGGACTTCTCTTTCAAATCCAATATGCAGCTAAAAATAAGCAAGAGGAAAATCAGGAGAGGGGTGTGTCTCATGAATTATACTGTAATTATACTGAGTTATTAAAAATGTATTTTTCTTTCTGTTTCCTAGCTCAGGCCCTCCTGAAACCATCATTACTAATGGAGTACTAGTGGTGAGTGTCATGTTTTGTCACCTTTCTTGTCGTGTTGCCACACTTGTTTCACTTGACTCACAGTCATCAGGCCAACATACCCTTTGACTGAGCAAAGCCAGCACTGAAACACCGTGATTTCCCACTTCATCATCTGCCTCACGACACATCCTTGTGAATGGCACCTCTAGAGAGGCTGCGGCTGGAACAGCAGGGATGTCCCCCATGCTAGCATCCCTCTGGTGTTGCAAAGGCAATGCATGGAAGTGGTTTAGGTCTGAGACATCGGCGCAGCAGTGAACTCTCCCTTGGACATCACTCCTCCCAAATTCCTGTACTGCCAAAGCGGTGGGGTTTCTCCTGTCCCAGGCACATGTCATTTCCTGCATTCATAACTGAGATTTTTACACAGGGACTTCCTGACCATGCCATTTGCTCATTTATTAGCTTTGTTTCCTCATTATTTTTGTTTAAATCAGTCCTCTGCATATCTGTCAGCATCCTGGGAGTGCTGTTTTTCACTTTGCCCTTACCTACTCCCTTCCGCAAGCCCTGTTCACCCACGCTGCACCCCCCAGCCTTGCCCTGGCTGCGTCCAGTTTCTCAGAGACTCCTCCTGTTCCAGCCAGCATCTGAAATTGAGGTCATGGTTGAGAGAAAATGTTTTCCTCAGGACAAAGTGCACTGCCTGTATAGCGTTCGTATCATCATCAGTAGGAGCTTAGACTGGGTAAAAGAATCTCAGACTGGAAAATTCCCTGCCATGAGGTATTTTATTGTTCATGTCTCTTACAGTCTCGCAAAATCTGCAGCTTGGAAGTTCAGGTGGTTGAGAAGAAGAAGAAGAAAAAGAAGAAATCTTTATCAAGTGAGGTTATTTCTCCATCAGCTATTTTTAAATTTTGATGTGTTAATACTATGAAGGCAATTGGCTTAATGTAAGAATGAAAAAATGCCCAACAAATCCAAAACATGAGAACAGCCTTGTGATATACTCTGTAAGAACCTTTGTTTCCAACTTTGATGAGAAAACTACTCTGTGTCTGCTTTTGTGTTACTTCCTTAGAGAAAGAATTCTCCTTTAAAGTGCAAGGCTCTTATGAGGGCACCCAAGACATTATGCTGGGATCTGATCTGGTCTTCAGCTCCTCCTCTCCTGCCAAATTCCACTATGCCAGATACAAGCAGCCAACGCTGGATGTTACACTACCAGGGAAGAAACAACCTCCCTCCTTTGTATGTTATAACTAGACTTTACAAAACATAATAGTGGCATGTAGAGTAACATGAACCATAAATAGTGACATTAATTTGCATTATGGAAAGAGACTAACACTCCTTACAATAGAATCTTGGCTATATTTGTATTTTTTCAGCACTCCCGTGTGTGTGATACAGGCTCTGCAAACATGGAACTTCATTCCCTTCCAAGTGGAAAAAACATGATCGTAGCAGAGGTGAGTGCCTGCTCTTTTGTGGGAGAGGTTGAGAAAGCTGAGCGTGGAACTCTATATCGCGCTGACAATTACCAGGGTACCTTCTGATGATCAAAGCCTGCAGACAAAAAATGTCACAATCTAACAGTGGTAGGTCTTTAGGTGATAAGGTCAGGTTGTGCCTCGTTCTCTTTGAAGGGGTATGGGAATACAGGGGATCTTGTTACTCCATCCTGATCTTACTTCACGCCAAATGCGTGCTAAACACACACCAGTGGGGCACCTGAACGAACTGAGGCAGCGCCAGTCTTTTGTTGATGCTGACTACGCTTTGCAAAGCACTTTTAGATTCATGGTTAAAAAAAATCCATACAGAACGAAAGGATCGCAGCTGTTGTGGGGTGTAAGCCACAGAAAGGGAGGATCAAATGCTGCTGCGTAGAACAGTAGTGTGGTTGCAGCCTGGCTGGCTGCCGAAGAGAGGTGATGTTAGCAGAGGTGGGTAAGGTATATATTATCATTACTTTCCTCTGTAAACATCAGTTGTCCTCAGATGTTACATTCACTACAAAATATTGGGAATTACTGAACAACTTCCCTGACAATAAACCAGTGCAGTAAATTCACATACGCTGCTGGGTTATTCAGAGCTCCCGATCTGTACCCACATTGCTAGGACAGCACAGGCTAAAATTCCTCCTGGGGCTGCAGGGCAGGAGTGCTAAAGCAGGTTGTCATGCTTACACTGTTCACATTCTTGCTTTCCAGGATAAAGGATTTGATTTATATGTGAAGGCAGAAGACTGGTAAGAGACTTGGCCGCTCTTGGAGGCTAACTCGTCCTTAGCTGAACTCCTCTCACCCTTGGCTCTTTACTGGGGAGGAGGCACTCACAGTGGGATAGTAGGTTGTATGACCAAGTGATGTGGAATTCACGTGAGCTGAAAGCAAACTATGTGTGTAAAGTTAACAACACATGTAGATAACCCATAATGAGACTTGAATACAAAAATTATGCATAAAATAGAAGAAATAATATTACAAGCCAGTTAAGTTAGCATTATGCTCACCACAATCTGTAACCTTTTCTTTAACACTGTGTAAGAGTGCAGCTGATCACCTGGTACTGTTGATCATGAAGTAGGTAAACTTTGCTGCCTACTTCAAGGCAAATGTGAGAAGTTTTTCTTACAGCTCTCAGTGCAGGCTAAAGTATGAGAGAATCCAGACAGCAGATGTCTCAGAAATTATCTGCAGGAATGTCTTTCCTTAGGTTTTCCTTTGATAAATGCTTAGAAATTTAGCAGTCCCTTTTTCTATCATTCTTTCAGGCAGCATTGCATACCTGCTTGGGAGTGTAGGACAGGCTCCTCCTGTAAAAGCGATACTTTGTGGATCTGGTTTATTTCCTTGTATTGGAAACTCTGAGCTTGTCTACCAATAATAAAACGGAATATTCTTTTTTCCTGATCTCTGCTCCAGCCCAGACCAACTGGATGTGCGTTTAGGGTTTGACCTCTGTGTGCAGGAGCAAGACTTTCTCCGGAAAAGGCGGAATTATGTTGCTCCTGCTCTGAAGAAGGTCCTGCAGCTGGAACAGGATCTGCTGGACCATGAGGTCTGTAGGGCAAACATTCAAAACATATAATGAGTGCTTAGCAGTGGGGGCATAACAGCGTAATATGACCTCTTCTTCCCAGTTAAATTTTCTTCTGGTCTTTTCTCATCTTTAAACTTTTGTACACTTCCAATACTGCCCCATACCTCTAATCTTACCCTGTTGTTTGTGCCCTTTGCAGTCGCTATCCTGAGTTTAACTCCTCTCCTGCTACACCTTCATTGCAAACCAGGCTATACAGAAATGGCTTCTTCCACAGTCTTTACCCTATGGTTGTTATCTTTGTCAATAATCCTTCCTCCTCTCTTCGACCTGTGAGATTTCTTTTTAATTCCTGCCTTTACAACTGATTTTTTTCTCTCTTACTCTCTCTTTTGGTTTGAATTAATGCAATTTTCATTTGTTTTTTACCACACATGTGTTGAACACGTCAGAGACAAGTGTCAGTTATCTAAGCAAAAAATTGTCATTACTTTTATTCCTGTTCTCCTTTATAAAATAAATGGTATCTTGTGTTTCAGTAGAAATGATTTGGAAAGAATCCTGTGTCTGGGCACGTGTGGTGCTGTCAGGCTTTGTGTAGCAGGAGGTCTCTGCTGAGGGCCGCGGTCAGCTGCAGCCCGCTGTCTGACGCCGGCCCTTTCTGTTTGCGTGCTGCGCAGACCCCGGTGGTGGCCATCATGACTACGGGAGGAGGGATGAGATCTTTGACCGCCCTCTATGGCAGCCTGCGGGGCCTCAAGAAACTCAACGTCTTGGACTGTGCCACGTACCTGACTGGCTTGTCTGGTACTACATGGTGAGTAAGACTGGGCAGCTCTTGGCTGCAGCCTTTCTGACGACACCAATGCGCTGAAGTAGGTTGGGGCTGACGTGCAGTAGTCTACCTATGACACCTTCGCAGCAGTCCTCTTTTTTTGATCTTCTTCCAAAATTGACGGATTAAAGTCTTTTTCATGGGAGAAAGTCACATAATGTGCAACAACATTAAAACAAGTGTTTTCTAAGGACAGCTTATGCAAAATTTCTCAAGCCATTTTGTCATGGATAATGACTGTGACTTCAAAGGGAACATGACAGTTTCTTAGGGAACTGAAGACAAGAAACCTTTGCTTAATTTCAAATCAACAACTTAAAATAGAAACAAAATGTAGCCATTGCCTACTTCAAACCTCAGTGTGTTTTTTTCCATCTTCAATATATATTTCCTCTTCCTAGGACGATGTCAAACTTGTACAGAGATGCTGACTGGTCACAAAAGGATCTCAACAAGCAAATCAGCGAGGCTCGAAAACATATGACAAAATGCAAAATAAATTCCCTTTCCTTGGAGTATTTGAAGTATTACAAAAAGCAGCTGTGTCAACGGAAAAGAGAGGGCCGCAAAACAACTTTTATAGATCTCTGGGGGCTTGTCCTGGAATCTTTGTTGCATGATGGGGTACAGTATGTCATAAAGCAGCGTTTACAGTGGCTCGCAATTTTCTGAAAATTAATTTCTGGAGAAGATATTTTCCTCTTTGTTCTGAGAGAAGTAGTCTGCTATGAGACTATGTGTATGCAAATACACAGACATTTCCAAAACACTTGGTGGCAGTCTTTTAGGTACCCAATCACTGTGGAAGTCAGCATTATTGCTTGTGAGATTTTGGATAAGTTTTTCTGAGAAAACTCCAAGACTAATATTTTGAAAAAATATTATATTTTAAGATTTTTTTAATATTCTGCAAGTATTTTATTCAGAAATAGCAAATTTACAGACATTATCAATGCCCGTGAGAGGTATTAACAAAAGGACCTGCAAACTTTTGAAATATGTGGGAGGTCTTACATAAACTTGCACCATAACACATTAAGCTGGTTTATACCAAAAGTATTGCTTTCTCCTCTTCATCATTTCCTTCCATTTTCATCCTAATGGGTTGTCAAATAATCTGGCATCAGATTGGATGCCTGCAGATATTTCAGTAACAGAATGCTCACAGGAATTTTGAAAATATGGAACATTTCAGAATTTAAGCCCAGCACTCATTATACATTATACATTAGAGCACTCATTAGGGCAGAAATTTTTCTGCCCTACAAGCTTAGATGCAGAGAAAACATTCCTGTGCTAGTTTTCGTCTCAGTGTAACCGTATTTCTGGAATCACAGAAAGACAACCACAGACTCTCTGATCAGCAACGGGCTATTGATCGTGGTCAGAACCCATTGCCTATCTATACTGCAGTCAATGTCAAGAACAACTACAGCACTCTGGATTTCAAAGGTAATTGTGAGACTTCTGAGAATCATTTGTCTTTATATTCAAGCTAGTAAATCATGAGACAGTCTTTTTAGATAGTCTAAAAAAAGCCCTCTCATTTAAAGACCGGAACCTCAGCTGATGTCTATTCATATAATGTCCTTGTAGTCAGGTGAAAGTTTGACTGCCTGTGCAACAGACTCAAAAATATTTCAAAGACTTCTCATGTTTAAGAGTTTTCATTTGTACCATGCTTGTAACTCAGTGCTATTGGTTTGAAATATTAGACTTAAATGCAGAAATTATTTTAATCTTTAACTCCTTTCATTCCCATGATAGCAACATCATTTTAATCTACAGCTAAGGGGCTGTAGTAAAACATTGTTCTCTTCTTTGTGTTCATTTTCACAGAATGGGTGGAGTTCACCCCTTATGAGGTGGGATTGCAAAAATATGGAGCTTTTGTTCGTGCTGAGGATTTTGGCAGTGAGTTCTTCATGGGTCGGTTGATGAAGAAGGTCCCTGAATCCCGGATCTGCTTCTTAGAAGGTAAGCTGTTAAAAACATTGCAATAAGTTTTGTTTTGGTTTTTTTTGATTGTGAACTATATAAACTAAGCACTGATAAAACACTGGTGCATGACCGACAGGGCAGTTTCACTGTAGAGGATAAATGTCTCATTGCTGAATTAATACTTGCTATAATGGATTCAATTTACTGTAAAAAAGAAAATTCAAAATGACAGACAAATGGTTATTTTCACTTTTAAAGCTACTTTTGAATAAAAACATAGTATCATTTCCAGTCCAACGATAAAATTCAGGTCCCTGGGAATCTACAGTTCTGCTCATGCTACTCCAGAAGGGTGAACTCCAGAGCCTCTTGCCTGTCTCACAGGTAGTCAGTAATTTGTGTGCTTCCTATAGACAGTTAACATGAGCCTTCACGCTGATCCTCCACCGCATCAGGGTGTATTTGGGCATGCCAGGTCCCCCCAGCCGCAGAGAGTCTGCTTTGGTCACACATCACTGGCTCCAGTTTCCACATTGCCTGGGCAAGCCTTGGGGAGGGGGAACAGCATAGTCACAGCCAGAAGCATTTTCGCTATTGACTGAAGTAGAGCATGGATATGTGTTTTCCAGACAAAGAGACAAGCTGTCAACTTGTGACTGGTTCGAGATGCAAACTTCTCTTCGACTGGCCGCTTCACTTAGAGTGAAGGAGACACTGTACTATTTTAGCCTAAGCCTGTGCTGGATGTGCATACATTTGCACTTCCTGAACCAAAAAACAGTGAGAACTTGTGTCCTAAGGGATAACCAAAGAAATTTTTTCTCGAGCTCAAAAATGCATGGTCAAAACTGATCCCTCGATGTGCTAACAGTCTTATTCTCAAAAAGGGAAGTCTACAAATGCAGAGGCTGTAAGATCACATTACAGTTAGACCCTTGTCAATATAATTCCTTATCAAATATCTCTGATTGCAAACTTTCATTCTTTCTTTTTATACAAGCCTTGTGATACTTGGGTTTTTTTCTGAAAACCCAAGGTTTTAAAGTCATATTAATTCACAAAAATCTCACCATTCGTTAAAATATGTATCCAGCCCTAAGTACCATAAGACAACAACTGGTTACCAAAATAAGGTTTAAAAACCAGCATCCAAATAAAAATGACACATCATCCATTTAAAACAAACTAAGGAAAAGCATAAGCCTTGCGAATCTCACCTCATAAGACCAGTTTTGTGATCCATGATGTGTGAATGTTTGAGTTAGAAAGCTCTTTCCTTTTACAGGCATGTGGAGTAGTCTATTTTCATTGAATGTGTTATATATCTGGAATTCATCCCATTCTTCAGAAGATTTCTGGCACAGGTGGACCCGGGACAAAATTGACAATATAGGTAAATTATCATACTTCTTCCTTACTGTGTATTTATTGTTAGATAGAGTTAATGTTAGATAAACCATCACACCCATCTGCTATGTGAGATGTGCACAGTGTATCTGGCATTTTTTGGAGTGTTTCTTCAAAGGCCACATTGCCTTTCTGGAAGGAATTGGATTCAAAGTCTCATACTGCAAAGCATAATTGGGTAATTTAAAAATCTCCAGTCTTGTGATCTACGTGCTCACTGAGGGCTCAACACTGATCTTAGCAGAAGATAAAATGTTCAGGAATAATAAGATTGATTTGTAAATGATTAATAAAGCAAAAAGATTTTGACTACATAAAGTAGGAACTACTGTAATACAAATAAGTACAACCGTTATCCTTTTCCAAAGCCTGCATTCAGTCTGTTCCACAAGTGTGCATACGTCTGGTGCAGATTTTTATGGCTGCCTGATACCGGGTCTTGTTTTTTATCGAAGTCTGGATGTGTAAAGAAATGGTATTTGGCTGGTAAGAGTGGGGTTTTATTTTCTTTTTCATTTGGTCACTTGTGCTCATCGAGTCTTTTATCCTAGGCCTTTTAAATAAATAAACCACTGTTTTTTATTACTCACCTTGACATCTTGGGCAATGACCTTGCTGTAGGCAGGTAGAATTTAACAGCCTTTCCCTGTGCAGAGGAGGAACCCCTCCTACCGCTGAAGCCACACGAGCTGAGGACTCGCCTGTTGACCCCTGCCGGCCCCCTCAGCAGCGCTCTCCGCGGCGCTCTCACCGACCGCCCCTGTGTTGCCCAGGAGCACAACTTCCTAAAGGGCTTCCAGATGCATAATGACTACCTGGAGAACAAGCACTTCTGCAGATGGAAAGGTAAGAGAAGACCTGTGTGCCTGGAGAGAGAATGAAAATGCAGAACAAAATGAAACCCCAGATTTGATATTAAACCCTATCTCCAAGGTTAAAGGCCGTGTTTGGGCAGAATCACTATTAGACCAATCAGTTGTGGCGCACTGGGATGTAGCATGGTGTGGGGTTGAGCTCCTTGCCAATGGTTTGCTGGTGGCACACACCTCCTGAGACAGGGGCACCAGGTCCTGATGGTGGTTTTCCCTTTGTTTGAAGACACATTCGGTGGGGAGGCACAAGAAACCCCCTTCATGAATGTTGCCATTGCAGGTTGAAACTGCATGTGGCTGGAGTTGGGAGGGCAGAAGAGAAGGGATACAGCAAATCTCCCTTCCCTGAAGACAGAAACCAGTTAGGGCTCTGTGGTCATGGTGTAAGAGTGGAAAACTGGCTAACTGGTTCTGCACTACTGCACTTACAGCAAGAAAAATCTTTCCTTTTAGATACAGTGTTGGACACATTCCCCAACGAGCTGACACAGTCAGAGGAATTCCTCTCTCTGGTAGATACAGGATTTTTCATCAATACAAGCATCATGCCACTTCTAAAACCAGAGAGAAAGGTGGATGTCATCCTCCATTTAAATTACAGTGCAGGATCCCAGATACGGGTGAGAGGAATTGAAGCAGTCTCTGTTTCTTCTTCAACAGCTGTATGCCTAGAAGTTTTTAACACTTAAGTGCTTTCTCTATTGCTCCTACTAGAAGTCTTAACCACCAGCATTTTTAGCTTAATGCTGCAGTGTGATACTTCATTTATAGGCTGTACATATTCTCATTTGTTTTTCTTGTACAATACAACTGTTTTGTGCTAAGAACTCAGGGAAAACAAAAACCTTCTCTCCAATGATGTAGTGATTTCCAATAGGGGTTTCAGAGCTTTTGCATAGCTAGCTTGGAAAATTGCCCCCTTTGTTAGTGGACTCCAAGAAATCCTGCACCCTGAAATCCTCTTTAAGTCTTAGTGCTGTTCTGTTCACTGACCTAGGCTCTGGACCAGACCTGCAAGTACTGCTCAGAGCAGGGAATCCTTTTTCCCAGGGTGGACTTGAGTGAAAAAGACAGGAAAAACCTGAAGGAGTGTTACCTCTTTGATGGTGCTGAGACTCCAGGAGCACCAGTACTGCTATTTTTCCCACTGATTAATGATACCTTTCAAAAATACAAAGCACCAGGTAAGTAATCAAACATGTTAAAAAAAGGTTGACATCATGGCCAGCCTATTAAAGGGAGTATATTTAATACGCCAACCGTTGAACTTCACTGTTGGCTCATTTCAATACATCAAACCTCTCTGTTGCCTGAAGTTACTTTTTTTACCAGGTCAGATTTGATGCCGCGGCTGTGCTGTTTCAATCTCTAAGATAGTTTGCAGGTAACTTTGATGTATCTGTGTGAGCCACAGGTACAGCTCAGAACTGCAGTGTAGACCCATGTAAGAGGAATAATCATCATTTTTCTACCCTCATCATGTGAAGCAGCTAATATCCACCTGAGCCAGGGACCGAGCTGTCAGTCTGAAAAATAATTATTTGTTTAAAAAAATTTTAAACTCGCAAGAATAATTTAGATTATGAACTCTCTCTGTGGAGAGACATCTCCTTTCCCTGCCCTGTTAAGAGTTTGCTTGCTTCTGACCAGAGTAACTCCTGTCTCTCAGCAGTGATTTGTCACCCCTTCCTCCTAGGTCAGAAGCGCTCAGAATCAGAGATGGAAGATGGCAAAGTTGATCTCTATGGCCGCTGTTCCCCTTATTCAACATATTCAATTCAATACACTGAGAAAGAGTATGACCGTTTGGTTCAGCTGGGTGAATACAACATCCTGAATAACGAAGACCTCATTATGCAGGCCTTGCACACAGCAGTGGCACGGAAAAGGCAGAAAAAGAAATAACGTCAGACAAGGGTCTATGCTTTTGTGTCCCTTAACCTGCCAAGAGACTGAAGCTCCCTTCCAATCAGCCAGCAGGCTTCAAAGGATTCCTGCTCAACCCCACTAAATGGCAATCTCAGATGAACAAAGAGACTGAAGAGAAACTTTTCTCCAAAGAATTTCACTGTAGCAGTTCATTGCAATTCAGCTACAACAGTGGAGTACAAGTCATTGTATGGTACAGAGGATGGGCAGCCATGAGGAATAAGGTGCTAAGATGATAATGAGCATGGTGCTAGTTGCCTTGAGAAAGAGTTTGAAATGTTTAAGTCCAACAGATTCAGGGCAGACCACATTAAAAGCATATTTTATTAACTTGGCTCATATTTTGTGTTTGTGAGGTGATGGTGAGGCAAGCAGCAGCCTGTGAGCCAGGTTTGTGACTGGGACCATGGCACATTGTAGGAAAGAATTTAGAGAAAGAAAGGCACGTGTCATATGGCATCCTGTGGGCATAGATCACCTCCAAGGGAGGCTTTGGAGGAGGCAGAGGAGACACAGGCCATGGGTATCAAATCAGCCAAGAAGGCAAAAGAGTGTTGATAAAGTTCTCCACTGCTTGACCGCCAAGCTCCTCTGTGTGCTTCCTCACTGCTTCTTGGCTACCCATCCTGCTTCCCACCCCTGGTGTGAGTGGGTAGTAGTGTAGTAACTAGAAATACAAGCTGAACGGAACAACAGTCTGCTGGCTTTAAACCCCCTCAAAACAAGAGCAAGGATGGGCAGGCCCTTGAATTCATCAGTTCCGCCTGCCCTTGCTGTTGGCTGGGTCTTGCACGAGCTCGGCACCTGCAGAATTAGGAGGCACACACATGGGGGACAAAGGGCTTTACATGGTCTTGGTGCAAGAAGAAAGGTTTTGTGTTTTGCAGTAGGGCATCTAAAGAGGATATCCTGCTCCAGCAGCGTTATTTTTCCCTCTTGAGATAGCAAAAATTTATTTTAACTATAGTGTTGCTGTGAGCCTTGTGCCACCTGTGAAGAAGACAAGAAAGGTGCAGACCTATAGAGATCCCTGGTAACTCTGGGAAGGTTTGCTATAGCAAGTACATCCTTCTGCATGGCAGGCTGCTGCAGGAGGATCTGTATCTCCTGAGCTGTAATTTTTCTTGGACTGGCTCTGCACCAAATCCAGCACAGACATGCACATACATGGCATAATTTGCCCATTGGGGCCAAATGTGCTGTGATGAGGTTGTCTAACCTAGGCTTCTGTCACTGTTCCCAGGGAGGAGATAGAAGAGTGCGTTGCTTGCATCCATAGCAAAGATCCTCCAGCTCCTATTGCATCCCTCTCACTGCCCGATTTGTTCCCTAGGGTTAAGATTCTTTACTTGTTCATTGAAAAAAAGGTTATTTTGATTAAGTTCATTGCAGGTAACCCATGCTCTAGGTTGAATTAATAACATAAAACACAGTAATACTTTACAGACCAAATGAGTTTCTCCCAGAGCATTCACTTCTCAATTACTAACAGACAGTAGAAACTCCCTAATTCTTTGTAGGCATCTATGTTATTAACCAAAGTAATATTGAAAGCAATAATAAGAATAGGACCATCCTATTTTTACAGCATGTAATAAGTATCTCAAAGTAAGTAAAGCCTACTTGATATATGCATGCATTTCTCTTTTTTTATGCTGTAGTAGTTTCAGAAGGTTAGGTTGGAAGATGAAGCTTAAGTTGTATTGAGTTTCTCAGTATACGTAACAGTACAGCATGTACAATTTGTAGCCCACTAAAACCACCTGTGATTACGTTTCAGTGTCAAAATTCTTTGGATTGCAGAAGGAGTAGAATAGAATAGAATAGAATAGAATAGAATAGAATAGAATAGAATAGAATAGAATAGAATAGAATAGAATAGAATA
>JAVJGG010000032.1:18946523-18990355 GCA_035590195.1 Aviceda cuculoides
TGGGCTCAGCCTGGGCCAGAGGTGGGTCCAACTTGGAGCCGGGGAAGCTTCTAGTAGCTTCTCACAGGAGCCGCCCCTGCAGCCCCCTCCCCCAGCTACCAACCCCCCTGACACAAACCCAAAACATGTAGTCAGCCTGGACAGATTTTCTCATGACCAGTTCACTTTCTTTGCACAGTCATTGTGAACCTCTCAAGGGATGGTTCTTAGCTA
This sequence comes from Aviceda cuculoides, assembly GCA_035590195.1. Classification (NCBI taxonomy): domain Eukaryota; kingdom Metazoa; phylum Chordata; class Aves; order Accipitriformes; family Accipitridae; genus Aviceda; species Aviceda cuculoides. Next base: position 18,946,737 of record JAVJGG010000032.1, read on the forward strand.
CAAGCAGGTCAGATGTAATTTCCTTAGAGTATCACTAGTGCTTCCAGCTTCAGCCATTCACACGTCAGTAGGGAGCTGACCACATCTCCCATGTGGTTTTGTGCTTGCCTTTTCTGCTAGGATGTCCCCCAAATGGATAGGCTGTGTTAAATTACTGTGGTCATTGTCAAAATGTCTCATTTTAGACATTTTCTGGGGCTCTGGTTTTGCTCAGTCAGGCCTAAGTCAAGATTCGACAAGCTTGGAGGAGGCTTTTTACACCTTTCACATGTGAAACCAAAACAGGAGGTTCAATAAGGAGCAGCAGTAAGCTGCAGTAAATAAGACTGGAAGGTAAGGAAGGTCTGTGAAAATCTTGGAGGTTAAAGCTAAGCCTGGAGGGATATTTAGGTTGTTTGCATCCTTTGCCTTTGCAGTCCTTGTTTGCAAGTACATAATGATAAGCCTTTAGCAAAACACTGAGGGACAGTTTTCTGGGGCATGCTTTTCCCACTGTTAATTTCTAAATGGTCCTACCAGCTTGCTGTTCTTTAATAAGTCCATTTTATAGCACTGTACAGAGCTCTTGAATTGTTTAGGTCTGGTCAGCTCCTATTATGCTGTGGAAGAACAAAGTAAAACAGGGAATACAGTTTTGTATTTGTACATTGTAGATTATTCATCTAATTTCTTCCCATAGACTTATAAAAGCCAGCATTACCATCAGATCACCTTGTGAGACCTGTTAGATGTCACACCTGTTACCTGCCATACAGTTACTTAAATATTAATCCTTGTCACCTGTGGCTGACCAAAGTCTATCTTGAAGAAAAAAAACCCTCTTTTAAAGATATCAGGAATGGTGAAGTCACCACATTCCATGGAAATATGTTTTAGTTGGTGATCATCTTCCAGCAATAAGTACACACCTTGTTTCCAGCTTCATTTAGTTTGGTCAGAGCCCAGACATTAGTTTGTTAAACATTTTCCTAGTAACTTAAAAGCTATTGCATAACCACCGTTTCTTCAGTAGGGTCGATTTTATAAAATATACCAAGGTTACATCAGTCTTCTTTTTGTCAAAACAGTAGATTCAGCCCTTCAAGTTCTCATTATAAAAAAAAGCTTTATTTGTATATCCAGCTGTATCGTTGTTCTTGTACTCCCTCCAACACTTCATTGTCCCTTTTTCAAATGCAGACTCCAGTACCCTTCCCACTATTGCTATACACTGAGATGAACATCACCTTGTTATTCTCCTATTCTTACACATAAATGACCTCCCAGTTTCTATATACAGAATCCACTTGTCCTTATTTGCCATTAGAGACTTCTGCTGAGTTGTTCATCTTCCATAAGCTGGTGAGTTAGTGTTTTCCACACTACAGTCTTCCCTTTCGTAAGGGGGAGTAAATCATAACATACATTTGTAATTCCTTTAATCATAACTTCACACTTCGGTGTGTTTGAATTAGCTGTGGTTAATCAGGCCAGTTTATCAAGCAGGTCAGATCGTTCTGTATGATTGCCCTGTCCTCAGTATTACTCAGCACTCCATCAACCATTGTTCTACTGCAAATCTGGCCAGTCAGTATGTCATGTTTATTTCCAAATCACTTGTGAAAATGTTGAATAGAGTTTGAGACCAGTAAACTCTTAAAAATTCCTCAGAAGAAAACTTTTTTCAGTGATGTTTCTCACTGAGGACTAATTCTGAAATCAGTTAATCAGTTAGCTAGCAACTTCTTAACCTCAGTAATACATACTTTTTTTCAGTCTTTGCATAACAAAATCTTACTATCTTTGCACAATAGACTGTAAGTAAAAAACCCTGGCAGCTGCAGGATAGAACAAAGTAAGTTTCTTTGCATTAAAAACCCCGTTATTTTATACTTACTGACTTCCAGAAGGTAGCTCAGGGCTTACCAAAACTGCTCATCGCCTTAGAGGGAACCTCTGGCTAATGCTAACCCCAGAAAGATTTCTTTTCCATGCAGTCATCTTGCATCACCATTTTACTATCCCATGTACCTTACTAGTGGAATGCCCTGTAATTGCTTTGACATCCTTCACAGCTTTATTGCACCCTTGTCTCTGAAAGACAGCTCCGCTACCCTGGTTTGCAAGATCAATGCACCCATAGGAACAGCACACTTCAGTTTTGGCAGTACACTGGCATCACCTCTACTACATGCCTAAGATAAAGAAATTAAAGAAGAATTTCTGTGCATAATCCAAATATAAGTAAGACTTTCACAAAGCTTATTAGAAATAGTTTTAAATTTATTAAAAAACCCCAAACAACAAAACAAAACTGCACAATTATATCTACCTTTATTAAGATCAGCTCCTAACAGCTTTCCTGTTGTTTTTTCCTGTCTTTTTATTTCCCAGCTATACAGTTGTTAAGCTCTTTACCAAACCATATGGCTAGGCCATATTGTTCTTATTTAAGTCAGGTAGGTGCCTTATTTCTGCTTTCATGGAAAGTGTTTCAGACATCATTTTTACTCCAAATCCCCACAGGTGTTTTTATACAAATATAAATACACACACACACACACACACACATATGGAATTTGACTGGGTGGAACCATCTGCTGTCCAGACAGTAAATTGTACTAGTTAATGACTGTCCTAAGGCTAACTAATCACACGTGATCAATCTTTTTTGGGGAAAACACTCCCTTGTGTGGTGGAGTGCAGTTTTCAGTGTATAATTAAATGCTTTGTGTGCTGAAACTTGTATTTAATATAAACATGCATACATTAACAAATGCTGTACAAAACATATGAAACATAAATAAGAAGAATGTATGTAACTTGAAACTAACTCTTGACTTAAAATAGGTATTGCTATTAACTACTTCAGGGATGATGGCTCGTTTTGTGTGTATGACTGCCAGCCCACATTTTGAAGAACAGCAAGAGAACCAAGAGTGGTAATACATGATAACTGATTTTTAATTAATCAGATATTGTGCCCCAATGACAGCCCCGGTAAGCAATCTACTGGCACCTTACCACATCCCTCCTGCTACTTTTGAAAATCAGCATAATATTTACTTCCTTTCAACTTTCTGCAGTTCTGCAGTATACCAAGAATTAATACAGCTGAACCATAGACAGTCAAGAGTCCTCCTAGACTATGCTTTTGGAACTAATTGGTAAGAATGATCTCTGTTCTGTCTTAATATGTGTCGTATGGCTATGTGTCGTGAAACAGTTACTAATATTTCTCTTTCCCAACGTAGAACACAAGTGTTTTATCAGCATGCCTGCTTTAGCTGCATCAATAGTAATTATTTTGCTATCTCTATGAAGTAGTAAATATAGACCTTTGACAGGATTTTGCTTTCTCCTTATATACATTTCCTATATACTTGCACATATACCTATGTGTATATATATGCTTCCAGTTGTCACCCCTGGAAGCCATGTTTTTTATATATTCTGTGAGTTTTGATTTAAGTCGAAAGTTTCATATTTTCCATTTTCCCATCTACCGTGCATTGTTTTTTCACATCCAGCTGCTGCCTTCTTATCACCTCTGAAAGAGGTCAGACTTTCAGCCAAAATTGTGAAACTGGGATAGCTCATACCATACCACTGAGAATTCCTCAGCTGCAGCAGGAACAGATAGTTATGCCTCCAGAGACATCTTTTAGCCCACCCTGACCTTTCCCACTGGTTTTTAGCAAGAAGCTGCAATGTTGAGCCTCCAAAGCAGTAGGGATTTTTCTTTGTCAATCACAAAAGTTTTTTACCAACAGCTAGTCTGACCTCATCATTGTCTTGGACTTGTGGAAATACAGGGAATAACTAATTTTCCTTTCATGTCATATCTGTGCAATGTGATGTAATTGAGTAGGTTTTAGTCATTACAACACATAGGGTCAAAATATCAAAACCCTATGAGAGTTGCATGCAATAGCTGTTTAGACAGGTTTCCACATGCTTTAGTAACATGAGTCTCCCTTACATTTAGTATAATGGATATTCAGCAATGTTTGCCGCTACAAATTTGTCTTTCTTTAATCTGTGTTTTCTCGACCTGACTTAAGAGTCACGCTTGTCTTTGATGTCTGCGAGTTTTAGCACAGTATCATGTTGCAATGATGATTTAATTTAGCATGTAATAGGATGTACTTACAGAGTTGCCTATCTTGATCTCCTGGAGAATGTTTCTTTCCTTACGCATTTCTGAAACACTTCCTTAAGATGTTTTGCAATTGTTTCTTTAAAGTCTTTCCATGTGGAGCTGTTAACGTAGTTTAATCTTCGTGATCAGCCCTTTTGTGAGTAGGTGTCCACGCTAGATTCCTGCACAGGTTTGTATTTTGTTCAGCAGGAGCATGTGGAATGACAGCTGGACTCTTTTGCCTACCAGCCCAAAATTCTACCACACTTGGCTCTCCAGACAACTGTGAAGCCTTTTGGGACTCCCTGAGAAATTACTTTGTTTTTTTAGCAGCCATGTGGAGTCATGCACATAGCCCATCGACAGCTGGCACAAGGCATGGATGGCAGCTCAGTCTCAGACAGCACAAAATGCAGGTTTGTGGGGTGTCCGTGTGACTCCCAACAGAGCCTGGGTTTGTTGACCACAGCTTCCATGATCTACCAGGTGCCCTGGAAAGGCTGTCACTCCATCCTCCCAGTGACAACACACTGTATATAGGACAAGATATGCTGCCGTGCACACCTCTTCAGATTGCACAACGGGTCACAAGGCTTGAAGTCAGCATGGCAATGGGAACATGGCTTCTGCAAATGTAGAGAGATACTGGATGCAAGAGCTTCTGCAACAGCTGGGGCTTTCTCGTGCAAGAAAGAGGCACCAGGAATTTCAGCACTGCAAGACTAGCTGGAGTGAGTGCATCACCTAATCCTGTGCTTCCTTTTCAGCCTGTAAATGGGATGGGAAATGCCCACAGTGCCTGGCAGCCTTTCCTCGTTGGGTACAGCTTCCCTAAGGAACTCCTTTTCCCATAGCTTGTGTTTCCTCACCAGGGCTTTCATACTGGAGGCAGCCGCCTGCCCCAGGTTGTGGAAGAGAAGGGAGCTGTGTCTTTTTGGGCAGAATCTCTTGGCTGTTTCTGTCCCTCTTGGTTAATCAGGAGGGAGAGACTTCATTCTCTTGCAGTACTGCATCAGGTGTGGGCTCTGGTCTCACAGTGCGCTGTCTGATCCTCTTCTGTTACACAGAAAATGACACAAAAGTTAGGAATTTCATCATACCAAAACCTGAGCCATTGCCATGTTGAAAAAAAGCAGTCTCCTGACGTCTGCTGAAATACTCTGGCTGTGCCTCTCGGCTGAAAAAGCAATGCACTCAGAAAGGTGCAATGCTCGCTTTTACACTGAGGAAGTAAAAGGGGTCCTGCTTAGCAATGGAGAAGACTTTGAGGATCTGCCAGAATCAGTGACAAACCTGTCACCTGCTTTGGGGTCTCCTAATCCTGCCTGGGACTGTCAAATAACAGTCCTCACGGGAAACCACATTTCTGTCTCTATAGTCAGCAAATGCACTCTGGTGACCAACAGTTTTATGCATGGACCAGATTCTTGTAAAGCCCTTTATCCCTTGGAGCTAACTGCAATGAAATGAACACTGGAAATTTAAAGTTGACAATAGCGTATGATGTCCCATGGGTTAGACAAGAAAAGGAACCTTGAAGGCATACCCCATCAGCACTTGCTGATTTTAAGATACCAAGATACCGTTAACTTACTACAGCTGAAAAGGTTTAGAAGCCAGTTATTTCAGGATAAATTGCTTTAGCAGTCGCAATGTCTTTTAGTGTCTGATGGCAGACTAATGGTGAGGCTGGTAAGAATTAGGATCCTATGCAGGGCATGCTTTACAAAAAGAAAGACTAGTTTAAGAACTTTATATATAAGCTCAGTAATAAGGTATTGCACTTAGGCACATGCACAGGTCTCCTAGAAATCAGATCTATCAGAAAAGAGATTATGTTCTATGTAAGAATAAACAGACCAAATAAGCTTGCAAATCGGAGCTACTGCCAGTATTTATGTGGGACATTAAGTACTTCTTGGACTGCTTCTGAAATATTTTCTGAATTTAAGTTTCCTCTGAGTTTGGGTAAAGTTAGTATATATGTAACAGCAAATATCTATCTTATCTATACTCAGGTGCTTATGAAGCAGCTGCTGAACTTCCACAGATTGCAACCTGGGGTTTCACGGAAACCCCAACTTCCTATTTCTCCCTTAATACGCCTGGGCATGCACTACCACCGCACAGCCTGTGCTTTACGAACAGCAGTCCCAAGTCACTTGTCCCGTTCATGGTCACAGGGGTCTTAGGTGATCCGGAATGGAACATGGCAGAAAGTTATCCTGATTATCACAAAACCTCTTCTTTGTTATTTGAACGAATCCGTGAGAGGATTTTTCATATATATGCTAATAGAGCTTTTGCCCAAGAGTGTTTTGCAGCTTCACGTTGTGACGGGGTGAATCACGTGTTAACAACACAACCAAGTTCCTCAATGTCAAGTTCCCTCAGCATCAGTAACTTTGGAAATAAGTGATTAAAGAGGATATACTGATTACTCAGAGTGGGTTTCACCTCAACTACCTTCAGCCATGCAGAAGTTGGGTGTCAAGTATGACCTGGATGTTTAGGCTTCTCCGGAAGAATCCAATATAGAGGGGCTTAGTCACTACCTGCAGTTGCCATGCTTGCTTTTTCCTCCATTCAGTACACAGGGAACAGCGGCAACCGGCTTTGACTAGAAGTCTAAATTTTATATGATTTAATTTGGGTGAGGTCAAGCCTACCCAAGTGCCTGCCTTGTGAAAAAGCCTTGTTTTCCTCAAAAGGAATAGTGCTTCATAGCAAAAAGCAATTTGAACTTTGAACTAATTTAGGAAATTCAATACCAGTGCCAGCTTTGAGTCAAAGGTACCTTTGGCTTCCTCTGACTTGAGCTTAAAAAACAGATATTTCATATCGGGAAGGCTTGAGTCAGGAAAGAAGAGTTATTGTTAGGCAACAAGCAACTCTTAGTCACCTTCCTAAGGGATGCTGGAGGCTTCTCCCACCTCATTTCCTTTTGTCTGAAAACCAAAGGTGCAATATGACACACGTAAATGAAAACCAGCTCTTATGCAAAAACCTCACACCCATTAGCTTCCATACATTGCAGAAACAAGACCTGGAGCTGATAACCTTTGTGGGGCACAATTACAAAGAAATTGTAGCTAATGTTCTCGTTCCTCTGTTGTGGTAGGGCACCTCTTCTAGGCACTTTGATCAAGGGTACAGATAGGCTGTGGAAGGAGGAATAGAAAACGTGTGTTCTTTTGCATGTACAGTTACTTTTCTCTAAATGGTTTCTGGTCACCATTTTTACAAAAAAAAAGGCAGATTCTAAAATTTTTTTTACAGACGTGCAAGTGCTCATACTAAACAAAGCATCAGCCAAAGTTGGGAAGAGGCTTTTGGCTATACTTTGCTTATTGCTGTAGTTTATCTAATTCTGGTTTCAGTTAAGCAGTTCCTGCTCCATCAAAAAGTTTCAGTATGATGAAGGTGAGAAAGGAAGTTCACAGCAAACCTTTCCCTTGCACGATGTGATAAAATAAATGTGCTTATTTAATTAAAAAAAAAAAAAAGGAAAGAAAACGTAGGCATAAAATTAAACCTTTGCAAACAAAATTTGCAAGGATGAAATACTGCAGGTAAGGTGATCAAACTGTCTTAACTTGTTCTCCTTGTAACACCAGCTTTTCATATTGATTCCTCTGTGCATATAAGAAAAGTATGTAATGAGACTGCTAGAAACGATTTGGTTTGTGTCTAGTTTCTGTCAGTCAAGGTTCTTGTACAGCACTCATTGACACAGTCTGAGTGGCTGTGATTTCATACTTATACAGGTCTCTAATAGGAAGCACCATGCTTTGTCATCCCATTAATCTCAAGTCCTTTCATAAGCACTACTTTTAATCATTTGGGAGGACTTTCAATACAAATGTATGTGTGCCTAATAATGCTTGCATAATGGATTAGAAAATTTAATCACCGAGCTTCCTAGAGGTGTGCTGAACACATACATCACTCAGCTTCCTAGAGGTGTGTTGAACACATGCAGATTCTCATTAGATAAAAAAAATTACATAAAAAGTACAGGATCAGTCCATTAAATTAAAATAATCTGCTAGTAATACCCAGCCAGCTGGTGATTTGAATAAAGTTGCTCAGAAGTCTGAATGGGTTTTGCACCAGAAAATGACAGTTCTGAACTGGGGGGGGGGCAGGGGGGGAGCTCAATTCTCCTAAACCATTACATTATTTTAGTTTGGTGAAATGTTTCACAATTTTTCATGGTGAAATGTTTGAATCTCAATCGATTTTGTTAAGATGCATACTATATTACATGTAAAGCCCAGAAATCAGTAAAATATTTCAAATGGAAAAGTGATACATTGTGTTTTAGGGAGCACAGAAATGCTACTTTTCAAATTTCTCTCTTCTTTCATTTTTCTGAAGTAGAACACTACAATAAAAAAAAACACATATGCACAAATCATGATGCAACAGCACTTCTCAGGGAAAAATATTCCTTCAGACGAATTCTTAGCATCTTCATACTTAAATGTCTTCCTTCTAATGATCATCCCCATCTCTTTTTTTACATTTTTTTTTTTTTTATTATTATGGAGGCAATAGTGCATGGAATTCAGGGTCTTTGCATGGAGACAATAGGTAGATGTATCTGCTAGGCTATTATTATCATCGTTTTTAGATTACTGCTGCAAGTTGACCTCTCATAGATGATCTCTATCAGATCATCAATCAGGTTATTGCTGTTACTACATTTCCATGAGCCCCCAAGTGGGAATGATTTGGTCTCTCAGCACGCTCTGCTCAGTCACAAGACCTGCAGATACGAACGTTCACAACTTACAACAGACATGCTCTTTGGACAAATAATGGGGGTGGGAAATTTTCCAGTTTCAGAAATCATGGAAGGGTGGAGCTCTGACTCAATGTAATAAAACACCTGTTGCAACTTCTGACACTCTTCAAGGCTGTAAATTTGTTTCAGGAGGCACTGGCAACTGTGGAGTCTAATACCCAGGTGCCATCCACAGCACCTGCTTTTAATGCAGCAGCGATCGCAATGGCTTCAACCTCTGCCTTTCCTCAGGTAAGCGGAGAACAGAACGAGCCTGGCAGGAGTCTCTGAGTATTTGGTTTAGATTTTTCACCAGACTATAAGCAGGTCAAGTCCACTGTTACCTGTAGGACAGAAATCTTCAAGAAAACAAGATTGTCCTTCCTTGACTATTCGCAGCTACGAGGACTTGGAGCCAATATCTTTCCATATAGCACAGAAACAGCTGATGTTTTCCTGGCACATTCGTTTTATCCACCACAAACAATGAGGAGGTGTGAATTGCTTGCTCCACATTGCAACTCCACATTGAGGAGTTGAAATAAGTAGAAAAATTGGTCTTTGCTCTCTTTTTCATCCCTTATTCTCCCTCCCTCAACAGCATTCAAGCAGGAAATCAAGCCCCTTGGAAAATGAAGAAAGAAAATGGATGATGCGTTACGTAGCCCCAAGCGACGTTGATGTTAAGGTACCAACTTCAGCAAACTAAAAATAGGTGGGACTAAATCAGTATTTTTTAGAGAAGGGGAGGATCTTTTTTTTTTTTTCCAAATCTGATTATTAAAGATTCATATGCTTATTTAGAAATAGGAATAATTCATGAAAGAAAATTTTCTTTAGGTGAAACATCTGCATTCCATTATTTTTTTTATTCCATTCCTTTATTTACATAAAGTGTATTACTTTCATAGTCTTATTACTTAGAGAAATTCCTTAGGGAAAATGTTGTTAATTTACTGTTAAAATGGGCCATCTTCTAATACTATCTATCACTATTGACAGCAATGGAGTTTTAGTCCAGCACGAATGGAGAACATTGCTAGTGTTAGAAAGTCAGAGTATGGTTGTTGGTGATCCTTTGTGTTTTGGTAATTAATGGCAATTTCCAGAACAAATGCCCACTTTGATCACTGTGCAACTCTTCACAAGAAAAGAACAACAACTCTAGCAACCTTTGCAGGGCCTGTGACAGAGATATATTTGCATCAAACACATACCAGCTGTCTCAGTGATGATTTTGTCTCCACTCCCAGTTAGCTTGCAGATGACTATACGTTGTGTCAAGCTGCCTCAAAGCAGAAGCAGAGGGGCTCCAAACAAAAAGCTAACTTACTTTTGATACTATCTTAAATGATGTTTGATTCAAGTGTCTATAGCTCATAGGAATCCTGCATGTTTAATTTCTTTTTTGTGCAACCAGACTTCCAAATCAATAGAAAACTACAAACATTGTTTTGCTTATGTATGTCACAATCTTATCAAACTGATTGATCAAACTGATTTCTTGTTAGCAGCAATCTGGCATCTCTTCAGATGGAAATTAGCGTACAAAAAGGGTGACAAACTATCAGTGGGGTGTGAAACGATGTAAATGGTGAAGTAGCATAACAAAAACTGACATGCCGGTTAGGTGTTCATAATTTGCTCTGCGTGTGTGCTAAAGCTCAGCAAGAGAATGTACTAAAGCAGGTAAAGCAGCTATTAAACAGTGCAATGATGGGATGTCTGTAGCATTTTTGTAATGATTTACTGTATTTATACTGAAGTTGTGTTCTGGTTTAGAATATCCATGGCTAAAAAGCATCCAGCCCTTCTTCACCGCTAATGTAGTTACAGGTATATAAAGCTTGGTAGAATCCAGCACGTGTTTTTGAATTTATGTAAAGTAATATAAAATGATCCTGTGGCCATAAACCCGTGCATATAGGGGCTATGGGACCCTTTCCACAGCTTTAATTCATTGTTCTTGTCATAATTTCTCCTTATCAAATGAACCTCTGAAAGTCTGTTTGCTATCCACAGGTGTTTAACTACCAAGACATTCTCAGACACTCTTTAATTGCCTCCTGCCTTTTGAACAGATCTTCTCTCCTCTGTAATAAAGCTTGGCAGAAAATTGGCATTAAAGGCACAGACTTGTGCAAGCTGGCCGGTTCCTCCCTCTTACTGGCATTGGGTTTCCTGGGCAGCTTTCAGTAATTCCCTTGATTCTTTCGCAAGCCACAGCTTGCCATCTGCAACAGGAGGATAATCCTTAATAAAAAGGCGTTATAAAGGATAACGTGCTTATAGCAGATCTTGAGTGCCAGAACAATTAAAAAGGTGCAAAGCTTTCCTTAATGCTAATGCTCAAATATTTGCCCAAGTATTTGCTTCAGTTTGAGAGGACTTTGGGTAGCTGTGTGATAAACTTATTAGTTACTAGATTGGGTTTAGAAAAACACGCCTGGGGATGCACATTGAATTTAGCTGCATTGCCTACCTACAGTGGAAAGCCAAGTATGCCCCACTACTAAATTTTCGGGAAAATGTAACAAATTTGTGAAACCTCTTTCATATTTTAAAATGGATAGGAGCATCAAGACAGCATCTCTTTAGCTATTTCTGGGAGTCCTGAGTTGACAGTTTGCCTTCTAGCACCCTACACGTGAATACAGGAAAGATGAAACATACTAAAGGAAGATCACAAATAGCTGTGAGTAAGGTAGCCCATAGTTACAGTAAATCTAGGAAATTTATCACTGGATATTATTTGTTAGTGCGTTGTCTTATAGAGAATAATTTGCTATTTCCAAAATGAAAAAGAAAACCACAATGGTATTTTCCTTGGCAAATTATCAGCTTAAAAAATAGTTGTTGGCTCATCATCTGTGAATGTGCTAAAAACTTACATACAGTAACGCAAAGAGCAAGAAACTGGGAAGCATAATCTCAGCTCAAGATTAGTAGTATCAACACAGGGCTGGGAGACTCACCGAAGTATTCTGCTGGACACAAAATCCGAAACCAGAGAAGAACTAGGAGAATTTTAATCAGTTTTTGATTTATGCAAGTGATACACATAAAATTATGTACATTCCTTAACAGTTTGCTGCAAAACTAGAAAAAGCCATGACGTTACCAAGGGCCCTGTCTCCCTTCCCTCTTAAAAAAAGTATTTGTGATTGAAGTGTGTCATGTAAGGTTACCTTTTGCAGGGGTAACGATGAGCCTTTAAGGAAGGCTCCTTAGTCTGACCATCACCCTGTCATTGTAGGGATAAGTTCAGAGGTTCAGGGTACACAGATTCGTCTTTGTTAGAGGGGACTGCAGGAGGATTTGCTCATCTCTGTACTGTGGATTCTCAAATTTTGGTAATACTTTCTTTATTCTAGGTATCAGGAATTGCTCCTGGCTTAATATAGAATGCAAATTTTGTGCTGAAAGTGGCTGTTTATGATAATTAGTCACTCATGGATAGTTGTTTACATTACCAACTCCCTGAAATAACCATTTTTTTAGTGGAATACAAGTGATAATCAGCAGCAGCAACACACTTGCTTTCTAGTTCATTAGCATTGTTCAATGTAGTATTGCAATGAAATGATGACTAGAGGGAAAAGTTGTTTATTTGCATGACTTCCATTGATGGCACCAGGGACTTGAGCTTCAGTTATAAGAAGATGTTATTTTGCTCTTTGAATTTTCTGGAGTAGTTTTCATGTCTGGCATTTGGCCATCAGAAAAGTATTATATGAAGTAATTTTTCATTAACTGCCTCCTCTAAGGAGGATAAGTCTCCTTTTCATTTGTCTCAGAGATTTGCTTTATAGTTAATAGTTCTCTTAAGAGTTAGCAGTTCTCTTCAAAAGCATTGCTGTCTCAAATGATGATGTTGATCACTGAATATTGTTCCTCCTTTGATGCCCTAAGGAGAGGATGAAAATGTTTTCTAGAACAGATTGGGTTTTTTCTGAAGGACTTTGATTTGCACAATATGGCCATCTGAGTGTTATACTGAGAGAAAGTGAGAGGGGTTCAGAGTACAGACTGGTTCTGAGTGCTGTGAAAACCCTTTCCTAACTGGTAAAAATGTTGAGAATATGGCGATAAAACTAGCATTTCCATTATTCCTTTGAATTTAAAGTAATCATTACTCTTGGGGGCAGGCTAATACCAGCAGGGATTTTGCTAGTAAACCATGCTGATCCAATGAATAGACCCAGGGAGCAAGGCTTAGGCTGAGGGAAGCTCAGCCATGACTTGCCTGGCTGCATGTTCTCTGCCACCAAACACACTTACTGAATGTATCTCTCAGGTTCTCATCACTAGGTCTTTCCTCTGTTCTTAATTCCTTGAGTCTTTTTTTCAATTCTCTCTCTTGCGGTCCTTGTTCCGTGACTGAATGCTGGGTGGGCTCTGGCTGACGTAGCCTGTATCTTGCTGTCTCACAGAACTCAGTTTTCTCAGGCAATACAGTGAGATTTTTCTCCTGGTACACAGAGTTCCCATGCACAGCTTTTCTCTTACACAGCCCCTACTCAGAGCTCTCCTTCTGGAGGTGAGACATAATTCTTGCTTCTCATTCAATCAAATTTCTAATCTGTACATTATGGCTGATTGGGTACTCTCCCCTATTGTTCCCTTGGCAAGCTCTTCAAATTAAACTAAACTCCTGCTCTTTACACCAAACCATCTTCCCGTGGCACCAAATATCCCCATCCACTTTCTCACCATGATTCCATGTGATATTAGGTGTTTGAACCCTTGCATAACCTTTGACACTATCTAATCTGTGTAGCATCTTGCTGTTCTTCATGGGAACACTGGATATCTTCTATTGTTTCAGAGTTTGGGGTTTTTTTCCCTTCCTAATACAGCCCTCCCATACTCTAAGTCTCTTATCAGTTTGTCTTCATTTGCATGCAAAGTATGAGGTTCTTGTGATACATTCTTCACATAACTTGTACTCTGGTCTGCTGCAATGGCACTCGGGAATGAGCGCACAGCCGGTGGCTTGGTGTAAATGTGTCTTTGCAGAACCCACACTTGTTTCTCTTTCTGTCATTCTACGTCTTAAAAAGTCACGGTAGTTCATACACATCTCTGACAATCTTTAAAAATACATGTTTCAAAGTGCTGGCTGAAGGACTGATGCCATTAAAGAAGGCTAAGAGAGCACAAACACTAAATGCAATTCCGTTAACTCTTTCCTTTATTTCCCCTGAGATATGTCTGCTGAAGTTTTTATGTTTCTCTAATTTAAGTACTATTTTTGAGAAGGGTATACAAACAAATGAACACACCCAATGAGTGTTTGTTCTTTAAGAACAAAACAGGTTGAGGTAAGAAGACATGGAGTTATTCCTTGGCAATGAAAAAGGAATGGTCTAACAATAATGGTTGAAACAATAGTGTGGAGCTGGCTCAGCCCAGATTCTGATAATGCTGAGATCTTACCTCCCCTGTTTAGAACAAACAGCCCTATAAAATATCCTGTGCCCTACATACAACTTTAAGCAACAGTGATTAACTTCCTATTTAGTTTTGGAATACACCCACCCAGAAGCCAAGATCTTCTACTCCTTATAGCCTGATAAAGGGAGTGCATTTGTTCAGCCCTTAATAGCCCTCTTGTTACGGGTGTGCTGCTTCTTTACCTCACAGGAAAAAGTATTAGCATTTTAGCTAGTCCACTCACTGAAAATATTCTGACATTATGATTCCTGATTATAAGCTTGAGCTCATGGCAAAAGCTTTATGGTTATTTTAGGCACTGGTTAACTTTTATTTTAATATGCCTTTAAATTACCCAGCATTTTCTGAAATTCATTTTGGCCACTTCGTTGGATAACTTTATAGCTTGAGAATTACTGCAATGTTTTTTGCAAATTCCTTTTATGACCTTCATGTCTGTCTTCCTCATAGAGATGGAAATGGTTTGGGAGGTTAAGCTAGATTTTATCATGATGAATTCCCCATGGTTCAATGCTTTACACACTTCAGCCGATGTACTGTCTTGTCTCAGTGATTTCTTATACTTTGACCTTTTCATCAGTCTTTGACTTTTGTCACAGTAGCAGCACCTGTGAATGTGCTTTCTCTTATTTCACTCAAGAGTTTCTCCCTGTTATTTTAGTTGAAGTTTCTCAGAAAATAGATAACATCACCTAATTATTTCATCATCTTCCACCAGTACTTCTCCATTTTCACTTGAGATGATCTTTTCAAACTTTTGGTCATTACTTTTCACAACAGCTTCTTACTTTGGCCATCTTTTGTTGTTGTTGTTGTTGTTGTTTTGTGAGGTGACTTTACTAAGAATTACTGATCAATTTGCCTTCTGCCATTATCTCAACTCCTCCTTGAATTCTTCCTGAATATGAGTGACTACCATCAGGCCTCCAAGTCATTGAAGTGGCCCCTATTGCTTGACTCTGATATATACTGTGCCTTCAAGTATTATTTAGCTGAATATCTTTCTGCGAATCTACAAGTGTCATCATAATTAGTTTGGTCATTTTATAACTTCCACAGACCCTTGCTATTAGAACTGCAAACCAACACTTCCCTATTCACAAATCTACCTCATTTTAATGCTATAACATTTTGGTTTTATTGATGCTTTACTCAGAAGTCCTTAAAATAATTTTTATTCCATAACCTGACTCTCTCAAGGTCGCTTTTTAATTTTATGTTATACTATTTATATATTCCCGTCTCATTGGAGGTAGCCAATACAGAATCTGCTGATAACATCTTTGTATGCAGTCAGTCCTCAGGTTTTGACAGACTTTGAAAGAGTATTTTCTTTCTTGTGCAGACCCTTGTCCTCTGATATTCACTGCAGTCTTACTGTCTTACCCCAACTATCTAGTGAGACCTGTTCCTATTATAATCATACATCAGCTTGGGAATTATTACTCAATATAGTCTAAAATTTCTGAAATTCTTCCTTTTCTTCTGCTTCTGTTTCTAAACTATGATGCAGGTAGCCATTCCCAGTGCTGATTCACCCTTTTCATTCAGTCTCTTGTGTACAACCATGGTGCAATTCTCTTTCCTTTCTATAAACTTCAGCTGTTTTGACAAATCTTCCACAAATGTTCCCACAGTCAGGGAATCCAGGCAGCTACCTGTGCTGCAGCCATAGTAAGCTTTGCCCATTTTCTGCATCTTTCTGCTGGTACACTAGTTGCTCTAGCTGCTGCTGATGGACATGATGGACATGCTCTCTGAAGATGTAAAAATCCCTAAAGCACATGTGATTGTCAAAACTTTTACAGACCTGGTTGGTGAGGCCTAGCATCTTCAACAAGGAATTGGAGATAGCCTTCTTTAAGATGGATTGTAGTCAAAACCATGTGCTTTGTTATACTACTCCGTGTCTATCAATCAGATAACCACATTGGGTAAGGAAAATTTCTGTTTCCACAAAGCAAGCTAGGAATGTTTGTCCAAAGCTGTGTATTGCCCTGGTGGCCTGAGACATTCCCTAAGGTGCTAATACTTAATTAGCTAATAGTGCTAATCCTTAGACACCTTTCCATCATGAAAATAATTCTTTTAAAAACAAGCGAGAAAACCTAAAAAGATCCTGCTTTTTTTCAACCAAAATTGGAGCATTTCTGATTTGTGATTCACTGAATTTTGTGTTGTCATATTGGATACTGATGACTGCATGTATGATTTAATGTAGCTGGCTAACTGAACTTTCTCAGATTATTTACCTCCTGTCTCCACTTTCCTATTCATCCTCTCCTTCCACACTTTCTGCTTGTATGCTTCGGTGTCTGCAGACTTTAGGGGCTGATTATGTTTGTGGAGAAAGTGCTTTTTGTTGCCTATCGTATTTTTGCTGTGATGCCAACTGGAAGAGATGGCTTCAGCAGAACCTGGGGGTTCCTTTCAGTGCTTGGTTGTCATTACAATAAATACCTGTATCCCAAACTTTAAAGCACATCTCCTTTGTTATTTTTTTCAGCAGGAGGAAATGTCACCTTACTCCCTGCTCACTGTAAGAATCATAAAGTTGAGAAATGCTCATCAGGCAGATTTTTGTAAGTACCAGATTTTCTTACTGACATTATACAGTTCTAAAATTACTGGATCAGCCCCTGCTTGTGCTAGCCACTGCACAAATGCAAAACACAGAAATCATACGAGCTAAGAAATCACAATCAAAGCCAATTTCTGCCACAGAATATCTATTTACAGTTTCAGAGGTTCTCTGTTGTTTGGGGTTTTTTGAAGAATTCAGCAACAGGTCAATGCCAGGTAGGAAATTGACTAAATCTTTAAGTCTTTCATCGGTCAGCAAAGCACAGACAAGCTGGCTATTTCAGAAGTGTGAAAATATCCTAACACCAGTTTTAATACCAGAGTGTTCATATCCCATGTCAATAACAAATACATAGAATACAGGGCTGAAACCCTTACAGATCAGTCGCTCATAATTCTTTGCTCTAAAGAGTCCCGCCAAATCTCAGCAGTTCAGTGAGGTGTATAGCGTACATGTCCTGAGCCAGCCACGTTATGGATGTTTCTGCCTCTTGCCCCCCACTGAAAGATGTGTAACCGAAATCTTTTGGGGACTGTAGTACATGGTGTGTTAGAGCTTACATGCAAAGTGTTCTGAAAATGTGTGGCATTTGGCCAGCCCCTACCTGGTGCTCCACTTCCACAGAGGTTTTTCTCTGGAGAATTTTCTCCTGCCATTCCTACATGTGCCTTATGAACTTGGCAGGTCAGTAATGACCACAGTTTTGCATGTCCCTTTGCTATACTGTTCTTCCTCCTCTTGCTGTGCATTTTCTTTCCTTTTTGGGAGATTGTGCTGAAGGTCACTAAAACCATAAGCCTCTCCACTGCCCAACATTTCACATAACATGTTACCTCTCTCCTCTGTCTTCCCACTTTTTAATATTTTTAGTACAACTAGAGGATCCATCAATATGAAAAGTCATTTACAATTGCTGTTTGGACAGACCAAGAGTCAATTCTTTAGCTATGGCACTCCAAAATGTGGTGGTTTTGGTGCAGTCACCAAAGTTGTTGGAGGAAATGGCTGTGCATTGTATGTCAAGGACTCTCAGATTGTCTTGATACACTCCCTGAAGTTAGAAACTCAGACAATGACAGGCACAACTTTTCCAAAGATATAAGATGAGGCGCCCCACGCTTCCAGTGAACCAGCAGCTCTGCTCCAGATTACTTTGGCCTGGAAACCCCAACAGGTTTTGCTTCAGAAGGCTACTTTGGACTAGAATCCTCACTAGCGGACAGGCAGCTCTAAAGGTCCATCTTTCTGTGAGACAGTAAGTCATCAGACCGACTTTGAGAAAGGTTAAGGACATGGCAGGATACCTTCTTGTTTTCTCCAGGTAAGCATTACTTGACTTCCACTGTATAATTCAGAGATGGCAACACTTTCACCCCAAACACTACCATTTGTTTTTATCTTCATCTTCTGATGGAACAATATTCTACAAAGAAAATTCCTCAATCACCTTTTTGTATTCCAATCACTTTGGTGCTTCAAGAACATAGTTGTCACCATTGTCAATATTCCAACCAAATGGAGAGAAGTGTTTAGTTCACATGTTTTGTAATACTGGGTTGCAGAGAATAGAAGACATATCATAGGATAGCAAAGAAGGTCAAATTAATTTCTATTCTTTTTCACAGCTATGAAACACTGCACATATGTGCAAGACCTCACCTTCATTCCTTTGAAGTGCTGATTTAATTTCTTTTAGTATCAGCTTTGATCTAGAATGGAAATTGAATGACAAGATAAGAATCATGATTCAACGGCTTAGGCACAGGGATTGCACAAAGTAAAATGATGCTGCGTTCTCAGAAAATAGTGTTACTGTTATGATCTTGTCTTCCATCCTGAGGACAGTGGGATTTCAGAAGAAATCTTCCATAATGAGATGCAGACAGTTGGAAAATTCCCATTATCACCAAAATGTACATGTCTGGAGTAGGGACCAAGATACGTGGGCTCAGTTTTTAGCTCTGCCAACAGACTTGTGTAAGTTTAGGCAAGTCATCCAAATACTCTGTGCATCTGTTGCCCTATCTATAAAACATGGATAACAGAATATCTTCTTCCACATGTTTTGTCTCTCTCATCTATTTAGATGATGTGCTTATTTTGAAAGGGGTTATCTCTTACTATGTGTAGAGGGATCTAATTTAAGATGCGAGATAAGTCCTGGAAACAGTGAGAAGTATCTTCAGATTCCTTTGTTAGTTACCAGTAAACAAGATTTGTGGACCAGTAGGTGAAGAAAAGGTTGTCTTTCTCTCCTTTCTGTTGGCAATTCCCCAAGTACATTGTGACTTTGGGCCTATTTCTTAAGGATGTCGTACCGCAATGGAGCACAGTAAATCACCATGCCATTGAACAAGGAAGATAAAAAAATATTAAATAGCTCTGTTGACTTAGCAGCAACCTGCCTGTGTGCTTAAAGAAGCTGGAGTCTCCCAGGAGAAACAGTGTGATACCAAGTGATTTGAATACAAGATACATTTTTGCATAGTAATGAATAATTTTTTAGTGCTTGATTTTGCAATGATACCAATGTCCTTTTAGCTTAATGTTATAGTTTTGACATTTGGAAGTATTTGAAGTATCAGAAAACTAGAATAGCTACACATGCTAACGTGTGCTGATGACAATTAGAAAATTATGTTTACCTAGCCTTGTCTCAGCAATATGGTCTTTTTCCCTGGAAAATAGATTGTAAGCAGCTGATACAGGTGCTATCTGACTGAGATATCAGTGGAAGGTTGACAATTTTTGTAATAACATATTTCAGATTTCCCTAGATTTTCATCTTCCAAGTATTAAATCCAGGAACAAGCCACCTTTTCAACCAAGTGCAGCAGCTTCTATGACTTGCTTTTTGTGCCTGCATGCTGGCTTCCCATCTTTCTAAGCATGCGGTTATCTGCTCACTTGAGTTTCTGTTTACCTCCACTTGGCTAAAACATGCTCCGTTTCCCTGATTTTCTCTCCGTTCGTTGCAAGTGCAGTCACACCAGGTCCTTTGGCCATTAGAGTCCTTATATTTTCCTCTGACTTACTTGCCAAAGCCTGGCTTCAGTGAATTGCACTTTCTATATACTTCCACTGACATTCCTTGCTATTGAGTGCACCCAACTTCTCTTGGCTGTTTTTTAAACATGTACCTCAAGACCTGTGGGATGTGTATTTTGCAAGACCGGGATGGAGTCCCAACTTATCCTGAAATCTGATGTTACACCTTTGCCTGTAGACAACACTTGCTGGTGGAGCTTGGCAATAATTGCATAAGTTTTCACACAAAGAAAAAAGTTAAAACAAAAAGAAAGCACCCCGCTCCTCCTCAATGGATCAATTAGCCCCTTTCATATACTTACAGTCGCTCCACCACTTTTGCGGGCTCCTCTGTACTTAGGTAGTGTTCAAGTCTGACATTTGCTTCATACTTCATACAACTGGTTTCTGTCTTATCGTATGCAAATGGTCTTGGCAGACCTGAGCTAATTAGTTTTCACTGTATTTCTAACTGAACCTTATGCCAATTCGTAATCACGGGTCAGACTCAAACACACATTTCTGGCACTCCCTGATCTCACTGTGGGTACTAGAGAGGCGGGCGCCCAGATGAGATCACTTACACTCATCCTGCTGCTCTGCAGGCGCTGGGTGGCATCACTAGGCTCCAACACTCGTATGCAGTTAGGCTGGGAAGGTGGTGGGCATGCTAGAAAGGAAGCAATTCTGGGGAAGTTTATGGGGCTCTTCCAGTCTGGCACCTGCTTTGCAGTGGTGTTCCCCTCCTCCGTCTGAGACTGCAGAAAGCTTTGGGTAAAAGAATGACTTTTTTGGTCATTGGTGTGTTCATTTGCTCCTCTTCAGCTGGAGGTTAGTGCCAGAGGCTTTTACAAAAGCTCATGTTTCCTGACTCTGTTAATGGTGTCAATTATTTTGGAGAATTCCCCATGTGTAGGAGGAATATCTAGCCGCGGTGAAGGGGCAGGGGAAACGGTGTATTAGCTCCTTTCCTGGCTGCTAACACCCTTTCCAGTGATTCTGTTTCCCCAAAGGATGAGAAAGGAGCCAGCTGATGGGAGAGGAGGGAGGACTATGGTGGCACAGCTGCCATCTTTCCAACATCTTCCAGGTGCTCTCCTTAAACAAACGAGTTACTGGGTGGCTACACAGAGCTGCACCAAGCTCCCAGCCTGGCCCTCCTTTACCATCATTAGCATTTACTTGCTGTTTGATGGCAGCCCCTAAAGCCCACAGCCAGAGCTGACACCCTTACCCCAATCCCATGGACAAAGAGATGATCAGTGAGGGGATCTGCCTCGTCTGGCACACCTGAAGCCCAAGCAGGGAGAGAGGGGAATTGCCCTGAGGCACCGTGAGTGGAAGCAGACCTCTCCCAGGTCCTCGGACAACGCTGGTGACACAGACCTGCAGTGATGTGGCCGTCCCTGCTATAGTTTAGCACAATATGAAAGAGCAAAACTCTCTTGGACTCCACTGGGTCTTGCATAACCCTGAAGACCTGAGTAAAGAGGTCTCTTTGACAGAGTGCTCTCTGCAACCGTGGCAGTCCACACAGGTACCAGTTGATACCACATACCAAGAACTGACCTTTGCTACTGGAAAGCATGTTTGTGCTCATCAATGCAGCAGAGGTGAAGAGCGGAGGTATCAGGTCTGGCTTGACCTGGGTCTTTGCAACACTCTGCCTGGACTGCAGAGGTGAATTTGAGCTGTGTGTCCCAGTGAGAAATTACTTGGCGTGAATTTCAGGCTGACAGACGCTTTCATCCCAGAGACAGTAACTTCTCTGATAGGTGTTGACCTGCCAGTTCAAGAGGCTGTGGGTAGGGGGATCCCTGTGATGCAGCTGTCAGAGCTGCAGTAGGACAAGGCAAAACCTTTGGGGGATTGAAATGTGACTGTGCTTATCAGGTACATTCTCTAAATATAGAAATTGGGTGCGTGTGGAAGCTGTCTCAGCTGTGGAAAGAAACCTGTTGGTCTTAGCTGGGAGGTCAGAACAATAATGCCATTCCCTTTGCCCTTCCTTTTGTTTTTGGATTTTCCTTTTGGTTTTCAACCTTTGCATGAAGAGAGACCTTGCATATTTATAAAAGAGGAGCTCCTCTCCCAGCTTATGAAATTATTTTGCGGAAGCTCTTAAGTTACCCATTTGAAGAAATGAGTCGGTTCTGGGGTGATAGACCTGGAGTTTTTTGCAAATCAGAGTGGTTCTCCAGAGACATCAGGGGTTATTTTTGCTATGGAAAATAAATTCAAGCAAATCAGTGAGAATACACTTAGTGCAGGTGGTACTCGCAGCCCTGCCCCAAGGATGCAAGTGGTGGCGGTGGCGCAGGAGGTAGAGGTGACCTAGGGTGTGAAAGCTCTGCTCTGTGACTGCAGCAGGTACTGCGCCCAGTGAATCCGTGCTCCAGGCAGCAAATCCTACTTTGCCACGCAACTTAAATGGCTGGACTGGGTGGAGGGCTCATTCACACAGGGACTCTGTCCATTCCTGGTGGAGGACATCACTGATTAAGCACAGTAGATCTATGAGCTTTTGTTATTTCCACAAGCAAACTACAGGGAGTAATATTATGCTTCCAGATGAGTGTTGCATGTGGATTCTTGTAGAGGACCGAGTTCAGTTCAAATCAGCTCTCAGATAGGCAGCAGTTGGAGGTAACTTCTTAATATTGTTTGCATCATACTATGCTGGTGAGGGAAAATGTCCCTGGAGACCATGTCTGTTGATTGAGAAATGGGAGTGGCTCTCCTCCTCCTTTTAGGTGAACTGTAGTAAACTAGGATTCAAGGAGAACCTGTCTGTGCAGGTGTAGAGGAATTCACTAGGAGAAAATTATTTCTTCTTTTTGGTGTTATGAAATGCAGTAACAGGACAGATGAGTTTTATAGTTCACATTCATTGTTCTTACGAGACTAGTTTTTCTTGTATGCTTGGGTTTTCAGTGCTGTAATTTTCTTCTTTTTTGTGATAGAGATGAATGATTTTAGAATGTGATGGTTCATTTCAGGATCATGTCACAGGACTGTACTCTCACAGAGCAGCAAACAGCTGGCTGCAGTTCTGAAATTTTTGGTTCAGTCCTGAATATTTAGCCTATCTTTAGCTTGAAGATGGAGATGAGGAACAGTCCCACCAGCACACAAATGCAATTGAATCTGAAGAAGTTAAAAATCGGAAAAGGATAGCAGTCACTTAGTGCTTACTTCCAAGGAGACTGTGAGTTCATATGTCTCAGCATCCACATGGGGTGACTTTATGACATCAGGGAATGAAGTTGCAACACGTGCACTGAAGTAAGGGCCTGGCATGGCATGAAGTTGCTAATGATGCCCCGCTATTGCATTAAAATTGGAGCATGAAGAAAATGCAAATACAATTTCTTGTATTAGCTCCCAGGTAGCAATGAATAAACTGGAAGATTTTCAGTAGCTCTCTTGTACACTTTTTTCAGGGATGAGAGGGAGCAAAAAAAGCTGGTTAGTCATTCCAAATTGTGACAGTACATTTCCCCCCCTCTCCAGAAATTTCTTCAATCCCATTTCTGCAATCCCATTTCTACAGAAATACATAAGCTCAGTTAGAGTCACAGCATGGGGAACAGCTGATACTGTCTGTACAGTTCAAGGAAAATATAAACAATCACAGAAATTTTATGGGAAACAATAACCTTTGCCCATCAGTGGGGACTGTAGATGAATTGTGGCAAAACCACATATGGCATAGTCCCCTTTCTCCATGGGAGGAAGACGTGCTTTGTCCTAGTGGTTTCACCTCGTCTTCAAGGTCAAATTTGCACTCAGTAGTTACTAACAATTGTATGTAATTTGTCTGTGACCAGCTAGCCCTGATATTGCGGAATCACACAGAGTGGCTGAGGTGTGAAGACACCTCTGGAGATCATCCAGTCCAGCCCTCTGCTCAAAGTAGGGTCAGCTACAGCAGGTTGCTCAGAGCCATGTCCAGTTGGGTTTTGAACGTCTCCAAGGACAGAGACTTCACAGCCTCTTTGGGCAACCTGTGCCAGTGTTTGACCACCCTCATGGTAAAAAAAAAAAAATAAAAAAAATTCTTTATGTTTAAATGGGATTTCCTGTATTTTGGTTTGTGTCCATTGCCTCTTACCTTTCGCTGGGCACTACTAAGAAGAGTCTGACGCTGACTTCTTTGTTTCCCTCTCCCCTGCCCCCAGTCAGGTATTTATATACATTGATAAGATCCCCCTGAGCATTCTCTACTCCAGGGTGAAAAGTCCCAGCTATCTCAGTTTCTCCTCATACGGCAGTTTCTCCTCATTGGAGCATATATGCTCCAATCCCCCCATCTTCTTTGGGGATTTTTGCTAGGCTCACTCAAGTACATCCTTAACTCTCTTGTTCTGGAGAACCCAGAAATGTGGCCTTGCTAGTGCTGAGTCAAGAGGAAGGATCACCCTCCACCTGCTGGCAACACTCCCCCTAGTACAGCCCAGCAGGCTGTTGGCCTTGTTTCCCACAAGGGCACATTGCTGGCTCACATTTAACCTGGTGGCCACCAAAATGCACAGGTCCTTCTCTGCAGAGCTGCTTTCCCACTGGCCAGCCCCCAGCCTGTCCTGGTGCGTGGGGTTATTGCCCCTCGTGTGTAGGACTTTGCATTTCCCTTGCTGAACTTCATCAGGCTCATGTCAGCCCAGTTCTCTAGCCTGTCCAGGTCCCTCTGAATGGCAGTGCAGACATCCAAGTTTTGTACCACCTGCAAACTGGATGAAGGTGTGTTCTGTCCCACTACCCACATTGTTAATAAAGATGTTAAACAGCACTGGGCCCCAGTATCAGCCCCTGGGCTATACCACAAGTGACTGGCCTCCATCCTGGACTTTGTGCTGCTGATCACAATCCTTTGAGCCTGACAGTTCAGCCAGTTTTTAATCCACCTTGCTGTCCATTTATCTAGCCTGTACTTCATCAGTTTGACAAAGAATTGTCAATAGTTTAAGTAAGTATTTGTGAAAGCAACACACATATGGAAAAATAATTTTAGAAAGTAGTCTCATGAAAATGTTTTGTCAAAGAAAACACTCCAGCAAATCAGTAAATTCCAGATGAAACAGTAACAAAAGACATTCGTTCATGCTTGGCTCAGAGTTTTAGCACTGCCAGCTTTCTCAGTTCAATTACAAATCTTGTTTTATACACTGTGTAGTTGAAAGCTGGAATTTTAAAAAGGATAGAGCATTTTGGTTTTCATTAAGAATCAAAAAGGATAAGAAAAGAACTGACCTTTGCAACTACAGCAAAAATACAGAAATGTATTGTTCCGGTACCCTGCGATGGCCAGAAAGCAAACAGGAGAGAAACTATGTCTCAGATCAGTTTAACATTTCTGAACTATGTCCCATCTCAGCCACTTTGGTGATTTTGGGGACACTGGACTCATGTTTTCGAAACACCTGAGGTTGGCAGTGATAAGTGCATTAATGGAAGGAGGGATGGTCTAGACAGCCTGAAGCCACATTTGGTTCTTGGCTTTTGTAAAGGCTTTCTATGTGCTCTTGAGAAACTATAGATCAGAGACAGCAATACCACTTATCAGGACGAGTACGTCACAGCCCAGCAGGCTGTCAGACAGCACAGTGAGGGGA
Organism: Aviceda cuculoides; assembly: GCA_035590195.1. Lineage (NCBI taxonomy): Eukaryota > Metazoa > Chordata > Aves > Accipitriformes > Accipitridae > Aviceda > Aviceda cuculoides. The sequence continues at coordinate 18,972,326 of JAVJGG010000032.1, forward strand.
GATATTTCAGTTATCAAAATAGATGGGTAATCACAGCCCTCCCGCACATTGTAAATTGAATGTTACACTGGTAATTACCAAAGTCAATATATTATCCTGTCACTTCAATTATGTAAAAATCTGACATGCTGAAATGTTGTCTGTGGAAATAATTTCCAAGACAGAAAGTCAACCTCCATCCTTCATGAGGGAAAAGTCCTGGCAGTGTCAAGAAGTTCCTTCAGATTCAGTGTGAAGAGTTACCTGGGACTATCCCTGCTCTACAGGCATCATCTTCTGGGGATGTCCCAGTCACAGAGCTTCTGGGTTTCAGGCAACACTTTATATTTAGGCAAAATTTCCCGAAGCAATGTATCCGATACTCTGAGCAAAAACACTAGGATGAACTCTTTTAACCTTGAGGAACTGACTCAAGACCTGTGCTGTGCTTACAGATAGTAAGTGTTCGTCTCTCTGCTCGTGAAGTAGTTATCTCTATTGACTGCCACGGGACCAGACTTCTTCCCTTCTCCTATTTTCTCACCAAAGCCTGTGTTTATACAACAGGATGGATCAGCCCTTCCAGTTGCCTCTGGAAAAGTTCCTGTCCAAGGTCTGGGAATCTCTTTGGTGTTTGCTTGGTTCATGATCTGTAGGAGATGATCCCTTATAGTAAGTGCAGGCTTACTCCCTTCACCCACAAGATCCAAATCCTTTCTCCCACTTCATTTTTCCTGGGAAGAGATGTGGAGTAAGAAATAGCTTCCAGGTCTTTCAGGCACCAGCAAACCCCAGGAAAAGGCTCAGGCTACCTATTGTCCTCCTGAAAAAGCAACTGTACTGTTGGTAGGCCTCTCCCTTCCTACCCCACCTAGGGAGACAATGCTCTAGGTAGCTGGAATAATTAATTTTCCATCGTGAAGCGTTAATAACCGGGTATGCCAGACATTTATTATCTGAATCAGACTCAGACCTGGTTCTTTTAAGATTTCTCACAAAGCTAAATTGCCACAAAGACAATTTACACCCAATCCCTCTCAGGGTCTGAAGCTCACTCTCTGCTGCATGGGTTGCAGTTTCTCTGCCTGCCAAATTTGCAGAGAGCTGAAACAATGTTGATAAGAAGGAATATAAGACTCCTGGCTATATATGTTGTTCTATCCACTGGCTAGGACTGTATTTTTTTTAAATGTGTAGGATTATGCATAGTTATTTGCATACACTGCTTATTAAAAACAGTGTTGTGATGAGCAACAAATTAATTTTATCCAACTGTGTAATTTCTATCCTCCCGGTTTGGCCAATGTATATCAGAAAGAACTGGCCATCTCTCATCCATGTTCAAGCTACAGAGCACTTAAATGCCTCCACTTATTGTGTCATGCTTCCACTGACAGATATTTTGTGCCTATATTTCTGTAGTAAGCCAATCTGATTGCTACGTGAGCCTCTGGTTGCCGACTGCTTCAGATGAAAAATTTCACACCAAAACCATCAGAGACTGCAGAAATCCTGTGTGGAATGAAACTTTCTACTTCCGGATACAGAGAAAAGTCAAGGTACACAAACCAAAACCTCTCTTCTTCATCTCAACTCTATGCAGCTTCTTTCAGTTTAGCCCAGAAGAGGATGTCATGTCTTCTAATGCCTTTCTGAATTTACTTAAAATTCCCCTAGCGAGCTGGAGCAAAACAATTTTGGCTTTAGCTGGAATCCACTTCTCTCCTAACAGATAGTTATTATTTATATATTGGTAATATGAGTCTGATCTCCTTGTAGAAGGCTTACTGGACCAATAATAGAGTGACAACACAGAGAAACTGTGAAGTGAAACTATAAAGCAACACTATAGCAGAAAAACACATATTTCCCTGAGAGGACATGAAATAATGGCATATCAGTGCTAGGAAGCTGCTAAATCCTAGTATGATTAAGATCTTTACTCAGTTTGCTGCTGATAATAACCCTACACTCGAATACCTATGAACAGGTGGCTGAAAGTGGAAAGCCCAAGGACATAGAAAGGCAGTTATTGATATGAAGTGACCTCTATTGCCCCTGTTGATAAGGGACAATATAGGACTTGTGGCTATCCATACTGCTTCCTAAAAGATTGCATTTTTTGTGAGAGCTACTTAAAAGCATAAAAGGTGACCCAAGAGAAATCTCAGTTCAGCCTTAATTGATAAGACTAGAAGTTGTTTCTTACATAGCAGATTACACTCATTTTCTTACTCTTCCTTGTGACACTTTGTCATCAATACTTTTCTATTTCCTCCCTGTAAAGCAAGTGCTGAACCTGGAAGAGGTGCAGAATGTCATGCTTCTTGAGTACATGATAATGAATTGGACATTTTAAATTTCTTTTCCCAGAATATTCTGGAAATTACTGTTTCTGATGATGACATCATTCATGATGATGACCACGCGATTGTGCTTTTTGATGTAGCTAAAATCCCCCTTGGGGAAAGAGTGTTTATGGCATTCCCACTAAATCCACAGGTAAGAGCTCAGTCAGACATTTAGTACATCTTGATGTCCATTCTCTTCCCTCTAATTAAAACGGTGTGCTGTCTCTTCTGTCTTTTACCACCAGGATCAGCTTGGTGGGTGGTAAAAATGTAACAAAATTTATGAAAATCTTGGAAACTGCACACCAGTGATAAAATAGATGGCCTTCTCAAATTTCTGTTGGTTTCCTCTGGCAGATATCATGCCCAAATTCCCAAGCCCCAGAGCAGATGTAATTTTAGGGAAGCTTTGCACTTTTAATAATCTGACAGAAAATGACAGAGTTTACCTAATCCTCACAAAGATTATAAAAAGAAAGACAATACAAGGACAGGAAAATGGCCTGTTTCCACAGTATTTTACTAAACACTAAGTCTTAGCATATCGTTTTCAGCACGTGGAAGCTGGCAAGGAAGAAAGTGAAAAATAAAGGTTTACTAGGGAGATTTGTAAGGACCAAACACCCTTTGTTCTGCTAGTACAACTGAGATCTCTTCCTTGGGGAAGAAAAAGCTGCCTCTGTCCTCTAATGCTGACAATAGCAAGCACGAAACAGAATATTGCTACTTATTAAAGCATAAAGGAAACTGTGCTTCCAAAAATCAAGGTCACTTTGCAAACCTCTGCACGTGCTAATTGAGACTGCTTCATTTTTTTTCTTTCTTCTGTTTTCAGAGGAGGGAGGAGCTGGAAGTTGAGTTTGTATTGGAGAGCATGTGAGTAAAACCCCATTATTACAGGAGCAGCAGCTTGGAGTAGTGCATCAGTGCAGGGAAAACTTCTGTACGCCCAGTATCATCTTAATAGCCAGATTCACCCTTTTTCCAAACTTAATGTGTGCATCAGCAAATAATTGTAAGAAAGGAAAATGCCATGATGTGGAGAATGAGTCCAGAATTTTAATTCTGTGACTTTCTCTTACAATTTATATATTACTTACATAGTTCAGAGTTGGTTTTCTGGGGCTGGTAAATCCTACTGCAGTAACTATAGATTTTCTGGAGAGCGTTCTCTGGGCAGCTCATGGCTGAGGAGAATGTTGGTACCCAATCTGTGACATATCTGCGCTATTAAGGCTGTTACAAGCACTTTCCAGGTGCCTTATTGCAATTGAATCATTTCTGCTAGGTAGTTATGTGGCATTTAGTGAAAAGCGAGCATACTTCCAGAAACAATAGGAAGGAGAAAAAAAAAAAATTAAGAGAAAAATGTGTCTTGTTCAGGAGAGTATCCAGATATTATATTGTTTATAAAATACACATTATTTGTTCTTGTTTTCTAGCTGGGGTCCTCCTGAAACCATCATCACAAATGGGGCAATAGTGGTAAAATATCATTTGCTTTGTTCTCTTCTGTTTTTTCCCAGATCTTTCCTTACCTTAGCTGACTATGATGGCAGTGAGGGAAACATTGCAAGTCTTCATTCTTTAGTGATATTTTTTCTGTTAGGAGCTTTACCTTTGAGGAGGCCAGCATGATCTTAAAGGAGCCTTCAGACTGCTATCATTTTCCCTTGTTTTGTCTGCATCCATTGAAAATTACAATGTGCTTATCATAGCACCATCTTCCCACATGACGATGATGTTAATTCTCACTTTCACTGGATCTGGCAGAAGTCTCCAACACAGCTGGCCCCCACATTCAAGCAATGACCCTTCCAACACCTGCCAGCACTGGTAGTGAGATGTCTGGATGAGTAATCTAATTCTCTTTGCCCATCACATCTATTCTAGTGTCGTGAAGTAGCCTGCTTGGAAGTTCACTTGGACAGCAGGATGAAGAAGAAGCATTTCTCAGGTAAGTTTATGAATTCTTTAACTGAGTATTAGTGATTTTACCCTCTCTAACAATGCCTAGAAATTGCATCATCCAAATATTAAGGCTTTAGTTGACCACAACTAAGGCAATTTGTAAAAACTTTGCAGTAGGGAATGTCACCAGTTCTGCAGCAGGTGTAGGTTCGGGGTTCTGACTTCATGGGGAGCCTTGGGCCAGACTAGAAACAACAACAGATGCTTGTACAGAAGGTATCTAAATCCCAGGCTGAGATCCTGAAAACCTCTGCTGTAGTACTGCTAAACCCTGAAGAAGCTTACTTCCTTAGGTGCAACAGTCCATGGCCGTAACTTTCCTCAGGATCTCTGAGTTTGACAGTTTGACTTCTACATATGCACAGAAACACCTCATTTTTTGCAGGGGTTAGCCACTCAGCAGCTGGCTCCTGCCTGACCCTGATCAAGATCCAGAATCTAGAAGTTCCTCTGCCCACATCCCCTGAGGGGCTGGATCTGGTAGGCAATCTCAGAGCATCTGTAACACACACCAGCAGAATTAGCTGATCTCTTCATATAAATAGGGTCATCTGCTGCAGAGTCAGATCTTATTTTAGGGGACTGAGAACTTCTCTTGCTCATTATTTGTCCTGGGATGAGGATGATTTACAATGCAAAGTACCTGGTTGCATTCGCTGTGTCATGATGCAACAGCAATAGAAATGCAGTAGTCTAAAATTCAGTGCTATTCACATTACACTCCCATCCAGCTTCTTGCTCAGCCCATTATAAAGATACAACCACCTGTAATGTTTGGGTCTTGGATGACTTTCAGAAGACAGCTTTCCAAATAAAAAGGAAGAGGAGAAGGGGTTTGTTCAAAGCTACTTTTGTTTCTTTTTTTCCCTTTCTCCCTTTTTTTGCAAGTAGAAGTAACTTTTTGTGTGCATTTTATCTCATTGGTTTAGAGAATGAGCTAACATTTACAGTGAGAGGATCCTTTGAAGAAACCCAGAGAATTTCAGTCGGCTGTGACTCCAGCTCCCCAGTCCCAGATCCCACTTTCTTCCACTATGCCAAATACAAGCAACCTTCCATGGATGTTGCACTCACAAAGAAGAGGAAGCTTCCCACCTTTGTACGTTACCCTAGAACGTGGTCGACAACACAGACAGTCCTATGATCTGACCTTTACATGTGAGTAGGCAGCAAGAGGTGACTATTTCTGTCTTAACCAAAAAGTACTCCGTGCTCCTTTTCAGTGTGCTTGCGTGTCGTGCGGAGCAAGAAGGAGAAGCGTCCCCCTGACTCTCCCTCTCAAGTCGCTCCCCTCTGAGCGGGAAGTAGTCGGTGAGGTAAGTGTCCACTTTTAAAATTGTTGCTTTTAAAAGCTTTTAAAGCTTTTGCCTTTAAAAATTGTTGCTGGTTCCCAAGAAGCAGAAACTGAAGAGCACCTCTCTTTATACGGAGCCAGTTGTTTTCTAACCTCCCTCGAATCTAGGGCAATGCATAATGAAGTAAATTATTTGGAGCAAAATAAAATGGGAAATCCAGGGGAGAAGGAGGAAGAAGAAAAACGTCTAAGCTGTTGCTCATGCTCCTTCTATTGTCCATGTCCTTGGCCAGGCTGGAGGTCACTGGGTGCCACAGGGACAGTGGGGTGAAGCTGCAGCCTGGCACACAGCCACAGGAGGCAAACCCATGCCACAGTTACGGGTGCTCAGCTTCTTTGGCTTCCCCTTGTATCTCACATTGTTCTGTGAGAGGCTTTAGTGTCAAGACCCGTGTTTAATGGTGGCCCCTTCCAGGGAGGTGAGGCGTAGCGCTGCAGCTTTTCTGCTATTTATTTGATAGCTAAGGGGTATCAGCGCAAGCTACACCTGAGTTTCACAGCAGGGAGAAGGTGCAGACTATAGATGATAATACCAAAGTCTTAATTTATTAAATCGCTGCACATCTCTGTGTACTAATGAAACATTGAGAAGACAGTCTCTCTCTCAATCTCAGTTCACTGGGGTTCACAGCTTTCTGGGTATAATGATGACCCAAAAGAGCTATGTCTCATTCTGAGTGGGGGAAGAGGACTGTTCTAAACAATGTATCAATATTGATAATTTAACCTTTTTAAATTTTCAGCACAGAAAATTTGATTTGCGCTTTAAGGTGAAAAAATGGTAAGATACCTTATTTATCTTCCTTATGTGTTTTTCCCCTCAGTTCTTTGAATTTGGATAGTTGTCGGTCAAGTTCCAATCCCTTTGTTGCAGTCTGCACCCTGAATGCTGGCTCATCCTCCTTCCAGACTACAAAGTAAAATGGACTTGGTACACAATACAGAGATTTTCAGCAGCTCTGAGTTTATGTAATGGGACTATACAGTGAGTTAAGAAAAGATTTTTACAGAGAACACACCGATTTTCTATTGATGTTTTGCTGCAATCAAAATTATGTGCTAAGGGCCGCTGTAGACACCCTTTGATATGTCTACAACTTATTGCCAATTACAGATTTTTGATAAAAGCATCATTTCAAAACTAATTGAAAGAAACCTTTCTATTTCCCAAGGTCAGAGGAAAAAACTAAAAGACCAAAGTCAGCATGCCTGGCCGCTCTAGGATATGAAGAAATTGAAACAATAAATGTGCCTGTATTTATTTTTTAATGTCTCCTCAAAGAGATAAATGCAAATTAACTCAATCAAGTGATTGCTTATTTCTAAACCAAGGAAACAAATTGTGTATTTTGAGATATGGTTAAGGCCTTAGTAAAATATATAAGATGAATATGCTACATTATGTAACCTATTGTAAGGGAAGTTCTCTTCCCTTACAAAAGCAGGTGTATCTTCTGTCATGCTGTAAATATGCTATGAGATATACATACAGTTTACAGCTCTCATTTAAAAACTTCTTCCTTACCACACCCAAGAAGGATTTTCATAGTAGCTCCCAAACTGCAACTGTAGTGCTTATAAATATCCATAAATGACTATATACACCCACACACAAAAGAAAACATCCGAACGCAAAAGTCCACAACTTCAGTCCACAATTCACAGGTAGCAGTGGAAGTTTGCCCGACTTCTAAAAAGCCACCTTTAAAACACCGCCCTCTGCAGGCTTTTGGGTTTATGTTTCAAAGGGAACAATTCTGTTACCTTGTAGCTATATTTAATTTCAGGCATCTTCGGAAAGGAGAAAAAAAGCCCCCCAAACATCTTAGTCCAAAGGAAGACGTACTGTTGTTCTCCAGGAACAAAATAAAACATGTCATCTCTTCCTGCTTTGCTTTATATAGACCTGATGGTGAAGGCATGTCTATTTACGAAGTAGAAGCAATTAAAATGCTGAATTAGACTGTGAACATGATGTGAGATACCTGATCCTCTGTTCCAGCCAGGATGACCTAGACATACGCCTGGGGTTTGACCTGTGTGCCCAGGAACAGGATTTCATTCACAAGAGGAAGAAGGTGGTTGCAGCCGCTCTGAAAGACATTCTCCAGCTGGAGGAGGACTTGCAGGATGATGAGGTATCTGCGACATAATTATTCTCTATTTTCTCCACAGCTGAGTGTCAAAATGTAGCATTTGTGTTCAATTCCCATTTTCCTGGAAAGAGTGTAAAGTTTCATGCACAAGCTATGGCTGACTTCTTTTCTGTATTCTAGGGAAGAAATGGGTACTCACAGGAAACATTACTAAAAAACCTGTAGCCCTGTTGCTGCATGACCTAGCTTTGTGTTTACACAATAATGCAGAGAAGGACTAGGTGCTCTCAGCACCAAAGCCAAAGCTTCTTTTAGGCCTCACAGTCATCTCAACCAGACCTAAACCATTGATTCAGCGCTTCTTTCCGTCACAGTTCAGACTGGACTTTATTTTGCCGTGCCTTTTGTGCTGGCAGTTAGGCTCCCATTGTGTGAGCACAGCACGCTGCCAGTCTGACTTCATCCTCTTCTGCAGCTAAAGCGTGTGCTTGCTTGGCAAATGGGAACCGTAACAGAGGGTCTAAGACAGGGAAAAATCAGGTTTCTCTTTTTTTAATTATACTTCCACAACTGCAGTGTGAAGCCTGAACTCAGATGCAGAGATGACAAATTTTCCTCATTTTGCCCTAAACTGAGCTCAGCAGGTTTTTTTGCACAGCTAGACTTTTCACACTCAAGACCTTGCCTTTAAATGCCAGCACTAAGCTGTGGGCCATTTCCTTCCCCTCGGATGTAGAGGCAGCCATACTTCCCTGCAGAAAAATCTCCCTAGAGTCTCCTGATTTACACAAGAGAGGAATTCACCCCAGTGCATGATAGCTATCTTTACTGTTAAGGGAGCCAATTCATATTTACAGATTAATCCTTCTTCTAAGACTACCAGACCCTGGATTTAATTATTGTCACAGACAGAAGTAATTGCAGCTAACTTGCATACCTAGTATTGTATGTATTTATGTGGTAGGTGGAGTGAGTATGGTTTCTCTTTCCCTCCAGCAACTGTAAAAGGGGATGGTGACACCAGCCTCTGGTCTCAGGGGTCCTGAACTAGTCTGTGCTCTTAAACCCATCAGTCATGATACATCTACTATGGCCTGTGAAATAACTATACAATAGTAGAAACTGGCTTTAGTAAATTTCAGTAACAGAGAGGTTATTACTACTCACAGGGAAACTGTGAGACAGCACCCATATTTTCTGGTCTATTGCATCTGGTAAAAATCTGGTTCAGATGGCAAGAGGTACCATTCCCTCTAGTTTTTTGCTGGTCTGTGTTGTTGGTTTTGCAACAGAGCACTGAAATTGTGATGTCTGAGATGATGGATTTTCATGTCTTAACGCACAGCAAACATGAAGTATTCCTTACTCCTTCTATGCCCCATTATTAATTCAGGGTTTTATTCTCCTTGCAGACCGGTGGTATGCAGAATCTTTATTACTTTATCAGTACTGTAACTTTCTCTTATCTAGTCAAAGATGTCTCCCTCCCTTCTCAGACCATGTCACTAAATGCATGCATTTTGGGATCGAACAGGTACCCGTGGTGGCAATCATGACAACGGGTGGTGGAACCAGAGCTCTGACGGCCATGTATGCTCACCTTCTCAGTGTGCAGGAGCTGAATGTCTTGGACTGTGTCTCATACATCACTGGTTTATCCGGCACAACATGGTAAGACAAATATAAGCAGTCTTCATAGGAATTTTCTGCATGTGATGTCAAGAAGTGATCTGAAGAGTTGTATCATCTTTACTATCAAGAAAGGGCTTTCTTTCCTGCTGTGGCTTTTTCTTGTTTACTTCCGTGGGTATTTCCCCACATTTGGAACTAATTCAGTCCTGATTAAATATGTGGACGGTACCACACACATGTGCTTTTTCATGTGAATCAAAGCATGATACACAAACCTCCATAACTTCCCAAAGCTCTGCTTCAGAACTCACACTTTTCCTTGCGGTTTTTTGTTGTTTTGGTTTTTTTTAGGACCATGTCAAACTTGTATGAAGATCCTGACTGGTCCCAAAAGGATCTTAAGGAAACACTCAGTGATGCCCGAAAGCATGTACTCAAAAATAAGTTCTTTACTTGTTTTGCCCCCGATCGCCTGAAATACTACTTGAAAGAGTTGTGCCAGAGGAAACAGGAAGGACATCAAATATGTTTCACAGATCTATGGGGACTCATCATTGAAACCATGTTACATGAAAAGGTACAATAGCAGCACCCTTCTCTTCAGATTTGAGTATTTAGTGAATATAACAGAGAGGGCAGACAGTAAATCAAAAAAATAGTTGAGATTGGAAGGGACCTCTGGAGGTTGTCTTGTCCAGCAGCTCTGCTCAAACAGCACCAGCTAGAGCTGGCTGCCCTGAACCATGGGCTTTTGAATATCTCCACAGCGGAAGACTCCACAACTTCTCTGGGCTACATATGCCAGTGTTTGACCATCCTTATAGAAAAGGAGTTTGTTGCTTGTTTGTTTGGTTGGTTTTTTCAGATAGATGCCTAAAGCATGTGCCTTGGCAATATAATTATATGTGTTTATTGGCTGTATTATGCAGAGCTTAGCATCACACCTGGTACAGAAAGGGTGGGAATAAAGAGAAATAACAGGAAACTTATAGTATGAACAATTTCAAAATGAATTCACATGTAAATATTGAAATGAAAATCCTGCTGTTCTTTTAAAAGAGCTGCACAGTGTGACAAGGCAAGGAAAAATCACAAATGCAAAGACAGTATCTCTGAGTCGTTAATGGGATTACGTCACCCTGTAAACATTTCCACCAAAAGGCGATGTTCAGGCTCTATTTTAGTATTTGTGAGTATTTCCCTTCCAATAGGCCATTTATACTCAAGAAAGAGAAAGCACTGCCCCTGTAATATGATTAACCCCACGCGCATCCCAGTTTCTACTGCCTGAGCACAGCACAGCGGGAGAGACTCCCTTGGGGTGGGCTCAGCAGGGAGCTGCGGGCGTCCTTGCAGTGCCACAGACCTGACCCCCGACCACACGGCCCAAGGGAAGCCCGGTGGCACGGCTGTCCTTCCAAGGGCTGCCCCGGTGAGGAGGAGCACCTGCAGCTCCCCTTTGAGGAGGATCCGAACTCAGCACCCTCTCAAACCTTGGTACTGCTCCAAACCATCCCGCCCTTTCCACCCTGCCTGAGCATGCGAGGTGCTCTGCAGCAGAAGCAGTAAGGGTCAAGGCTCGCTGATCATTAACGCTGCCTGAGCCTTGGCTCTGTTACAGGTCTGAGGAAAAGATTATTTTCTGGGCAGGCAGGGAAGGGGTTACTCTTTCTGAATGAAATATTTCCTGCCAAGAATGCTTTTCAAATGTTTCCAGACATTTTTCTAAAACAAATAATGTCAATAACAACATTTTCTTCCCACCATTGAAATCTCAGATGTTCTTCCCCATATGCACTTAATTTAGGACTATTTGTGTGCTGAAGTGCTGAGGCAGGGGAGGGTCAGAGGTAGGGATGACAGCACCTTTCTGAACTAAACTGGTGAGGGACATCCTAGTTGGAATCTGGTATGCACTGTGTTGTCAGAGCCCAGGCTTAGATGAAGTGGGAGGCTTTTCGTGTCATCCGACTGTCCTCAGCTACTGTCCTTCTTCAAAACAGGAGGAGTCCCATAAACTCACAGATCAGCAGCAGGCACTAAACCAGGGTCAAAATCCCATGCCCATCTACCTCTCTCTCAATGTGAAGGATAAAATCAGCGACCAGGATTTTAGAGGTAATAATACTCCAGAATTGCATTTAACATTTAATCCCAATAGGGGTCAATTTAGGATTGGGTAAAGAAATCAGTTCAATGCACAGATACTCTAAAAGTCCAATCCACCTAAGAGTAGAAATTTAATAGTTACATTTTTGAAGGCCTTAGTGTATTCAGCTGTACTCTGGATCAAAAGTAGGATGATGGAGGACATTATCACGAGATTACCTGTTATGCATTTCTGTAGAAAGCTTCAGAAATTTGAAGCTCAGAGAGAAATTTAGATGTAATAGGACAATTCATTCTTCATGTTCACCACTGTGAAACGTACAGTGAATAAAGGTCTGCTTGCAAAGTGTGTTAGTTAGAAACCAGTCTGCCTTAACCTGGCCCATATCCTATGTTTTATTCAACCGATTTGTGCCTCTGCTGCTGTAATCACTCTGTCTTGTCCTTTTTCTTTCAGAATGGGTGGAATTCACCCCTTACGAGGTAGGATTCCTGAAATACGGTGCCTTCATCCGTGCAGAAGATTTTGGTAGTGAGTTCTTCATGGGTCGCCTGATGAAGAAAATCCCAGAATCCAGAATCTGCTTTTTGGAAGGTGATTTGTTGCTCTGGGGAAATGTAATGTAATGTAACATAATCCGCTCCTGCACAAACCCCTCTTCTGAAATGAAGCAGTTAGTGTATTTTTTTGTCTGCCAGGAGCAGTCTATGGTAAAATATTAGAAATTATAACAGGTCACTATCTGCAGGATTTTTCTTTTCTCTGCAATTTTATTCAGCCGAACAGATTTATTTAATTTCATAGGTAGTTATGCTTACTGATATGAGGCCTTTGCAATACTTATATGTCTTTGTCAGCAACAAAAGTTGTGTAACATTGCTGTTAAGTTAAATCATCAGCCTCTTCTGCAACCCGAGTCTCTAAAATACAGCCTTTTATCTACAATGTTCCTGCTGCAGCTAACTCTGATTAATCCTCCAGGATAACGCTTCCATTTCAGAGTGCAAATAGGTCATAATATTTACCTTTTTTCCTTCTTGCGTAAAAACAGTAAGGAAATATTTTTTCCCTCCACGAAAGCAATCTCTTGCCTCATTGTTCTTCCTACTTCCACCAATTGCATAAAGGAAGTTTCAGGGTTTTTTTGAGAAGTTAAGACTTTTTGCTTGTGTGAAGATTTCACTACAGCTAGCAGCGAGGTGTAAGAAAGCAAATCAGAATCTCTCCGTCCCTGGCTGCAATGTCAAACAAGGTACCCAGGTGTCCCCTTCTGTGGTCATCACTGCCAGCAGGTCGCCAGTCCCCTTCCTACACCTCCCACCTTGGCACTTTCTTCTGCCCTTCTCTAGAGCGATGCTGGGACATTTCTGCCCCCTTCCCTGCCAGTGACCCAGCACCCCCTCATTCAGGCAGTGGTACTTACTCCAGTGACACGGTTATTTGACAGGGTTACAGCAAATTCCTTTGCACCCCAGCCCCCGAACGGAGCAGGGACTGGCTACGTAGGTCCTGCAGCTCTTTCCTGCGTGGCCAAGCCCGTCCCTCTGACTGCAGGCTGGCATCGCTGGGTCAGGCAGTCACCAGGCTGCTCTGGTGATCTTCTGTCCATCACTCGGGTCCTCCCGAGAGCGCTGGGGTTAGTTCTGCAGTCTGGAGGGTTCAGGAAGGCACCGTTGCACACCCAGCACATTGAACCATACCAGGTAATGGTGTTTTATCAACCTGAAAGGCTGCAGATTGGTGGCAGTCTGGATTGCCATCAGCTTTGCTACATCTGCTAGTAGAGGAACTTGAAAATTTAACCCACATATGCCCTAAACCCTAAAAAATCAGAAGGCAAATCAAAAGACTCAAACATTTACACTTTTTATTTTCAAACCTTTTGTTAGCTTCCTTGTTCTAAGGGATATTAGTGTATGAATCTTGAATGTTTTGTGGTTGACAGTCCTGCATGATAACTGCATACCTGTAACAGGATTGCACTAGAAATCAACAAAACCTTTAGGAATCCTGAGAACTTGGGGAATAACAAACATTGAGGTCAGGTGGAAAGTATTAAAATGAACTTGACAAATGTTATTTGCCACATAACAAAAATGAGCGTGTTAGCAGATACACTGGAAATGATACCAGCCCTCTTACTATATGTCAATAAATTAGATTCTTTATGTACATTATGGATTCGTATACCAATTTATAAAGATAATCCCTTTTATTTGTGCACTAAGATAACATAATGAATAAAGTTTGCTAGAGAATGCAGAAGGTACTGAAGGTCATTGTGAATGAAAATCCTTCCAGGTCTTTACTGGTTTACTTTCTGTCAAATATATCCCATGCCACAGGGATCTGGAGCAGTGTATTTTCCTTGAATCTCATGGATGCTTGGTATCTATCTGTTCATTCAGAAGACTTCTGGCACAAATGGACCCGAGACAAAATTACTGACATAGGTGGGTTGTTCTTATGTCATTATGTTATTTTCTCTCTCTCTCTCTTTTTTTTTTTTTACCCTCTGTGCTGCTATCCTCTCACCAAACTTTTCAAAACCATTTTGGATTTCCCTCTTCAGGGATTCCTGTAATCCACATGGTACCTAGGAGGAAACTCACGTTATGTATCACAGTATGGCAATCATTTGAGCTGTGTGAGAAAAGAATCCATGGGATCTGTCACAGGAAAAAAAAGGGAGAATAGCCCTCATATGAACTCTTTTCAAGGCACAAGGGTAAAACTGGAGAAAAATATCCCTGTAGAGTAGGAGAGGCTGGAAGCGTCCCCTAGCAATCCACAGTCTTCTAGTTCCTCTCTTGGAAGTTGGAGTATGGCATGAGACTTCACAGAAACAAGAGCAACCACCACCCCTGTATCTCTACAAAGCATGGATACAAACTTCAGTACTATTAGAAGTCATTCCAAACTAGTCATAAGGATGAGATTTGCAAAACATGCTACCAAATTAAGAAAGATCTGCAGGGTGGGATTTCAAGGAGAAATACACAAGACATATTACAGAAAAAAAAAGATGAGAAGGAAGAGAAATGTAGGAAAAAGAGTGTTTTATTTTATCTTCTTGCACTTGTAGGGGGTAGTTTCTGGTTGCTAAAACAAGGAGCTTGCATTTGCTAGTAAGGAACATTAATTATGTTTGGGTGGCTGAGAGATTGTTATTGTGTGGCTTTTTATGTGTGTGGCTGAGAGAGAAACTGTAACATGGAGTAGCAAAGGAAGACAGGGTAAGTGCAGAATATTGTAGTGGATAAAACCACAGAAAAGCAAAGAAATTTATAGTAGGTGAGATGAACTCTTTTGCAGTACAAACAAGGCCTTTACCACTGTGGAGTGAGAAAAAGAAATGGATTTTTCAAAGGTTACCTGCAAAACTGTGAGATTTGTGGAGATCCTAAAAATAAAAAGAGAAAGAAGTCCAAGTTTTGCCAAACATGTTAAACCAAATTATTGAACAGATTGACATCAACAAGGAAACCACATACGAGAACTGTTATTTATTCTTCTGCAGATGATGAAACCCTATTCCCTACAAGACCACATGAGCTGGATACTCGAGTGGTTTGTCCCACCGACAGCTTTTCAGACATTTTCCGAGATGTCACCATGTTACGTCCAGCAGCTTCAGAAATCCATAACTTCCTGAAGGGCTTCCAGATGAACAACAACTACCTAGAGAGCGAGTTTTCCAAATGGAAAGGTATGGTAATAGCACCCTGCTCTTAGTCATATTTTAAACCACCCTTGTGAAAAAGAAACAATGCTTAAGAGATTATCAAGCCGACTGCCTTTTTGTTTTGTTCCCATCCTCCGATAATATTTGAAACTGTTTATCACTGAAAGCTGAAATTAGGTAGCAGGTGAGGCTTCAAAATTAAGTTCTTAAAAATTTCATGAAGTCTGGCAACCGATAGATGAAAAAGATCCTGATTAGTCAACTAGCACACATCTACTGATGTGCCAGCCAGTCTGCATGCTTGTTGCACGGCGCTGGTGCCATCATATGCTGTCTCTTGCCCAGCCAATACTCAAGGGATGTGCGAGGGAGCCCTGTTTCATGTTACCTTTTTACTTGTAAGTAAGATATAACCTCTGTAACAGTATTCCCTGTTACCCAGTTTGGGAATTTGTGTTCAGTTTGGTACCAGATCTTCCATGTACCTTAGTAGCTGTGTCCCTGTTCTCGTAGCGTGCAAGGCACCAATCATCTTTAACCTTTAGCATGTTGAGACAGTGAGGTGCCACTTTAATTTTTTACATATTAAAAGAAAAAAACAACCCACCCACCCCCGACCTAATCAGAATCACACGCAAAACCAGGGGATGGAATTAACTCTGTTCTCCTGAGCCCCAAGTTAATCCTTCTTAATTAGAGGAAAGCCAAAGAAATTGCAGAGTAAATAGTGTAAAGAAGAAGTCAGATGAGGAACTGAGAAATGACCGAACTGCAGCTACCAGCTCTATAGGTAGGTCTAAGACTCAAGAAAAACTGAATTCTCTTTTTGTTAACAATTGTCTTTTCTCAGCAGCTGTCTTGCATGAAGCATCTCCTCTGAAAAAAAAAATGTTTCTTTTCTAGACTGCGAGCTTGACTCTCAGCCCAACCACCTGACAGCAGCGACAGACTACCTCATCCTGATAGATACTGCATTTGCCTTTGCTACCAGTTACCCACCTCTTATGAGACCGGAAAGGAAAGTGGATGTCATTTTGCATTTCAACTACAGTTCAGGTTCCCAGACAAGTGTGAGCCTTGTACATTCTTCTTTACTGATTTCTTTGTTTCATCACTGAGTTCCCAGAATGGCTGATCCTCTACTCATAGAAACTTTTCCCCCCCAGTATCTGGGAAGTGTAAATAAGCTAACAGTTTACTAGGGTCACATATCTTTATTGAACAGTACAAGTGTTATCAGGAAGTAAGAGTTTAGTAAATTGAATCTGCCCGTTTTTATGTGTAAATGTGTTTTAGCTGATTTGAAGGCAGTCAGATGTAGAATGAATGAAGCAAAGTGCATTTAAAAATTGTCTAAGACTTCCCAATGCAATCATACACGTTCTTATGCATGGGAAAAAGTACATTCAGGACAATACAACTATAACAATAGAAGGGTTTGATACAGAAGACCAGATATGCAAATAAATGCAACAGTTTGTATTTAGGAACTTTAAATTCCTTAGGAATAAAAAGTTGTCTAAGGGCAGCATTTTTAATATCCAAATGTGGAATGTAGGTTTTCAAAGACAGGCATGTGGAACCACATCCATCCCACTTAACCCTGGCCTTCCCGGTGTTGGCTCCATATACAGGCTACAACTAAGTTGGGTATGTGCCACAGTCAGAACTTGGCTCTTACCCCACAAACATTCCCAGTGAAATTGGGTTTTGGTCAAATTCAAAGTGCTTCCTGTATGTTCTGATGTTTTCTTTTGTTGTGTTTTCCTATTGTGGCAACCAGCCTCTGAAAGAAGCCTCTAAATACTTTGCAAAACAGGGAATTCCTTTCCCTACAAAGGTGCCAGATGATCAGGAAACCCCACATCTGAAGGAATGCTACATTGTTGGTGACAAGGAGAGCCCAGAAACGCCTATTGTGATATTTTTCCCTCTAGTAAATGACACCTTCAGGGACTACAAAGCACCTGGTAAGTTTACAGTTACCCATACGTTAACAGAGGCAGCAGCTGTGTTCTTTCTCTTTTTTACTGTGCAATATCTGTTCTTCAGATCATGCTTCAAACACAGATGCAGACTCTCTGCTTAGATCTGAACCATCTCAAGAAGCTTAAAATACGTAACTTTTCCTGGACAGTAGAGCAGCAGCCTTTGGCACATATGCCCTCTTCATATTTTCAGGGGGGCTTTTCATAAGTAGATTGTGGAGTTTACTGATGAAAAGTATATTCGGTTTATCTCCTGTGGCAGAAATTAGCAATGTTATTTCCTCTCATACTCATCATCCTTTCATGTTAGAGAACGCTCTGGGGAATCTAGGGATTTCATCTTTTAAAATAATTGCCAGGCTTACAGTTATGGAGATAACCTTGAAAACAAAAGTGTGAACTAGCAAAGTGATGAAAATATAATACTGAGCCACAGTGAATGATGAAAATACAACACTGAGTCATGCTGACAGTTTCTGTTCACTTCAGTGAGTCCTACTTTGAAATTTAAGAAGAGTTTCAATAGCAACATTGCCAGTCACTTCCAAACAGATGAATTCTAAGTCCTGGTACCATATCCCACAATGCCATACTACCTCTGCTGGTGCCAAAATTCTCAGTTACTCATTCTCCAGATGATAAAATTCCTAACTCATGCTGTGAGAACACTTATTTTTCAATCACTTCAAAGCCCCACAGTATACTGAAAACCAAAAGATCTAGGCTGGTATATAGTATGTTAAATTTAATAACAAAACAAACGCAGAAACTATTGTCCCCGTTGTATCAATTATTTTCCTTTTGGGTTTCTTTTTTTTTTTTTTTTTTTTTTTAAAGCAAATAATAAAAAATTATAAAGTAATT
>JAVJGG010000032.1:19004765-19076914 GCA_035590195.1 Aviceda cuculoides
TCCTGGCAGGACCTGTGGATCTGTGGAGAGAGGAGCCCAGGCTGGAGCAGGTTTTCTGGCAGGACTTGTGACCCCGTAGGGGGCCCACACTGGAGTAGTCTGTGCCTGAAGGACTGCAGCCCGTGGAAGGGACCCACGCTGGAGCAGTCTGTGGAGGACTGTCTCCCGTGGGAGGGACCCCACGCTGGAGCAGGGGCCGAGTGAGGAGTCCTGCCCCTGAGGAGGAAGGAGCAGCAGAGACAAGGTGTGACAAACTGACCCCAACACCCATTCCCCATCCCCCTGTGCTTCTGGGGTTGGAGGAGGTAGAGAAAATGGGGAGTGGAGTTGAACCCGGGAAGAAGGGAGGGGTGGAGGGAAAGTGTTTTAAGATTTAGTCTTTATTTCTCATTAGCCTACTCTGATTTGATTGGTAATAAATCAAACTATTTCCCCAAGTCGAGTCTGTTTTGCCTGTGACAGTAATTAGTGAGTGATCTCTCTCTGCCCTTATCTCAACGCATGAGCCTTTCGTTATATTTTCTCCCCCCTGTCCAGCTGAGGAGGGCAGTGATAGAGCAGCTTTGGTGGGCACCTGGTGTCCATTCAGGGTCAACCCACCACTAGCAGAACAGGCATAGTGCTGTTGGATTAAGGGCCAGAAAAAAACTATTATTCAAAGACCAATGTTAATATAGATGTGCTCAAACCTAACTAGTGCTGTCATTGGATGTAGGACCATCACCTGTGCCTGAAGAATTCTCATTTAAATCCAACTTTGATTATGTAAAAAAGTTAAATTGTAGTTGGTTAAAATTTTGGGGGTTTTTAAGAACTCCAGGGTGACATGGAACCCAGCGAATTAATAATTACAAGATGACTTGAGTTGATTGGGGAATTTTAATGCTCCTGTAATGTCAAATTACAGCATACTTGAAAACAGTTTGGTCTTGATGTTGAGGTGAACATTTTCAAGATGATGCTGTTAAGCATGAGTGCTACTGTCCTCATTCACTAAAGTTAAGCGTGGTTGTGTGCTTCTGGTTTTGAAAAGTGGCAGCTGTCATAGTGTAGGCTGGAGGACCACTGTAAGCTGGAGGCTTGCTTGATAGGCTTGGGGCTTCTCTTGCTTCTCACTTGCTGTCCAGGAAGGGATGCAGACAGGCTTTTTCTGTAAATACATGCTCTGCTTCCATTAAGTTTTAGCATTTGAATATGCACATCCTTTATTTGAGACCTTCTTGTCTGGAAAGTCAAGACTTGGTGTATCCGACTTGGTCGATTGAGTACGTGCTTTCTGCATCTCTTGAGTGGATTACTAAAAGGGAGATGCAAGATGGTTTCTGCTGGTAAAGCACTGCCTCTCGGAAGTACATTACTGTTAGGCCTCAAGTTCTGCAGGTCTGACTTAGTTAACAATTACTTTTTGATATGTGGGTCAAAAGAAAAAAGTCCCTTCCTCACTCCCAAACAGCTGTAACCGTATTGTCTCATAACTGTGTTATCTCTGCCTGTGGTAAGATGAGTTAAAGTTAGTAAAATCATAGTGAGTTTATCAAAGGGTTAGTTAGATCCATCAGCAGGCTGACACTGCTCATGTGCTCTTTCAGACTGCTCCATTTTAGTACCAGCAGCACTTGTATAGGCTTGAAAACACACACAAAAGCAGCAGTGTCTTGTAGTGTAACCTACAGCACTGGGATCGTTGGAAGAAACGTCCATTTGAGTGGTTCAAGTGCTGTGGTTGAGGCAATACTTCCACCCTGTTTTTGAAAAGGGATTTACTTTATCCTTTTACCTAATCTTTGTGAAAAGCTAGAATTCAGCCGTGGTTTGTTTTTGGTTTTTTCCCCTCCCCAGTTAATAGAAATAATGAAATGCAGGAAAAATGTAATTATATTGTTCTAAAGCATGTATATCCTTGGGAATTTTCGAGCAAATTGTAGGTATTTGCTTTTGTCATTGTTCCCAGTCATTCATTCTGTTACTTTATGTATTCTCCATCTTTAGATACCTGCTTGAACAAGACTTTCCAGGCATGCGGATTGGTCCAGAGCCTACCACGGATTCTTTTATTGCTGTGATGTATGGAGATTCAGAAGGAAATATTCCTGGAAATGCCCTAGTTGTTGATCCTAAGAAGCCGTTCCGCAAACTTAGCCGCTTTGGAAATGCTTTCCTGAACAGGTGAGATCTGTTTGCCTGTTGTCTTTTGATTTTTATCTTTAAATTTCTACTTGATACCACCTTCAAGCATCAGTGGTTTTTTACTAAATTTTTTCTGCTGTACTTGTTTTGAACAGCATGGAATAAATATTCAAATACAAGCAGGAGCAGTGGTTCTTTAAGTGAATTGAAAAAAAAAAAAAAGCAGTACTAGGTAGGGTAGTACTAGCATAGAGCTGTGTAAACTTAAAAAAATTTGAAAAGGTAAGGAGTGTTTATATTCAGTTATCAGAACAGAAAATCATTGTTAAAACCAGTTCACAGAGAACTGCTGAAACGCTCCACCAGCTAACTTGTTTGTAAGGCATTATGCCATCTGGAAATCAAGATCAGTTTGGGCACAAATCTCCCTACTCAGTGAAACTGGTAGGTTAGTACTATTATTGAAAACTACCATCCAAAAAAGGAAAAGATCTTTTCCCTTTGATGCTGTCTTGTTCCTTTATGCTGGTCTCACCTGAGGTCTTGGTATAGCTCTTTAAAGTTGTGAGTTGCTGGGATATGTAAAAAGGCCTACAAGAATGGATAATATTTGACCATGCCTCCTGGATAAAGTACATATTCAAGCTGTTAAGTGTCAGCTGGTCTTCAAGCAGTCCCGTAGGCCAGGATGATAGCATTAGCTTCTGGATGGCTGCTGGGTATTGGCAAAAAAGGGGAAAGTTGTTCAGAGGCTGTGAATATTGCCATGGGTAACTTAAGCAGCAGGCTGAATCATAGAATTGTTTAGGTTGTAAAAGACCTTTACGATTATGAAGTCCAACTGTAAATATTTCCAGTTAAGTTATTAATAACTTTGTTCGCATTGTGTGAGCAATCACATTGTTTTCTTCCTGTATTTGGTGGTGGCTTGACATGGAGGCCTGGTTTTGCAAGCCCATTAATCTAAATTGGTTCTCTTCTAACAATAAACTTTCCTGTTTGGCCGATAAGCACTGGCATATGTGTTAAAAGTTCATCATGTACAGTCTTATCTCTCACTGTGCTTATTCACTAAACAAAGTTTATAGCTGCTTATAGTTGGCTTGGCTATCACTTTGCTGAGAGATAAGAATACATGCTCTGGGAAGCTGCAGTCAAGTCCCATTTTAAATAATAATTTTGTGGTCCAAGACCCCTTTCTGTGAGATTATCAGCTAAGTCTTGTCTTCTAGATCACTGTTCTAGTTCTTTCCTTCCGCACCATTGTGCTTTCTATGAAAAGTTAATATAATTGTACTGTAAATAGTATTTTGCACAATATTCAAATACTGGCACAGAACATGGAATAATACTAAATGTTTGTTTGGATTAATGCGTTACATAATTTTTTGGATAAATCATCTGTCTAGCTAGTTGTGTTAGATCACTAATCTTAGGCAAGCAAGATAATTTGCTACCTAAAAAGATGTATGTTCAGAGTAACTGACTAAATTATTCCAGTTCTTCTGGTGACTATGGTATTGTTATATTGCAGTGCTGTAAGCAACTGTATCTTCCCCAATATTCACATTTGCTCCTTAGTTTTGCAGCAGAGGTCTGGGTGCTTATATCCCCCTAGCACCATGCTTGGCCTGCCACTATTATCATACTGCTGCTTTTTCAATACTGTCCACTCACTTCTCTTTCCTACTTTATCTAGTTGAAAATTCTTAGGCTTTATTTCAGTATCTTTGAGTAACTTCTCCCTGTCATCTTTAACTGTGATCATACTATGTATTTTGCTTTGCCTTCTCTCATTTGCCATACCGGCAGTGACAATGCTTTATACCCAATATTACGTTTTTCACTCCTGTCTTGATATATTTCTCTCTACTCCTCTCTCCCTCACCCCTGCTTTATTTTTTGAATGATTTCACAATCATAGTGTTTTGTTTTGTGGAAAAACTTAAGGTATTACTTTTACGAGGCTATGGACACTTAGGCTGTGAAGTCAAGTGCCTTTTTCATTTAAATGTGACACGAAAGGAAACAGTGACTGAGGTAATGGAGAAACTAAAAACAAACAAGACGACAGTGGCACAATCAAGGCTTGTACTTACTAATTAGCTGCATTAATTTATTGATGTTACCTTGCCCCTTTTTTCCATGACCCCTTCTTATTTCCCCCTGTATCTCACTGCTTGCGATAGATGTCTCTGTAAGGCTCCTGAGTGTAGAAACTTGTCTTTTATTTTGCCTGTGTACTTTTAAGGAAAGTTGGGGGGGAAGTGGTTGGGGAGAGGACATAGAGTGCCCTTGGATGCTGGTTAAAATAAGTGAGGAAAGAATATTGCAGTACACCAGAAGATCACCGAAATAAGTCGGTACTGCTGAGAAGAAACACGAGGTCCTGCTCTATTCTGATGGGTATTTGAATGGACACAAAAAGGAGTATAAATTCTTACTAGATTCTTTGAGTTGTCCAAATTTAATCTAAAAAAAAAAATAAATCATCATGTGGTTACAAAGTTGTTGATTTCATTTTTGCAAACAATGTAACTTATTTTTGCAAGGCTAGTCTAACGTTGCTGGTTTTCTTTAACAATAGTTTTACAATAATATAAAAAACATGACAGTATCAAAGGTCTAATGTGTCATAAGCAGTTACAGTCACCTCATTCACACAACTGTTTTTTTATAAAGCTTTTTTTTTTGTGAAGGTCTGTTGTCATTAATGTAGATAGTATGTAGTTTTGCTTTTTGAGGCAGAACTTAAAAATCACACTTCTTACAGGTCATGTAAGAAATAGTGGTTCAGAGCCAAATCTCAACGTCAAAAAGAGATACTCAAAACTGTAATGCTAATTGTATCTAAGTTGTCTGAAATATTAGTTTTATGTAAGATTTTTAACCTATCTGTTGTCTTTAGATTGTGGTTATATTCTAAAAGCTGCAGCCAGTTAATTCTGAGTTTATCCTTCTATTTCATATTCTTTTCCTGTATACTTTCCCTTCTCCCTTTGCCACTAATGACTGCTACGAAGACGGCAATGTCTTTCCATTTCTGAGGACAGTAGTTCTATATTTTCTTGCACAGCCTTTTCCAGCTGTACCAGTTTGGGTGATGCCTAAGTAAAAATACTGCTGTATTGTTCAGCTGAAATAATGGTGCCTGTTGTCTTGTACAGTAGGCCTAGAAAGATCTCAGTGATACTAAAAAAAGTGCTGGGCTTTCTAATAGTGATTTAAAAAAAAATAAATTTATTCTTTACACTGTTCCAAATTTGTGAGAGCTACTTCATGTTGTACATACTAGTGATGTATATTTTTTGTAACGGTTGACATGGTCAAATGTATTTTCTCTCTTGCTTATGCATGTCCACTATGCTTCCACAAAATGTGGCTGCTTTAACATAGCGTCTCCTTTAGGTTTTGGAAAGTTCAAAAAATGTTACTTTATTCAATAGCACCTCACTGCTCTTTCAAATGCATCTCTTAAAAAAGGTTAGCCGTAGTGGAAAAGTTTGCTTCAGGATATGTAGTATTTTCTACACCTGATGTTCCACTTCAAAAAACAAAAACAAAAAACAAAAACCAAAACCAAACACAAAACAAAACAAAAAACAAAAAGGGTAGTGCTGTTTACATACGCTAAGGTTTTATCAGGCCAAGGTGGCTGCTGTTTCCTTATTCCCCTCTTGAGTTTCAGTGAGGGGCATAGCTGATGCTGCTGTTTCTGTTGTACCCAAGAATAGATGCTGTGTCCTTTTGTTACAGACTCGGTTGCTACAAGGACACCTGAAAACCAAGGTGAAGTGAGGTGTAAAGATTTTTTTTTTCTTCCTGATTTCCTTTGAATCATCTGAATCATTATCTGCCCAAAAATACCTTCCAAATTTTGATATATCTTACGTTTTGCATGATATTTGACTGCCTGAATTCATCTTAACGCAGATTATCTTTGGTCTTGTTTGACCTTGGTACGGTTAAAATTTGCTGTCGTCGATACCCTGTTTCTTGAGGTAGTGTGCTTTCCAAAGTGATGGGTTAACACAGGGCAGCTCTCCTGTGGCCTGAGCCTGCAGCTTAACTCTGTGCTGGGCTGCCTCTGGGAGAAGGGCTGCCAGGTTCTGCAGATTCACAGGAGGAGGGCAGGTTACACTGTCTGCTTGCTAGTACGTCTTCAGCTGCTACCCCTTAAGAAGATTAAACTCCTATGCAGATCTCTTAAAGGCAATTTATGATGAAGGGAGGTGAGGTTCTTCAGTCCTGAACTGTCCCAGAAGCATCAGAGTAGTTTGGATTTAACACACAAAGCGTTTTTCGCATAACTCTGAGGCCTCGTGAATTATTTATTTTTCATAATACCACCATTGAATTTGTCTCCCATTGCAGAGGCAGGAGGTTATTGTTTAGAGCCTGCTGTGTGTAATTTGAACTATCAATTCTGGCAGTGTTAAAGCTTTTGCTCGGTTTGTGGGAGAAATACTGTTGGTTTTCAGTCCTCTGCAAGCCCCACCTAAGGAGGGTGGTAGGTTAGAGACAAGAACTGTTCAAATACTGCCAGACCAGGTGAGGGGGGTGACTTGCCAGTAACGGGAATATAAAAATGTTGTCAGTA
The DNA here is from genome assembly GCA_035590195.1 of Aviceda cuculoides. NCBI lineage: Eukaryota > Metazoa > Chordata > Aves > Accipitriformes > Accipitridae > Aviceda > Aviceda cuculoides. The sequence goes on from JAVJGG010000032.1 coordinate 19,011,493, forward strand.
TGGCTTTCTGCCCGCTCTTTTCTTTTGAATCTCTTTGAATTTGGGAAAATGTTGGAGTACATGAAGTATTGTATATTATTGTGTATACTAATTTTAGTCCTAGCAAAATGTTTGTTTTATGGAGTCTTTTTAATGTTGCATGTATGGCCCATGTTGTCAGCTCTTGCGCTGATAAAATTCCAAATTTTGCTTAGACATATGGTTTTATAAGGTTTTCTTGTGGTTTTTTTGACAGCTCTCTTTACATTTTGTTTTCTTAAACACGTATGGTTGCCAGACATAGGGGTTCATTAGGGCTTAAGAAACTTTTTTGTTAAAAATCTCACTCAAGTCTTTCTAAAAGCAGATATATGAAGGGGAGCTCTCAAGGGACAATGTACATGTGAGCTAGAGCCATTGTTAATGTTTTTTCTCTCCTCCTTTCCTGCAGGTTCATGTGTTCTCAGTTACCTAACCAGGTATTGAAGAGCATCAGTATCATTGACAGCCCTGGCATTCTCTCTGGAGAGAAGCAGCGCATCAGCAGAGGTGAGTTGCAGGACTGGAAAATAACTGAGCTCACTAACTATTTTTGCTGTACTGGACAAGTCATCATCCTAATCTGTTGGAGGCCTGTTTTAGTGGTTTTGAGTGGTGGTGTGTCCGAAACTTTCTTACTACAAGGCCTGTTAAACCCATGTTTTAAGACTGGAAGTAGGGTTTGGAATTTTCTCTCTTGAAAACTGGTGGGGTTGATATTTCTATCATCCTGCTGCTATGGCTGCAAATGGCTATGGTTGCAGGGTCTGTTGACTAATCAGTGCTTTGATGCTCCTGAGAAAAAGCCGTATTTCCATCATTTTAATTGCTTTCCACAAAGTAATAATGAATAGATTCATATATGCTATTGAAGTTCATGAATGAAGAAATGTTTCATAATAGCTGTAGCTCCTCAAGCTGGTCATGTTTAAAAACTGAGGGGTTTGGGCTATAAATAAGGTGCTCTTATTGTAGGCACAGCTGCTAGTGTTGCTTCTTAAGGTTGCTCACTCATGTAGTATAATTTTCAGTCAAAAGAGTTAAGGTAGAAGGAGGAAGAGGAAATGAGAAATTTTTTTAATAAAATTAAAATTCTGTGAAGAACTGAATCTTGTTTTTAACATGCTGTTTAAGAAATTGGCCTGTCTTTGGGAAACTATTAAAACAGCACGATGTAAATAACTTTCTTCCTTGTTTCCTTCAGCTGCACTTAAGTGCATGTCAGAGGTTTCTGTGGAGTTGCAAATGGTGGTGATCCAGTGTGTGGCTTATGCTGCCCTCTGTTTTCAGACCTTTGCTTAAGAAATGGAAACTTGGGAGAGGGAAATAATCAGTTCTTTAACATACCACATCTGGAATTTTCTGAGGAAATCCTGGAATAAGCACAATATATGCCAGCTGTGCAACCATAGTTTTATCTTTACATTGCAGTGACAGAATAAGAGACTAATTTAAGACTGCGATCTAAACTATGCTTGCTTAGTAAACTGGTCTACTAAATATTTCTGGATTCTTTGTTCAGTGTCTGAATGTGGCTTTTGTCCTCTTTATTGCTCATATAGTCATGTAAAGCATTCATCATGGGGTGAGCGGTGTTTTCCTGTGTGTGATATATTGGTGAACTAGCAGAGATGAATAGCAATGAGTGCTCTACCTCTGTGCAAGCAAAGGCTTGAATGTTGCCAAACCAGATGAGTAAAACAAATACTGCAAGAAGGCACTCTTATTTCTAGGCAGAAATTACCACATGTGTAACTAACCATCTCTTTAATCATCTCATAAGATGTCCACAAAATATTTAAGTCTCAGTTTACACAGAGTCTGATAAAATCAAAGATGGTCTTAAATCTTCTGCTTCTCTGTTATGGACTCTAGCTCCCTTTTTCCTCCACCAAGAAAAAATCAGGCTCATCTTGCTCCGTCTCTTCTTCTTAAATCAAGGGAAAATGATGATTGGCAGCATTCAAGTATCTGCTGCCACGTCTATAACAGTGTGGAAGCAAACATGAAATAAGCAGAAAACTAGAGCATGATATTAATCTGCCACTGAAAAAGTAAGCAATCATGTGACAAAATTCAACACCATTAGGGAGTGCTGTGGAAGTAAGTCCCAGACTTTGCATGTGGGATAGCTGTGTTTCACTTCAGGTTATGTTTCACTGGTAGTCCTGTGTTGCTTAAAGGACCATGGCTCTTCACTGCCATCTAGAAGTGCTCTTGTAACTTAATGTGTGGCTGTAGTTCCTTCATTGCTCAGAATTCTTGATGGTACGTGCCTTATCAATTGCTTCTATGGCCTAGCTGGCCAGCCCTTTGATATGGTAGACTTTCACCTAAGTTGACAGTGCTGAGTCATAACCTCTAACTCTTACCTGTTTCGCAGGCTTTAACTTGACTAGTTTGCATTTCATGAATTTTTTTTCAATGTGTGAAGGATCGTCTTCAATATGTAACTTGGTGTGGTTCTTTTATCACAAACGTGGTTCTCCTGTATGCAGTTTAACTGGTATGGTTGTACTGTAAATAAGGTTTTGGGAGTCAGTTTTAGAGCGCTGTTCTCTCTGTGCCCCTGATTTGCAGGACATCTGCTGCCAAGGTTTAAGGTTTCATATACTTAGGCATCAGCATACATGAAGTACCTACAATTCACTGTATGGACCTATTGCATGCACTTATGATTAGGCAATATTGCGCTCACCCATGTCTGAAATACTGCATAGCCGGAATGTTTCCTGTGTATGACTTCTGGTTGCTTATGCAGTTTTCATACAGGTGGTTTTGTGGAGGTGGAGTACAAACTTGACTTGTCCTGCGGTGCTGCACACAGCAAAGCCTGTCTGGCCTGCTTTCTGCAGGAGTTGGACTGACTTTGACATATTTGACATGTGCTACCGGTCTAATTTAGCACATTTTGAAGTTTGAGTTGCTTAGATTACTTTTTAAATCACTGTGTGCCAATGTGACCAGGATTCTACAAGATGTTTTCTGCTGTCCCTAAATGTGTCTCTGGAGAAGGTTCCGTTTGTACACCTTCAGACCAACAAAGGTTTTTCCTACAAAATGTGTGTTGTTACCTCTTAAATTCACTGGCTGCTGCTCACTGAAAAAAGTTGCAGCTGGTATGGTTCACTATGAGAACTGCCATTTCCTTCCACTGTGAAGGTGATTACAGGCTTAAACATAGGGATGCTTTTCTGTGCTTGCCAGGAAAGCTCTAAATGAACAGGGTGATTCTTCAGAATTTCTTTTCTGACAGTTTCACAATTTTGTATTTCAAAATTTTACAGTTCAGTAAATTTTTTAGGCGTTTGGTTTCTTTCTGTTTATCTCTTAAACTTTTGTTTTCCTTATGAATCTTGCTGCTATTTTCTAAATAATATATACAAGATGAGATTTTTCATAATTTGGTAATGGAATATGACATTTAATAGCACCTGATAAGTATTCTTAGATGCTTTCTATTCTGCCCATTATTGGTGTCTGTTCATATCTGAGTTTTTAAATTAGCTTTCTAGAATTTTAGTTTGTTTGTAACATTGGCGAGCAGCAATTTTTCTTATTGGTGATGTTTTAATGTGTTTGATGGAAGAATAACATTACAGGACCTCAGTGTAAAACTTCCACTCTTTGCTGTTAGTGGTTTTCTTCCATCTTCCCATGAGTAACTGCTTAACTATTTACCTATGAATGGATGTAACACCTGCATAATGATAGTTTGACAGGTATCACTACGAGCGTAGCAAAGCAATCAAATGTTAACTTCCAGTTTTAAAAGGCAGGAAAACAGTAAAGGGACTGTGTAAAAATACAGGATATACACTGCTTACCAGCATGTTTTATTTATAACTCCGGAAAGCATCCAGGCCGTGAATGAAGGAGCCGATTGCTTTCCGAAGGGTCAAAAATACACACAGAGCGCAACATGCAAAGCTGTCTGTCTTGACACACCTTTCCCGCTCCTGTTGTCGGCAGGAGGACGCGCCAGAAGGTTCCTGCCTGTCAGTTCAGGGGCTGCGTAAGCGGCTGGAGGAGAATGTGCAGACGTGTGCCAGCATTGTCCCATGTCGGACAGAAATGTCCGTGTGGTCTGCAATATTTGGAAGGAACAGTGAGCGTAAGGAGAGGAGGAAGGAGAAGCAATGCTTGGCAGGGTGTGGGGAGGAGCTGCTTTTAGAAAGGGCGGGGGTGTGGTAATCATGAACCATGAGTGGCACGAAGGCAGGGGTTTCAAGTATGGGGAAAGAGCTCGGAGGAGAATGGACGATATTGGTTAGCTTATGTTTTTGGAACTGCAGTTACTTAAATACAGGTAACTTTCTCAGTTCAATCTGGCTTGAAATGCAGTCATGGATAAAGTTAGGTGATGCGTATAGTTGCAGCGTTGTGTCAGGCTTTCCCTTGCAGTGAGACACTGTATATTCCCCTTAGGATTAGTCCACCAACAGGAGTGCAGTAAGAGTGTTGTCCAGAGGTGCTGGATTGAGACAGGCTTTTGTTAAGATAACTGGAAACTTCCACCCCGGACAGTAAAAAGTGCATCTTTCTATGTGGGACTGAGCTCCATTTGAAAGACTGGGCAGTTTAGATGCTCACCTGTGGCAAAACATTAGAAGAACAGCAGATTGGGCAGGGGGGAAAGGCTGTTCTTATCCAAATTGTGTTGTAGCCTCGGTTGTGGTAGTTAGACAGCAATGGCAGGTGGGATCGCTCCAGCACTCTGCCTGCCCCTGATTCATCTGGTAAGTGGGTACTCTTCTCTGAGCTTGGAGGCTCCTCATTGCAGCCTTCGTCTGAGAGGTGCCTCTTCTGCTGCGCCAGTAGTGCCAGCCCCAGGGGTGGAAGAACTGGACACTCTGCCTGTCAGTGCTCGAAGAGGATGTGTGCAGCCCATCAAGACTTCCTAATTGTTTTCTGAATTGCAAAAGCTTTGGGAGATGGTATTAGGACAAGTCAGAAATTATTTACCTTGGGCCCACAAGGGAAAGCCTACCGTGTGTTCAAATCTTTATTACTAGCTGGCACAGAAATTTGACCCACGCCCTTACTGTACAATTGCACAGCTGTATCTGTGAGTATGGCTGGTGGCTGTCATGCACGGGGCTGGTGCGTTGTCCTGTGCTAATGACACATGTGAGCTCATGATCATTCCCGCCATCAGTGTTTCCAGGACTGGTAACCACATGCAGTTTCTCTCCAACTTTTTTATCTCTTCCTCATCATTTCATTTTGTTCTCCTCTGTGATCTCTGCTCACCCCCTTACTGATGCCCAACAGTTATGCCTCTGTTGGAGGCACCAACTCTCTCCTTCCCTGCAGCTTGGGATGAGCTCAAGAGCTCTGCAGTGCTGCTGGTGGATCACTGCTTCCTTCTGCTCCATAGCTGGTTACAAGGGTGACTTGTGACTTTCTAATATGCATTGCAAGTAAGTGTTGTACCTGGTGAGACATAGATCCTCAGGCTGGATATAATTGCTGACATGAGTCATTGGGAACAAACCTTTGAAGGATTAGCAACAGTGGAGCAGCAAGAGGCTGAGAAGTATTAACACCAAATTTTTTTGGTCAAGTTTTCCAAACTGATCAGTGTTGACCTAGTACTGCTTAACTTTGAAAGTCCTAATCCACGCACAGGTACTGTGTGAGACAGGATCCTAAGTGTGTTGTGTCTCAGTGCTGGAGTATTTAACCATGTATCACTTCTCTGTAGTTCAGATATACTCTAATGTGTAACCACTGAGTCTGTATATAAAATAGGTTCACTTGTAATGACAAATTTTCATTAAAATGAATAATTTTTTCAGATTTTTTTGAGGTCTTGTTCTTACCCATTTTCAACAAGTCAACTTTTCTTTCTCAAAGCAAATGCCTCATTAATATTTAATTCATATTTACAGTTCAAATTCATATCACAGTTCAAAATGCATCAAATGTGTGGTGGGAATTTATATATTTAACCAGCCTTAAGTCACTTTCTTACATATCCATTTGTGGAAAACTTAATAGAATTTAACTTGCTTAATTTTGCAATTTTATGCATTTCATTTCAAGCATATTTGCTTCTACATGAGTGAAATTAGAATAGGTTAATGCATAGCTCAGATTTGTGCATTGTTGTCACAAGTGACAAGTTGCAAGTGACATACAAGATCTCGCTGATCCCTTTCTTTTGTCCTAAATTTTTATAAAGATAAATTAACTCATACTGGTTTTGATTAGATTTTTAGTGTAAAGTGAGAAGAGTTCTCTTTGAGCTGTATTGTGCAGCTTTCCTCCTTGCCCCCAACTTTCATCTCGTGTTCAGCCCTTCAGGAACTGGTCACAGGAAAGAACCTATGAAAGTACCAGAGCAGCATTATCTGGAAAGGGGATGGATTTTGTATTCCTTACAAAGTAATCCATTTAATGGGAAAGATTATGGCTTTTTTTTTTTTTTAAATAGCCAGTTAATGAGTCTGACCTGCATCCTTTTGAATCCTAATAACACCTTTTTAACATAGCCCTCTCCTTTCAGTTTGAGGTGTCTGTGCTGGATTTTTAGTGAAGCTTTATGATTTTTTTTTTGTTTTTTTTTTTTTTTTTGGGGGGGGGGCGGGGGGGGAAGACAGGTAACTGGGGACACTTTCTTACTATTAACTAGAATTTCTGGATTTCATTTCATATGCTATCTGTAATTTTTAAACAAAAGACTTACGACTGAGTTCTTTCCTGTGTTGCTAAATGTGCACAAGTATGCTGCATAACAAATCTGGAGTTCACAATTTTTTCCTATTACTTTCATGTTGTCTGCTTTTCTTGATGTTGGCCCTAGTCAGGTTCTACTGGAAAGCAACTAAAGTTAATTTGCTTTTGGGTTCCCTGTTAAAGACCACCAACTTGAAGGTATAATGAATAATGACTTGACTGAACCAGCACTGTTTTAAGAAAAGCTAAGCAACTTTACAATATCTCCATACCCTTTTATTTATACTGTTTAAAAGATGCTAGGGAGAATGAGGAGTGGTGCTTGTATCTGGACCAGGTGTATGAAGTGCTTGGATAATTGGCTCATGTGTGAGTAGTCTAAGTGGGTTTATCTTTGCTGGGGGATTGGCGGTTTAAAGGCTTATCTTGCACAGCTGAGAAATGACCAAAGACACCCTGGAGGGCTCACTGGTGGTAACTGAGCTTTCTTTGCTGTTGGCATTTAAATATATGCTGCTGGGAGCAAAGCTGTTGATTCTGTTTGGGTTACTTTATGCCAGTCCTTGCATTTTGACTGCTTCCTCTTTCAGCTCTGATTTCTTTCTGAGAGGAAGAGGAGGGGTGGGATGTCGGCTCCCAGCTCATAAGTTGCTGTTCCTTACTCAAACAAGATGAGTCACATCCATGCCAAGCCCAACGCCACATCACTAGTGGTGATTCTCTGTGGATTAAATGTGTCACTTCTGAATAAGGAGTTCCTGAATACTGTTTGTTGTGTGGATTATGTACCAGCTGCACTTATAAAAGTGTTCAGACAGGTTCTATGAATAGGTCTTCCTTTAGAACATCAAAAAGTTTGTTTGAGATGATCAGAAAGGTCGCTGCTTGTGTTCCGTAACCTGTCATGTCCACAAAGCCATCAATGCAGGCACGTTACTTGTAAATTGTATCTCTGAGTCTGCTCTGGCCGAAATAACAGCAAGTGTTGCAATGCAAGGAGAGATGAGTTTAGAAATGGTTTTAAAATCCAAATATTTTCCATTGCGACCGATGCCGGAGTGTTGCACTAACATTCCTTGTTAGTACAGATAGGCAGCACTACAAAAGCGGCTGGTGCTCACTGTGGTGAAGAGAGCTTGTGATAAGAGCCCCACAGACCTGCTTAGCTTGGGTGTTCTACAGGAGCCAGAACTCCTGGGAAGAGGCAGACGTGGGCCTGAGACGGTAACTCACAGCAGCACAAAAGATAATGACTTAAGAGGTGGATAGCAAGGTTGAAGGAAGGGCAGTGATAAAAACAAAAGGCAGTAATAGTGAGAGCAGTCTAAAGAAATGCAGGGTACAGTTGTCCTGACCTCATTGTCCACAGATGCCCTCCTACAGGTGGTTCATCTCCTCTTTTCCCCCAGGCAGATGCTATGATCCCCTTGTCTATCCCCAGCCCTACCTTCTCTGAGACTCGTTTTTCTGAATGGTAGGACTATAACAGTGTATTCTTCCTTCAGGCTACGACTTCTGCCAAGTTCTCCAGTGGTTTGCTGAGAGGGTCGACCGCATCATCCTACTTTTTGATGCCCATAAGCTGGATATATCTGATGAGTTTTCAGAAGCTATTAAGTCATTCCGGGGCCAGGATGACAAGATTCGAGTAGTGCTTAATAAGGCCGACCAAGTGGACACACAGCAGCTGATGAGGGTCTACGGTGCACTCATGTGGTCCCTGGGAAAGGTGATCAACACTCCAGAAGTGCTGCGGGTATACATTGGCTCCTTCTGGGCCCATCCTCTCCGAAACACGGAGAATCGGAGACTCTTTGAAGCCGAGGCACAAGATCTTTTCAAGGATATCCAGAGTCTCCCGCAGAAGGCTGCTGTGCGGAAACTCAATGATCTCATTAAGAGGGCAAGACTTGCAAAGGTAAGAAAAGATAAAAAACCTGGATTAATTGAATGAGCAGTCTCTTCTGTCTCTTTCGGTATGTCCTTTCTCAGCCTTCCCAATCTTTCTCTACCTATAACCAGTGTGTTTTTCAGCAAATGGATTGAATTGTCAGTTTTTCAAGCAAGAGGTAACCATTCAGGATATAGAAGCAAGTAGGAGAAAATTGAGACTTGTACTGGGATGCCTCCCTAACTTTAGAGAAGGGTTTTGATTTTCTTTCAGGTCATTAAAGCTATTGTTGCTTGGTATGGGAATTATTTTTTTTTTTTTTTTTTTTTTTTTTTTCACTGTGCAGCCAGGTAATCTTAATGTTACTTTTTGGAGATAAACTTTTTTTTAACAATAGTTGATATGTAAAGAACACTTTAAGAAAAATAAAACAGAAAGAAGAAAAAGGGGGGTGAAAAACCACAACCAAAACTATCCACATGCAACCTCCCATATGCTTTTTTGCATATTAATACCTTAATGCATACTATCAATCAGCTGCAGTGGAAAAACACTTTGACTAAATGCATTTGTTAGACAAATGCTTTGATTAAAAGCCTCACTCTTGGTGAAGCACAGATACTGATGAATTGGAGAGACACTTGTGCATTAGATTGAAGATCTTGAGCCTTTCTGATTGTATCTTCTTCATTCCCAGTCACAGAGACACTTGGGTGATACAGACTTTGTGTCACCGTATCCAGAAAAAAACATGTCTCATTATCCAGGAACATAAGTTACGTGCCCCACTGTAGGTAGCCCCTGTCACCATTTCCCTTGGTTTCAGCTCTGGAGGAGTACATGCATTGTGTGCAAATTACAGTCACTAACTAGTGTCCGTGGGCAGGCTGTGTGTGGCAATGCTGTGACTGTCTACAGCTGACTGTTGAAAATCTTTTAAATTTTTTTTTGATAGGTCTCTAGTTATCTTTGATGAATGAGTGGATGTCACTTTAAAGCTTGGTGAATTATCACCAAGTTTTAATTACCCATGTGTAAAGCCTTCCTGTTACATTTTACACTAATCCTCAGACTACCTGCTTAACGGTGCTAGCTTTATCTGTCCTTTCTTCTCACAGCCTGACTAGAATAAGCTTTGGCTGCGGTCTGAAATATTTCTTTGCCTGTTTCTCTGATTCTGCAGTGAGTTTCTTTTATTGTAGCACTGCAGCTGCTGCAAGAATAACAGTTAAAAGCACTGCCAAGCTTCTCTTTGTTTTGAAAAGCTCAAGAACAAAATGAAAATTGGTGATTCAAGAATTACAATTTATCAATTGGAAAAGAGGGAAAACTAACCTCAGAAATACTTGGGGAGAAAGCTGGTGGTACCAGATAGAAATTCTGATTTCCTATTCAGTTACCAAACAGAACATCAGTTGGGTTAATGCAGTTGGAATACATTTTCGTGTGGACTTCTACGCAAAAATGAAGAGGACTTGCACTTACATTGTTAAAAGAATAGTTGTAGGGGGATGTATACTACTTCCTATGCTGGCTTGCTTTATTCTCTGAATATAATAATACACTTAAAGGGTTGGGGGTGGGGTTGGGGTTTTTTTTTGTGGCCTGAGCTTTAGGGCACTCCATAGCAGTTGCTTCTTTGAAAATTCCATTTAAAGTCACGTTCCTGATGATGTTGTGTTAAAAGTTGCTATGATCTCAATCTGTTTAGTCGATGTTGTTGGCAGCTTTTTGCTTTCATTTGTTACAATTGTTTTGGAAGTGGAAAAGTGTCAGATGGATTGTCTTTAGGTGTTTCTATGTAATGTAAAATAAAAATGGTTAAAGGTGAATACAAAATACTATGCTCATAGGGCATGTTAATTAGACAGCTATGGAAGGGGAATAAACTGTTTATCTGCAGGAAAGCAGCAATGTAATATTTCCAGTGTTGTCTTTCTCTCATCCAAACTGAACCTAAAGTATTGATGCTCAAAAATAATTTTTTACAGCATTGCATGATATTTTTTGTCCTATTTCTATGCCATTCTGTTCTTAATCTCTTCTAAAGCATGTACAGGAGCAAAAACCAAAAGCAAACTGTTAACTTGCTGTCAAATTTGGGCATTAGGGTTTTGTTGTTTTTTTTTTTTTAAGTTCTGTGACTCACTATACCATTTTGAAGATGGGAACTGTTCTTATCTACAAGAAACACATGTGCATACTGGCAGACCTTAGACCACTTAGCATACGCATGTGAAGCTGTTAGTGCTTGTGAACTATAAACATACTTTTCTGGTTTCACTTAAAGTATTGTTTTGAACATTAGATCCATAAAATTACTTACAATTACTTGTAAACTCTCTTAAAAATATCCTTGTTGAATCAGTTCTGTCGTTCTGGAGAAAAACTCATATCTACCCTGTTACAAAATTTCATGGTTTTATGGAGAAACCCTGCTTCTTTATGCTGGGTTGTTGGGTTTTTTTTTTTTCCTCTTCTGTAGAAATCTAAATTTATCTGCAGTTAAAATGCGTGCACTTGTTTTAGGTACGAGGAAGTGATGTTGTGTGAAAGTTGTGATCGTAAGATGTGCAAATAAAAACTGGTTACGCCATTTTTCTTTAAAAACAAAGAAGTTTTTTTCTTCCAGTTTCCAGTAAGCCTCCTAAATAAGTAAGGAAAAGAATGCGAGAGCACTTTACAGATTGTTTAAGGTTTGTACAGAATACTGTAAGGCACATTCTGTTGTGTTTTGGTAGGTATTAAGTATTATACTTACACCACATCTATGTAATCACTTTTTTCTACTGATGCTTTTTTGTGGCAGTCTGTCTTCCCTCAGTCTTCAAAATTTCAGCTTTTTACGGCTCAATGGTTTGATAGACATTCTTATTTTTAACCTTTTTTTCTGTGTGTGTGAAAATTGTAAGTAACTTCTGTTTTGGAAACAGCTGCATCCTTTTTTAATGAAGAAGGACCTGAGTTCTGTAAAGGTTTATCCTGTCGTGGAGGTCATTTGACTTCAGTGGTCCCGGCCGGGTCAGAGCTTAGGAAAGCAGTTTGATTATGTCAAGTTGTGATAGATGTGCATTGCTTCTAAAAGAAGGCTGCCCTTGCACTTCCCTCTCTTGTGCAGAACAAGTGTCAGTGTCCACACAATGAAGTGCATAAGTCAACTCACCTTGGTTGAGAAGTCCAACCACCGTTTCTGTCCTGGACCAGATCACTCGCTGTGTGACCAAGCAGATCCTTTTGGTGGTGAAAGGTGGTGGGAGGGTGGTAAAGGCGAAGAGATGAATGGTTCAGGGTAAGGGTGGAAGGGAGGGTGCATGGGCAGGATGGATGTTTTGATGGCAGTGCTGGGTTATCTTGATCATGGCAGATGGGAAACTCGAAGAGCTCTGCAAGTATCAATGTGTTTTAGGACTTGTCATCCTAAATTAATGTCTTTCCTTATATGCTGGAAAGGCTCTACTTTTCTCCCCAGGGCTTCACAAGGCAGCCATGGCATGCTGTTCGTATAGTATGCTGACTGCTCTGTCATCCTCTGGTGGCTGCATAAATATAGACTGTAGGTACTTGCTTTTCTGGGAATGAGTAGGTAGGAATGCAGTGTCACTTCAACTAGATAGCCCTGCCGCTTAGCATATTTGGATTACTCGAGGCGTTATCCCATTGCTTCTCACAATAACTGGTGAGACAAATGGAGTTACAAATCTCTACCACTGAGGCAGGTGGACCAGTATGACTGGCACTCTGTGTATGATCCATGCATGCAGTGTTAGGACGTGGTTTGGGGGCCTTGCTTTTTCTCTCACTGTTGGTACCGATAGAATGCTATACTGTGCTTCTCCTTAAGCTGCATGTGTGCATCTGTATTTCTTTTAAATGTGTTTGCTTTCTCTCTGCCCTTCAAAGGAATGCTGAAAGCAGCAGAACTAGTTGATAATTGTTCATGTAAACGTGAAGTTTCAGAAACAATTGTTGATAATATCCTTTAGCTGACTTAGGGAAACATATTATTTCTGTTTCTTTTTATGACCTGCGTGAGGAACACTAATGCTAAGTGTAGATAAACGGTAGTCTTGATTTCAGTTTTGCTTCATTGTAGGTTCATGCTTATATCATCAGCTATCTGAAAAAAGAAATGCCCTCTGTATTTGGAAAAGAGAACAAGAAGAAGGAACTGATCAGCAGATTACCAGAGATCTACATCCAGCTGCAAAGGGAGTACCATATCTCAGCAGGGGACTTCCCTGAAGTCAAGAAAATGCAGGTAGGATGATAGATTACAGTTCCGCTGAAATAAAACTATCTTTCCAAAAGGATTTCCGAATTGGAAAAGGTAGGACAGAGTATCTCAGCATTACAGTTTAGGGTCTTCAGCAATAGAGCAGCTGACGTGACAATCAATCATGTGTCTGTTATGGGGTTAGCATGACTTGGAAGCAGTGCAGAACAAAAAAAATTGGTAACTTGGACTATAGAAATTGCCATAAGGAATCACACCTTCTGTCCTTTCAGTCAATATTTGGTCCCTCAGGGCAGATAGTACTAAAGGTTTTGTGCAAATAAAGTGGTAGTGGACACTAACGGGTTAAGCTGGTTCTTGGTTTGGGTATTTATATCACTTTTGTAATGCTATCATATACTTGTGTAGGTGATATCCTTAGTCACATATTAATCATTTTCACCCTACTCTGTTCTTGCTCTTACTGATACTGTTTGCCAGTGAGAAATAAAGGCAGTCTGCTACCTGAAAAGTCCAATTTAAAACCTATCTCTTAGGAAAATGGTGCCTTTCAGTTTTTTCCTGTCCTTTTGAGTTTGAATTGTATGAAGAAGAGAGATGAAAGTTCTCAATTTATACTCTTACTGTTAGTTTTAAAATACCTTTTTTCTCTTGTTCCTCTTTTGAACTTCATACAATCTTACTGCCAACTTTCTGTCACTTTCTCACCTTTTTGTTTCTGTCCTCTGGTGAGTTGTTTAGAGAGTATCCTAGGGAAGAACAGCTAATGTTGTGTTAGCAATGCTTTTCAATTTATTCCTCAAGCCTCAATTTGCAACTTTTGGATCTGAGATCATAGGCTTCTTAAATGGCCTTTGATTTAGAAGATAATTCAGCTTGGAAGCTGAAGGACATGAGATCAGGAGCATGCAGTTTGGTCTGACCATGGGCTAGTCGTAAGTGTGATGGAGGATGTTTTCCAGATTGACACTTGCATATCATTCTGACAATTTGTGGTACACTTACGCTGCTAATCATAAAGAGTGATGACTGGCTGATTAACCTATCTATAGAGGTGCACAAGTTTCTTTTATGAACGAAAATATTTGACTTGGGAATCAATTATTGGCATGAGACAGTAAATAACAGATGAAGCACGAGATCTATTTCAGCTAGGTTTTCACAGGCAGGATTGTTGGAAGGGTTTTATGAGTTAGGCTTTAAAAGGGGGTTGTGTAGAAAAAGTTGACTCTTTCTTTCCTTGCCACTTCTGTTGGTGATGCGAAATGAGAGAATGAGAGGTGATCACTTGTCAGTTTGAACACTGAAACAAAATTTGAATGGAACTTTATCAAACTAATCGTGCATGTCACTAAGCCTCAGCAGCAGATGGCAGCAAATATATACGAGAGATCAGTCACTTCTGTAATGAGGAGCAAAATTGTGAGAAAACAAAATTGTGCCAAAACAGATAGAAGGTTTGACCTTTGCTTTCTAAGATTTATTGCATATCATAAATTTATACTGATCAGTTACTGTAAATGAGGTGATTGTGTATAAATGTTACCTGAACAGAGTGATGGTTGTTAGTTGGCAAGAAATCCAAAGTTCTGTGTGCATGGGCAAAGCCACTTGCCTGGGCTTCAGGTTTCTTGGGTTTGTATCATTATAGTTCTGATGTGTATGGGAGCAGCTCCCTGAGGTGATAGGTGTGATTTGTTAAAGCAGTTCAACACATTTTGAGAGGAGTTTGGGAGGGGTGTTATTTGTTTGTTTGGGTTTTTTTAACAGTTTCCACTGTAACTCTCTCTTCCTGGCTAGCATTTTGCATGTAGAAATCATTTAATAATTGCCTAAGCACTTTTAATTTTCCAGTGCTCTGGTGTAAAACATGCTGGAGCTTGTGTTGGAATAGCACATATCACCTAGTTAAGCATCTCACTGAAGTTAGTAGGCATTTATGTACAAGATGAAAACTCGGTAGGGACCATATGGCTTCATGAGTTCTGGCAGCACTTCTACAAAAATGCTGCTGCTGTTATCCCAACTCGGTTCTTCTTTATTGGTAAAGGACACTTCTTCATATCCTAACCACAAACAAGAAGTTTAATCTCTAAGATCAGATCAGTCCTGCAAACTCTTGGATTTATTTTTAACTTTAAATGCTTGCGTAAGTGCTAGCAGGGCTAAGGACCTACTTGCATGCTTTCTTTGGTGTTTGGAAGAAAATCACCAAATGGAAAGTTGTTGGGTAACATTCATCAACGGCCATGGTTTTATGCATTGCCATTTTGAAAATTGTATTGTAAATGTAATTTAATAGATGAGCTCCTACACTGTTGCGAAATTGTCTTAGTGTGTTTGATCAATATATTGGGTGTATGGTATGTACTTGTCAGCTTTGATTCTCCTTCAAGAGGAGTTTCAGTTACGGAATTTGCTTCAGAAGACAACAGACTATTTTAATTTGAAGCCCATTCTTTAACCTTTTCAATGTTTTGGAAATGTTTCTAACTGCTGTCACTGAAACCTTTGTCGTTGACAGGAGCTGTTGGAGACCTGTGACTTCACTAAATTTCATTCTTTGAAACCAAAGCTAATTGAAGCCGTGGATAACATGCTGGCCAACAAAATTGCCTCCCTGATGAGCCTGATCAGACAGGAAGAGATCAATATGCCCACAGAGGTCGTACAAGGTGGAGCATTTGATGGCACCACGGCAGGACCTTTTGGCCATGGGTATGGAGAAGGTGCTAAGGAAGGAGCTGATGAAGATGAATGGGTTGTTGCCAAAGATAAACCTGCTTATGATGAGATTTTCTACACTCTGTCACCAATCAATGGTAAAATATCTGGGATTAGTGCAAAGAAGGAGATGGTGACTTCTAAACTACCCAACAGTGTCCTGGGGAAGATCTGGAAACTTTCAGACTGTGATGGTGATGGGATGTTGGATGATGAGGAGTTTGCATTAGCAAAACATCTCATCAAGATTAAACTGGATGGATATGAACTGCCTGGCACGCTACCTTCCCACCTGGTGCCACCATCTCACAGGAAACCTTTCCAGACAGCAGAGTGAAAAATACATGGAGAAGAATAAGGATTTTGGAAATCTGTCAACAAATGTGTTGAAACCACCAAAATTTGAAATTAGGCTTAGATCCTTTAAACCTCACAGCACATTTCACGCATTATTGAAATTAGAAGCATGGTAGCAGGGCAACATTCGTGTAGCTGTCCCTGCTGACCTTCACTCAGACATGCTTATCACAAGTGCCTTGTATAGATCTATTGTAAGGTGAAAATGTTCTTGTAGTCCTGCTTCCATGTCTTGCTGCCTTTACAACCATAAAGCAGAAAAGACCATGTATAAAAATCACTGACCTTCACCAAACCTAAATACTTAGCAACGTAAGTTTCTCCAAACTATTAAGTAGTGTAAGGAAGCTCTAAATGTTAAATTCACCTGCCTATGCAAGGAACATTTTCTATGCTAAAACATACTTTAGGCATCAAGTGAATGTCAGCATCTCTATAGTTTAAGAAAAGGCTGATATAAAAGGAAATTTTATTTTTGTTCTTTTTATTATTTAATAGAGGGTTAGAAAAAGAGAGAAGAGTAATGGGGAGAGTCTTTTAAGTGCTCAGAATGTGACCAGACTCGTTTTAAAACTTTACCGATTATAGCTAGAACTGCAATATATTAAAATGATTCTTTCAATCTATCATCATTGTGTCTTGTTACCTGAAGAACTGCTTCTTCAATTTTATACAGCACTATATACTTTGTATTATTATTAGAATAGCTGAATCTCTTTTGGTCCTTGGATTTGGAGTTTCTTCTGAGGTTTCAGTTTAGCTGCTCTGCAGACAATGGAGGTTTCAGTTTAGCTGCTCTGCAGACAATGAATTCCTGAATTGTTCAAAGTGACAGCAGAATGTTTTCATAAGGTAAAAAAAAAAAAATCACGTTTCCATTGAAACCAAGCTCACTTTCTGTTCAGAAGAGGTGCATTGCTTAAAATCACCCTCTTTAAAGCTCATCAGATTGTCTTGGGAAATTTTAATTGATATTTAATTTCTATTTACAGGTAATTATACAGTTATGTCTGTATATTTTTTATATATAATATTTTAAAGAAAAGTTTTTAGCTTTCTTTTGCCAACCTGTAGCTGACAACCACAAAAGAGAGATTCTACTCCTGTGGTGGCAGATTTGGAAGTTGGGGAGGCTAGCAGGAATCTTTATATTGACTGTAATAAATGATAGATGGGTCCCTCCAGATATTCTTCCTTTATTGAAAACAATCTGTGAAAGGAATGGATGCTTAATAAACATTCATTTTTCTAACATCACAGTCAAAGTTGAACATATCGGCTGCTTACAACTGTTTTTTGCCAGTACCTTAATGAAAACTTTTGGCCCTGTGAACTTGAGTCTTCTGGGGAGGGCTAATTTTTTTCTAAAATCAAACTTGGGAGTCAGTTTTGCTCTATGCATGTGAGCAGGAATTGACTTGTTTTCTGTTTGTAGTATGAAATACCCTATACATCAAAGGTACTGTAGTTTTGAGCACTTTTTCTTTGAGTCTCAGTAAGTGGTAGCAGTAGTGCTTTTTGAGACATAGCAAGCCAAAAAATGTTTTAGCATCCTTGCAGCAAGGGAGGGGAGGGAAGTAGTTTGGGTATTGTCTCCCAGCTAAGATTTTAGTCACACTTACGTGTTCGGATTTGTAGGTGACCTAAGAGCAGCCTCAGCTTCTTTTTCCAAATTGTACGTTTGTTGCTTGTCAGTCAGGTTTAATACTTCAGATCTTTCGGACTGCTTATCTTTCTGCATCTGTTCTATGCTGATGTGAAATTACCATTAACTTTGCCAGGGCTTTACCATGGGAAAACAATGAAGCTATTTTAAGTAATGACAGAACACCTTTACCTTTCCAGGCTTCCAGGCCTTTATCAAGGATATCCTGGCATAGTTAAATTGTTCTTGAGGACTTGCTTTTTCCGAATTCTTAGGTTTTTCTCTTATCATTCAAGCATACCAACTTTATTTCTGTTAGACCTAAATTAGGAGCCAAATTAGCCTTAGTGCATCTCTGTGCACTTTAGTAGAGCTGTGAAACTTGGCCATGAGTTTACCTGTGTGACTGTACATCTGCAGAGTAACTGAATTTTGTATGTAATTTATTTGTGATTCAACAAGAAGTAGCCTATAGACGTTGCAGGAGTTGTTAAAAACAGGCTGCAGAAGTAGTAATGTATGTTTGTTTGTGTGTAGTGTCTGCAGTCAGTAACAAATTCATACACTAATGACCAACCTGACTAGCTTAGTAAGGAAAGACACCAGGAGAAAGCAACCAAGCAAGCTTGTGTGTTGTGACTACTGTAAGTGTGAGCAAAGCTGAGAAGATCTGGAAAGTTGCTGGTGGTCTGGCTCTGTCTGCCTTACCTTGCTCTTCAGCAGCACAGGGTTCCAGGGGTGAGTTCCCACTGTGTGTAGCTTCCAAGGGTGATGCTCCACATGCATTGGAGCCGTGTGATCCCATGCCAGTAGAAATATCCTCCTTCTGAGAGAGGAGCAGGATAGTTTCTCAGTGATTTTGTTTTATTTTTGTAGCTTTATTCGTAGTAAAATGGAGAACACAACCTTTTCTTCAGTCCCGATGACAGTGTGCTAACTTGGGCTTAGGGGAGACAACTTACCAAAATGATGGATTTCAATTTAAAATACTTTGTCTAGATGGGGTTGAAATGTTTTGCTTTGTTTTCCTGTAGAATTTGGAAGGGGAATGCACAAAGCATGTATGGGAGTAGAGGTGGATTTTCTCTGTTTATCTGGAGGAATAGAAGTGTTTCAGGATTGGCATGCAGAGCTACATGCATAAATGTGTGTCTAGATGTGTGGTGCAGTGCACTAGCATCGTACTTCGATAAGAATAAAGTACATTTTACGTGGACTTTAAACAGCAGTTTCTTGCACAGCTAAACTGATATAGTAGGTTGCTGTTGCTCAGGGCAAGGGATCTTTTATCACTACCTCCTCGAATACCCATGGATGTACTCTGCTTGCCTTGCTGGCTTTCTGGCTTGTCAGATCCTGCAAGCCCATTCAGTTAAACCAGCCACACACAACAGTTTGGGTAATGTTATGTGGAGTTAGTGAGTCCGTGTGTTAGGAGCATGAGAAGTGAGCAGGATTACCTTCTCTGATGAAATTGTGCTCTAAATAGTTACTGGGAACAGCAGTATGAGGTAACCTTTGGTATTCAGTTTGGTGTTACTCATCTCTGCTGAAGAAGGACCAAGATGTCAGATTTGTTGGCCGTTTTATGCCTAGGATTTTGATTACATTTGCTGTGAGGCCGTTCAAAGCTGTCAGTAATTCATCCTGTGAAATTGGTGTCCACTGGTGTAGTCTGCTGCCACAAACCAAAGTAGAGACTGCTGCTTTTACCTCTTCTCCAACTATTTCACAGCACAGTTTTAATTCCCAACCCTAGTTCTGTTCCCACAGAAATTACTTACAATTTTGTTGTAGATTAGAACAGAAAATGTGGGGCTACTGCTCATAACCACACTACAGGACAGCAAGAGCCTTTCAGAGCTGCGACAGCTTGAAAATGGTGAGTTTACAAAGATTTTTTTAGGTCATGGTGAGGTCCCAGTTGTTAGTTGGGGATGGTATGGATTTGTGTGGAACCTGGTCTCAAAGCAGCAGTGTCCGGTCCCTGACTTTCAACGATGTTGTTCATCCCCAGTATTTGAAATGTGCCCTTTTTCTTCTTCTTACTTCCCTTCACGACATGCACTCGCTTTGCTGGGTCTTTGTGGTGTTGGAATTCAAGCACCGTTTGAAGCATGTGGTTTGATGGGTATGTGTAACTTAGCACTGAATGAACAAATGCAAACTTTGTTTTTTACTTCACATACTCACCTTTTCTAATATTTTTGTTAAATACTGTGTTTTCACTTCAGAGGCACTCTGATTTTTGAGGGAAGGCTTGATCTGTGCAGTATGCTTCAGTTTGTCCAACTAGGCAAACAAAGTTGTAAGTTCATTATTGTTGCACTTTTACTACACAATAAATTCCTTGCAGATACTGTAATATATTTTAATATGCTTTGTAATCATTTTTAGAAAGTGGTGATGAAAATTGCTGATTTAATAAACTAATATTGAACTATCTGAGATTTTCTTTTGTGAGCTTCTTTCTGGAAGGTAATCTTTCAGTGAGTAGAATTTTGTAATCCTGCTACTTCAGGCTCATAGGCATAGTAGCTATTTGGCAAGCTGCTTATTTTCTCATCTCAGTTTATGTATCTGTAATAGGTTATGGCTATTTCTCTTCTGTGTCCTTGAACTTGTTGCTGAAATTACTGCCTACACCAAGGCTTGACTCCAGAATTAAATTTGTATTTAAAAAGAAAAAAAAAAAAAAAAAAAACCCCAAAAACAACAGAAAAAAAACCAAACCAAACTAAAACCCTCCACCAGCTCTCTAATTAGCTTTTTATTTCAGAACTTAATTTTGGAGTTTCTTAATGTTGAAGCATGGAAATTTCTTAAAGTCCAAGTATAGAAGATAAATCAAAAACTTCCTGTGTGGATTGAAAGCTTGAAACTCCAGGTGAGATGCATGTCTTAACTTCCGTGGGGGTACTAACCTTGAAAAATAAGAGTAGATTAAATAGAAGTTTAGCAAAAAGTACTTTGTTGATATGTTTGTCCCAAAAAATCCAAAAGCATCTTCCACGCTGTGTGCTACCTACTACTTAAAAAATAACCAATTATATCAATAGAACGTTCATTCTAATGTTGTGCTTCAGTTAATTCCTCCTTCCCTTCTCCTTCTCCCGCATACACACAGCTGACTGGAAGCATCTCCAAGGACACATCTGCGCCACCAGGATGCTACAGTTTAGCTACTGCTCCTACTACTGTCACGTTGGAAGTTGCTGCAGATTTAAAGAGGTTTGTGCGTGGCAGTGTTAGCAAGCTGGGCTGTTACACTCGCGGTGGTCCTGCTGTACGTCACGTGAAAGCAAGTGTTTCGTGCACAAACAGTATGTTGTGGGTTCCTGGAGGCTACATTGCTGTTGAATTGCAGTGGCTTGTTTGAATTGTTCCTTATAAAAGTTAGCCATAGTCTGGAGAAGGTGAGGTTTTAATGCAGTTTGGAGGTGGGGGGGTTGTGGGGTGTTTTGGGTTTTTGGTTTTGGTTTTTGTTTTTTTTTTCCCATGGAATGGTGTTTTACATACTCCACATACAAGACATTTCACACTTTGAAAAATGTACAGCACCCTTCATACTTAGATGTTCTGCACTAATCCATAGTTTATATTTGGACAACGAGAAAAGCGGATGAATATCCACACTACCAGTTCAACACTTAAGTTTTGCAGGAGTTGCTCCTTCTAATACTTGGCACCCTTAAACTGTGAAACATTTCTGTTTATGCCTACTGTACCACTTAGGTTCTCCAAACCTTGTTTTTGGCTCTCATGTTTGGTGTATTACTAAGGGCTTTGGAGCAGACGCTATTCTGAGCTTCTCTGATCCAAGGCTCTATCATGCTGCAAGTAGTGACCGTGAGTGCAGAGGACTTTTTTAGGAAACTCGGCTCCTGGGCTCGCCTGCCTGCCTTGGGTAGGAAACCCCAGGAGAAGGAGTTGGCTGCCTTGCCCTGCCTGGACAGGTGAACAAACACATCTGCTGAAGGTGCCTCCCTTCGCTCAGGATTCATGGCAATGGGCTGTCTTCTGGAAATAAATGCCCAGACCCAGGAAACGCCTGTTGCGATCAAAACACGGTCAGGAGGAGGTGTACCTGTCTTTCACGATTACATTCAGAAGTCCTGTATCTATACGGCTTTTCTGACCTCTGAGGGAAAAACCACCTTCTCTTGTGGAAACCATGGTATTGCGTTGGGTTCCTCTCCCTTTCCCCACAGGACTTCATGCTAGCACATATTTGTATGTGGTGATAGACTGTGGACTCACAGTTACTTTCTGGTCCAGTGAATACTGGAAACTCGTTAATGCCAGGTTGTTGTCCCACCTATTCTTTTCTCTGGGACAGAGCTTGTCCGTGTTCTTTCCAAGGTGTTGCTAGCTCGGCAACCCGTATTCCACTTCAGTCTGGAGCTGTGAAGATGTCACTGTAGTGAAAGTAGCTCATTTTACATGGGTGGTACGTATCTCTCACCAGATGCTGTATTTCAGATGCACTGTAAGATTTCTATGTAGGATTGTAATTTTTTAAATGTTTTAAACAAGAAACTGTTGAAAGATGCTGCTCATGCTTATTTCCTTTTGGGATCATTTGTGGTTTTTTTCTCAAAATGCATTCATGTCTAGTCTGAAATTAAGAAATTAACCAACAGCGTAACTATAACCAGTAAGTTCAGGGCTGGGCAATTTTAGCCTACACTGAAGATTAATTGCATTTTTTTTTTTTTTTTTTTTTTTTTTTCATTTTGAACTACTACCCTGTGTTATCTCTTGTCTGCTAAAACTTGCACTTCTAATGTTAACTGTTTATACAATGCTGTGCCTTTTGCCAACTACCTTCAATCATTCCACATGACTGGGTGGCCATCACAATGAAACCGGGATGGCCGCGCTGGGAGGGAGCTGTGACTGGAATCAGTCATCTGCTGACTGGGGCAGTAGGGGACCAAAACCTGAGCGCGCACCATGGCGTACGCCATCCCTGGGGGTAGGGTGCAGTGCGCTGGCACTAAGGGTGCTGGGAGCCAACCCGCATCTAGGTCTCACAATTTTTTTCATTGATAAATAGAGCTAAATGCTTTATTGCTCTGATACACAAACAACCCCCTAAAATGCTGCTGTAAAGGAGAAGTTTTGCACTCATGCAGTGGCCATCCTTAGCAGCAATGAATAAAAATTAAAACATCTGAACCAGATGATAAAAATACCCTAGTTAGACCTGGCATTGCCAGTGCAGCAACTTCTAAGGCCCGTTTTCAGTTTGACATTCAAAATATTAAGGCTATTCTGTCACATGAAACCCTTTATCTATGTTTGCATGAAATGGAAAGAGAATTCAAGTCCTCTGTCCCATGTGTTCATCCTGCAAAGCCTTTGAAGCTGTTATGTTTGAGGTTCAGAAACAGAAGGAAAACTTCAAGATAATATAAACAGCTCCAAGGAGAAAATGTCTTTAATTCATGACTGAACAAGCAAATGTATATTTTCTGTTTCAAAAAGATGACTGAACTTCTTCATGCCAGGAAAAATAAATTCATCTGATTTTGCTTTAAGCTGTCCTCTTTTTTTCAAATGCAGCAAGGGGCTCCGTTTCCTTTGGATGATGTAATTCAACTGTTCTGCTTGAATTCTGCTCCCTGTTGATGTCACGTCGCCGCCAGCCAACTATTCAAAGAGAAAAGCAACTTCTAGTTTAGACTAGAGCATGGGGAGGCTGAGGTTTGTAACAACCCAGCATCCCGGGATGCCGGTTTAGATCCTCCCAGGCAGAGCTCACCTCTAAGAGGAGCTGGGGCTCTATCCACCGGGGACCCCCCTGCCCACGGGTGGGTGGCACCCCAGGGCAGCTGGTGCCAGCGGCGCTGGGAAGGCAGGTATGTGGGGGGCAAAGGGGGGGGGAGGCTGAGGGTGGTGAGCTGGAGCCCCTCAGGGAGAGAAGTATTTGTCTTCTGGGTTCCGCTGAGAGGCCTGCGAAAGCAGGGGATCTGTGCAGACTGGCGGCTGGAGGCCTCCGCGCCGCTCCTAAGCTGCTTTTGACTAACACCCCAACTTTTCTTCAGCCTTAGTATCCCAAACGAGGGAACCGTTTCGTGCAATAATTGCTGCCTGCTGCTCTCCGCTGTTCTCGGTATCCAAAGCGTAGCTCCTCTGTGCCACTGTGAGGTCTCGGATTTGCCGTTAATTCAAGACGTGGTTAGGAAATATTCTGGGGTCATGGTTTACCTCGCCTGTGTCCACACTGCCTTGATGAGACTGAACATCAGCTCTTTGCTGGAGCTGGGGAGGGTGGCGGAGGGGAGAGCTACCTGCGGGACCCAGGCAGCGGGCTAGTTTCCGTGCTTTAGCACGCTGTGGGCTACAAGAACATGGCCCTGAGAGTGGGCTGCCTTCCCACCCTACAGATTCGAGGCACGGATTTTTGTTGTTTTGAGACTTACATGTGGAAGCAACATGGCTGGAGACACAGCGTGGGGTAGAGGGCCGAGCTGTCATGCATGTGTTCGCACTTAACGTACTTGTTTTCTTTGAGATTTGGGGAACCCTCTCCTTAGCAGAGATCAGGCGGGATTTTCACGTGCCTTCAGGAACACGTGTATGCAAAGCATACGTAATGGAGGGTGATGGGCTGTGCCAAACCTTTCACCTGAGCCACGTGAATAAACTCAGTCCTCCGAGTCCTCAGTCCTCAAGAGCAGGCATGAGCGTGTCCACGTGGCTTTTAAATCGGGGCTGGCTTTGCTCAGTGGCAGCTCGGAGCGCGGCTGTAGGAGCTTGGTACGAGGGAGGGCTCATTTCCTTACAGGACTCTCAGCTGTGAACGGCCTTAGGTGGGGACACTTTGGCGCACGAAGGCATCTGTACCCGCCTGTGCGAGGGTCTTCCCCTCTGACAGACTCCTCCGTCCCCGTGGGCGAGGGCAATGACGGGGGAAGCCAGGGCTGCCGCCTACAGCGCGGGGCCAGGGAGGCCTCCACAGGACCAGGGCTCTGCTGTCCTGGGAAAGCTCGTGGCGATCAGCCCTCACTCAGGTCAGGGGTGGGAGTGGGAGCAGCAAACTCCGCGCCTGGAACCCTCCGTGGGCCCTGCGACCGTTGCTTCGACGCTCTTTGCGACAGGGGGATTAAACGTTTCTTCCCGTCTTAGAGAGGGGCTGGGAATTCACATAGCTGTTGTGGGAGGAGGAGGAGGATTATATTTAAAAAAAAAAAAAAAAAAAATTTCAAACGGGTAGAAAGGAAGCGTCACATCCCTCTTTGTTTTACATGGTGTTGCCAGGAGTGGAAGAGCAGTGGGGGAAGGGCTGGGGGCAAAGGAGCTTTGGAGCTGCAAACCAGGGGCTGCTTGGACGTGAGGTCTCTTTGATCTCCACGGTCTCAGTTTCCCTCTTACGCAGAACAGGATTGTGGGCAGATAAGAAAGGGTGCTAAAAAACCCTAACACGTCTTACGTGGCTGCTACTTTGCAGAAGGGAATCCCACATCAGGGTCCTTCCAGTTAAGAAAACGCTGCTGCCGTCATGGAAAACCACTTCAGACTGAAAACGGGGCGAGGGGAGGGTGCCCTTTAGGCCCTTTCCCTTCCCTGCGAAGGCAGCAAGAGAGGGCCTGTAATTAACCTGGAGGGCTGATTTTTTTTCCTGGTCCCTCCAGGAAACTGCACACAAATATTGTGCCCTTCCTCTCCCCTTGTTACGATATAAATAACTGAGGAAATGGCTTTATTTATAAAATGGTGTCACATATGTCCACCATTTTAACCTTGAACTGTAGATAGATACTACAAATGGAGATAGATATTCAGGAGTTAGTGAAATTTTATACCAGATCTTTGATTGCCTTGTATCATCACAAAAAGCAAAGCCAGTGTTTCACACATTTAATCATTTAGATAATAATTAACTTGCAATAGGGAGAAATTCTTGTATCCAGGGCCAATTCAACTACTGGTCCTCTGCCTTCTGTTTGGTAGGAGTGAGGACATTTTCTCAACACACACAGCCTAGCCAACCTGTACCAGATTTAAGCCAACAGCCTATAATCCTACCTTTAGAAGAATGTAGGTATAACTAGAAGTAAGGCAGAAAAGAGAAGAGTGGAATTACAACTAGGCAATGAGCTTACAGAAGAGATGTAAACAGTTGCTGAATTTATATCCCTTTCCTCCTGTCATCATATTCCCATTGAATGATCATGAAGAATTACATTGTATTAGTTCGCTGGTGAACACAAGTCCAGGAATCTGGAGGGAATATTTTGAGTAATATCTGTAACGTATTTATTAAATTTTTTATTTTTAGCTGTCTTACCTGATACTATGTATAACATTTCTCTAGGGTGTGTATGAAGATACAGATTTTGTTGATCAAGTTATATCTGCACTGAGTTTTGGAGGGTTTGTTCATTTCTTATGTGTTTCCTCCTGTCACTTTTGGATGCTAACTAAACTACCCTTGCCTGCTACTCCCTTATCCCATCTCTGAGCTCGGCATCTTCGCTTACACCTTCTGATTTCAGATGCCTGAATCCCGGCAGCAACCCTCTGGTTCCTGGCAATGACGCCAGGTCAATGTGTTCTGTGCTTGCGTGACCTTGTAAGTGACAGTTACATAAGTCACTGTTGTATAGGTTACCAGAATTATTTTTGCTTTTGCTATTAATGAGAATTCCATCAACAGTAAACTTTGGAAGCACTGCCAGCTTGATCCCGGTTTGCCCTGTCAGCAGCAGGTATCTGTGCACATGAGCTTCCTCAATGCAGTGACTGGCAACTCATTTGCTGTATCCAAATTTAACCACTTGGGAATTGCTCTCATCTTTGTACCCTCGGCCGTGCTTTCGTTTTCAGACTCCATTGTCGGGTTCAATTTCCCAAGTAACAATTCCTTTAGAAAAGCAGCCTGTGATCAGTCAAAGCCCTTCTGTACAATTGTGAAAGATGCTCTTTACCAAAGCATCAGTATGGTGGCTGACTATTTTCACTGCTTTATAGCAATTTTGGTGCCGTTCATACATAATTTTTGAGCGTAAGAATCGGACAAGGCCTGTGACAACCTTTACTCATTGTGTTCTGATGGGTTATTTCCTTCAGATCAGATGAAAGGTTCATAGGTAGATCATAAATACTTGGTCTCTGTTCCTGAATTCAAAGGTCGCTTTGCATGAAAACAGCAAGCTGAACTAGGAATAGGAGTGGATCTAAAACTGGAAGTCATTCTCCAGAATGACCGACTGCTGAATGTCAGAAAGGAGTTCCTCCGAACCTGAGTAAGTCCTTTTTTTTAATGTTCTTTGATCTTTTTTCTGTAATGGATTGTTATAGCCAGATTTGGTTCTTGCAGGACGCAAAGGCAGATAATCGATTACAGATCTGTCTTCAGGTAACCATCTACCAATGCAGAGAGCATTTCTAACTTAATTTAATAAAGCAGGTGAGCTGTTGCGTGAGGCAGTAGCTCAACAAATAAGCTTCCTTTGCACCTGAACAAAATCAGTTTGGTCATTGTTCAGGGTGGCTGCAATGCTTGAATAACAACCCTTTTAAAAAGAAGGAGCCCACAGACATTCTGAAAACCATTTGTCAAATTCAGAAATGGCATTATGGTATGGGTTAACTATATGGGGTTTATTACATGGGAGTGAGTTAATATCATCCCTCTGGCAGGAAAAGGCAGTTTTTTGAATATCTGCTCTCCACATAGAGAAAATAGGCAGTGCTGAATAGCCCAAAAGATAAGAAAATATTGTGAGAATCTTCTTTATAGTTTTATTTCAAACTTTGCTAAATTCTTATTTTCATAAGACTTTCATCTATGGTTGATATCCTTCCCTGTGTTGACGCTGAACTGTCAGACTTCAATGCTGTCCCTGCTTTGTAGAAGTCAAACACTGGGGATTAAGAAACAACTGCTGGGGAAAAAAAAAAAAAAAAAAAGCAGTAACAAATCATTGCTTCTGCACTTCCTGCATCTTTTCATCTTGTAAAATAGCAAAATTCTTCATATTTATTAGAGCACAGAAAACTTTCAGGCAATCAACTTCCTATTTGCAGTGGCTGCTGTTGCTAGTTCCATATTGCTGTCTTCTCACACAAGGACAGATAATGCGATAATGGTTTTTTTCAGTAATTTATGTTTTATGAACTAAAAGGGCACAGAGCCCAGAAGAGCTCAGCACTGGGCCTTCGAGAAATGGACACAGAATATTTGGGGTGCCAGTCACCCTGCTCCACAACTCCGCAGTTTGTCAGAGGTTTTAATTTTTCATTCCCTTCTCTCTTTGCAGTGGGTTGACAGCAGCAGACACGTCTCTCCTCTTCCACCATTACAACAGGTTTCTTGGTTTTGCAGCTAGGCTGATATCCAGGTAATACTGATAATTATGGCAGTAGTCCAAGCAGATGATGTTTGGTCACTAAAGATATCTGTAGCTATGGATCTTACACTGATTTTTTTTTAATTTTTTTTTTTAAGTTATTCTCTTGCCTTCATAACAGCAAGGTCACTGCTGTTACAGATTTATACTGTAAGCCAAATGACTCTAGAAGAGTTGTTCAGCTGAGCTGAAATCCGATTTATGGTGTCACAGACTCTAAAGGGAAGACTGCTCCTTTCTAATCTTCCTGAATGTTCAGCTTGGATGCTGCACTGAATTACAAGCCTGATATTTCACTGATATGGATGAGGCAGACAAGTCTGTGACAGCCTGAGGAAAAGGAATAACACTTCCTGACTCCCAGTCTAGGACCTTGTCCATGTGATTATGGACCTGTGTCACATCCTTACAATGACAGATATGCAAAACCTGAACTCACAAAAGAACCAAGTTGGTTCCATTTCCTTTCTGAACAGCTATTTGATTTCTGTTGGAAATACCGTGGTCTGAAAGCCAACAGCAGCTTCTCAACCAGTCCTCAGAGAACATAACACACTTTCAAGCACTTCACTGGGAGTGATTCGCAGATGCCTTTTTCTGACAGGGTCTAAGATCAGTTCTCTGCCATGTGCTTCCAGCACACCCAAGGAAGTTACTGACAGCTTTCAGATCATGGTGCTCCTCATGGGATCAAGTGGCTTGGGAGAGACTGAAAGAAACGAAAAGTAAAGCTGCACAGATACTTATCACATTTTCATCCTGAAACTAGAGATGCATTTTAAAAGGGAGAAGTCAAGTAAGTTAAAAATAAAGTTGAGTGAAATCAAAGTGCAAAGTACAAGCAAAAGGAAACTAAGGTAGTGTACTGGGCAGGGTATTGAATCTTGTACCTGTTGGGGCTGGGTTCCAGACATACACTGGGCATGTTATTGCTTTTTGTAGCTGGCCAGGCAGATCTCTTCAGCACTGAGCACCTCACTGGAGTTTCTGACTTCCTAGGTGACCATGGGTACCGAATATGAAAAAGAGCATATCAAAAAGCTGCAGGAGCAGCGTATGTCCATGCAAAAGAAAACCTTTACCAACTGGATGAACAATGTCTTCTTCAGGAATAATGTAGGTAGCTCCATAAATTTGGGGATTTTTTTTTCTGGTTTTTATTTTCTTTATTTCACCCACTGCATTCTTTTTTTATGTTGTTATTTACATATTTTTCCTGAGTGTTGTCATTACACAAACATGCAAGCAAGGAAGGCTTTGATTAACCAGAATGCTCCAGCCTGTATCTTTTACCTTACATCTGTCCCCATTGCCCATGTTACCATTCTTCTGTGAAATCAGGGTTCAGTTTGGTTGACTATATAACCCTGTCATATTGTGACGTCCACTGTAACTTGGTGATCATCTCAGAGGAAGAGCTTTATTTGATCTTTTTTCTTGTAAGTAAAGTATCTGCAGATGTCTGGATTTCCCCAAACAATGCTCAATTCTTAATTGCAGGACCAAAATTTAAGACTTTCTGCTTTGTCTGATCAGTCCAGCTTGAGCTGCTGCTCAATGGCTCTGAAAAAGTTGCCTTAAGTCTAGCAATTTCAGACATGCTACCATGCAAGTACAGACCAGTTTGTTTTCAGTAAGTCTGACTTCCAAAAAACTTCAGAGCTAGCGTACAGGTGGTTTGTGTGTGCAAGGTAACGCCACTGTATTCCAAAAGTCTCCAGACTTACTGCAGATAAACTCACTTCAGGCGCTAATGATGTAGCTGTGTCACAGTAGGGCATTACATCATCCAAAACCAATTCCCTTTTCTAGAGTCTATAATTGATATTAATGAAAATGGACCTTGATGACACCAAGCAGGACCAGGCTTCTTGGTTCCATTCTAGCTCATCACTGTTATATGATGTTTCAGTACTAGATGCAATTTTTTCAGTGTAATGTTTTAAGCTGGTGATTGGTGTAAAGGCAGCCTCAGAGCACAGCGAACTTTAAAATTTGTTTTTCTTACTGTGAGAGAGCTGCAATACACATTCTTATTTTGCCACCTGCAGAAAGTTAGGTTTTTATGGTGTAGGAAATTATTTCTGTTTAGCTACAGATAAATATATATACTTTCTCATTTTAAAGCCACCTTCAACTTCAAAGATTAAAATGTCAGTCTTAACTTCCTGCACAGTACTTGTTCATGTATCATAAAAGCATGGGGAAAAAAGCGTGCCAGAGCTTTCCAAACCATATATGGTAAGAAATGGTGCAGAGACTGACCGCTTATCTAGGTCTTCTCAGCAATGGGGTCAGCTTTTCAACACACACTTCAACGCAATTGGATCATACTACAGGACACTGCAGTATTCTTGGTTGCACTGTTGACTACTTCAAGTCTTGCCCTAAGGATGCTATTGGATTGAATTTGCTAAGCAATCTGTGATTGGTATCTTTATGAGAAGAATGATGCAACAAAGCCGTTAAAACTATTGCTGGGTGAGGCATAAAGCAGATATATGAAGAGTATCTCTTTACAAATATAAACGGAACTATTCTTCACTTATAGATATGTCACAGAACTTTTTTTTGTGGTAATATACTGTAGGCAGAATTTTAAGTTTATTTAATGTGCAAAGAGAAATAAAGTTGGCAACTAAACAAGGAGTTTTTAACGGAGATAATCAGTCAGAGAAAGTTGTGAATTCTTGTTCCACACACAGTACAGACTTAAAGTCTCTCTGAGTTGCTTTTACACTTTCAGTGTTTTCTTCTTTCTCTGGAGAAAAAAAATCTATTAAAACTGATTAATAATTGTTCAGGAATGAAAAAGCGCATGTCTGTTACTTGTCCTTTTTTTCCCCTACGTGTAACTATTCTCTGAATTAAAAAGCTGCTACTTAACTTCAGATTTTTTTTTTTTTCTGAAGACAAAAAGATTATTTACTGTGATTTCAGAATCACAGTAAATTATTGTTGGGTGTGTGGTATGGTTTTAATGTCATTTCTTAATGGCTAGTGGCGTAAGGCCAAAAGGAAACGCCCAAGGCAAGTTCTTGTCAGGTCAGAGTACACACTATGTCATGTCGTATCACCTAAGTGCACTGGGTGACCTCACTACTGGCAGCAATGAAATACATTTTTGTAAAAGATCTTAATCTTTTGCTTAATGTGAGAGTCTGGCTAAAAATATGGAGACTTTGGGTGGTAGCACAGGTCTAAGCAGGACTTAACAGACTTTGTTGAGATTATGGAGTAAAAACAGAGTCACTGAATAGGATTATCAGCTCAATTTTTAAATGAAATACATTGCTCAGAATAAAAAGTTGGAAGGATTCGTTTGAATTGAAATAAAAAATGTCAGCACTTCCAAAATGTTTGATTTTGAAAATCTTGAGGTTTTTTTTATTTTTCAAAATCTCCTGCTTTTTTCTTTATTTGCTCAGTTGTGAGTTGTTGGGTTTTTTTACTTCAGCCTACTCTCATAAATAACGTCAGTCCTCCTGCAAATCCATTTTTTTGTGAATTAAGATTCATCACTTTTCGCATATATGCACTGACATACAGAAGACTCAGTGAAACAGCAAGAAGGTGTTGTTTGTTTGGTATTGGAAGGAGAGGGTTCTGTGGGTCATATGTTCAGCCAGAGCCTGTATTGTTTGGCTGGTCTTCGCAGGTAAAGATTGTGATAGAAGATATTTACACAGACTTGAAGGATGGCATCTCTCTCATGCAACTCCTGGAGCTGCTCTCTGGAGAAGCTTTGCCCAGACCAAACCGGGGAAAGATGAGAGTGCATTTTCTAGAGAACAATAGCAAAGCCATCACATTTCTGAAATCCAAGGTCAGTTAATGTTGATATTAGAGATTACAACATCTTATGTATGTTACTAACTAATTATAGTATTATGTTCTTTATAATTTTGCCCTCTAATACACAACAAGATATTCTTTGAAGACAGGCTGGGGGTTTTATTAAAAGAAAAAAAGTAATCAGATTTGAATTTCTTTGTTATTTGAGTAACATGACCTATAAACAGCTAATGTTCCCCCAGAAGAAGTCACACCTAAATGAAAACATACTGTATTTCTGTATTTTTCTAGATGTTATGATTTTCCAGATGTCGGCGGAGAGCAAACATCATTAGGCAAAGGTCGAATCTACCTGGTATAAAAATGGAGATTTTTAGATCTCTGATTCTAACAGTTGCAAGTCATTGCAGTGGTTTTATTTATTCCAGTTGTGCATCCCCATTTCAGCTACAAATTAGCATGTAGGGTTTTTTTTCTTTCCCAAGCAAACATTTTACTGTAGATGTCTCTGGAAAATCATCACGCAAAACGCTGTGCTATGAATTGCAAAGGAGCAGAAAGGTTTCATTGCAGTAATATAATGTCTGGATTTTTGCTAATTACAAAACAAGTGCAATACAGCACAGGGCTCCATCTAACACACGCCTGTTAAGGGTACACACCGTGTAAGGCCCAGTGGTATGTGCACATCCAGGCCCTGCCAGCTGGACCAGCCAGCCATCACTTGTCTCCTGAGTCCAGCCTCCAGAGAGGGGACCATGCAGAGAGCAGGAGCCGGTGTAGTGTCAGGCTTCTTGAAGAGATACTGCCTTGTTGGCATGAACTACAACCTGCTCGCTGCTCAAGTAACAGTGGAGAAGACAGTCATGGCTTGTTTAGTAGGATGTTTGTACTGTCTGGTGAGCCCAGAAGCTATATGCCGACTAGCTGGTCGAAGACTAGGCAGAGGAGATGGTCTCTGAGTTTGCCCTGCCATCGCTCCTTTGGAGGAAAGGAGCACTGAATTATGTTTCTTTCCTCTCCTTAACCACCGGTTTTCAAAACCCGTAGAGGAACTTCAAATCTTTGACACCACTATCGCTTTGCCAGGCTTTTGCTGAACCTCATCCTTGGTGCATGTGAGAGCTAGGGTGGTCATGGGAGCTTGCAGGTATATAGACAAATGAAGATATGACGTAAAACCAGTTTCCTTAAGAAAACAGCCTGAACACCCTCTTCGATAACAGCTTGTTACACAGATATCTCCTTCAGAGAGCTGGACATGAGTACTTTTATGCTGAACGGATATTGGTTTATTAGCAGGTACAAGTAAAAGTGATTGGTCCTGAGAATATCGTAGATGGTGACAGAACCTTAATCCTGGGACTTATCTGGATCATTATACTTCGATTTCAGATTTCATCTATCAAACTTGATAAGGTAAACCAGTGTCTTTGTCTTTTTGCCTGTTTAGAGTGTTTCAGAGACTTTGTAGAGTTTCAGGCTGGCAAGGCCCATTTTGATGATGTTTCCCGACATCAGTTGTCAAACTGCATGTTTGATCATGCAGATCTTATAATATTACCCAGTTACTCAATCAACAATTTCTAAAAGCAATTGAATCCATTTTATAGTTTCTCAAAGGGATAGAAAACAGCAACTTGGAGATAGATAGGATAATCATGTTGCTCACTCTTCCACACAAACTTTTGTCTGGCTTTTGACTCCAGGAAGAATTTCTCTGAAGACAATTCTCTCTAGATTTGAACTGCATGCTGCTCCTTTGCTTTTTCCCTGAAGAAAAGTATTCTTTTTAAAATGATATAACATATACTCTGAGTACATGAAAGATAAGATCCTATGAAGGTATAATTAAATCAAAGTTAGTAATTTCTAACATTAGACCTGGATACATTATATTTCGTTTCTGAGTTCTAGTTCACAGATAAGGAAGCAGATAAACTGAGCTTTGCTTTCCACTTGATTTCTACAAACTTTGCAGAAGAGAAATATTTTAAAACTTTTTAACACCTGCATTTCATGCTATAATTTCTGAATTCACTCTATTCACTTTTACTTTAAAGAAATCTTCTACTTTAATGTTAAATCATTCTACCTTCATGGCAGATACAATCTGCAAGTCATGACTTTGGGGGGATTTGTGAGTAGGACAGAAGTAATACAAAGTGATCTTTGGGAAAATTAGTGTAAACCCACTGATGCTACTTCCATATATTGTTCACACCAATTTTTCTTTCCCCTGCTCTCTTCATAGGAAGAATTTGGAGGCAAAGCTGATGTTCTATTTGCCAACGAAGCCTTATTACTCTGGTGTCAGCATAAAACTGCCAGCTATTCCAACGTGAATGTGAAGGACTTCTCCAAAAGCTGGAGTGATGGGCTGGCCTTCAACGCACTCATACATGCTCACAGGTAAGATCTGATGGGTCAGTTCAGGAGGAGTTGCTCATTGCTGTTTCTAGCTCTGGCACAAGTTGTTCCAGGGTCTGAATTACAAATATTTGTCAAGAAACTGTCAAATTCTCTCTTTGCCCTTTCTCACTGAAGACTCTCCTTTCTTAAATGGATATTCTCTCTCTGAGAAAGGAAGGACCAAAAGCTCCTGCTTGGTAGTTCCTTCAGTCGGGCATAAAACTGAATTTCCAGGGGAATATCACACATCTGAACAATGCTGCCCATTATTTGGTCTTAGCCCCTCAGTCATGTTCCCATTGCTCTTTTTCAAAAGTTATTATTTTAGAGACTGGTTTTGTTGTATGAAATTTGTGAACATGTATACCTTCTGGTTCAGTTGTAACAGAATAAGCAACCTCTCAGACTCATTCTTTCTCCCTTCTCTGGCCCTCTGAAAAAGTGTGAAGAAAACAGCCCAAGGCAGGAGAGAGAAACCACCTGGAAGAACCTTGAACATTTCTTCTCCCATTAACACCTTCTGGCAGTATACCACGGTGGGATCCTGTAACTATCCCAGCTGGGATTCACCTCCCTTTTCAGAATTGCCTCTCTAGTGGGCTTTGGTTTTCACCCATCAGTGAAGAGGCAAAATAAGTGAAGGGCAGAGATTTGCAGGGACTGATACTTCAATTTCATAAGGGACAATTTTTTTCCTGCTACATAAGCAAGGGGCGATGCTCTTGAACGAAGCTCAGGGTCAGACAGAGTAATTTCAGAATTAATGTCACATTCCTTAGTCTTATAAAGTTTATTGTTTATAATCTGCAAGAATTTATGACAAACATAAATCTTTCTTCCTTTCCATGCTTTGTTCGTCTCCTTGTCCAGGCCTGATCTTATAAACTATAGCTTACTGCGGCAAGACCAGCCCATCAAAAACCTGAACAACGCCTTCGACGTTGCTGAGAAAGAGCTAGGAATCAGCAAACTGCTTGATGCTGAGGATGTGGCAGTACCCTACCCAGATGAGAGATCCATCATGACTTATGTGTCACTCTATTACCACTACTTCTCCAGACTTAGACAAGGTCAGACAATACAAAAGCGACTTACCAAAGTAAGTGCATTGCTATCTTCAGAAGTTAAAAGTTAAATACGTAAAGCTAAATTTATATTGGAAATGTTGGGGGTTTTTGTGCAAGTTCAACTTTGAGGACATTTGAACAGAATCAAATGGCACAGCCATTTGAAATAGCTTTTATTGTCACTTGAATCTTGAGAAGTTTCTGTAGACTTTCTGATCTCTAAAGGGGACTGCATTTATCTCACTGAAAATGAATCCCTTTTTGACCTCACAGCTTCTGTTTGAGAACTGATGAGGCTCCAAGGCAGCTTGAGGCATACAGATCTCATCACTCTTGGGAGGATTACTGCCAGGCAAAAGCAGACCTAGTCAACAATTTTGTGATTTAATAGGAAAGATGATCCCTTATTCTATAAGACTACTTTGGATTTTTATTTCCTGTGAAAATCCTCATCCTTTCTTCATAACTCCTTAGTCAGGTGCAAAATGCAAAATGGGGAGGGGGGGAAGACATGAAAAACAAGGGAGTGCAAAAGAAGGGGAAACACTCCTGGGGGGAGGAGAACCCAAAGCTAAAAAAAATTTTTTTTCAGTTCCACATATATTTTGCCTCGCATACAATCATGAGTTATATTAAAAACTACTTGCATCTTGCTGATGGAAAACTGAAGGAATTTTGTAGTTGTTCCACTGAAGACCACTTTCCTTAGGGAGAATTTCTTTTCAACGTTCAGAATAATCTATTCTGGTTTTATCAAATATACAAAACAAATAGCCCGCAGAAAACATACACACCCAGGATGTGTTCTACATGAACATCTGGACTCAGAGAACTGCCTGTGCAGTTGAGAGGGGGAATATATTGCTTAATGGGAAACACAAAAATCCAAACTAAGCCTTCCCTGGTGGTGACAAGGTGAAAAGCTGTTGCAAAGCAGGGTTTGCTCAGCTAACAAAGTGGTCTGGGACAAGAACAAGACCATCCCGAAACATTTATCACTATCAGTGACATTCTCTGAAGAGAAGAAGCATTAGATGAGAGCAGGACCTGGAATTCAGTCAAAGACTGGGCATCGGTGAGGAGAGTGGGCAGTAGGATTTGACTAGTCTACACGTGATTTGCTGGATTTTGGCCAGGAGACATTATTTTTCTTCCCATAAACCTGAAATAGTCCTTGAGTCAGCAAGCATGGATTAGAGGAAGTATGAGAGTCAAATAGGCCATAACTTCTACATTATGAGAAAAAAACAGAAAAAGTATTTCTCACTCTGTCCTTTTTCAGTTCTTGTTGTTCTCCACTGTTTTTTCCGTTTTGTATGGGTATATTTATTCTTTCTTTTCTCTCTTTCCACTTACCTTCTTTTTCTTTCTTTGCCTCCTTCCCTATTTTTAGCCTGTCTCTAATATTGCATTCCTGTCTTCCTGCATTTCTGACACACACAAACATTCAGAAGGAGAATGAAACAGATGTTAATCTCTTCATGTCCTTAGTCCTCTCAAATAGGCAGCTCTGAATTTACTAATAGGATTGGGGAGGGAAGCCTGAATGTGTCAAGGAAACCTTTGAGTTCAGACTAAGTGTGTGACCAGGATGGCAGAGAGAATCAGCTTGGGGAGGTAAATCTCCTTTCTCCCTCCCATGTTGAGGTGACCATGCATTTGCTAGGATCCTTCAGCGAGAACTGGGTACGATGGCAGAAAATACAGAAGGGAGCCCTGATGTCACGGGCTGCTTTTCCTGCACTAAAGGTCGGTGCTGTTTTACTCCTCTTCCAACACTGTGACACTTATTCATTGCCAAGTGCGCTTTCTGGTAGGTAAAAGCAGATTACCACTTGCAGGGATTGGGTCTTTGCTCAGTGCCACCTCCTTTACTAATCTGCCTGGCTGGAGCAGGTGGGCTCAGGGGACTGGTAGCGGCAGACAGCGTTGTCCAGCATGAAACCTGACATCTGCAGGAGGGCTACTGAGTTAGGGCGAGGAAAAAATATAATAGGAAGTAAAAAGCAAAGATGGAAAAAAATGTAAAATGGAAAGAAAGGATGATTTCATTCTAACGCTTCTTATTTTGTCATGGATTTCATTCTAAATGTTTGTTCCAGTGTTTACCTGAACTTGAAATAAAGGCAGGTCAGACCACAAATGAAACAAATAAATGTCCTGGACTTGGGAAATTAGTATTGAATCAGAGTTAACATCCTTGCCAAACCCCTATTTGGCTATGAGACATTCTCTAATAATTTATATAAAGAGAAACAGCTCCAACAGAAGAGATTGAGAAGAGGCTGTTTGACCACAGTCTGCTGTGGGCATGTGACAGAACCAGGATCTTGTTAGATGGTCTCCTAACAGCCTAAGGTGGTGAAGCTAAGAGGGTGTTATTGCATATTAGATGGGATAGAATTGTTTTGTTTTCAGGAATGAAAAAAAAAAAAAAAAATCTGTTTTTTTCCATTGTGAAACAAAAAATCTGAACCCTCCATTTGGGATTCTTGCTTTCTGGTCAGCCCATGTAGGAACGGCTGACAGTCTCCACATGCATGCTGTTTATGCCAAAATTAACCTTTTCTTAAATAAAAAAATGAAATGAGAAATCAAAAAATATTTATTTATGTGTTTTATGGAAGGTTATTCTAGGACTTCACCTGGCCTCAGATGTGACAGCTATCACCACATTGGTATAAAAATGTGATGACTGTGGCAACCTGCTTGTTAAATACTATTTTCCTGACACATGGTCAACTATTTGAATCCTAAGCTTGGTTTATGAAGAAGTTTTCTGTTCACCCACCTTGCTTCATTCTGCTTCTTATGTGGCTTGTAACTTCATATTCCCGTCACAGATCGTGTTCTTCCTGAAGGAGATAGATGACTTGAAGCTTCTATATGAGCGGATGGTCTCTGACCTCCTGAAATGGATTAAACTGAAGGTGACAGAACTGGATGACCGTCACTTCCCCAACTCTCTTCAGGAAATGTGGCTGTTCATGGCCAACTTCAAGACCTTCCGCACTGTGGAGAAACCCCCCAAATATCAAGAGAAGGGCATGATTGAAGCTCATCTCTTCAACATCAGGACCAAGCAGAGAGCCAACAACCAACAGCCATACTTGCCCCCAGAGGGGAGGACACTGCAGGATGTGGAAAAGCACTGGATTATCCTGGAAAAGGCAGAGCACAACCGGGGAAAAGCACTGCAGGAGGAGATGCTGAGGCTAGAAAGGCTGGAACAGTTAGCCCAGAGGTTCCTGAAGAAGGCAGCCCTGCGTGAGTCCTACTTGGAAGACATGAGGAAGGTGATTGGGAAGCAGGACTTCTGGCCGGAGAGCGCAGACAGGATGGAAGCTGCCCGTAAGAAGCTGGAAGCCATTGTGGCAGATGTGCTCCCCAGGAGGGAACGCTTCACAGCTTTGGATGAAATGGCCACAGTCATCAGCCAGGAGAACTATCATGGCAAAGATCAAATCGTGAAGAAGTGAGTGGCGGTCGTGAGACAGCGTAGTGATGGAGGTTGTAATTAGTTGAAATTCTGTGGTGTGGTGGAAGAAAATGAGTTGTAGCTATGAATCGTAGCTCTGCTCCTCATGAGTAGAACTGGCAGGAATTTCTTCTACCTGTGAACAGTTTTAACAGATAGGATAAATGCTTCATCTTCTTCAAAATTTTAATTTTTTTTTTTCTTGAATGGTCAAACCCTCAGACTGATTCCTGGTGAAAAATAGTTTTAAGATATTTTCATTATATATGAGAATACTTGTTCTACCAAAAATTCTATCTTCAATCAGAAATGCTCAGAGGGATAATTTTCTTTTTCCAAATCAACACATTTCTTTTTCAGTGTGTAGTTTGGGGAGATACAGATTAGTTAAGGCACAAAGTCTTCTCAGATTGACTCCAGTTTGGAGCAAATCTTGAGAAATTATGACTTCTCCAATTATCAATATAGCCTGATTTGGGAATGGCTAAGAGTGCCATAGAAATAACTTCTCTTGTGGTATTTCAGTGCTTTTCTAAGTTCAGACAAAATCAGAAACCTGTGGGAAAACTAAGAAAAACAGTTATAAAAGAGTAAGCTGAACTCTTTATGAGATCAGATTGTGACTCATTATATGGTTTAGATTCATTTTTTACTTTAAGCAGCCATTTAAAGATGACTACTTTTTTCCCAAGCCTTTCCATTGTATCAAATGAAAGCAAAGTAGGATGTCAGGTATGAGGATCCATAAAAAACAATGTTTAAATTAACAAAAGTCAATGACAGTTGATGTGCTAGTCAAAATTCCTCTCCGTGATCACGCTAATTAGATAACGACATTGCTTTGACCTGTTTTGTAGTCATGGTC
Source organism: Aviceda cuculoides (assembly GCA_035590195.1). Lineage (NCBI taxonomy): Eukaryota > Metazoa > Chordata > Aves > Accipitriformes > Accipitridae > Aviceda > Aviceda cuculoides. Next base: position 19,051,021 of record JAVJGG010000032.1, read on the forward strand.
TGTCCTCTTGCACTAGTGGCAAGAGTTGTGCGCGTTCCTTTAGCTCCCCTAAATCTGCAAGCACTGAGAATCTCGCAGTGCTGCCCAAAGTCTTTGGTCCAAATCGGTCATTTCTCTCCATTCCTTTGTAGGCAAAACACCATTTCAAAGCAATGGCAGGATCTTCTGGATCAGCTGCAGAGACGGCAACAGTCCCTGGGTACAATGCAGGAAATTCTGGTCCTTCTGAGGGACATTGATGCCATTACAGAGGAGCTGAAAGAGCTGCAGGTACTGAGCCCTCTCCACCAGCACACAGCTTGCACTGCTACCAGTGTGTGTCCCTAACCACCCCCCCCGCCCCGTGTTCTAAGCACTGCCTGGTGCCAACAGAGGATCAGTCTATCACCTATAGAAAAAACACACCATTTTTACCTAGATGCCTAACTGTGCATTTCAGTTCGTCATTGCAGGTAACCACATGAGAAAAAACAGGCTTTGCTACAGGGGCTCTCCCTATTCAGAAAGCCAGATACGGTGTTACAGGGAGTGTACTACGGGTTCAAGTTATGGAGTAAAATAAAGATGGGAAATAATCTCATTTAAATTTAGAAGTGTAAAAGCAAAAGGGGAATAAAACAGCCTCCTGTTCCCATTCCACGTAATTCTTCTTAATTACCTTCTGAAAGTACTCCAGTGATTATACAGGTGGGGACTAGCTCAGGCATATGTCTGCCTCTCAAGTATCTAAACTTGTGAGAGAGAAAAGTTCCATTGTAAATGCACAGTGATTGCTTTTAGCAAGAATTTCCAAGTGTTACCAGAATGTCAGAGCCCAAAATCTTGTCTTTAGCATAGGAAATAACTGGTTTTGTATTGATTTTGTAATGGCAGGAAGTATATATACATTCTTTGATCTTGCCTTGTCTTATTTAAAGACAAAAAAATCCTTACAACTACAGGTTGCCTTGTACCTAAGTTGAAAGAGTCAACATGTTATATGAAGTTGTGAATTTCTAATTAAAGATAAGAGCTATCTGTAAGTTATGAATCTTTCTGTCCTAGTGTTAGTAAGCAAAGAACACCTAATGGTGGTAATGTTGGAACCGGGATAGCCTGAGGATATGGGAGAAGATTAGTAAGGAAAGGTAACATCCTACAATAGGATTAATAATGGTATCCATTGATAACAATTGGAAAGAAGACAGATTTTTAAGCGCTTGGTTCCTTCATCAGCCACCAATTAAATGCTATGAAGTACCTACTTTCATTATTTAGACAGCAAAGGCAAGTAAGTTGGTGAAACAAAGAAACATTGTAGTCAAATCATACCATGAAATGGGGTATTGTAGAATTCTCCAAACACAGACTGTGAATCAGTCTGCCTACAGATGGGTGTATAGCAAAGGGCTATTCCTTGCACCTATGAATTCTGAGACCTTGAGTGCTTAATCAATAAAAATTACTTAGGTGTGAAAACAAATGCTTATTTGAAGAGACCATTACTTGCACTGCAGTAAGTAGAAACTCTGGATTGTTGCCATTAGCTTGTGAAATTGAAAGAAAAGTATGATTACTCTAATTAAGCAGCTTTTCAGCTTTACCTAGCTGATACCACTCTTTTACATTTAGAAGCTGTGAGAGTCAACAGGAACCTTTCAACTGATTTCTTTGTACTGAGCCCTTGGACGTATTCTCTGCCAATGCCTTTTGTTTCTGACTTTGTTTGCAGGTGCTAGTGAATTCCCAGGACTGTGGGAAGCAGCTCCTGGAAGTAGTAGATTTGCTGCAGAAGCACAACTTGGTTGAATCGCAGATCTCTTCCTATGATGATAGATTGACACACATCACCCAGAGGACAGCAGAAATCAGCAAGGACAGCACTGTTAAACCAGAAGTGCTTTATGCAAAAGTTCAGATGCTCCGTCAGCTGTATCAGAACCTTACAGCTCTGAGCAAGTCACGGTAGGGCTGTGCTTATGGCTCTGTTCTTCCTGATTAGGATGGCCAATCACTCCCTTAATCAGAAGAAATACCTTCCCAGCATTTGAAATTTTTCATTTCTCCATTTATAGAGACATAACACAAACAACTTGAGTGTCTTGATTGCAGTTGACTGAAAGAGATCACTCGCTTTCATAGATGAATAGCTTCATTCTCAGCATTTATTATGACTTGCTGTATGTGAAGTCTGAATAGCATGTGGTTATCTCCTCATCTCCTAGAGGAAACAGGAAATGTAATTTTGTGTCCTTTGTCTTCTTCCATGAATAAATTAATCTATGACAAAGAGAAATTAAAGGCATTCAAATTTTGGATTTTCAAAATTCTTCTTTGATTATGCTACCATTGTCTCTTAATTGGAGGGGTGGGATCCTAATTCTGATTGAGATATACTGTTTGTTTCTTTGTTTCAGAAAATCTCAGCTAGAAGAGGCTTTGAAACTTTTTGAATTCTTCCGTGACTGCAAAGAGGAAGAATCGTGGATCTCTGAGAAATGGAAGCTAGCAAGAACGACAACATTAGGGAAAGATGTCAGCCAGATTACAGCCTCTATTCAGAAGCATAAGGTATCTTACTTTGCTGGTGGTGCCTTGTCTTTGTATTATAGCAAGATTTTAGAAAATCTATGTCCTTCAGTTCAGTCAGTGCAGCACTTACAAGCAACCTGTCAACCGCTTGTTGTCTCAAGTGTCATGACTACTGTTTGGAATCTAAAAAAAAAAGTATAGGGTAGGGATTTTTTCCCAAGAGGGGAAGGAAAGGGTAGAGAAGGAATACACTTCATACTAGACTAGAAGTGCAGCTTCTGGTGAAGACACTGGGCTCTGTATTAGCTCACTTTAGATGGGAGGGAGAAAAGGTTGCTAGTTCTTGTTTTTCCCACCCACCTTTCCTGGTCAAGGGAGATGTTGGGAAAGTAAGAGATGGTCAAAAGAAGACAGATATCAACAGGCAGGATGGATAACACTGTGTTACTGCATTCCCCAAAAGCTTGCTGTGGGCTAATATCAAAAGTTCAGCTATATGACCTACTGCCTTCTTATGGCAAAGAGTCACTGTGAACAAGTGAAGAGACCTGTGGACTTGAGAAAAAACTGAAACAGGAGCCTCTTCTGTAATTTTAATATACATTTGTGTGCATCTGTTTGTGTATTTGTTGCTTCTGGAAGGTATAAGACAGCTGAATTGCTGAATTGGTGAATGACAAACAAGTGTCTCCTTCAGAGAACACTGCATAACAATCTTCACATTAAAGGCAAAAAGTAGGACAGTAACTTGTGTGTTTGGAGCCAAGGGGCAATCATCTCAGGGCTCAGGAAAAGGTTGTAGGCATGGATAAGACACAGGGCTCTTGGAAACATATGTATTACAGTAGCGGAGAATAGGACCCCTCTTCGCTCTCAGCTGGTGGGGAGTGAGTTGTGCTGACAGGTCTCCTATCCTTCTGCTAGGCTCTCGAAGCAGAGTGCAATTCCCACAGGGCCGTATGTGCAGATGTGATGAGGAGGGGCTGGGAGCTGAGCCAGAAGAACCTTGTGCGCCAAGAGGACATTCTGAGGCAGACAGACAACCTCCAAAAGTTGTGGCAGCAGCTTCAAGATGAGGTGGCTGATCGCAAAAGCCGCCTGCAGGCAGCGGCTCTCATCAAACAGGTAAGCAGGGCTCTGCTGTAGTGTCTGGTATGGGGGGCACGGATGTGGCTCAGTTCTGCCCCGTGCCCCCACATGCAGGGCAACAGTGGCAGGATGCCTTCAAGTGTTGTCTTCAAAAAGATCTCCGGCAGCAAAGTCTCAACCCTCCTGCAAGCCAGCCGGGCAGAAGATTTGAGCAGCTGGGAGTTCCTCCAAGTTAAAAATGCTAAAGGAAATAGCTCACATAATAGTGCTGATGCAGTCTTTTTTGAGGGTGGGATCTGGGTAGCTGTGTGACATTTTTCTATCCTGAAAAAAAACCAACCAAAACCAACAACGAAAGAAACATGTCGTAAGAGTTGGATCAATCATGAACTTCCCAAAGCCAGGGAAATACTTGACCCTGCCATTCTGATCTACATGTTTATACCTACAAACATTCACACATCTGCAAATAAAAAGCTCTTACAAAAGCAGCGTTCACAAATCATATAATATTATCTCAGGTATTCTTATTCTCCCTTTCCTAAGTTTTTTGCTCAGTCTTTTGTTCCCATGAGACACTTGAACAAAACATAACAGCTTTGTTCTTGACAAAGTCTAAATTACCTCTTCTGTCTAGTAGGTTTAACATCATTATGGTGTTTTAGTTCTTTTTCCTTCACTACTATGGGTTTTCTTTTTTTCTCTTGTACTTTTATTCTGTATCTCAAAATCTTGTTTTGCTTTTTTACAACCATATCCAGGCAGACTGTAAATTCTGGAAAAAAGAAGAAAGCTTTTGTTGTAGACCGAGTTCATTGTTCATTGTTGGACCATTCCTTAGAACCTTTAGGAAATGTCTGTTGGAATTACATGGTGCCTACCAACATCGTGCATTGTGGGTTCCTTTTACTGCTGCTATTAATCACCATAAAGTTTTAGTTAGTTAGGAGTTTTTCAAGAGTTATATAGGCAGTCCTTGAATCTGTTTACTCACTGTGATTCTGTGAATTATGTGTGCTTGATGTGATCATGAAATACATCACAGATTTAGAGCTATCTTGTTCACAGTTTTCACAACACCTGGAAGTAACCTTATAGCTACAGACCTAATGGCGTTTGTCCTTATTCATAATTTTCAAAAGAGGAAGGAGCTGGATGTAATACCTTCAGGATGAAACCAAGTGTTTTCTTCCCTGTGTTCCTTCAGTACTTTGCTGACATTGATGAAGCAAATTCATGGTTGCGAGAAAGGCAGCCCCTTCTGGCCAGCAAGGACTACGGAAAAGATGAATCGAGTGCTGAAGCACTGTTGCATCGTCACTTGCGCCTGGAGAAGGAGATTGCAGCCTACTCCTCTGAGATGAGACGCCTGAAAGAGCAGGCTGACATTGCAGCAGAGCAAGCTCCAGCTGCAGTAAGTAGACAAGGGGTTGTGCCACATTTTGTTGAAGAATGTAAATGAAATGTTTTTTAGTTATGTAAAATATTTTGATTTTGCCAGAATATAATATTCTAAATGACATAAGCAATAGCATTGTTTTAATTCAGAAGAAATTTTTAATTAGAATTGAGGCAAATTTTTAGATGACAAAGAAGTTCATTGGCCATTCGTAGCCCACCTAGTTAGTGTTCTGTGAATTGCTAGAAAGACTCATCTACATTAGTTCTCTCTACTGTTCCTCACAAAAACCTTCTCACTCTTTATTCTTATAACCTTACTAATTTCAATCAGCTTTAAAAAGCAGACATTTAATCTAATCATCTTTACAAATTCTTTCTGCATCCTAATGTAGTGATGAACCACCCCACAGCTCCAGGAGCAATTCATACCATCCCAGGATGGATGTTTAAGGCACATGGGTTGAAGTCAACCTCTGCAGATGCCCCTCTTTTTCACTGACTAGAAAGGGGACTTTTGACCTGAGATCAGCTCATTTGACAACAGAAATCAGGGGAGATGAATGACATATTTCATAACTTGCTTATTTCAGACTTCTATGATCACTCAATGTTTAGCCAAATCAGTTTGAGAGCTACAAGCACCACTTTAGGTCTTTCCTTTACTTCATCATTCCAACGTTAATTTTTATTAGAACAAAAATTGTATTGCTTTATTATTAAACATGAAAAAGCATGTGACAAGATGGTATCAATGTGCAAATAAAAGCATTTATTTACTAGGACACTCACAGGCTTGGAAACTGGAAATGTTCAGGTACTAAAACATCACCACAAACCTAACCATGAGCACAGTCAATTCCTTGGTTTGTTGGCAATTTTAAAAATTTAAAAAAAAACCAAACCAACTTTGATGTGGGCACAAAATAAGAATTTTTACTGAATCAATATATTTTAAAATGAGCAAAATGAAACTTCTTCTTTAAACAAAACTAAAATGTTTTTCAGTTATTTAGTTCATTCTTTCAGAATAAAACAAAGGAAACAGATTCAAACAAATACTGGAAATGTTTTGATTAAAGGGTCAGGATGCTGTGATTTGAAATAGCAAGTCCAAATTTTCTTCCCATGTGAAATTTTTATCCAAATCAGAAATACTTATCCATTGATTCTGTTAAATTTTGCTTAACAGATAGTGAAGACGGAAGCCCCGAGTGACTTAAATCAAAAGACAGCTAAGCTACCATTCAGTCGAACCCGGGCAACATATGAAACTGCGTTCCCTGGAACCTCCAGCCCAGATGTTCATTTTCTTCCAGAGAACATATGGAAGACCCAGGATGAAATAGATACACTTTATGAAAATCTACAGAGCATGGCTGAGGTATAGTATCCCCACCAGTGGGATAGTCAAGTCCATAAGCAATGCGAAGTGAGGTTAAGTGCTGTGCTGGCTTCTGCTTTTCAGTTTAATAATGTGCTTCAATCCTGTGAAGTCCTGTGGGACTTCAAGGCTTGAGATTATCATTGGAGTTTTGTATCAAAACACAATTTATACTGGCAAACTTCCTATTTACGTTCTAGTCTTTTTACTTTATGAAGAGTGGATTCTTTTGTGTAATTTCCACACCCCCCACCCCCCAGTGTTTGCTTGCTGCAGCTCCTAAATCTTTGGGCTCTCTTACCTGCTACCAGAAAAAAATAAATTACCATAATCTATATTCTCCATTTATTACTTTTCACTCTCACCTGCTGCAATCCTGCCCTAAAACCCAACAAAAACATGTCATTTTACATATTCCTGAGATTACTGAGGTAAATCTTCAGTCAGCAGTAGTAAGCAGCACAGCAGCCTTGCTGTCTGTCAGGGGCTAAGCACTCTCCAACTGCTTCTTTTAGGCTTTTAAACCACTGTCGCTCTGGGAAGAAGTATTGTGATCTTAAGGTAACATGTTCTGTTCTCTTTCAGCAGTGTCTGGCAAAACTACTAAGCTACCACCTGTGTATTGTAGTTTAAATGCAAGGGTTTTATTTTTTTTCTTCAAACAGCAAGGAGTTATTACAACAATACTTAAGTCTTCACCTGTTTCACAGGACAGAAAAAAGGCTCTGGAGGACATGATTGGATATTACCGCTTCTGTAGCTCTTGCAAAGAATTTCAGTCATGGATGAAAGAGAAAGAGAACATTTTCCGGACTCTTCAGCCTCAAGCAGACAATGTGGAGGTCATGCAGCAGAAATATCAGGTACCTCTTTACCCTACTCACAGATGACATCTTTTAAATCAGATTGATCTTGGGAGAATAGATGAAGTTGAGAAATGAAGTTTTGAGAGTCCATTAATTCACTTCAACTTACAGAGTCATGCATAGGTCAGATAATTCTTTTGTATAAAATATACCAAGCTTATTGAAGCTGATGTAATATGTCCCTTTAACTTCTCCCATCAACACAGTATCCTGTGGAAATATCATGGTACAAAAGGACTCTTTTTGTCATTTGTCGTATGCCACTTGAATAAAAATGCCAGATGATGAAAAAATCCTGCAGTGCACTTGCATCCCGGTGGAGTGGCACATACGTGCACAGGCATAGCGTGCACACCAGGTGAGGTTAGGAAGGCTATAGGGGAACTACATGCACAGGTGTGTATGGTGGCCAGTAGACATGTAAATGGAGAAGCCAACTCTGAAAGTCAGACATAAGTGGATATGATGGATTATTGAGAATCGTGTCCACAGAAATGGAAAAACCTCAAGTTCTGCATTCTTGTGTATTTTCTGTTTTAGAGCTTTTTAATGGAACTGGCTGCAGGCAAAAGCCAGCTGGGAGATATTGAAAACTTAGCTGTTAAATATGGAAAGATCAGTATCAGCAAATATTCTGAGATCCAGATCTGGCTGGAAGAGATCAACATCAGGTAAAGGTGCTACTGATAAAACAGAGGATTATCTCATGGGGGCAATTGGAGAGCTGACCTTTCACACCCAATCTAGACTACACTGAAAGTTTACCCATCTGACAGATTTTTAACTCCCAGAATAGGCCTGAGGGGAGGTTTTTTGTGTGGCTGAGGTTTGCTGTATTCAAGGGCAGCTGTTGCCACCAGACAGAGACTGGTGCAAAGGGGCAGGGGCTGCTCCCTGGGGCCTGGGCTGGGCCCCACAGCTGGGGCCTGTCCCACTGCCCCAGCCAGGGAAAAGGGCAGGTGGGAGGGCAGCCCGTAGCCCCCATGGCCTGACCAGTCTGCGGTGAGGGCCAAGGGCTGCAACCTGGCCGGGAAGCCCATTTTTGGTGTGAGACCTGGGCCTGGGCCAGGCTGTGAAGGCGCAGTGAAGGTCGTCTGCTCCCTTTGGGATGGGGAGCCGGCATGGGCAGAGGGGCCTTAGCGTGCAGGGCCTGTCCCACAGGGAGGCGAGCAGGGCAGGCCTGAGATGGCAGCCAAGGCCAGAGTTAAGTCCCAGTCCTCAGGGCTGCCTGGCAGACTATCCCCACTGTCACCAGTGGGAAGGGGCGGCCCTCAGCTGCACTGGCTCTAGGCTGGGCCTGAGGCTCGTGTCATGCCTCCAGGACTGGGGGGTGCTTCTACCCCTGACACTGAGGCACTTAAACTGCAGCAATTCGTGTATGTGTGTTAAAGCACAATGTGAATCCACCCCCAGGTGGCAGCGATGGATTCAGAGCAGTTCTCTCTGTATTGCACTGCAGCAGCTGATTTGGTTACTTGAACATCAGGGTGAGGGTGCCTTTCACAAATATTGAAAGGAACATCAAATCCTGTTTGACTTCACAAAGTATGTTTAGTACCTGTTGTGTATGTACTCGTGGCACCACACCACCCAGCTGGAACTAAGAGGCACAGCTGGGACCTGATTTTGACTACTGTTGTTTATTGGCATCATGTCCAGTGTGTTCTGGTCACCTGAGCAGGGTCCCCTTGCTTGAGATGGCACTGGGATGAACTTTTGAGGTTGCAGGGGTGTGCTACTGTTCACCCTTTCGGCCCACTTAAGTCTTGATGAAATCTTCATACAGGACTTTTTCTGAATAGAAAAGGGATATAGCTCATGTATAATGAAGGCTGTAAATGGAATCTGCTCTCTAGGTAAAGGTGAGTTTTGGGGTAGTGGCTGAGGCTAGATGCAAGTAATTGGGTTATCTCTCTCCAAGGTGGCAACACATGGAAACTCTGAAGGATGAGAAGGGCTCTGAGCTGATTGGAGTGGCTGATGTGAGGACATTTCTTCAGGACTGTCAGAGCATAGGAGTACTACTGCAAGACAAGATGGTCCAACTCAGGGATCTGGAACCAGGGAACTCACCTGCTGGGCTGGAGTCAGACAAGCGCAAACTGTTTACAGTTGAGAGAGAGGTCCTGGTGATAGAGAGGAAAATTGAATACTTGAGGAGTGTTGCAAAATCGTAAGGAATCTGCTTTTTGCTTCTATAGTCTTTGCTAGTTCTCTAAGGTAATGTAAGTTATGGCTGTAAAAAGAATGAGCAGCTCTGTGAAGTTTCTCTTGAAGTTTCTCTTTCTAGCAACCTGAAGAACTCATTTGCCTGCTGGATTGAGATCATGTTGCTTGAGTACGGTTGGGTGATTGGTGAAGTGATTGCTTCCGAACTTCACTGTTGTAGGAGGATAAATGCTACAGGATGTTTGTGGCTCTAACAAGTTATCTCTACTAATGGGAGTTACTTCCACATTTTGATACCCTAGGTATCATTTAGGTCCTGAAAGAGGGTAACCAGGGGAAGCAAGGACGAAGGAAGAAAGATAGCAGAAAATTGTGCACAGGAGTTTGAATTTGAAATATGAATTTAAAGTTTTTAATTTCTTTAAGCTTTCTGTACATTCACAATGAGAATGATTCATTAAACCACAACAGTGTTACCGGAGTCTTTCACAGGGATGCACTTTCTACAGTACACCACATTCACACCAATATTTCTTGCTAGTGTGGAGTATTTGTTGCCTTAGCTGACTTTCTTTTTAATGGAAGTGTAAATATCCAAATCCATTCCTTTTAAAGAATATTGGTTCAAGCTCGAAATGCCTGAAATGTTCATCTATTTGAATGTATTTTATTTCCTCTTGTAGGATTAAGGACACCAACCCTGCAGAGAGCAAGGCCATCACTGAGCAGGTGGAGTACATGGAGAGGCTTCTGGCAAAGCTCAAGCTGGAGACCCAAAAGAAGCGGAACATTCTGCAGTGGACCCAAAATCAACAGTCCTTCCTGCAAGACAGCCGTAGGCTCCTGCTGTGGGCAGAAGGCATTCGGGAGAAACTGAGCAGTGAAGAAATGGGTGTGGACGTGGCTTCTGCAGAGCAATTACTGAAGGAACATCAGGACCTGCTGAAAGAAATTAGGTCCCAGAAAGAAAGGTAGAGAGATTCTGTCAGGGTGGGCAGAGTGGGGTGATGAGACAACAGTACTGTGAAGATGAAACATGTCTATTGTGTACATAAGTTGTGTATGAAAGTGATGCTGAGAGTTTATTCAAATGCTCTTGAAACTTAGTGTCAAGAGGAGACTGCAGAACACAAAATCCAGTTAGCTTTTGCATACTTACCCTGATGGCTGACCGAGGGGAAAGGAGGAGCTGTATATTTGGAGTAGTATTCCACAAGCTCTCCTGACACTCAGATAGTGCCACCTGCACTTTATTTCAGTTTCCCCAGTCCTTTCTTTCTCAGGCCTTATGCTTCCAGTTGCCATCATCTTCAGTGCTCCTTCTGCACTGTTATGAAGTTCCAGATACTGAGTTGGCCCTCCTCTCCCTTCTAATGGGAAAGCCTGCTTGTTTGGGCTTTCAAACCAGATGGAGAAATCTCACCTACTGCCTCCGGCATGTATCCCTGAACAACCAACCAGCTGCACTTTGTAGTGCGCAACCATGGCTAGCAGAAAAAGAGTGAAAGGGAGGGAGGGAAGCTTAATGTCTAGGCACTGCCAAGAGAGCAAAGAGCTGTGATGAAAGAGAATTCATATATACCCTTATGCAGTGAGGTCTCGCTTTTCTTTTTGACTCTGGGAAGATTTGTGCAGCTGGAAGAGCTAGGGCGCAAAGTAGTCCACGAACAACCCAGTAATGGCAGGACCGTAGATGTCTACCAGTCCATGGAGAGGCTTGCCAAGGAGAACAAAGAGCTGGAAAAAATGTGGGAACAGCGACGGAAAAAGCTGCAGGACGGCCTGGAATTGCAGAAGTTTAATAGGGAGGGAGACCGTATCAATGCAGCCCTTTCTGGCCATGAGGCTTTCCTCCGGGGAGATGACCTTGGGGTACGTACAGCAGCTGATTTTGTTTTCTCCTACTTTGTAGCCCTATCCAGGGAGTAGCAACCATTTTCTTAGTTAGATCAGTTTCTTAATTCTTATGGCCATGGCATTTTAATACTTTGAAACTAGACTTCAAGTTTCTTATTAATGTTCTTATGTTCTTACTCAATGAGAATGAAGTTCACTGTCTCTCAAAAAAAAAAATCTTAAAAACAGCTAGAGTTGTGATTTGTTGCTGTGTTTGTACATGTCAGATGGTTTATATAAAATTAACAACTCAGTTTGGTGGCTAAGCATCAAAAAAAAAGGCTTCGGCTTGACCATAACTAATTTTTGTGTGTGTGTGAAGTAAAAACCTGACTTTAAAAAAATAAAGCCTTTTCTTTTCATTGAGTATTTTAAGAAAATTAAAGCAAACGAAGGGAAAAAACAAATGCAGGCACTATTCACAAGATCAGTGAAGGTGGAGGCTGTGGTATCTCATCACCTTTTATGTTTTAGGCTGAAACAGAAACCTCAATACTTTTGTGTTAGCTTAGTGTAATAAAGTTTTACTTAGTTACAGCCTTTCGTATTGCACGTACCTAGATGTGCCAGAGTGCTGGCATAAATTCAGAATGCAGATTTTCTTAAAAGGTGAAAATGGAACCGTAATGGAAACATAAAACTGAAGAACCAGATACAATACAAACCTAAACACCTGCTGCTTGTTTGCAGCCCTGAACATCCTTAGGCATATGCTAAATGTACACTATATCTCCTGCCTGAAAGGGAAGGGGGAAAATAAGGTCCAAATTTTTTTTTGTTGCTACAGAAACAACATGTGACCAAGAAAAAACTTGATCAAATTTTCTTCCTTAAATGCAGGACCACGTAGATGCTGTTCGAAGCCTGCTGAAGCAACATCAGGAATTTGAACAACTGCTGATGGCACTGAAGAGAAGAGTTGAAGCACTTAATGAAAATGGCGTGAACCTAACAGAGAGCAGGCACTTTGCATCTCATGTGTGAGTCCAAACTCCTTCCTTTTTTATTTAGCTTTAATAAACAATCCAGTGCGATTAGGGTGAGACGAAAAACTTTCTCTGAGCCAGGATTTAGCTGACCTCCAAGATGTGATCTGCTAGGGGGGGGATTTTTTTTCCAAAAAATACAGACTTCCTGTGCTCTCAGGACAAATAAGTAAAATGCTTTAGGTTAGAAGTGGCATTTGACAGAATGCTAGAATAATTTGTCTTGTATCATAAATTATATACAATGTTAAAACTTCTTTAATGTAAACTCATTACATGCTTACATAAAACAAATATTCCTTCATTTATTGATATCACATATTAGAATTATGTTTGCTGTTAAAAAGTTACAGCAGACTTCACAAGGAAATAACTCATCAGAAGCAGCTCCTTCATGGCTTTGTTGAAGCTGAACTGTCATCTCTAATTCCTTTACTGTGCTAGAGCCACTATGATCTAGTAAGGGGACCTCTGCATAAACAAGAATTAGAAATATAGGGTCAGAATGGACCTCTTGGGTCGAAAAGACTATGTTCTTGTGATCACAATCATAACATCTGGAAAATTCCCTCTACAAATTTATAAAACTGCTCCTAAAATCTGATTTCTTGCCAGCACTACTACCATTAAAAGGCCATTCCAGAGCCTCATCACACTTACATCACAGAGAAAATTATTAGTTAAGGTGGAATATTTGGGAAAGAGAAAGGTCTGGCTCTTTTAGTCACACATACATGACTGCAATTCACTAATGTAACACAGCCATACAAGAGTAAAATCTAGAGCAGCTGGCAAAAAATAGCTGCTTTCCAGATGAGCCCAGGGTGGTCATGGGACAGGGCTGTATATCCCTTCATACTCTCAATAGAGGTTTTGAACTAGATTCCATTTATATCATAGTCATGACTACAGTACAACCAAGGGGAACCAATACGACTAGTACATTGAACTTCCTGTTTTTCTTGGTAGTATTGAAGAGAGAATGGTCACTCTCCAACGAAGGTGGGAGCGGCTGATACAAAGCAATACCAAGAGAAAACAGAGGTTGTTGGATTCCCTGCAGCTGCAGGTAAAAGGACTGATACTGCCAATTTGGTCAGGCATGTGTGAAATAATTTTACCCTTTCTTTTAATATGGGACAAATCTCAAACTGCTGAGCATTCCTACTGCAGCTTACTTTCTCTTTGGCTGTAAGACAGAGAATTTCACTTTCCAGGGAGCAAGTGATGCATTGGTGATAACTGTTACAAAGCCATAACCATAGCAAAATACCAAAACAAAAATGGAGATGAATGAAAAAATCAACAGAATATTTTGTCTACTGGATAAGTTTATTCTGCTCTTTACTTATTATTGTTCTGGGCCTTAATAATTTGTCACAGTTACTTACAGTAACTGTACTTTTGGCACCAAATTTACCTTCCAGTGCTGAGATACAAACTTATACTGGAGGATTGGACCACTTATGGTTAAAATAGTCTGTCAAAAATGCAAGCCTTCACTGACAATTAAAGGCAACAGATTAGTAAATGTAGTAATAAAGGGACTAGGAGATATTACTTGTCAATGGTTCAAGATCATACCTCTTCAATTAAGAGTGTTGATTATGTAGAACAACTTCAATATGAAAATATATCACATTTCCTAACTGTTAGAAAAAAAAAAAAATCAGGGCTTGATCCTAACAGCAAGGACACATCGCAAACCCTTACAGAATCGGAAGTTAAATCAATTTAATCCTGTTTGTTTCTGTAAGGAGTTTAATCGTGATGCTGCTGAGCTTTTGATATGGATAGAAGAGAAGTACAAGATTGCATCAGATGAATCCTATCGTGATCCAACAAATGTTCTACGCAAACTGAAGTGGCATGAGGCTGCTGAGAAGGAAATGATGGCTAATGAGGAGCACTTTGCGACACTGATAAAGGTAATGGCAGTTTCAGAGCTAAGACTTCCATCTTGCCCAAACTTCAGAGATGCTGAGCTGCTCAAAAAAAATGATGTGCTGTGTTTCTCCAGAAGGGAAATCAGCTGATTCAAGACAAACATTATGCTGCAGTTTCTATCCAGGAGAAGATGTCAGAGCTTCAAAAGAAGTGGAAGGAATTGTATGGCAAAATGATAGAGCGAGGTGACAAGCTGAGACAAGCTGGGCAGCAAGAACAGCTCATGGAACTGCTCCAGGTCAGGAGGTGATGGGGAACAGAGGGGAGGCATGGCCTAGGAGCCTGGTTCTTCTGTTGTGTGGTCCTCACAAAAAAAGAACAGAATACCATCCAGATAAAAGTGTATTTTAAGGTGTCCATTTTGTCTACAGTCTCAGGAGAGAAAACCCAATGTAACACTGACCAGGCTCACTCCAAAGCTATGAGCAGGTCAACAGTGCCAGCGCAGCACCAAGACACAAAGCTGTTGAACTCATGCTTTGCACTGCATCTGTGTGGCCATCCTGTACTGGAAAGACAATCAAAACTCTCTGTATAGGTCAATGCTGTGCATAACTGCTTGCTTGGGGTCAGTTTGGGGGTTGGAAGCATGGCACTATATTAAATACATTGTCATCCAGGCAAATTGTATAAGAGGAACAATGTGCTGTGAAGCTGTTTCAATACCAGTATGTCATGGAACTGCTGTTGTGTTGTAGCTACAATCTGAAGCCTTTGAAGATTGTTTTGTTTTATGTCACCGAAGATAGCTCAAAGAGACTGTTTTTAATGACGTGCTTTAGTGTCTCAGAGAGAAGAGTACTCCAAAACAGGGCGAAAAACAAAATATTCCCAGGAGTTGCTTCTTAGAGACACCTGGCCATCACATTACCATGAAAGGACACATGGATTTAAACATTGTGTCCAGAAAATGGTCGTGGGAGGGGCTGAGTGAGAGAAAATTATGTTGAAAGGTCAGTACGAGTGTGCTGTAATCTTTCGTGGCAGGATGCCAAAAAGAAGATAGAGAAAATTGAGAAAGTTCTTCAGGAATGTGAGACAGGCCATGATTTGCGCTCCAGCCGTGATCTACTCAAGAAGCACAGACAGCTGGAAAATGAGATGCAAGAGCTGGCAGAGAAAATGAACTCTATTGTGTCTCATGCAAGGAAAATGGCTACCAATCACTTTAACTCCCAGAGGATTCTGGATGAAACACAGAAATATCTGAAAAGGTGAGGTGTCACTCTGTTTTTGACCACCCCTTGTGACAAATAGTATTTTTTGTTCTACCTTCTAGAAAATGTCTTTTTGTTTACTGAGTTTAACTCATATTCAGGAATGATTTCTCTCCCAGTTGTACCACAACTGTGCTTTGATCTGCACCTACACAGCTGCCTGTTGACCATGCCTCAACCTTAATTACTGGACCTTGCTCCTTGCCTGTTGCCCTCCACCTCTAGTCCTTTGCTTATCTATAGGTCTTCCACTGCTTTCTAAGAGGTGCAGTGATCCAGCATTTAATACTGTCTAGTTCCTTAAAACATCACAGGACAAGCCTATGACTTCAAAAGTGTAAATCACTTTTCCTCTGCTTATGTTTAGTGTTATCATATAAGTCTACTTGCCAAAAGTAGCCTTCTGGAGAATGGATTCTTTTATGTGCAGCCAGCACATTGAAATTTAATTGCAAAGAAGTGTCCAGTGTTTTCTAATCTTCACAGTGGTATCATAGCCCAATTTCCTTGGCAGAATCAGGATAAAGCTTTGTTTTAACATATATTTAATGGATGATCCCTAGGTTTGAGTCTTTGCAAGCGCCTCTTGATGAGAGGCGTAAGTTGCTGGAAGCTGCAGTGGATCTCTATGAGTTCTACCATTATCATGACATGGAACTGAACTGGATTAATGAGCGATTGCCTATTGCCCATTCCACCAACCGTGGGAAGTCCTTGGATGTGGCTCAAAGCCTGTTGCAAAAACACAAGGTAACTTGTTTAATCAACTGTGTTATATTGGCACATTGCATTTCACCTCAGCTTGCAAACCAGCACCTGCACAGTTCTCCTTTACCTTCAGGAAGGCTATTGCAAGCAAAATGTATTGCCACACTTTCAACGAGTACATTCACTGATTCCAGCACTGGCCCAGCTAAAATGATTCCAGTGGATTGAGACAAAACAGCAACGTGG
Organism: Aviceda cuculoides; assembly: GCA_035590195.1. NCBI lineage: Eukaryota > Metazoa > Chordata > Aves > Accipitriformes > Accipitridae > Aviceda > Aviceda cuculoides. Next base: position 19,067,438 of record JAVJGG010000032.1, read on the forward strand.
TGATGATTTTCAGACCAAACATGAAATTCCTATGGAAACTGCAAAATTTGTCATATATTGCATTATTATTATTATTATTATTATTATTAGTTTTGTAGCTCTTCCCATTAAAAGTGGCTAAAAAGCTAGTGTACCTCACACTAAATAGAAAAAAATGAGGGTTTTGCTTTGTGGGTTGATCTAGGTTGAATATTTTGACTGTCACATGCTCATCCTATTTTAGTTCTATGCTTACTGCTTCATTATACATGCAGTCTTGAGATATTGCATCTTAGATCCTCTAGGAAAGCATAAAACAGCCATTTAATGTTTATTTTAGTTCTGTACTGCTTGTAAAATGGTTTGAACAAGCCACAGTCAATATATTTATAAAGACAAGTTAACACTGATTTCTGGAGAGTTTGATTCTTTGTAGCAGTTCCTCACAGCTAGAAGGGCACCTTAGAGCTGCCCCGCACCACAGGCAACACTGGATTTTGCAGCACCTGGATTGCAAGTTCCATGAGAAGGGTTGTAAGACCAGTAGGGAAGCTTTATGCAGCAGGAGTCTAATGATTTTCATGGTGCCATTGTCAATGTCTCTCTTCCCATCATCCTCCAGCCCATTCATCTTCTGGGATATTTTATTTTCCCATCAGCAGCTCAACACTCTTTTCTGAATCCCCTAGCTTTGTGTCTCATCCCTTGGCCTGCTCCATCTCCCAAATTTCCCTGGCTGCTGGGCAGGGGAAGGGGCAGGTGCATGGTAAGGAGAAGGGGTAGGATCAGGCCAGACAACCAGGCTGAGGACTTCAGTGAATAATGCTGAGGGTGTGGGGAAGTTAAGCGATGTCTGCTGCCACCTTACAGACTCTCATCTCCTCCCTCAATGGCAGCACCAAGAGCAGAACATTATACAAGTGGGGCGGGGACCAGCGGCTGAGGCTGCAGCTGTTCTAGAAACAGACAGTCCTTGTGTCCACTGGCTATATTCTGCCCTACATCACCATCTCCCAGTTTTGTTTAGGACTGAGAGCACATAGAATTTCTTTGTCCTCACATACCCTTCCTTTATTCCTATTTTTTCTTTTATCTCATTCCCAGGAACTACAGGCAGAAGTGAATGCCCACAAACAGCAAGTCCAGCGGGTCCTGGATAAAGGAAAGACAATGGTTGTAGGCCAGCACCCATCAGCTCAGAAAATCAGTGAGAAATGCCAGGAGCTTGTGACTGCCTGGCAGGGCTTGGAGAAGGCCTGTGAAGAAAGGATGAAGCAGCTGCAGCACTCAGTTGGCTTCCAGGAGGTACAAGTTACAGCAAAGTGCTTACACAGCAGCTTCTTCAGACAAACAAGAGGACAAAAGTTTTAAAGTGAATAACAAAACAGCTTTGCTAGGACTGGTATTCACTTCAGTTGCTCGAGGCCAGACTCATGGGAATAGAGGGCTGGGTTGCATAGCTGAATGCAGCCCCCAGTCTAGACCTGCTGCTCTAGAGGTTTGCCTTGGACTCTGTACTCGTCCCTTATGGTTGTGTGTAGAACACACATTTCTCCTAGTAGTAGCTCCTTTCTCAATACCTTTATACAGCCTCAGGCTTTGACCTAAGTAATGCAATGGATCTTGAACTGGTCCTTCATACTTGAGAATTATGACAAGGAAAACAGACAAGAAGGGATCTCTTGTGCCATCCAATCCTTAACTGTTCCAGGCACCAATGTTCCAGGCAACAAAATGGTACTGAGAAACTGATAACACTCTTTCAGTTAGGACTTTTGACCCTATTATATTCAACAGGACACTGGACCTTTATGTTTAGACTGTTTAAATAAAAAAATTGCATGCAAATATTTATCTCAATAACCCAGTTTTTCTGTCGTCAGTGTGTCATACAGGAGTGCAGTTATTCAGATAACACATGCAGTTTTGTAGACATAAACAGCATTTGCACAGAGTTCACGGACCCACCTAAAGTATGTTCCCTGGAGAATTTGATCATCTGGCTCTCATTTCGTCCATCTGTAAAAATAGCTGTCCATACTATAGGCTTTATGAAGCCTGATTTGTATAGGTGATTTGAACTCAGGAAGGGGAAGGAGAAGTACCACGCTGATATTACACAGTTAGCCTCTACCCTGAGTGAATAAGGTAAAGGAAGAGTCAAGTAAGGATAGTGATGTGAAGAAAGAAAAGTGAGACAACCTGAAACTTACTGCCAGAGCCTTGAAACCTGGAGAATACCTTAGTTATCCTGCACTGAAGTCTTCCATCTGTGGCCTCCTTCACCTTTGTATGATTTGACAGAACAGTGTGGAATAGGAGTTCTTAGGATTAAATATTCTTTATTTTTTATTTATTAAAACATCACAGTACATCTTACAGTGCACCCCCCATTTAGAATTTATTAGGTCAAAAAAATAACATGAGTATTTTGAAAATTGAGGTAGAAACTAATTTGCTTTCCCTTTAACTGATAGTTTTTAATGAACACTTCAGACCTGGAGGCTTGGATAGCAGAAAAACATCCACTTGTGACAAGCAAGGACTATGGTAAGGATGAAGCTGGAACACTGAAACTCCTCAAGAAACATAAGGTATTTCTCTGCTTAAATTCTGTACACTGGCCTGATCTTCTTGTTTGTCTGCAGTTGTAAAATTTTCTATCTATCTCATTGGTACTTAGAGTGTCCAAGATATTTCACATTGATATATGTCTACATGTGAACGGACTGATAGAAGAGATCAATGCAGCTTACTAATATGGCTGGAAAAAAAATGTAGTTTGAGGAAAAATGAGAATGGTAAATATTCTCATCTTATTTTTCTGAGGCCAAAACTGACTATGATCTGATATCTGCTTTTCAGTCTCAACAAATGCATGCAGAAGCCTTTTTCATTTTTTCCTAAAATAAAAAATACTGATAGAGTATTATTCCAGGCATACTTTTCTCTGCCTAATAATGTATCAGGAATTTCTACTTGTCTTTAGTCACCTAATTTGTTTGAATTTATGTACACTTTTTTCCAAAAAATGTTGCTAGAAAACAATCTAAAATTATGAAGTCTTGGAAATGTCACATGCTTCCAGAAATTTTTCTCCTCTTCTAATTTCTCAATAATTACACCATAGGCTGGTGTAAAAGTTCAAACAGTGGATATCTTGGACAACTGTCTCTCACTCCTCTCTTCCAGGCGCTGGAGCATGAGATTGCAATTTACCAAAATTTTATGAAAGAACTGAGTGAAAGTGCCCAAACTCTTCCTGTTGTGGGCTCCATCCAGTATGTTGAGGTTGATGCACCAAAGGAACAAGTTAATTCAAGACTCCAGGAGCTGCAGGAACTAGCAGCAGCAAGGTATAAACTAAAACTGCCCCTTGGATCCTAGGTTTAATTCAAAGCCCACTCACATCAATAAAGGATATCTCCCAGTGCCTCACTGGAATTTAGATCATATCCATTATCTCCTCTTTCTTCAACTGTATGTAGGAAATTGCTTGCTTCTGTATTAGAAATGTGCACCTATGAGCTTTTCACTATTGCTAAGCAAGAACTCTACATTTTATTCAGGGAGTTTAACTGCATATTAAGCATTTGAAGCCCCCAGATTTACCCTTCATCATCCTCCCTTAAAGGTACTTGAGGTGCCGTATTCTGACTTGTCTTTGTGGTATTTGGAATCTGCTATCAAAAGGAAAAAAATTGTTTTAAAAGATTTACTTAACATTGCTTGAAAATTACTTAATTCATTACATAGCAGAAGGGAGAAATTACAGTTACACTTGTCTTTATGCCCAGTGGCTGTGCTAGTATAGGAAGGGTTTTATGCTTGAATGAGTGATTTACTTCTCATTTCACTTCCTTTCTGTTATTGTTACTGTAAGATGTTTACAACAGGACAGTTTGCTTGTACCACAGAGTTTTTAAACACTTCTGGTTTGTTGTTGGGAAGGAACAAATGTCTGAAAAGTTTAGGTTTTTCCTCCACAAAAATTTCACTCAGAAAAGGAATGGGGCTCTGCAAACAGAATAACAAATAAATGAGTCTGAATACTAGAATAATTAAGCCTAGAGGAAATGCTGATATTTTACCTTTTGTTTCCATTCTTGTTTACAATTAAAAAAGTAACAGCATCAATAGAAAATCCTGTGAATGAAAAGTTCAGGAAAAGAAATAGTCAGTCCAGAAATATCAAAACATTTGTGTGTGTTGAACACAGAAATGTTTTGTGTTCATTCATGCCTAATGTTAACCTGGGTCTCATGGTGCCTTATTGGTGCTTTGGTTTGTACCTCTGATCTGCATTCTCCTTGGAGGGCTGGACTCTCTCAGCAGGCTACATCCCTTGTGATGAGCATTTGTGATTAAACAGGGAAGCCGGTTCATCTTTCCTGAAATGTTTGCACAATTGCCAGGCAGTGTTAGCAGGTGGAAACTTGATATTTTTTTTACCGTGGAAGGCCTGTAACATGTCAGGCTGTATTAGAAGATGCTCTAGACAATCAGAAATACGCAGCGGGTTGCAGCAATTTTGCTGAACAGGCAATATGAGCAGAATAGCATAAAATGGCTTTCAGAGCATTGCCTTCCTGATGCACCATCCTGTTAGAAAGATTTCTTTTTTGTTTTCATAAGTACTACAATTATCTTTAGAAAGACAGATAAGGACATATCTGGAAAAAAATGAAGGGTATTCTCATGAGAAGGAAAAAAAAAAAACCAGACCACAAGAAAAAAAAACCAAACCACCAGGGAGAGAGCTCAGCTAGACACAGTGCTTTTCTGGGAAACTCAGCCAATGAGTTTGACCTGGCTGACAGCTGTCATCCTACAAACATAATTTCCAATCTTGAGAAATAAAGTCAGTTCTTTCATTAAAGAGAATGAGTCTTGATGGTGAGAGGTTTGGGAGATTAATACAAAGAAAGTTACTGATTGCCCTCCTCTTATATTCCCTTGGTCTAATTGTATTGTCTTGTCTCCTTCCCCCAACAGAGGGAAGAAGCTGGATGAGACTCTTGTCTTGCATGAGTTTCTACGAGAATATGAAGATCTACAAGACTGGATTACTCAGCAGAAACAAACAGCCAGCTCTGAAGACTATGGAAATGATTATGAACATATCTTGGTGAGTTTTTTGAGTAACAAATCAATAAAACTGTATGTAGTGAGACTGTAAACAGATTCTAAGGTTGTCCTTGAAAACTTATAAGACAGAGTAAGAAATAAGTATAAATAAGTAGTAGACGGGAAGAGAAAAGGGTGAAGATTGGGTGGAAAGCATTGACTTGTTCTGACAGGCAGGCAGCATTGCCATGGAGGCTGAGCTGCGTGAAACAACTGCATGCCAGGATGTCTACACATTCAGAGAGCAACTCCTTTCTATTTTTAATAACCAGATAATTCAGTGTGGTGTTCATTAAGGATTTTTTTCATCACAAATGCTGGTGTACAGACATCTACAGCTATACCTCTTCGCACAGCACAGAAACTAATCTAATGTCAGCCTGTTAGAAATCAATAGCCATTCAGAATCCTCATTTTTATAATTTATTTCAAAATATCTTGTGTCCTAAATCTTAAAATCAGACTACATTGTCCAATTATAGTACTGAATACACATTCGCATTCATGAAATGCAAACATATAATTTAATAATTTAACTTCATTGTACATTGAATTTTTGTTTTTATCCCTGGTAATGTTTCTGCCTCCCATCTGCATCACAAACCTCATGTTTTGCTAATAGTTTGTAGGTCCTCATGGACTTTGGAGGTAAAATCCAGTCATTCTCTGAATTTTCTCCATCTCCAAATATGATCGGTTTATTACCTGTCTTTTGGGTGTGTTCTGATAGCTGAGCAGGTACGTTTGTGAAAAGAGACCACTCAAAATGCCTTTTTTGTTATTGTTGTTTTTCCTTCAAAAGCAACTTTGTGCTAAATATGACACATTCCAACACCAGTTGGAAGCAGCTGGGAAAAGAGTTGTGGCTTGCCAGCAGCTGGCAGACAACTTGCTGAACTGTGGGCATTCTGAGTCCCGGGAAATTCGACAGAAGCAGAAGGAGCTAAGGTAGGAGACTTGTGTTATCTCTGTAATGCTTTGTCCTTTCAATTCACTCTTGAAGAGGAGGAAGTGAGAAGGAATTGGAAAAGGATAAGGCATGTCCTCCCAATTCTCTAATTGCAAAATATGCGGTTTGCTCACTGATACAGAGCTGCTGCCATGCCTCATTTGAAAACAGATTACTATAAGCCAGACATTATCTGCTTGCTGATTTGGCTTCTTGTAAATTGCATCAGAGGTGCTTTACAAGTAAGGGGTGAGTGAATTTCCTTTGGTCTTTGAAACAGGATCACCTAACTGAAAGGCTAGGAGTTTAGTTGCTTCTTTATTGCTTCTGATATTTGAATTTGAATCCCATGACTGATCTGCAGAACATTAAGATGTTCTGAGATTTTTATGTCTGGCGTTGGTCCAAACTGGCTCAAAAGAGAAACATGAAGGAATAGTAGGGTCTGATTCAGTCCTCCCAAGTCCTGCATATAAAACCTGAAAAGCGTATTGGGAAGGGGCACCCTTATATAGGACCATCTATTTAAGTGCCTGGAGCAGAGAGGACATGGACAGAGTAGGGTGAGACACATGCTGCCCCTCAGAGAATCACTCCAACAGAATTTAATGGCAGGAATTAAAAACAAAGTAAGAGGAGGTCTTGTTTTCAGTCTCTCTTCAGATTGTTAATCTCCTTTACTCCTAGTTTAAGTGTTTTACATGGTTCTTTTCCCCATCCTCCCTTGCAGGAACTCCTGGGAGGAGCTGTTGGAAATCACCAGATTACGAGGTGAGCGCCTGAGAGATGCTGAGGAGATTCACAAGTGTTACCAAGATCTGACAGATGCTCTAGCCCATATTAAGGTAAAAAATAAGAGGAAAGTCTCACACAATACAAACTTCATTTCAGCTTAATTTGTGGAATATTCTTATGATTCTCAGTGTGCTTGCTGCTGACTTAAAAAAAAAAAACCTGAGTAAGAAACACGTGTGATTACTCAAAGTGTTAAAAAAAAAATAAACTCATAGGTAATCCTTAGATGCCCGACTGGTCATCTTACGAGATCTATTGGTGAAACCAGGTGCACCTAGAGTTGCTGATCTGTGGGAGAAGCTGAGAAGACCAGGGCTGCATATAGTAATTTTGTTTGCAGTCATCAGCCCTAAGAAACTGTTCACTGCCTCACTGTGGTGGTTCTGTGTACACCATTGTAGCTGTATGTGCTGAAGGAAAAACTGTCTTGTGAAAAAGGCATTTGTTTGGATTACAGTGATTGTTAGCCTGGAAGGCTGTCAGGCAATCATGTGACCTGCTGTGAAAAGTTGAGCCAAAAATCTTTTCCTCTCATTTCAGTGCACTGTACTGGCAATAATTTCAGACAGTCCCAGTGTGAAAACTGGGGGAAAAGTCCCAATGAAAATCTTCAGCCTTCTGTTTTATCTGAGCATCCTGAAGAATTTCACAGAGAAACCACATCCTTGCAGTAACGAGAGGTGTGGTTTCCCTAATGCAGATGTGTACAGGAGGCAGTGATCCAGCAGAACTTCCACTGTTTGCAAGGCAGCAGGGCTTCATTAGGTTATGTACAGAAGATTTTCTACTTGCTTGTGCTGGCAGAAGCTGCCCCGTTCAACTATGTTATTCCTGTTTTCTTTCCCTGTTGTGAATGGAAAGTCAAATTCATAATATTTCACCATATACCAGCTGGGGCTTTCAGAACCTGGTGTAATCTTTTATCTTCAATGATGAAGTAGTTAATTCTGTGTCAGGGACAAGTGATAGTTCAGAAACACTTCACAGACCAGCTGTTGGTTTATCCCCATGCTAAGTTTGGTCCAGGCAACCAGTACACACTTCTTGCATCACATCTTGTTAATAAGCTTCGCTACTGAGTGGGACAGTGATTCAGTTGTCTTGCCTATCCCTTACTGTGTACCCTGGTCAGATGTCTACCAGGGAAAGCCATTTCTTATAGGAACAGACTACTACAAGGTCTTGCTTAAGTCACCAACTCCAGTGCCATCATAGCATAGACAACTAAAACATGCATCTTCTTTTACAGCACCTTACCTAGATGCATTGTTGGTACCCCAAACCAGCCTGTGAATCTGTTACAGAAATGCAGTTCTCCAATGGTTAGAAATGTTCTGCTAATTTTCACCTAAATTGACCTGGAGCAAGTTTCTAATCATTTTAGTCCAGCAACGGTGGTGTCCTCCAGCTGAAGTTACTTTTCTTTTTGCTTGCTGTGTTCCCAGTGCATGTCTATGTAACAACTAAATCTCCTCAGAACCTTTGTTGAGCTAAATAAGTGTTTAAGTCTCCTTTTATGTGATGGTCTCTCCGTTTCTCTCATCTTTACAGTAATTTTTCCTGAGCATCTATAACTAAATTTTTATTTAAAGGTGGTTCACATGTAGACCACCTGTATCTCAAAGAATGGCCTAAAACTGTTGGTTGTTATTGCTACTTTAACAATTCACTATGTTACTGCAGTAGCTATTCAAGACTGATTCCCAACACAAAGCCTGCAAGACATTCTCCTGTATTGCCTGATCAAAGAAAGACTTGAAGATTCATCTCTCACAGTCTGGTTGGATAGTTTAATCTCTAAGATAATTAGAAGTGAGTTACTAGGAAAGATGTACTGGGACAGATTTTTCCGGCTTCTTTTTACCTGTCATAGTTGAGTAACCCAGGATGTCCTAACTGCAGTATGAGTTGCACTACACAAAATGACTAAAGTAGGCTCGTAATGTGTTTTGCTTGATGTAGAAAGTAGCGAAGCTTTTTCTGATTTCTTCCTTCTAGGAGAAATCCAAAAGTATTCCAGATGATGTTGCTAAGGACATGAGAGGTGTACAAACTCAGCTCCGGAACCATGTGGCCCTGGAGCATGAGCTCTCTGGGAATGAGCAGCAGGTAATGAAAGTCATTTGTGGTCTTTAATGTGTAGCCAAAATTCAAGTTTCCAAGACAATCATAGTAACAATTTAGTATTGTGAATGAAATTATTACAGGCTCTCTGTGAGAGCCTGGAAATCTCTAATAATCTTCCTTAGTCGTCTTCTGCTTTTTCAATATGTTCAAGGTCTGATGGCAGTGATAAAGTAGGTAATTTAAAACCTTACAAAAAAGGGACATACTATAACGAGCACTGACTGTTGAAGTGATTTACAGGGACAGTTTTGATCATTGTTTTTGAAAAGTATGATTATGCCAGGCTTTATAATGTGTTTACCACCTTCTTCAAAGTGTTCCAGGTGATTAGAAAGAAAAAATCCAGAATCTGTTCTATGTGCAGAGAAACTGAATATTCATTGAACATAAAAATGCAGTAATTGACTACAGAGGATTACAGAAAGAAGGATGAGGCATGAGTCTGGAATTTTCAACAAGTTTAGAGGGGTGGGAATTGGACTGTAAGAAAGAAGGATAGG
>JAVJGG010000032.1:19085188-19113541 GCA_035590195.1 Aviceda cuculoides
GTCAACCAGCACCCCCAGGTCCTTCTCTGCCGGGCAGCTTTCCAGCCACTCTTCCCCAAGCCTGTAGTGCTGCATGGGGTTGTTAATGGGTTGGAGTTTCTTCTTGCCCCTCAGTCATGAGTCCTGGTTGCGAAAGACTATATTACTCTTACATGAACGGGATTGCACCTGGCACTTTTGGTATTCCCCCAGCACATTCTGTACAGGTAAACTGTACTTCATATAATTCTTTATTCAGATGAATTTACCATTGACATATGCTGTGGTAGACTGCCACAAAAGGGGTGGGAGTTCATCACAGACTGGGTAAATTCACTTGGTAGGATCAGTCACAGTGCCTGCCTTCTACCACAAGTTTCTGCAGCCAAAGCAAAGCCTGAGCATGAAGACTGTGACCTTGAGGACTATGAAGGGAAAGATTCTACTATCACAATCTTTCTCTGGTAGTATTTTCTCAATGCACTTCCAAGGAGCCTGGCACTTAGTTGTTCTCACTGTGACTAAGTATTCAGAAGGTGGAACAGTAAAGTGTGGACACTTGGCTGTCCCTCCCAGCACCCCTTCGCACAGATGACATTTTATATTCAGGGAGAATGACAAGAAAATAAGGAGTTGGTGTCATCCATGCAGGTACAGGGAATGAGGGAGCTGCAGTAGTCACATGCTCTTACATTCCCTCTACCACCCTCTGCATCTGATTTTTTTATTTATTTTTTTTTTAAAAAGAACACTCAGGTTGAAAAGAACACTCTAGCTATGGAAAGAAGATTAATAAACTTTTTGTTTCTCATTTTTGCTTATATTTAATTCTCAGAAGATTACTGATTGAAGAACTGTTCCTTTTGTGAGAGGTCTGTGCATGTAAGAATTACAGCTGCATGCTCACAGAGTTACTGTTATGAAATAGAAAAATAGGTCATAGTGGTGAGACTGTATAGAAAAATATCTCTGACATTACAGTCAGTGACCAAGTATCTACCTGCGATATACCAGGGAAATTACAGAACGCCATGCATTTCTAAATTTGTACTCTGGATATCACAGTCAGCCATATGTCTCCTCCTTCACTGACACAGTCCCTACCATCACCAAGATACCACAATGCCTAGAAGAAACTGTTATGGATTAATGCTCAAATTTAATCCAGGAAATGTTTACGTGCTGTTAGGTGGGAAGAAGAGATGCTGAATTTGTTCATATCCAAGGATGCAAACAAACAGACCCTCAATGAGCTGTGAGCATTCAGGAGCTGTGAGCATTCTCACTACTCTGGATGTACCAATTAGGCCAATACTGTGAATAGGCTTGCTTTCAGGAATTACTAGCTTTCCTCCATCATAATGACTCACTCCTGTGTTGTCCATTGTTGTCATCTTGGTTTTAAGCTGACACTGAGCAAAAGTACCATGAAGAAAAGGCAACTACCCAGGAACATCAGCTTGCCTCGGAGCTAGAGTATTGGTGAAAGCACGTCTCAGCTGTACTTCACAAATTCCACTGCTACCTGCTCGTTTTAAATCATATTTTGCTGTCTTTAAGTCAGTTTTACTGATTTGAGACCTGGCAATGTTGGCGATCACCTCAAAGTCCTGAGTAATGTCAGTCCATAGTGAGTATAGATAGAGAGTGATGCAGGTTCAGCCTATTATGCTGCTGAGAAGACAGAGACTATATGTGTTTACACATGAAGTAAGCTCTGTCTTTGAAGAATTTATGGGATGAAATTACTAAAGAAAACAAACCATTTCAAGAAGAGGCTCATTTGCTGCCATTCATGGAAAAACAGGAAGGAATTTACTTTTTACTGGATTCTAGCCCTTCCTGAATATATGGTGCATCAGCCTGGCCCTGAATAGAAATGGCAACATTGTTTTGATTCCTCTACAGCTGGAATTCCTGTATTCCCAGAATACCCCCCATTGCTTTTGTTCTCTCATCTCTAAGTGGGATCATTCTTCAAATAGGTTATTCCTGTGCTGCAGGACTCCCATCTAAATGAGGGATAAATAGCAAGAACCACAAAGCTGCCTTTTGCAGCTGCCACCATCTGCCTTATGAATCAGTATATACAATTAGACAGTTAACTGAGATTTCTTAGTCACTATTTGTATTTTACTTCTCTGCATTTGAAGAACAATTGGAAGATGAATCTATTCCTTTTGGATGGAGCTCTATTACTACTATACAGAGTCAAAATGTGGCTGCATAGTGACACAGACTGCTCCCTAGGGAGACAGGCAGGATGGTAGGAAAGCAGTCCTTTCAAATGCATTTTCAAAAAATATTCAGCCAAGACATCAATTGAAGACTCTCAAACCACTTTCCCAATGGGAATGTTGTAATTTGCTGCTTTCAGAAAGGACAAAAGCAAACACACATTGGAAAAGATTTCCTCTCAGGCAAACAAATATAAGCAATCTCTCCACCCTTTGTGTTTCTCCTGACTTTTCTGTTTGAGGCAAAACTCAGTCATGTGCATTCCACTTTGCACATCTGCAAAATATGTGTGTAAGAAAGCTGCTTCTGCCATCCCATAATTTTTGGATCCTATTTTCCCAGTACTTCATATGTCTTAGACCAAGTCTCTCCCCTAGCAGCAAGGAACAGGGGAAGGAAGAAGGCAACAGAGGAATGCTTTAAACTAAGAACTACTACTGAGAACTGCTCTCTCATTCGCTGTCTGTGCCAGTGTGACAGGTTTGACTTTACGCCAGCATCTTATATTACATCCAAGTTACTTAAACCTTCGAAGGATTTCTGCAGAATTTGGTCTAGGATTGTTCTATGCTAAAGAAAATAGAGCACACGTGGAGAAAATTAGGCAAACACCTATCTTTTTAACTTTTTTTTTTTTATGAATTCAGTTGTGCCACTGCATGGAACCGTTGTAGGAAATTCTTCTAAGAACCGCGAACTGAGATCTTGCCATTCGGAGTGCAGACAAGCAACAGCTGAAAAAGAGAAAGAAGAAAAAAAAAAATCCTTTTTGCTTTGAGCAGAAGCAGTGTCCAGTATGCTCTGCTCCTTTCTAACCTTTTCACAGCAGCAGATGCATTGCTCAGGTTAGCTGCTTTCCTTTTTTTCACAGATGAAGTAACAACGAATTTGCAGGCTGTCTCTGGCACGCGTTTTTGGCTCCCTCCTACTCTGTCTGCAGTCTCACTGTCAGAACACTCAGGGAGCAGAGCCTCATGCTCCGTAATTTGTCTTCCTGCCCATCCCACACTCATATCACTTTGCAGACGTGACAGGCGGTGGTAGCAGTATTAGAAGAGCTGTGCGTTTTTATTTTGAATGTGGATTTTTTTAGTTTATGAATTTTTTTCCTGGAGAATGTTTATCCATCTCTCATTCCTTTGCTTCAGAGGAAGAATGGAAATTTCCAGTGCCAAAGGAAAAAGGATTAGGAGTTGGTTTTAAAAACAGGGGAAAGGCAAGCTTCTGTGGCTTTGGTTTTTGCATCGTTTAGGACTAAGCTTCAGAATGTCATGCAGGGACCATCGCTGCAAACTTTCATCTGCAACCTATGTCTCCACTGTGGAAGTGATGCTGTCTTCCAGCAGAATGACCCCACCTCCTCCTTTTGAATCTGCTGTGCGGGACAGGCCTTTTCAAAAGATGCCAACATCAGCATGGCATCCTCCCGCTGGTCAATCAGTTGCAGAGCTTCCTCCAGGAAATGCCAGCTCACCACCAAACGGTGTGTCTTCTGGAGCTTACTGTTCAAGGCTAGATGTTGTCCTGGCACACACAGACCAGAGGAAAGGTTTTGGGAGCACTAGTCACTGTGTCAATCCTGATGAGACATTCAAGTGTTCCAGTCCTCCCAGGGACCCTCGGGGCCATGGATATGAGGGTTCTGGCACTTGGTCAACATCTGCATCTTACAGGCAAAATCCAGAAAGAGAAAAAAGTGTTCATCGTATTTCTTCTGAAAAAACCAATCCCTTGAAGTTTGCTGTATCTTTGCCCCCTGATGTCCTTTCCTGCAAAGCTCCACCAAGCTGGACATCACGCCTAGATGTTGATCTGTCAGCTATTCCGTCTGTTTCTACAGTCTGCAGCAAAAATCTGCATGCACCCCTGGAACCTTGTGATTCTCTCCCACCCCAACAAGGCTGTAGCCAGTGCAATGTCCAAATGCCAGATCTCCATGCTTCAATGAAGCTTTACATTTCAACTTGCAGCTTGACGATAAAGCCTGTCCAAGCAGATTCCCATGGAAGCAGTCATGCTCATTCAAGTCTGCTCATGCCACAGTTAGAGAAGGTGCCTGAAACTCGGGGTGGTCTTCCGACAGGATCCCAGAAACCAAAACAAGGCTTCCCTTCAGGTGGGTCTCCAGGCCTTCAAATCACAAGATTTCATGTGACTTCCTCTAAGTATCCTGGCCTTCCCCAGCAGACCGTCTCCAGAGATATATGGCTGTCACCAGCTGTGCTGACTGGAAGAGGAAATCCAGCTAATGGGAATGAGGTCACGAGCAAGGATTTAAATCCAGAGCTGATTGTCTTTCAGAACCACCCTTCATCTAGGCCAGAGTTTAGGAAGACTCCATGTGATGGTCTAACACCTGCTCACCACAAGGTTTCCAAAATCACCCTGATACTTGCCACCCCTTGGACTGCTATGCCTATCCAGGTGGTAAGAGAATTTAGAAGAAGCCCAAGTCCAACGATCTTTATCAAAACACATGATTCAGATATAGCTGGTCCACCCTTTCACCCTGCGGAGATTGGGGCTGGCCTCTCTCTGTCAGTGAATCCAGTTTGCTGCTCAGGACTGCTTTCCAGACATTGGGCAAGATCTGGTTTGAGACCTCCCCAGGAAACATGTACTCTAAAAAGTGTATGCCCTGACAACCTTTTGACAAACATACCAGCTCACACCACATCTTCAACTCACAGAGGCACGGAGTGTCCTCACCACCTATCATGGTGTCCATCTATTGCTGTCAACATTGCATCCTTTGGATCTGGGAGGAGAGTGGTGAAGATTTCCATTCCATTCTAGGAACATTTGTGAACAGAAGTTTTAAGTTGTGTTAATCAAGCCATGTGGATTTCTTTTTGTATGCTTCATGTTATGTTTCCACTCTCTAGAGATGACTTATGGGACTGTCAGAAAGCTACTTGTGTTCTGCTGTCACCGAGGCTGCAGCTACAGCTTGATCCATCCTAAATGAAGTTGAGCCCTCTGATCTGATTGAGCACTTAACAAGTGTTTCATTTTAGCCATTAGAGTACTATTGTCAACATGACATGCTCAATGCTCTGCTTGTTTCTTACAGATTTTGCATGATTGGGTCATAGTGCTCAGCACTTTGAAGGTTCAATGCTTCAGAGCCAGGAACTGGTTTTCTTCTCTGCTAGTTGGTCTGGGACAAATCGTCAGTGTAGTTTTCCTTAGTTTTTTCTGTTTCACTGTTTTCGTTTTCTTGTCAGATTATGCTATGCTTCTAAATAGTTAATTCCTGGTTTTGTAACTTTTAAAAGTAATACTTCTTTTCAAAACACAAAATATTTAAGTCTATAGGAAGAAATCATTTCCCCCCCCTTAGAAAAAGAGAGGTACCACTCTTTCCTGAGGAAAATGAAGGGAATTTAGTCTCCATAGCATTCAAATTTGGACATCCCAGCAAATTTTCTAGCAGCGAAACTATGGGGATGTTAAGAGGAATGCAGTCTGCCTTCAGATGAATGTTTCCTAAGTAAATATTTTAATGATGATGTTGTATGGGCATAGGATTCTGATCTAACACCTGTGACTTACAGGAGAGGGGTTGAGCTTGTGAATTTTGAAGGAGGAGGGATAGGTGGGAGGAAGAGATTGTAGCAGTTATGGGAAAAGAAACACTGACTTCTCTCTGTGTTTTTCCCATATACATTTCCAATGTCAGGTAATTATATTCTTATGCTGATGAGACAGCATTCAGTAGGAGGGGGGAAGGAAATTTTGAATACATTTAACATCATAATTTTGCATCTAGATCGTGAGGTCAGAAGCCAATAATACAGTGATGTCGCTATGATAGAAAAGGTGTATGTATTTCTTTTTTTTTTTTTATAAACATCTTCAGTGTGTTTTATTCCACTTATGGTTATAGTATGATACTTTGTTATAACTTTTACTGAAGTGAAGCATGGTACAACATATTTGTGAAACATATATAATCATGGTATTAAGCACATTTATTTACTTTGCTAAAACAAATTTAAATCTTTTTTTTCATTAATTCTTTGTTGTGTTTAATTTTATCAGAAGTAAGTCAAATCAGACCTTGTTATCTATACGGGCAGACAGTTTGGACTTGATTACATGCTTTAAGTGAAGGTGTTTAAAATTGGGAGTAATTCTGGCTTTTAGTACATGCTTTGAGCAGAAAGATTTTCAGTGGAGTTCCAGCAATCTCAGCAGCAAGCCCAGGGCAGGCAGTAAGGGGAAAAGTTTGTGAAGCTTCTTATACTGTGAGAAGCAGAAGCAGGAGAAGGGAGTGGATCTGCACAAATACTTAAAAGAGTTTTTATTCTAGAGAAATAAGAATACCACTTCTTGGAAGACAAATTTCTTTTGGGGCTGTGTCAGCTTCCAGTGTGTATAAAAGTGAAGTTGTGGCATCCAGAAAGTATAGTTATCCTAATGACTAAAATGTTTCATTCAGTATTTCTCCAAAAGCTAGGGCTGGCCTGTGCTGTCACATAAGTGTGTATATAGTACTATTTTATTTAAAATGAACATTTTTTTTTAATTGGACTTTGTATTTAGTTCTGCACTAGCTTGTATGCAAGAAGTCTTATGACAGTGTGGCTGAATCTATGCAATGAGTTCAGAAATAGTTAAAAACTGTGGTTAAGTAGGGTTAAATCCTCCATTTCTGTGCTTTGCATTGTTAATAACTTGGCTATTTGTAATATGCTCCATTTCAGATCTCAAAAAAGGCCAAGTCCATTTTGTGGTTTTAAGTGTCTTTGCAAGTCTTCACTTAAAAAGGAGTCCATTATACAGCTGGTGGTCAGGTCTTTGGTGCTTTTTGTGGCTGAGCATTAAATTCCTGATGATGGGCCGTGATTCATAACAGAAACAAACTTGAAAGAAAGTTTATACCTGCTGTGTGCTGTGGGAGACCCTGGTAGGTTACCTGAGGAGAGCTAGTCAGTGTTTTGTATTTGAAATGAACACATCTCATTCAAAGCAGGAGTTTGGGGACCTGTCTAAAAATATGCCAAAAAGTGATGTGATTGGCCACAGGCCAGCATTGTGGTGTGGGAGCCAGTTTCCATTCTGCTTTCAGATTGGTATAACAAATGCTTAAATGAAAAAAATGTTGCGGTTCTGATTCTAGCAATTGCTGTCATAAGATTTCTGTTTAAAAGACGAATGGAAAGTTTTTACCTCACCAGCTCTCCAAGTAGCACTGTTAGTGCTACTAGGGCTGCTTTCTTCTAAGCGTATTGCTATTGCCTCTCCTGTAATGTACGCAGCTAGTTTTCTTTTGCACCAATTTTCTTTTTGTACACCAGTTTTCTTTCTCAGTATTAAAACCTGGGTTCCCAAGAGCATTTGCATGGGCTTCTACCTGGAGGACCTGGTCCAAAGCTTTCAGAGATCAGGAGGACATTTTCCCACTGCTGTAACAGCTGAAGGAATGGGGCTTTGAATGCTCAGTGTTATTTGTGTGTAGTGATTTTCAGTGGGAGCAAGGCACTGAGCACTCCAGTGGCAGCTGCTTATGACTCACCATCCTACATGCCTGCTCTCAGATGTCTCTGTTCTTTTTCCAAAGAAAGTCACCAACTTTACCAGTACATGTTCCTTGCTTTTTTCTTCCATCACAGATATATGGGTAGGAAAACTAATGTCTGACCATTTCTTCAGGTATCACAGAGTGTGCAGTTTCACTGCTAATGGTTACTAAATAAAGCTCCTGGAGTGATATGTAGAAAATTATGGGGATTTTCTG
The DNA here is from genome assembly GCA_035590195.1 of Aviceda cuculoides. Lineage (NCBI taxonomy): Eukaryota > Metazoa > Chordata > Aves > Accipitriformes > Accipitridae > Aviceda > Aviceda cuculoides. The sequence continues at coordinate 19,093,149 of JAVJGG010000032.1, forward strand.
TTTCCTCAGGTAAATCTTTTTTGACCAAAACTGGTAGATAATCCACAAAATATGACAGAGAAACTACAGTGCTTTTAAAAGCAGCATGCATGCAGCATGTGGTTGTATGTGTACTCCAAACAGGAATGAGTTAGATTCAGCCAATAACTTTTTGTTTTAGTGTTAGTAACAGCAGTATAAATATGGATGGTAGTTATGAGTGGTTCAACAAAGCATTACAGTAGACAGACATGGAGCCCACGCGTGTGGAGATCTTCCTCTACAAGAGCTAACCAAATCCAAAAACACTCTTAAAAAAAATAAAATCTGTCATATTTCATACACTTGATGAGTAGGATAGATCAAAGGATTAAAGTTTAAATGACAAAATATCTGCCTTCTGATGGAGGTTGTATTTAACATACAGAGGCATAACAGAGGCTTAAATGTTAATGTATTTCTTTAGGCATCCTAGTGATTTATGGGCCAGACTTATTAAAAACTTAGGCCTCTTGTACAGTGGCCTTCCCCTCTTCTTGATAGTGATTACTGTGTTGGGATTTATTCACCTTTCTTCTGACACTTGGCATGGATTAGTACAGAGCAGTCTGAACATCTGGCCTAGGCATGATATTCTTTTTTCCTTTTCTCTGTACATGCAAAATATTCCCTTCATTAACTCCCCACAAAAGAACCAGAAAGCCAGGCCACGTCTGGCTGTCAGTCCTCTTAGCCACAGCTGCCAAAGAGGGCTGAGTGGCAGCAGCAGCAACAAGGTCCATCGACAGGCTGGAGATCAAGGTGACAAAGCGAGGTAATGACTGAAACCTGGGGGCTGCCCAAGAGGACCAGAGCAGGGCTCAAACCTCCCCTCAGTGCACCTCAGGCAAGGCTGGGGCCAGGGCTGAGCCTCAGAGGGACCCCCAGGTGGGGAGCAGAGGGGGCCGTCCAGGGGCCGGTCAGGGCTGCCAGAGCCTGTGGGTGCACTCGGACCCTGACGAGGTGGTGTGGATTCCTCTGCGCATAACACATGCCTGGGAAACCTCTCCTTCAGAAGGTGCCCTGTGGGGTTAAATAGTCATCCAATACTTCTGTGCAGACAGTGAACATCACTGCTGATTTTGTAAAGTAGCTGCCAAAGAGCGTCTTCTCTCTCCTATAAAAAACACCCTGTAAAACTGCTACAGAACTGTAATGTTTTGCAAAGCAAGAGAGACCTCTCTAGATGTTATTTTTCCTGTGCATGTCTAGGGTTTTAAGGCACAGATTTACCTGTGTTCTTTACTAGCCATCATCTGAAACTATTAGCAGTTGTGTTGTTTCACTGATTCTATTCTGTTTCTTCCCTGCCTCTTAATTCTATCACATTATATCACCGATGTCAAATTCTTCCATCTCTGCTAATTGCACTTTACCCAGGTAGAGTTACTGGTTGGAATTTCTCATCCTTATCCAAATACTTATGATTCCATGAGCTCACAAAATGGATTACACAGTGCTGTGTCCCAGCCAATAAGTGCAGTCCCTTGTAGCAGCCTGAACTCCAAAAGCCTGTCCAGTCATATTCACTTCACTGTGAACCTTGTCCACAGGTAATTTTTGCTCACATCCCATCAGAGCCTCTGACCAGGGTTTTTGTCCTGCTGTTGTCTTGTCATTGAATAAGGGAAGAAACTGTGGGCAACTAAATCCACTGGGAAAAAAAAATTCCTACTGGCCTGCAGAATTTTTTTGTTTATAATAGGATAACCACATTGTTTATTCTTTTGCATTTGACAAAACTGAATGTGACAGAATGCATGAGAGAAGTAATTGGGCAGTCAGTTTTCTTAACACCAGAAAAGAGTCAAGAAATACTGTGGTGCCTTAGAGATGTATGTGGATTAGTTAGAAAAGATCCTCACAGCAGAAAGTGAATAGTGCAGACGTCAGTTTCCTTAAAACTGCATTTGTTATTTTAGACTAAGGTCTTTCTGCACCAGAGACTGACAGGACAGACAGTAAATAAAATTAACGCAGGCAAGTTGGAAACATGGCCTGAAAAAATAACAGATGTAGTACACTTGGTACAGATGCAAGCTATGACATTTTTCAGGAATAATCAGCTGCATAAATACAGCATGAGGACAAGGTGATCTGATCGCGGTTCTTCTGAAAAGTTTCTGGAAGCTTATAGTAGACTGCAAGGTGAACTTGAGTTCATGGTGTTGTGGAAAAGATAAGCACTATACACAGATACAAGCAGAAGATTACAGCTTGAAAGCCGCACATAAGCTCTCTGCTGTCTTCACTACCTTCACACTGGCAGCCTTATTGCCTCTTATTGCATCAAGTATTAGGAACCCAGTTTCAAAATAATTGGAAATGGAGAAAACCCAGAGGAGAGCAATAAGAATAGTCAGGGTCAAGAAGACACAGCCTTTGTGGAATGATTGATCAGATCAGGTTTTAGCCTAGAGAAGACAGAAATCCCAGTGTGCAAAAAGCCTACAACACATACAAGGCGGAGCAAATATAAAGTGAATTATCTCTGTAGTGTGATGAAGAGGGCAGTATGTAATGAGGTGAAGTGTTAGCAATGCATTTTCAGGCTAGATATTTGGAGAAGTTTGCTAATGGCAAAGGTAACGGAGCACTGAAATAAATTGCCCAGGGAGGCTGCAAAGTCTCTGTTATTGGAAGTCGTCTAAGAAGGAATCATACAGACGTCTGTCAGACATGACAGTGTTGATCTTGCTTTGGATTACAGGGATGACTTAGACCTCTGCAATTCACTGCCAGCCTTGTGACTTAGTGATTGCAATAAGCAGTGACAGGTCACTTTCCTTAGCTGGGCCTGTTAATGCTTCTCTTTCTTGCTCAAGACCATGGAGCTCTACTATTTAATTTCCAGTTTCAGTTGCCTCCTGTTCCTTTTTTTTCCTCTCAAGTGTACTCTCAACTGCAGAGTTAATACCTCTTCTCACATTTATGAATCGGGTTTATGTGATAATTGATCCATTGAACTATTAAACTTTTTTTTTATAGATTTATTTGAAAAGCAGTGACCTCGGGAGCTCCGTTGATGAAATAGAGCAACTGATAAGGAAACATGAGGCTTTTGAGAAGCTTCTGGCATCACAGGATGAGAAGGTACAAAAATCAACAACAAATATTCTACCAACCCATGAGCTAGAATGATTATTTATTTGTTTGTTTGTTTATTTTAATATGGCAACACATTAAATTGCTTACAGGTGTGATATGCCTGATATGCTTGAACCAAAGAGAAAATGGGAAAGCTTAGTGAAATAAGGGGCAGAGCAGTGGGGGTCAAGTGTTAAACACTCCATGCCCAAGTCCTGCCTGTATTGTGTTGCAGTAGACAGGAAGACCGCTTAGTAGGTTGAATAGTGTGACTTAGCAGAAGAAATATTTAAAGCAAGCCATATTGTGTGTTATGGATATCAAGAAGTTCCTGCTTTTTTCATTAAAAAAAATCTGTAGCTTTTAAAGCAAGTAAAATACAGTAAGTCAGAGGGGATGACTTGTCTAATTATTTAAATATACATTTGGTGTACAATGTCTGTACCAAATTGGCTAGCCTCTTTGCACCTTTGGAATAGATGCTGAATTGCTCACCTGCATGTAAAGGAATCTACCTGGCTGGTAGTCACTGCTGTAATTCATCCAGGCTAGGGCTAAATTCAAGCCTGGGGCTGTGCCTGGGTTCCCCAGAAGGCATGAGCTCCTAGAACCCGTGCCAGCTCCCTGCCAGACTGATTGCTCATGTTGAGAGCTACCTTCCAACACCTGACTTCCACAAAGCAATAAAACCTGAGCACTCATGGGTGTCAGGCTTGCTCCGCGATTCCTTGCACTGGATGATCAGTGGCATAGGGACTCCTGCAGCTACAGCTTTAGTTCATTTAAGTAACCAGGGTTCACTACCAGACCAATGACAAGGATGTCATAGATGTAACATAGTATAGGGTGAGGGTGGGGGGAATGCTGGTTAACTTGTCCCTGCTATTCTTGGATCATTCCAGAAAAAAGGAGAATCTTTTAGGTATGGAAAAGAGCCTGGGTTTTGTTTCTTTCATACCACTTGGAAGCATAGAAGTGATTTCAGATTTGTTGCCTCCTCAGATGATGTCTCTTGAAGAACAGGCAAGCAGGCTAGAAAAGGTTTGTGGACTGGAAGGGCTAAAGATCCAGCACAAACTGGATGCCATTCGTGAGAGGAAGCAGCAGATCAAGGATCTATCCCAGCGTAGAAGAGAGAAGCTGCAGACCACCCTTCTTCTGGCACTTTTCTATCAGAACTTGGAAGAGGTAAGAGGGTTTTAGACTGGGATAAGGGTGGAAGGCAGAGGAGCTGCCTACCTCTGTTGGATGAAGTGCTCGCCTTTGCCAGAGATTAGGTGGATTGATAATCTACTCTGGTACGGCAACTCCTGCCACACTCACGCAAAGGGATGCTCCAATGCCATTGCTGTCACTATGCTATCGTTGTGGCATTGTGCCCGTTACAGCTGCTTTACACATCAGGAGCTCTGCTAAAATAAAACTAATAAAAGGAAAACTGCCAGCTGCCACCTTGTTTTTCCTTTGCTGGGAAAAAAAAGATATTTCAAATCAGTGTGAATATAAAGTGGAAAGCATTATAGCAAGGGTGCCAAGTTTTACTAGTGGGTGTTCACTGAAGGCTTTCAAAACAGCGCTGTAACCTAGCATAGCTCATCGGCTACTGTAGACTGGTCTCTGCAGAATATGTTCATCTCTGTCTCCTGTTCTGGACTTAGTCCTGTAACTGAGTAGCTCTGCTCCTGGCACTACTGTTGGAAAGACATACTAGGTCAGTCTTTCAAAGGGCAGCACAACATGTGTGACCAAAAAATGTGCTAGCATCTGGTGTGCTGGCATAAACAACAGCACACAGACCTAGAGGGACATTTGCAAACACTCTTGCTGGTCTGGTATGCATCCCTTCTGCTGCTGCATCCCATGGAACATCCTCCATGGTTTAAAGAAAAACTGCAGGTCCTTGTCACCTCCCAGCCCATGAAAAAGACACATGTCCTGACACAGGTCAAATTATGATTGTCACCAAAGGAGAATGAATGCCTGTAACACAGCTGCTGACAACCAGATTATTTTGTTTTTAGAAAAAGAGTAATCTAAGGAATAAATGGCTGCTAAAATTCCATTTACAGCACAATATATCTGGAACTTACCACCACCACAATAGTCAGACATTTAAATACCCTCTTCTTTGGCTACACTAAAAAGCCAGAGCTGCATGCTGTTTTTTTAAAAACCACCAGTAATGGCCAGTCCACCTTGTGGACTAGCAGAGGGGAGTGGATGGAGTGGACAGTGCATTGTACAGTGCTAATATTTTCAAAAGAGCAATGTAGTGCTGATGGAAAGGTCACATAACTGCCAACATCCTCTCTGGTAGAGAAACTGTCAATGCCCTCCTAGAGATACAATCAACTCATTAGGCAGGAATACTTCTGCATTTCTTCCCATCTGTCTGTAATTGTCAAATCAGTGCTTGGGCTGGGGTCCCCCTTCATTGTTGCATTACACACTTATAGCAGAGGATCTGGCCCTGTGTAGTGAGGAACATTTCCCTTTTCTCATCCACTTTCTCCACATAAATTCAGCCAAGAGTTCTATAGGGAGTTTTTGCTCTCAAACGACCTGCTCATTTACCTTGCCAATCTAAATTCATTGCCTATTGCTGTAGAATATGAATGCCACCAAGGAATTAAAAAACCAAAAAAACTTACAGTAATACCTCTCTTCCTCTTTGTTGGGTAGAATGGAATGTTTAATTTGATTTTAATGATGTTCTGGGTGTGTATGAGTTCATATATGAGAATAGTCCCCAAAGGGAGGTTAAATTGCAGAGATGAGTTTTGAGTTTAGCTGTGAAATCAATGAGATCATTGCTTATTCTTACTTATTAGGAGAACAAGACCCATAGCTCAGGTCCCAATCCCCTGAAAACTCTCCCTCCTGCAATCATCTTAAGTAATTTCTATTGATCAAACAGAATTTTTTGTGTCAGCAGAAAATAGCGATCACTGTCATTGTTAAAACTCTCCTAATTACTCTCTAGAAGCAATTACACAGATCGCTACACACGTTAGTGCAAAGACAACACAGTCTGTGATTACTGATGAGAGGATGGAGAGCTCAACATCATATGGTCTGCCTAGCAGGGTAGCTGCTGCAGTTTGTACCCTTTTCAGAGCATAGGACTTTGTTTTTTCTGCACAAAACCCTCAATGACTAACTCAAGAGATCACATGCAGCTCATAAAATAGGACGCACTCTCCTACAGTAGAAATAGGGCGCTTTTCTAGTTCCAAAGTGAGACAGACTATCCTATTGTCACAAAGTCTGTGCCTCAGTGTTAACATGAAAGGCAAATGAACAGGTTGCTGCCTAGAAATATGTGTATTTATTTGAATTATTGCTGAGGAAAATTCATGAAGTTGAAAGTTTTGAGTTCTAAAGCTGGCTCTGAGTTTTAACACCAACTTTGAAACTTGCTCATTGTATTAGTGGCATTTAGCTTCCTTTCCCTTTCACCCTCTATACAAGAGAATAAAAAACCATTTACTTCTTTATCTCAGTGGAGTGAGAGATATAATTAGTTGTTATCTCTATATGTCTGGGACCGGCACATGCCTTTATATATATGCCTTTAAATATTTCTGTTATTAAGAATCAGTGTAATTTACAATGAGTTTGTGCTCTTGAGGTTACAGTAACTGATATTTTGAAAATGTAGGTTTCTAAATTGATGGTGCCCACATATATTATGAGTCCCATAGAAATAAGACTGGTCCCACGTGCCTACACTGAGCATAACACTAGTCTCACTGTTGTCTTTGATAAAGTGAAAATGCCTGTCCAGACAACCGTAAGTCTTTCCACAGAAAGATCTTGGGACAACAGATCAGCCTTGCTTCACATCTGAATGTGGATCATTCAGGGGCCAGGAGAAGGATCTCTCACTCTCTAGAGCCATCCTAAGTAAGCCTAAAATAAACCAAGCCACTAAGAGCGCAGATATGGTTGTGGGGTTTTTTTTAAATGGCTTGATTCAGTCTTTCATTAAGCCATTGCTTCTTATTAAAAAGTACGAGAGAAATTGCCTTTTAAGTGGCTATATTCAGGGGATTCATTTATTTCTCATCCTAACTGTATGGATGAGCCTCTCCCATTCAAAAGAGAAGTCAGTTAAGTGACGTTAAAGCGTTAATGTGTGGCTGAGTAATGGGAGAAGGCCCTACATTGTGAGGACGGTGTCAGAAATGAAGACAGCAGATGACAGTGTGCTGTCCTGGGCAACCTTGACATAAGGCTCCTTTTTGAGTCTCTAACTGTGCTTTGGAGGGGAACAGTTTCTGGAGAGCACGCTACTAGCGAAAGCTATTTTTGTTATTGTTTATAGAATTTCAGCAGCTGAAACAACACTTCAAATCATTAATTAACTGAGAAAATCCTCCAGTTGTCAAGTGTTGTGTGCATGTAGCACAGTTCCACAAGGACAGGCAAGATGCTTTGAAACTGATAAAGCTGGCTTCAATTTGCTGTTCTTGTGTTGTCAAAACATTAGGTTACTTCAGTGGTCTGAGGACAACAGGATCAGTTACAACATTTGGCAGGTGTTCAATTCTCAATGTTTTGATGGATAGAAAATATTTCCTTTAGTGCTAAGGGCTAAAGTTCAGCAGATGACGAAGAAAATTGCGTAAAACTCACTATCCTATTGTCCATTTTATTCTGCATACATTTAAATCCCTTAAAAAATAATTTCCTAAGAGAAACATAAGCCCCTTGCTTTGATAGTCCTCATGATTCACCTGCTTGTCTGAATCTGATGTTCCTGACTACACCATTTTAAATTTTATGAAGTGTAAAAGCAAATAGAGTTGTATTTTCTTTCAAATAATCTGACTAGTGCTTGGCCCCATCAGTAAGGCTTTATTCGCTTTGCATTTTCCATTTAGGTCTCACAACATTGTTGAGATGAGGAAACATTAGTGCTGTTTTATAGGTGAGACACAGAATTCTTAAGAATCTTAATCCAGTTTACAGGTAGGTCAATGACAGAGATAGGAGATGAAACTCAGAGCCCTAAATCCAAGGCTCAGCTGTCATAATCTCGTTTTAAATGTCTACCATGTCAAGGCTACATATCTGCTCCAGGATTCTCTGTATCTAATCTAGAAGATTGTATAATCTCTTTATGGCTTGTGATAAAATTTGGGATATTTAAGGAATTTCTCGTTATTCTTGTGGTCAGCTAGCAAATACTTTCATTCCTATCTGCATTTATTTCTTAGCAAGTAGAATAGTTCAGAAACCAGAGACCCACTTTCAGCTCACAGCTCAACCTACCTAGCCCAGGCACAGAGACTTGCAGAGAACGTGTTTTGGGAGGAGGCCACAGGACAGCTGTAGTTGTCCTGCTAACTCTGATGCCTCACGCTGCTGCAGGCAGAAGACTGGATCAGTGAGCGCATGCAGAAGCTGGAGGATCCTTCCGTACAAGACCCCAGCAATCTGCAGGACAAAATGAAGCTGCTGCAGAAACATCAGGTCTTTGAGGCAGAGATTCTGGCAAATGAAGAAATCGTCACAGCTGTTAATAAGGTAACTCTCTCGCTCTGGTAGTGTTTTTACAGATTATTGCTGGTTATCCAAAGGACAGATAGATGAAATGAAAAGGAAGGGTAGCTTCTTCACCACTTCTATATCTATTATCCTACTTGTGTGACAAGAACCCAGTTGCCATGCCATGGAAATGTAATGCTGTTAATTTACAACAGAGAGATTTGTTAATTGCTCTATCTGGGGAACTTCCATCTTTCCTTATTGCCTGAATAGAAGATATCACTGACTTGTGATATCACCCTTGCCTGGGGTGATTGCTCCTACAAAAGGTAAATAGGATTTCATGCCCAATTTGTGAACATTCTTGTTGAAACTGGGTGAATCACATAGCTGAAGGGTGCAACCATCTGTAATACCTCTCTTGGTGCTTCTACTCCATGAATGTCATTCTTGGCAGGGAAATATTCAAATCTTAGTGTTCTTGATTCCCTCCAGATGTAAAAGCTTTCCAGCTGAGCAGTATCATTTGGGCAGTAAGAATTTATATTTGTAATTTATTGTGCAGTCCAAGTTAGGAAAGTGAGAGATGACCTAGAAAGGTCATGTAACTTGGTAATCACATTAAAAATTAGCGGCAACCTTAATTTCTCATTTCTTCTTCTGAATGTGAAGAAAGGAGAAGCCCTGGTATCAAAAGGTCACCCAAAATCAGGAGAGATCCGTCGCCAAGTTCGCATGCTTCAGGAGCATTGGGAGAAGTTGAAGAGAGCTGTTGCTGCTCGTGGAAAGATGCTGGAGGACAGCCGGGACTTCCTGGAATTTCTCCAGAAGGTGGACCAGGTGGAAGCCTGGATCAGGGAGAAGGTAAATGGATTCTAGTATTTAACCCGAGCAGCATACTAGAGACTTGCTGTTTAGCAGTGACCTTCTGATAAATGTGTCATCTTCCAGGATACTTTCTTAGTGGCTTTTGCCTGGCAGAAACATGACATGTTCTACAAACAATATGGAAGGAATGATTCAACAAATTGTAAAAATTTCATGAGATGTTTCCGTGCCAGAGTCAGTTGGACAGTATTACCACGTGTTCTTACATAAAATCCGCACGTAAAGAGATTGTGATTATTGGTGGTTGTCTCGTGTGTCTCTATCAAGAGAAATGAAAGCAGACTAGAATAGAAGAGACTTGAAGCATTTGGCAACTGGCACTCACTCTCATTGTGGATCAAATCTGAAAGTTTCTCTTTGTAAGAGTGAAAGAAGAGCCACTTGATCCACTAAGTTTTCATTCAGAGGTTGCTTCCATCATCAGTAACAGACTAGAGAGGGAGCTGGGACTCAGTCTCATAATTGTCTAAATATCAGAAGAGACTACTTCAGAAGCTGTAGGTCAGTGATTTATAGACACATAACAGAACTTATTGCATAAGCATTGGGACGTGCTGTGTTCTTGTACTCTTAGCTTGAACGTTTGCTTGTCTGCTGCTTATTTCACCAGGAAGTCATGATTAATGTAGGTGATGTGGGAAATGACTACGAACACTGCCTGCAGCTCATGAAAAAGCTGAATGAGTTCCGTGGAGCAACATCAGGGGTAAGTGGTGTTTTCCATGCACATTCCTTGTGCGGCTGGAAGCAGCAGTTAACTTTCCAGCCCAGCAGTATATCCAGGTAACAAATACAGTTCTAATACCCTGAGGAGGCGAAAGATTGGGGGGTAGGAAGCATTGCCACTTTATAAGGCATTAAAAAAGATAGAATTTTCCCTCATTGTGCCTTCTGCTTTGATGATGTCTAAAAAGAGCTGTCAAGCACTCATGACACAACCTAAAATTTTGGATTGAATTACATGTCTGGAAAGCTGGCTCTGTGAGCCTGAGTTTCTGCAGATTTCCAGTGTGGTTCATGCAGTTGCAAAGTCACAGTGAGTTCCCTCCAAAAGTGAATAAAAAATAGTTGTTTCAGCCATGTTTGTTTGAATCTGAAAGTTGATATAAACCTTCCACGAACAAGCCCGTAAAAAAAAATTGACTGCTTTTTCCATTTCCCTCCTTTATTTCTCCCTTCCCCTTCTCCTGAGGAACAGTCAAGTTTCTCACATACCTTCACCCAAATGAAGCACATATGTTTGGGGGTCTTTGTTTATAGAGCACATGTGTTTATTCATAAATCACAATGTTAATAACCAGACATTTAGTAAAATAGAGCAATGGTTTACACTTTGGATAGCAGCCCTGTGACAAGACAGCTGTACAGCTCACCTTTCTGTGCTGAGATCTCTGACCCTATTTGTGGTGCTGAGTCATGCCAGCTGCCTCTCTTGCCTCCAGTGAGATGTGCTAACCTGGGCACCAAACCTTGGGAATTCTGGGGAACAGGCCCTGCCACAACAAGGGCCTCCTTGTGATGTGCTTCAGCTCCCACCGTAAGAGCTGTGTGGTCATACATGGAGGGGATGCGTTTGCAGCAGCCTCTTGTTCTCTCTGCTTGTGTGAACTGCTACAGATGTGGACTAACAGGTCTGAGTATCACGCAGGAAAGATTACTGTGCTGATTTGCTAGTCTGGAAGCTGTGAGGAAGGTCTGGAAAGAGGTGTATTAGACCTTTGTGAGTGAGGTTTACTCTAACATTGTCTCCTAATATTCTTTATCCTTTGTTTGCCTGTTACCTTGTTGCCAAGTCCTGTTATGGCAGCTTCCATTTTCTATTTCTGTTGCCTAATAGGAGAAAGATACAATCCTCTTCTATGCAAAGTATAGCTATGCCTGACACCTGGGAGTAAACCCTGAGCTCCCCTTTGAGAGCCCAGCAGAATTTCCTGTGACAGTGCATTAGTACTGGATTTGGGTAGAGAGACAAAATACTCAGCTTCAGCACCAGAGAGTTAGTGAAGAGTCCTTCATTGGCCCTTCAGTCCTCACCAGCTGAACTGTGAGCTAAGAGGCTAAGGGATGGAACAAGGGCTCTGCAACAGGTTGTACCAGATAAAAGAAGGATGTCGCAAGAGGCAGAAACAACCCAGTGTCCCAGTCAGTGTAAGACTCCAAATAGGAAAGTCTTTCCATAAACTAAGGTAGACTTTATGTGCCGTAAGAAACTCTTTGCCTTAGATACTATCAGCTTGTAGTCACTGCTCCTGTACCACTCTGAACATGACTCCTGCTGCAAAAGGCTGGGACAATGATACCCTCATAGCTGGTGCTTAGTTATACAGTACTTCACAGGGTAATACAAACAGAAGCAGGCTGGTCCTGGCACAGTGTATGCATCCATCCAGTCTTGGTTTCCCCACTAGACAAACTTGAGATCAGGGTAAGGAGCAATCATCCTGCATTGGTGGCTGCCAGATTTTCTACTCATATTCTGTCACATTGTGCTGCTATTATTTACCAGGAGAGGAGACTGCTGGGTTTCTGAAGAATATCTGGCTGTCCACATGTTTCTCTTGTTTACTTTATGGCTGTGTCTAATAGTAGAGCACATATGGAAGCATGCACATTGGTATGGATGTAGCATAAATAAAATATAAATGGAGTCAATACTTCTGTTAACAGTGTGCTGGCATCTTGCAGCTGTGCTTCTACTACACCAGTGATTAAGGTCTCCCTGCTAAGCTTGTGATTTACTGGTCTTAGAAAAATAGAGAATGTTTTTGAATCTTGGAGCAGTGTTCAATTTTGGCCATCTGTCATGCTCCAAAAGAACAGTTATTCCACTATAGTCCAGGTTAAATGTGCAATGTGCAAATATTATCCTTTCTATGGTGTGTACATGGGAAGCAAGTTGCCTTGAAGACTTAGCATACCTTTTAAAATGCAGTGATGTTACTTTAGAAGAAAACTCAATGGCATGGGTTCTCTGGGTTTCTCAAGGCTGTATGGATTTTAAGCCCGTTGTCCACAGTACAGAGGCATTTCTGGACAGAAGTCTATCTAGAAAAAACAGTGAGTAGCCCTAGGAGCCACAAGTCACTACCTGTTTGACAAGAGGAATAATCTGCTACACGTCAGCTGTTCCACAGCAGCCACCTATGTAACCAGCAACTGCACCTATGTTTCTTCAACAAATGAGCCCCTGCTGGAATGCATGGCTTAGAAATGAAACTCTGAGGGTCATCATCAAGACCTAGATCATTGTTCTACAATGTCATTAATGTTCTTTCTTGCCTTTACTGTCTTCTCATCAGGGACTGGTAACACCAACAGTTATACTAGAGTAAACCCCGTGTGTCCGAAATGCTTGGCAGTGAGTTAAATCCCTTGCTTGTTGCTGTTATTGTTGTTTTTCATGTCTCAGTGGAAAACTCAGTCACAAGCATTTCAAATACATACCTTTGTTCCTTTTCTCACTTTATAGGAGACAACAGTGGATGATGCCCACATCAGGGCTATTAATGCCCTGGCCATGAAACTGGAGGGACAGAACAAGGAAGAAACAAAGACAATATATGAGCGCCGGAAGCAGCTCAATGAGAAGTGAGTATGCTTTTAAAGCTTCTGTGTAAAGTAAAAACAAGAAGCAAAGATTAGGTATCTTGGGTTGGGATAATGGGAGGAATTATGACATATATTTTCTTCTTTAACATCGTGACTACAGAACATCAGACACTGGAGATGCCTTTCAAGACTCTCAGAGCAGTTAGCCACAAGGATTACTAGTGCAGCAGGGCTGAAGTCATGTTTCTAGCCTTGGAGACAAATATGCTGTTTCACAGCACATCACACACTAGATCCATGAAGCTAAGACACATCCATCTGTTCATATAGTTGTCCTGGTGAAGTGCATATTGCTTTTGCTACTTCACAGCCCACTAGCTAAGAACCAAAAGCATGAAGATATGGATTGTAAGGTTATTGAGAGTTTAAGGGAACTGGATCAGTACTTTTTAGCTTTTAACCCCCATGCCATCCTGAAAACTTGGAATGAATATAAACAGATAGTCCTGTCAGGCCAATGCTTTCTCTCTGTGATGTGTCCTTTATTGTGGGGAATTGGGGATCAATACATAAGGTAGTTCAGAAATCCTGTCTTTACTTAGATCTGAGAATCATGAAACTCAGTTGTGGATACGCTCATCTCTGAAATACACCTCTAAAATATTCTTTTCAATATAAGGTGGAACAGTTTCCATGGTAACCTGAATGCATACAGGAAGAAGTTAGAGGGAGCCCTAGAGACTCATGCGTTAATCAGAGAAATTGATGACATCACAGAGAGAATTACTGAGAAGGTGAGTTCTCAGATTTTGATTAATTGAAGTAGGAAAATGTTCTATTTTGCCAACAATAGTAAACCCAGGCATGCCGATTGCTAGGGAGATACTGAGTATCCAGCAGTGATCTTTGATAGTTGTCCGTATATCAAGTTTGTAGGAAGGCTGAAATGTCATTAAACATTTTGCAGATTACCAATTCTAAGGCATTCATGGTTAAAAAGGTACATTTGAAATGTACTGTAAGAAATTACAGATTAGAGTCTGCAATAAAAGGGGATGCTGTCTCTACCTAATGAGAAGTTACAGAGATGATGAAACTGGACTCTTCTTGGAGGTTAATAGTGAAACGGTGGGAGTCAGTAGATGCAAGTTGCAACCAGAAAAGTTCCAAATATGTGTAAAGTGAAAAAGATCACAGTGCGAGTGATCAAACACTGGAACAGTTTACCCAGAGAGACTGCGGATTCTCTGTCCTTGGAAACATTCAGATCTCAACTAGATCAGACACTGAGCAATCTGATCTAAGGTGGCACTGCTTTGGGCAGGGGTTGGACTACATGATATTCAGAGGTCCCTTCCAATCTAAATTATTCTGTGATTTTATGATTCTAATTAATTGTCTCTAGTCAAATGGTATTGCCTATTAAATAGTACTTTTAGTATTAGGTGACTAGTTGCTATATCCAAAGTAGTCATCCATGGTTTCTTCCACAGTCAGCAGAACGAAGCAGGTAATTCTAAAGCCCTGTGAATCTGACCTATTTTAGATGTCCTCTTGAGGATGAGATAAATCATGCTCCAGCAGTGACTCCTTTCCACTCACTAACTGTAAGGAGAATTAGACAAATAATTAAGCTGAAGCATCTTTACCTTTGTAGACATCTCTACATGTAGACATAAGGTCTAGTAAATCCTTCCACAAGAAAGGAACACAGCAAATTGCAGTAAGTAGGATACAAATCTAAGAAGCTAAGGGACTGGTGTGTATTTTTTGCTGTGTTACTGACACAAGTGTCCATCTCCTTCAGACAGTGCTAAGCCAAGTCGGTTCTGAATACCAAAAGTCAGTTAGCTGAGCTACCATAGAGCTTTTTCTGAATTACCTACTTAGCTTGAATATAGCAGCTTCTAGTGTTCTGGATTCAAAGCTAGTTCATTTAAGACTAGCTTGCATATTTCTCCCTGCTGTGCAATGCAGACATATTAAATATGCAACTTTGAAAATTTATATAAAAATCTTATTCATTCAGAAAATGAAGGTAAAAATGCCTATTCTGTATTATAATTTTGAGATTAATAGAAGAAAAAGACTACATAAAAACTAATTATTTCATCCACATAACTAATGATATCAATTTAATTATAAGTTAGTAGGCAGATACATAGTGGTACTACTTGAGGTTACAAGGCTGTTGGCTTGAAAATTTTATAGCAACTTTTACAAATGTATTCCTTCATTGTATGGGATTTAATTTCTGGTAGGATTCTGAGGGTCAGTTTTATTTTCCGTATTTTCGTAAAACACACTTGAAAACTTCTGTGCCACAATTTAATGGGAAATATTTGGCTGTTTTGGAATATGGAAAAAAGGGGAGAAGAAAGATTGAGAAATGCAGGGAACCATTGCTTACTTTGTTTTACATGTGAATGGCCAGAGACACATTAGGTAGGATAGCAACTGTTCAAAGAGTTGTAAATTCTTGTTCCATCTCTGTAAGGAGCGCAGATAAGATGCCCCGTCAATATTTAAAAAGACAATAAGAACACTCACATGGCAATACAAAGAAGTGAAGGAGGACATTATTTGAAAGAATTAAGATATGATCCTTTTCCTTTTTGTCATCTTCACCATTTGCACATCCTACTGTCCCCTCCAGAGTGTACTTATACAAGCACTAGATTTTGGGAAAGATGTGGAAAGTGTGGAAAACCTGATTCGAAGGCATGAAGAGATGGAGAGAGAAATCAGTGTTATTAAGTCCAAAATGGAGGTAAGAAATGGGGAAGTACAGAGGATACTGTTCATTCTTACATCTTGGAAACATGGTGCAAAGTTCAGCATGACTCTTCAGATTCATTAGTATGAATTGCACTGCAATGCAAATGCAGCACATATTTCTTCTCAGTAAAATACTGCACTGCTTAATCCTACTTCATTGTATCAAATGTTATTCTTCCTGATGCACCAAATCTAAGAAGAGAATTCACTTTTTAACACGTTAACTGATTTTCTTACGTCACCTACAAGCCAGATTAGAATGTCCTATTTATATCTTTTGGAAAGTGTAGAATCCTAATTTAACTCTCCAACTTTTCCCCACTTTCTGTACTGACTCGAACCAAAATCATTACTTTAGTTCTGTTTTAGAACTAAAATGCAAAACCCACAGTGCATGTAGTTTTCTGACATAGACATCAAAACCAGAAATCTTACATTATAATTGCCTGTCTGATCAGCTCTGGCTTTTGTAAAATGGCCAATTTGCATTGTTGAGGACTAATCTTGAGCATTAAATATGGGTCTGAGCTCCTATATAATGGCATATTTTTAATAAAAAGAAATGGTTTCAGCTGAACTGCAATAGTAGAAATCCTATGACAATCTCTCACTTTTTTCACTGTTGGCCAGTGTTAAGCCTTTTCATAGAGAAAACATTTTTGCAAACTTTCTCTAAACTTTTTCTTCACAACAGCATGCAAATGGTGACAATATGTATGATGTATTCACACATTGTGACTTTGTTAGCTAATTCTCATATGAAACATGAGTGATTACTAGTTAGCATTGCACAGATCGCATTAGCAAGGCTGTATGGGGAACTGCTGGATGGAAACAAAAAGATGAGCAAGGTTTGGTTTGGGGTTTTTTTTTGATGCTACCACAAATACCATGTACAAAGTATAATATCTGTACTTTTCTTACGGATTAAAACGAGCCTGCCATATTCTCCTTTCTGCATAATTAAAATTCTTCATTTTCATCAGTTTTATGGAGTTTTACAAGAAAGATACCAACTTTAAACCTGGGGTGGTGAGTGTTCATTACTGTTTATCAGGCTGTGTTAAAGAAAATGGCATCAACTAGAAGTTTGCGCTGAAAGTAGTGTTTTGATGATGCTGTTAGCTGAAATAGATACAAAGGATTTTTGAGTCTTCTGCTGAATGGCAAATCTGGTTGCTTCTGTATACTGCCATATTTTCATGGCTTTTGTTACCCATCTTAGTTTTAACCTAATAGAGGTTACAATTAGCATTTCATTTTCCTGTATGTTTGTCCCTATTCCGCATAACTACTTTCTTAACTGTAAATTAACTTTTGTGCATGTGAAGCAACACACACATCTCTTTCTTCACGTGGATGATTGGTCACAAATGCACACGTATTTTTTGTGCATATAACAAGTCCCTTTGTATATTTTGTTATTGTAATTTAAGTCCCTGCTTTTGAAAACTAGGATCTTAAAATGAACTACTTTTACTGAAAGGCAAACTCAGGAATGAATATAAGCATTTGGCATAAATTCACCCCACTATAAATCTCTTTCCAGCCATTGGAATTGGAATCTTTCCGCCTTTCCACAAGGAATCCATCCATAAATGACAAACTGACTATGAAGCAACAGGAGATGAAAAACAACTGGCTACGACTCCAGGGACAGGCCAAACAAAGGTAAAGACTTCTAGTGGTCTGAATATCTCTCAGTGGGAGCAAAGCTGCTCTCTGGGGTCTCAAATCTACTTGCCAGGGGCCTTTTGAAAGTTTTTGAGGATCCTTCACAAAGTTTATACAGGCAGCTAAGACACCTACATCGGAACAAGTGCAGCTTGGTACAAGCAAAGTTCCACAGATATGACTTTGGGAAAACTAATACAATGAGTTTGTGGCTTATCCCACTAAATAATGTTACTAAAACGCCTTCAGGCTACCAAATTAAATCTGTCATGAAGCCTTTGTGAAAGACTTGGTTTTGGACAGTTCTAGAATATTTTTTTTTTTCTTGATTCTTTCCAAAACAAGAAAGGCTTAGGCCTAACCTGTGATCATTGCTGGAAGCAACACCTATAAAGGCTTTTTTACCTTTCTTTTCCTAATGAGCTGATGTAGAAAACAAGGTAAGCATGTTGTCTCCAAGGCATTGTGCATCTTCTGTGACTTTGGTTTAACATGAGGACTGTTAGGAACTGTAAGGGAAAGCTAGGAGGCTTGAATTCACTTCATTTGGCTTCTCCTACGATACTTTCCTTTGCAAATGGGGAGGGAGAGGCAACGAGATGTTCTGTGTTGGATAATGCTGAACTGCAAATTGCATGGCAGGAAGGAGAAGCTGGCAGCCTCGTATCAGTTGCAGAAGTTTAACCTGGAGATGAAGGAGATGCTAGATTGGATCCAAAACATCAGAGGTGTAATGGAAGCAGGGAGGCTTCCTAAAAGCGCAAATGAAGCGGAAAGCATGATTGAGGAGCATCAGGAGAGAAAGGCAAGTATCATCATTGCTGCCAATTGAACATACTGGGAATCTTTCCCAGGAGAATTAATGGCTGCAGACACAGCAGAATTTTGCTGCATGCGTCTGTCAATAACATGGTGAAAAGACTGTTTTCAATAACAGGCTATGGACAGAAGTCACGTACGTATTGACAGAACTCTATCCCATGAGCTGTTTGGTAGCTCATGTCTCTGCAAAAATTTTCCGAAAGCCCCATTAGCTCTCACCTGTACTGCTGTTCAACACTGTAGGCAAAAAGCTGGTTCAGTATCAAAACATGCTCACTCCCAATCTCTCTATTCAGACTGCCAAAAGGTTAATGCCAGTTAATCCTAGCTTTGAGTTAGATTTTGTCATGCAAACTCCATTTGCCTGAAAGTAAAATAAAAACAGCAGTTTGTCTCACGCAGGGCAGTAAATTACCATTGGACGGTACTACACATACAGTTCTGAAACCCTTCGTATCCCAGTACTAATTACCACACAATCTTTTGGTGGCTAATTTGGCTAATATTTTTGGTTGAATTTCGAAAAGGAGCGATATTGTTAATGAACCTGAGAAAAAAGTTACATTTTACTTTTTCCCAAGTGTCATAGCTATCTTTCAGCTGTTGTGTTACCTTTTCTTTGTAGTTATGCTACTTTCTCTAAAAATCATGTTCCCAGAATCATGACTAATATCCAGTGCTTTGTGGGTACCACCATTAGCATGAATAGTTTGTAGATTCTGATTAATTTTCTAGACTTGAATTTAGTATGAAGTACCTGAAGTCCCCTCCTTTTTCAGTCTTCCATTTTAACAATGCTCTTTCATGTCACAGACTTAACAATGGTTTTGCTAATAATTCTTTGTCACAATAGAAATACCCCAAATTACTGATGTAGTGTACTCCATATTTAGATGGTAGCAAGATCTAAGTCTTTAATTTCTGTTAGTAAAGGAACCCAAATGGCTCTAAGGAGATAGTCACATGGGAAAGGAGGAATCCAGGCAATATGTTCTTTTGTGTTGAGTTGACTAAACTAAAAATATAGACAAGACAAGAAAAACTGAGGGGTTTTTTTCACTCCTCAGACCAAGTGAAAAAGTTAAATGTATTTCATTTTAACATCACAAAATAAAGTAAAACCATGTCTTTAATGTAATAATCTGATGCCAACTTATTTGGCAGGAGAGAAAAAATTCTAGGCACTGTTTCTCATAAGAACCACCTTTATGGGAAGACTGGGGGGGATATGGTATTATGGATGTTCAGAACAGTGTTCATTTATATCTAAGCATTTTCTAATATGTTTCTATTTTAATCCCAGTTTTGATTTGTAAGAGACCAGTTGTTATTAGAGCAATGAAGTCATTTATTGTCCACATTTATTTTCTTTTAGGCAATTCTATGCTCTTTCAGTAACTTATCTCAAAGATGAATGATTTTCCATACAAATATTAGTGTTGGAAAGTTACAGCCCATATTCTTCCCCTTAAGGCTTGTGTTCTGAATAACTGGCGTTCTGTAAACCCTTGACATCAACCTTGATGATATATTTTAGGAGGAGATTGAAGCACGAGTGGAAAGATTCAACTCTCTCAGTAACTGTGGTCAAGAACTTGCCAATTCTGGTCACTATGCAACTCCTGAGATTCACCAGTCCCTCTCCAGACTACAGCAAGCCTGGTCTGAATTGATCCAAGCATGGCAGAAGCAATATATAAAATTGTTTCAGGCACAAGATTTACAGGTGAGTAGAAAGACATTCAATAAAGAATGCACATACCACTGACAACTTTCCTCGGTATAAACAGCAAATTTCTAAGATGGTATAATGAAAGATATGCTAATAATACCCAGTGTTTAATGTATATTTCACCGGTTTCCAGAAGGCGTGATGAGGGCCAAGCACATTCAGTGGCGACAGGATTTTTTAGAAATGGTACCTTTACAAATCAAAGAAATTTCTGTGGAATATATGCTCATATGATTTTCACAGGCTATAAAACTTAGCAATATTTGGTCAAACTCTCATGCAGCTGGCAAAAGACACATACTTAATATGGAAAATCACTACTGTACCAAACTCTATACGCCCCCCCCCCCCC
>JAVJGG010000032.1:19113641-19151710 GCA_035590195.1 Aviceda cuculoides
GCTCTTTTATCTAGGGAATGTGAATTTACATCAGTCCCTGTTTTGCTCTTTATAGCCAACGCTTGTCTTAAAGTTCCCATTTTAAAAAAATGATCTGAAGAAAAATTCAGCATGGACAGAAAACTGTATTTTTCCTGGCTTTTTTTTCTGAGAAAAGAACTCTTTTGGCTGCAGTTTTCCAGAAATACTTCCCTGTAACAGTCATCTCGCTTACAACATTTCTGCTCAAATAGCTTATTGGCAAAAGTTAGATATAACTGAAATGGGGATTTTACAATGGGGAATGTCAAGTACCTTAAATAACAGCTGGTGCTACTAGTCCCATCTTAAAAGCTTCATATATATAAGAACTTAAACCATATGGTAAGAGCTGCTTTCATGCTTCTTTATGTATTACATTCTACTTATTTCAGGTCATGTTACCATCCTTTTTATTGGCCAGTTACCTTACACAGCACTCTCTACAATATTAGCAAACAAGCTACAAGTACTTGTATTGTACCTTATGTCTTAGACAAAAAGAAATAAACATATTTATAAAGGAGAAAGTTACAGTAATAATTGTTACTCATGTGGGTTTTGTAGCATCTAATGCTTATTGCCATCTAGTGCTATGCAGTTAATTTTTTTAATAGCCCTGGAAGTTTGTCTTTTATAGCATACTCTACCAAAGTCAGGTTTGCCTCTCTTTTACACCATGGTTATGGCTGCTTTTTTTCCCTATACAGAAATTCTATGGCTATGTGGAACAGACTGAGAGCTGGCTCAGCAGCAAAGAGGCTTTCCTCGCTAATGAGGACTTAGGGGTAGGTGCTCCAAGAAATTACAATTTTCTCTGCAATCAGTCTGGAGGAAAGGGAGCCAGGAAGTATGACGATGTGCTCTGAACCTTCCTGTGATATTTCTCATTCTGAAGTTACTGCTCCATCTTGTTGACGGTTTAAGATCAGGTTTCTTTCCTTGATACTTTACACAGGATAGGATTTTCAGTCCCAAGAGTAACAAAACAGTCCAACTACTCTGATTATAGCAGGAAAATGAGACTGCACCTCTCTAACTGGTCATATCTGACCCAAATACATTTGCCAGCAGTGTGCAAGTCATCACTGCTGTCACTGCTGACATACCCACTGTAGCTTTAAGTTACCTACCTCAGGTACAAGTAACACTACAATAACTGAAGCCACAGGTTGATGCCTGGGTTGCAAAAGCTATGCAGGATGCTGGATATACATTCTGATGCTTAGCTTACCCTGCACCTCATATAGGTAGTGCTACCAAATTAGTTGTCTCTACAGGAACTACAATTACATTTCAGAGTTCAATGTAGGCATAATTGGTGCAATTGGTATGAAAAAAATATCATGCTAGTGGCTGTATCTGCCTCTGTAATTTTCAGCCTAGAGGTGTGTATTTACAGTCCCTCCACTGAATTATATGAGACTTAGAAGGAGCCACTCATTTTCCAGTCATGTTTAGCTCAGCAATGTACAGAAAATGCTCTGTGAGTACTTTCCCTTCCAATGACTCATGTAAGCACCCAGAAGTTCAGATTTTTTTATGACCCATTTGATGCCAGCTTTATCACTTCCTTTAGAATAGTGGGAAAGCAGTGTTTATTGCAGTAACAACATTTTGCCACTGATTCTAAAATTAAAAGTGCAGAGGGGTGCTGAAAAGAGAACTCTGAGTCATTAAGCTTGGGATTCACAAATGTTACAAGAAGTCAAATTCCATGTTTCTCTCCAGATTAACTGTAATGTCAGACTCCAGTCCTCAAATTCAAATCTGGATCTGAGCTCTTACAAATTCTATGGGTTGAAACTGAGGCTCTAAGTTTAATCTCTTTCTGTGACATATTTGTTCATTTAACTCTGATCTCAGTTTGGCATCCCGCATTTGCTTCCAAAATAGCATCTGTCTTAAGATTGATTTATGATTAGGAGCTGATGCCTTAACTCTCGAGAAGTGATATGTTCTATGCAGCACAACAATATGCAGGAGAAGCTAAGCACCCAGCAATTAGTTCAGTTTTGACCCTGAAATAATGGCCTCAGACAACATTATTTAGGCCCCAAGTATCAGAATCAATGCCAATAAATTTCAAAGACCTATAAATTTTCTTGACAGATTTCAAATGTGGGGTAAATGCCATTTAGCTTCTGGATTATCAGTGTTGTGGATGGAAAAACTCTGACTGAAAGCAACTTCCCTTTGTTGAATTCTATCCAGGACTCAGTGTCCAGTGTAGAGAGCCTACAGCGGAAACACACACAGTTTGAAAAAGCCCTGGAAGCTCAGATGGAAAAAATTGATGAGATGGCTTCATTTGCCCAACAGCTAATGCAGAACAAGCATTATGACTCGGACAACATCACCAACAGATGCCAGGCTGTTCTGAGGAGGTGAAGTCAACCCCTTCACATGTCAGCCACCCATTTTGCAATGAGACTCTCCCCATGTGACTAATATCTTTAAATGATTTAAGAGAACCATAAACTGGTTTGCATTTACTCAGCTTTGCACTTTGCACTGTGATCTTGCCAAACTGGCCTGAGTCTAGTCAATATTTCATTAGGAGGTTTCCAAAATACAGTTAAGTGGGGGGGGAGCAGGATTCAGAAAAAAGGCAGTTTTCCTGTAATTCTGTATCCTGGCCTGGCCTTAGGGACAGTGCTGCAAATAAGACACAGAGGCTTGCTGTACCATTAAATACTTCATTATCATCAAATAACATCAAAAAAGGTCATTTGCTACACAACTGCTTTTTCACTGCTCTAATGGGGTTGATCTTAAAGCCCTGCTCAAATTATCTATCAGGGCATTTACAATTTTTCTGATCAGACCTTGCCCTTTAATGTGAATTACTTTATTTCTCCTAGCACATTGCATATTGTTCATCTTAAAAGCTGACAGTAGAAGCAGTTGTGTTTGGTGCCACATGGACATCTTCTCATGGTAGATGAATAGATTTTTGGAAATTTTAGAAGAGAGATTTGAGATCCCTTACAATTAAAGTGAACATTATTTTATTAATATGATCAAACTATCACATGCCTGCACTAACATGAATAAAGTGCTGCAGGGTCCACATTTGGAAAAAAGATGAAAGGATGGTGTAGTTTTGGTTTACCAGTGACAAATAGCATCGTACTCACAGGCATTCCGTATGAGAAACATGCTGAGTTTATGTTCTCTTGTACCCTGAAAGGCAATAATGGTGATTCCTAGATCAGATATCATATATACAGGCTTTGTGTGTACTTTAAACATATCTGTCTGCTAGTAATCCTTCCTATAGTGTCCTGAGCATCTTCTCTGACAGTCCAAATCATGGGAGGCTGCATATTATGGACATTTCTCTCCCAGAGAATGGAGGGTTAGATCACATATGGTTTAGAGATGAAAGTCGAAACCCCTTATCCTATATAATTCACCCTGTGGCTTTTACCTCACACATCTGTCTTCATCTCAGGAAAGAGAAACTGCTGGAGAATGCTGCTGCTCGCAGACATCTGCTAGAGGAATCAAGGCTTCTGCAGAAGTTACTGAGGAATTCCTTTGAGGTACGATTACACAGGATTCATGGTATTCTGGTTTCTTAAAACATACTGCGCTGCATAGATCTGAATCCCTGAAGGGATTTACTGTGAGAAGAATCAAGGAACTGAGTCTGGAATGAGATGATATTGGGAAAGATGAGGATAAGAGTGAAGGGATATTTTCAGCTTTCAAGTCACAGCTTCCCTCCAGTCACCAGGTGAAAGATCTACTGTGCATTGGACACCAGAAAAATGCAGAAGAAATAAATTCATTAAAAGGGAATGTGCCACCATTTTAAAATTCATGGGAAAAGACAAAATAGTTCTGTTCTTGTGAGATACTGACAGCAGGTTAGAAATAGGGAGATAATTGCTCTTTCTCCCCCGTGCACACATATGTACATACACACATGTGCCCATGCACTTTCTCACTGCATGGGGACTATCTCGTGGACACAGCCCTCTTTCCAGGTAACAGTGCTGGTAAACAGAGATACAGGGGTGACTTCATTATGAAAGACAGAAGGAGCTTAGGGAAGCAGAATCTCAGAAGGACAACTCATTTGTGTCCCCACTCACTAGTCCCATGTTTTATACATACTAGAGGAGAGCCTGGCAGTTTGGAGTTGAAGAAACACTGAAGGTTTTCTCTACTTCTGTTCTTTCCTCCCCAAAGGTGGCTGCCTGGATCAATGAGAAGAACAGCATTGCCCAGGATGATAGCTGGAAGGATCCAAGCAATCTGCAGACCAAACTGCAGAAGCACCAGACTTTCCAAGCAGAGATCATGGCCAATAGAAATCGTCTGGACTCCATCAAATCTGTGAGAGAAGTGGGGTTGATGGCAAGGGTGGGCAACTGGCATGAAAGACCCTGCAGACAGTCCGAGTTACAGTGATCTCAAACAAGCGAGGGGGAATCACTGTCCCCTCACTGACATCGTTCACGTTGTCCCTGAGGGGACTGGGAAGCTTAGGTCTTTAATCCATCAAGAACTTTCTGTGTCCATCAGTTTCTTTCAACTGATTTGCTATTGTGTAGAGTGAACTTGCTGTCTATATTCACTGTGCATGTAATGGAAAGAGATGGGTGCTTTCAATGAAAGACCCAATCTGCCGACTTTAGGGACTTCTCTCTGGGGTGATGCCACTTTAGAGGTACACCTGTTTATTTCCAGCAGGGAACCTAGCTGATTGGATGCACAACTTCAACAAGTCAAATAAGATTTATCCAACAAACAAGGATCAAGAGTCTTCAAGTGTTGCCTTTGCAGAGACAAGCTAGTAAGAGAGAGATGAGGGAAGCCTGACAAGCTTTGTCAGATACTTGGCAGAAGCTGTGATCAGATGATGAGTTTGGAAGGACAGACTGTTACATGTTTATTAACCTTATTTTCAGCACAGTGCTTACTAGGTGTATTTTGCAATAGATCAATAGATAACTAAGCATTAAAGGTAGATTCCCTCCTCAGACTCACCTGCATCCAGTATTGTAGAACCCCTTTTCTTTTTTCTTCTTTTTTTTTTTTTTTTAAAACCTTTTAAGTCCCCTGTGTGCAGGCACAGCAGAGGGGATTAGAGGGTGGAGTTACAATTTTCTCTAAACTAATCTGTTTTTAAAGAGTTGTTTGCACAATCTCTTTCTCACAATTTCTCGATGCCTTGTCGTCTTTGTTGGGAATAGCCTTAGGTAGTTGCTTTTTAGAAGAAAATTAACATCTGATGTCCTGGTATAGCATCTTTCTCTTGCTGTGCCTCCTCTTCCCAATTCCAAAATGTAGAAACAGCTCGGTTTAGCTTTCTAAACCAAACTTGCTCCCAGCTTAAGGATATACCTACAGACTCTTCTACCTGATGGAGGTATTGCTGTGCCCCCTCTACCTGTTCTTCTGCCAACCTGTTAAGCATCTGCAGCTCAGGGTTTAGAAATGCAGATAGACTTTTATTACATAATATAGTGGTACAATGGTACATGGTTAAAAGAGGTTTTATTATCACATACAGTGGTTCACTTGTATGAGATAGTTCTCGCTTAACATTCAAAGAAGGGAATAGAAAAGGACAGGTGGCTGGGCAACTTCAAACAGTGATTGTAGAATGTGGGACATCACAGAAAAAACTGAGTGTTTGCAAACTAGGCTCCCTGACAGCTTTTAGGCAATGTAGCTGTTGTATAGTGAAGATTCTCTTTACTCTTTGTCTTCTAATATTGTCTTTTAGCATTTCAAACAATTTTAGAGGCCAGAAAAACAGGACAATCAGTTTCTGCCCTAGTTTCAATAGGTATTTTGCCTTTATCTGTTTTTCCTTTGTCTCTGCAGCCTCTATCTGTTGTGTCAGGAAGTGATGGCTGTGGCCTGCCCTTTACAGAGCAGTGCCAGTAGACTTTATTTATGAAGGCAAAAGTGATATATTCTGGTGCATTCAGCAAAGGAAGAAAACTTTGACTGTTCTCTCTGCTACAGGAAGGGGAAAAGATGCTCCGTGAGAGGCACTATGCCCCTGAAGCCATTCAGTCCAGACTACAAGAAATGGAAGAGCTATGGGAGGAACTGCTAGCAAGTTGCCAGGATAAACAGGTCAAGCTGCAGGACGCTTACAAGGTAATACAGGGATGTCAGTGGTTGGGTCCTGGTGTCATTTCCAGAGATAGCATGGCTGCCTTGCTACATGTCTCACCTACGAGTGTGTCATTTGATGCAATCAGACCTGATTCCTCAAGACCGTTAGAGCAAAGAAACTACTAGGTGTGGATTGATTGAATGGAATCAGTGGGAGAATTGGAGAACTCTATGAAGGGAAAAGGATTTGTAGGCTGTATTCCCTTCTGCTTTCTGCTGCTGGTTTAGATTAGGACTCCAGAGAGGGCTACTGAGGGAAAATGTGTTCACTCATATATGTCAACTCTCTGCATCTGTCCCAATGGCATCTTTTCTACAACACATGAGAAAGAAGCCCATGGCTACTTTTCATACTTTTAGTTCCAGACACACGACTTCTCATGACTATGAGTTTTGCATGGGCTATCAGACACTCTATGGGTATAAAATAGAGCTCTTCTTTTAAAGGTACTGTGTCCATCATTTGTATTTGTGCAACATGAGTAAGATTAGTTCTTGATGTTCTCTGCATCTGTTTTTGCATTCACTCTGACTGAATTCTCCTCTTCATTAGGACAACCATCATATCTGAGAAAAGTTCACTGAGCAGTGGGAAGCTTCTTCGTGTTTGTGTGTAATTCCTACTTAAAGTGGCCAAAATTTTTATATCGTATTGTCTGTCCTAAAGGTTTAAATGACCTTTTCTTCTTGCATTTCCTCAGGGCCTTCATTTTCAGCGAAGTGTAGAAGATACGGAGAAATGGTTGGAAGATGTGGAAAATGAGTTGAAAGCACCATATAGTAACAATGATCTGGTGGTTTTGAACAGTCATCTGAAGAAACAAGAGGAACTGGAAGAAGATATTGCTGGCCATAGGGACCGGCTGCAAGAGCTTGTGGTCACAGCTCAGCAATTCCAGAAGGAGAAACATTTCCTTGCTGATGAACTAGAAGAGAGAGTGGATCAACTAGTGCAGAGGTGTGTGAGTGCCTGGCCTGTCTCCTGCCATCTTTTTCCTACTTTTATCAGCCTTTTTCTTCCCTGCATGCTTTTTTTCTTTTCTTCTCTGCATCATTCTGAAAAGAACATTTTGCATTCATTCCTTATTAATCTGTGGTCCTCATTGGGTTCCCTTTAAAACCTGCAGATACAAAAGTCTACGTGATCCTCTGCAGGAGAGACGTAGGAGTCTGGAGGCAAGCAGACTTCAGCACCAGTTCTTCCGAGACGTTGATGAGGAGTTGGCCTGGGTTCATGAGAAGCTCCCCATGGCTTCCTCCAGGGATTATGGCCAATCCCTGGCAACTGTTCAAAGTCTACAAGAAAAGCACCAGGTAAAGTCATGTGAGAACCATTGTCAGTCTTTAGAATCAAAGAGAGAACACGGGATTCAATTTGCCTCTGGCAAACTTCACCTGCTGTGCTTTGGCTAACAGGAGTCATGATGCCAGGGATTGCTCTTATCCTTGTCCTATAATAATGACATTTTTTGGAGGATATGTCCATGACTTGGCAACATGTGGGATTCCATGCTGCTTATCATTGCAGTGGTGTAAATACCACACCATATGCTTTTCTGCAGACACATTGGCTCTTTCTGTGAACTGAGTTCAAAACCTGGCCTTTGCAATACAAAACAGGTTTTACAAACTGTTGTGCATGCTGTCATAGCTTCCTTGGGTAACAGATGCCCTAACAATTATACTTTGAAACTCAATAAGTACATCCAAGCAAGCTCATTGCTCAGATGTCTCAGGATGAGCTCTCAGGAAAACACCTTTCCCCAAAACTCTTTTTATTCTAGAGGGAGGGAGTTAACAGGATATTGTGATGATCCTTAGCCGACCTTCATTCCAGTGGTAGCTTTCAAGATAGCTGCTGAATTATTTCACAAGGTTCAGATGGGCCATCAAAGATAGCAGTGCCTAGAACACTGTCATCTCAAATACCAATAAAACAGCAGCTGCCTTCCTAATTGTTTTTTAATAAGGAGAAAACACACGGTGGAAGAAAAAAAAAGTCCTGCTAAAAGTTTCCAGCTATTGGTATTTAATATTAGCAAATGACAGCCCATTAAAGTGCCAGGTCAAGTGCCTCTGGGGAAAATTTATGCAATCTGCAATAGGGCTGGGAAAGACAGAAGATCTTGTAAAGTGGGAGTGTGTGTGATATATATGCACACAGAGAGAGAAAGCCCAAGCATTTGGTGCAATCTGCATGTCTACAAATAAAAGTCTGAACTTACAAAAAAATTTGAAATGTCCCCAGGATAAAAAGTCAAGACTGCTACAGGTGACATACTAGGACCGGGATTGAAGTCTCTTAAAAAGTTGGTTTATCCTAGGTGTACTCACAATTTAATGAAGAATTGTAAATGTTTTTAAATGCATCTTCCAGAATATTCCTGAGTAAGACCCATGAGTATATCCTGAACAGTTTGTACCTTCTTAATATTCTGTGCAATTCTCTTATTTGTAAAAATTCTGTATTTAAGCAAGATGCAGTTGTTGACTTTGAGATTAGATAGTAAGAACAAAAAACTTGTTTCATCATGATTAAAAGTATAAATTTTGTTATGTGTGCAATTACTCCTAAAAATTATGAGCTGATTGACGTGGTAGGGAAGTAATTAGGTTCACAGAAGAAAGGAATCCCTGAGATTAATTAATCTGAGAAAATATTTGGGATAACTGAAGGAACAGTGGAGATACTGCTTTAGGCTACAATTATCTTTGTGTTAATTGGCCAGGTCTCAAAATATTTCAGTGAACTGTAAGAATGGAAGATACAGACCATAACACCAGTGCATAATAAAATACCAATTCTTCCTGCCATTTTGCTTCTTATTCTCCTGGAAGCAGGATTAAAATATAAGCTTTGAATTCTCAATCTTTTAGTAGCTAGAGTCTCTACACCTTTTTTTTTTAATGTTGGCTTACAGGCAAACAAATGTCAGAGGTAACATAACAGTCAAGAATTAAACATACTGTTAGTTCCACCCTCTATTGTTTGTCTTAATGAGCCAGATTTGCAAAATTTGGTCCTTGGTTTGTTACCAAGAAAGAGATTGTGCGTGAAATTCGTCAACCTTAAAAAAAAAAAATAGTGTCTTGCAAAACTATATTTACACACAAATATAATATGCGTACACACAGCTGCTTGGCTTGGAACAGAGTTTCACTCCGTTACTCACTCCCCTTTTTTTTTTTTAAATTCCTGTGGTTATAAATGAAGTACTGTGAATACATGTTCCTAAATGTTCAACTGCAAAGTTGTTCTTCATGCTGCTAGATTATTATTAATAGACAGTACAAGATGTTTTATAATCTTTGCCACTGGATTCCATTCTGCTGGGGTCAGATATGGTGTCACTTTTCAACAACATAGTGGCTGTCTTGAAATTAATAGGGGGAAGTTAAAGGCAAGATTAGAATCAGAGTTCTTTTCCAGCCAAGTCTCATAGTTAAGTTGAAAAAGCAGCTCCCCTCCTCAGAGAGTGTGTCTCTTCTACCTTAACTGAGCACTGCAGTCTAACTCTGGAACTGCATGTTTCGTAGCTATGAAAATAAACAGAACAATTGTAAAATTGTGCTCAGGGTGCTCGGGCGTAGTTAGCTGTGGAATGCACATCCAGCTACAGACAAATTGACAGCATGGTCCTTGCCCACCCAGGCAAATATCATATGAGGGGGTATATGGAGGTATGCATATAGTTTTAAGATCTACCAGTCTTTAAAAATTAATTTCAAGTAAAGTCTTTGAAAACTGGTTCAGGTAGTTTTCTTCTCTCCTTGTCCTGTTGGCTGCCTGGTAGTATGTGTACCCACAGCATTTGCAATGGCTGTTATGCAAAGCTGCATCTTCTACAAAGGTATTGGCAAGTGATAAATAAAGATGAGCAGGTAAATTGATTGTTCTTCCCTATACGTATTTTAATTCAAGAAACACCACGTAATGGGGTGAAAGTGGGTATATTTCAGTGGAATCTACAGATAAGAGGTTTGTGGCTAGAACCTCTTCTCTCCACACTCTGAGGTGGACACACACCAAGGTCCAATCTTCATGGCTGTATTTGATTTCTATAATCACTCCTTCACCCCCAAAAACTCCTCCACACCACTTTGAGCATTTACTCAGACTTTGCATCTCTGACACATCTTTGTGTATAGAAAACAAATTTATAATGGAGTTACATGACTACACTATCTGGTATAAAAATCTCCATAGCTTTTATTTTTGGTCTGTCATTTCACTCTACTCTTTCCAGAATTTGGAGAATGAGATAAGCAGTCGGGACGCTTTGACCAAAGCAGTGCTCAGTACAGGGCAGAAACTGGTGAGGGGAGGTCACTCAGCCTCTCGCAAGATTATGGAGCATCTGAAGGAGCTTGAGACTTCCGTAGAAACCTTGAAGGCAGAGGCTAAAGAGAGGAGACAGCGGCTCATGCAGTCATATGAGGCCCATGTGTTCCTGAATGAGGTAAAGATCGTTCATAAGAGATTCATTTTGGTCTTTCTTTGCTTAAAAGAATCGATACCTATTATTGTTGAATGGATGCAAGTGCTGAGATAGCAGCAGAATTCATACTGTCCTGATTTTTCATATCTGGTAAATATGGATACAGTGGAGAAATAACGCTTACTTTTCCAACTAACTGCAGTGAGGGATAAACATGTAACCACAATTGCTGGGTTCGGGGTGCACATTTTTTTGGATAGTATCTGCTAGACTGCATTACATGAAGGCACCTAAGGTGCTCTGTGTTTTCACTGATGTGTCTCTTTGGGCACCACTGCTTTCCAGTTTTGTCTTGACCTAAATCACAGCTGTGTTCAGGCTCATCCTTGTATTTTATACAGTTGCTGGAGGTGGAGGCATGGCTGGCAGAGAGGAGCTTCATTCTGGAGACCTCTGATTATGGGAAGAATGAAGAATCCACGCAAGCTTTACTTCGTAAACTTGAAGCTACCAAGCTGGACATGGATGGTTTCAGACCACGGATTGAGAAAGTACAGGAGACAGGTGCCAGCTTAATAAACAAAGACAGTCCAGAGAGGTAGGAAAGTGAAAACAGGCTTCTGCTCCAGGTCTAACAGAAATGCCCAGAGAAGGCAAATATGGAAAAGGTCAACCTTCAGTAGCTGTTTGATGGCTCGTTCAGAAATATGACTGTAGGGGACATCAATTCCTCCTTCACCATCGTCACACACACTCAGGCCCCCAAAAGCTTGATTTTTTTTAAGGTTTTCGTGAGACTTGTTTGTTAACAACTGGCCAATTAGTGCAGATCAGCTCTTTGTCCATTGTCTATTCCCAGGAACTGTCACCTATTTCTCATTTACCATAAAGCTTCAAAAACCACTGTGCTTGGGAAAGGAAACAGACAGTCTTGACAGTTCACTGTTTTTCATTGCCAGTTTGCTTTTGTATCTGGGGAGGAGGAACTGGAAAGAGCAGCCATTCATACGAGATACTTTAATTTCCTGAACTAGCCGGTTTTAACGGCTTGGCATAACTCACTCCATGATGTCTGGTTTATTCTGTATTTTGAAGGTGTTGCAAATTCAACCTGTCAGAAAAGACAATCTTCAAAAAGAACAGTAAAACAAAGACATGCCTTCTGATTCTTGTTCTTTGCAGTCCAGCCATACTTTCAAAGCTCCAGGGGATCCTAGCAGCCTATCAGTCTCTCCTGCAGAAGGCTGAGACCCAGAGAAAACGCCTGCAAGAACAATTCCAGCTCTATCAGTTTGAAAGAGAATTCCAGCTGGTGGATGCATGGCTTTCCAGTAAACAGTCTGTAGCAGAGTCCGATGACTATGGGCAGGACTTAGATGATGTTGAGGTAAAAGAAAATAAAAGGTATCATATGTATTGTGTGGCAAAGCAGGAATGTACTTGCTGCAATTTTTGTGTAGCTGCTGACAGTGAAGCATGTTATAGTCACAAAATCTAAGTGTTCTCTGCAGCAAGAACTCGGACTGGTTTCTGTCTGCTTATGCAGGGCTCTCTGAGGTAGCATCTTCTGACAGAAAAAATAGGTGCATCAGAAAGTTAGCTCTGTCTTGGGATAAGGTGAGGTCAGCACACCTGGTGCTGCTGGCCCTGATTATAAATTTGACAGGGCCTAAAAATTTTGATATGACCAGGGCCATGGTCTTGTAACAATTTCAGTGGAAACCACTGGGATGCAGCATTCATACCTCTGGCTGCTGACTTCAAGGATAAAATTCTCCTCAGGGCACACAGTGCAGAGAGGTATAATTCATAGTGTCCACTCAAGAACAGCTGCATATGCGGACAGCCTACCAGTTTATGTTTCCTAGCTTTTGATCTGGGCAGCATCTGTTTGTCAGGATGTGGGTGATTTTTCTCTGTGGCATAAGATGTTAAATGATCGAGACAATAGATGCTGCCTCCTGACTCCAGATCATCTGGGTTTGTCAAGTGATTTGCACTTGTAGACTGCAATACATAGCTTTTGTGTTATACAGTACAAAGAAAGTGATTCATTCTGCCTCTCTCATAGAGGTAGGCAGAAATTCTTATATCTAAGTCTGTGTCCCCATTTATCCCATAGGTGCTGGAGAAAAAGTTTAAAGATTTTGTAAATGAGGTGAAACCTCTGGGACATTCCAAAGTTGTCTTCTTAAATGAGTTAGCATCTAAACTAGAGAAGGAGGGCCACAGCAAGATGGACATTATCCAGAAGAGAACAAAGCAAATCAATGAGACGTGGGAGAAACTATGCCATGCCATCCATGCAAGGACAGAGGTAGGAAATACATGAAAAACTGGAGCACTGAATTCCCTGCAGTTTCTCATGTCCTTCTTCCTTTCCCAAACCAGTGCATTGCTCATGTTGGAACACAAGGTTTATAAGAGTAATGGGTGTATTCTGTTCCATTCTTTCTTGATCTATTTCCCTTCATAGCCACTGCTTACCCTACTGTTCCTGGCAAGGCTTATACTTGAAAGATATTTATCAGCCTAGAGTAATTCTGTTTTCCTTAATTCACTGCTAGCTCTGGTTTCTTGAAAAACTAAGACAATCTAACCATTTACCACCACTAACAGGAGGCCAGCTCTGGCACTTGTTGGGCTCTTTATTAAACTACTTCAGCTCATTAAACAAGATGAAAACTCTCCAGATTTTTTTTGCTGAGTTAGTTACTTGAAGTCAAAGAAGGGATATGGGAGAGAAGGTGATATAGGACACAGAGCCAAATCCCCTACATTTTGGCAGCAGTTAGCTGTTAAATTAGCTCACCCCATTTCGTGAAACTGCGGTCACAGATGTGTTTGGAAAAGCAGAGAGGACATGTAGAACTCAACATTTTTGTTTGCTTTAAGGAGAACGTAAAATGTCAGATATCCTCAACTCTTTCTTTCACTACTGTTACATACACATTTTGCTTATGAAGTAGCTGAAGCCCACTGTTGTCTGTTAGCAGCAGTAAATGCATGACAATTGTTAATATATGGTTTGAATGTAAAATAGTATTAGAACATTTTTTAATCCTCTCATTTCAGAAAAATTAATTTTCACTTAACTCCTCTTATTTTCACTGTTTGCAGTGTAGGCCTCTACTCCAAGCAAGTTTTTTAGGACACTTTCTGTAGTCGAGTGAGCTACCTTTAGAGAGCAAGTCATGCTCTCCATCTTGATCATTCTTCTTATGTAGGGATAAATTGCTCTTTGAGATATCTGTTTCTTTCCATTGACAAAGAGAACTTGTGGAAATTAGGTTAGCTTGAACACCTCACTTTCAGGTGACTTAATTGGGAAGGTGTTTCACTCCCATTCTTGTTCAGTCTGTACTGCATTAGGAAACATCAGGGTTGCCCTTTTTTGTGCTGCAGACATGATAGTATTACCATTAAATTGTTTCTTTACTCCAGAATCTAAGAGCAGCCCAGCAAGTTCACCAGTATGATCATGATGTGGATGAAGTAAAGGGATGGATGCAGGAGAAAGAGGCAGTGGTGGATATAGAAGATTATGGCTATGATCTTCCGGGTGTACAGACACTTCTCAGCCAGCTTGAGGGAGTAGAGGTAAGGGGATCTGTCATGAAGCAGTGGCAGAAAAGCATAAATGGCAAAAAAAAGGAGACTGATGCTTGATTTGAAATCTTCTCAAGTGCCTTGTTTGCAGGCCAGCAAAAGATAAATTTATTGCACCCTTAAATATTCTTTGTGCTTCACAGAAGGTGGCTTTTTCCTCCTGTTTTTAACGTTGTGATATATTATTAATGCTTTTGCTTCTAAAGATGAGCTTCTCTTCTAAAATCTATTCCAAAGTGTTGTTATAACTTCAAAGGTGTCATCTGAACTACAAGAGACTTCAGCCCCACATTTATCAAAATAATCAGTGTCTCACATCTAGAGAAGCTTCTTTGATGCTTGATGATGGATGTTAAAAGGCATTAGGAGGAAACTGACAGGAAAAGTTTTGACAGAGTCATATTTCCAGCCTCTCTGCAGCCAGTGGCTAGAAAAGATATGCACTACCTTTAAAATCTGCTTTTGATAGATGTAAGTAGTGACTTGGTCTTAGAATCTGTTCTGTCTCTGTTCCAGAGAGATCTAGGAGCTATCATGAAAGAGCTGGAAAGGATTCGGGGAGAGGCTTGGCACCTCAGCCGCACATATCCTCAAGTCAAAGAAAACATCATGGAGAGACTCACAGATGTGGATGAGTGCTGGGAAAACCTGGGCAAGAAGTTTCTGGAGAGGAAGGCGAGACTGAGCCAGGCAGAACAAGTCCAGCTCTACTTCAATGACTGCAGGGAGTTGATGTATGTGTTGGCCCCTTGAGTTTGGCAGTGGGCCTTATTTATTGTCTTTCCCATATAGGATTTTCTAAATTACACCTGTTAGTTATTTTACTCCTGTCCCAGGTGCTCTGCAGCTTGCTCGCAAATCTCTTTGAACAATAATACACATGGCATCTTCTCAACAGCACTTCACAGAATTTACCACACATTAGAGGTGACCGTGCCACTCCGCCTCAGCACAGTGTCCATGACAAACCCACATTTTTCAGACTATTTCTTAAACAATCTTGGAGAATTCAGTCACTCCGGATAGATTTGGTAGTCTGACCATTCCAACTGAAAATATTGTTGATTCTATAGGAAGATGGGGGAGTCTCTGCTAGATAGTCAAGTAATTTGTACACCTGTACAGACACTAGTGCCCATTTTTCTCAGAGTCAAAGCAACTACATTAAAGATAACCTTCTAGAATAGGTTAGCACTTACTCAAGTGCTGAAAGTGTTTTGCACACATGTATTTAATGCCATTGCACATATGCACACACTTCTGTCCATTCTTATTAGGGGCCAGGTTTTTTGGAAGAATTCAATTGCTGGGAAATTCCATGAT
This sequence comes from Aviceda cuculoides, assembly GCA_035590195.1. NCBI lineage: Eukaryota > Metazoa > Chordata > Aves > Accipitriformes > Accipitridae > Aviceda > Aviceda cuculoides. The sequence goes on from JAVJGG010000032.1 coordinate 19,129,175, forward strand.
CTTTTTTTTCCCCTTTTTAAATCTGAATTAGAACAAAATGCTGAGTGTTTAAACCATCTACAAAACATTTTTTTAAAAAGGTTTGTTGAGCTAAACGTCTCATTTTGTTTAAATCAATCATGCTCAAATATCTATAAGTAGAGGTCTAATGTAAAAATTGAAATAACTAATGGAAATATGCTATACTCAAAGTGGCACACCAACATTAAAATACTATGTTTTGTCATTTTAATGTCATTTTCATCAAAATGGATACATTTTTTATGGAAATTGTGTTTTTAAACAATATTTCTCACAGAAGTATGGACATTTTTAATTCAGTGTAGTTAATGAAAGAGTTTGTGTTTCTACTCCTGTCATGGAGTAGAAACTCCATGTTAGTAGAAACTCCTACTTCACTGTCTTAGGACAGTGAAGTGGTTACCACTGACTGTTGGACAGTTACTATGCTAAGGGATAGATCCTGAGCTCAGGTAAATCAAGACGCATTGGTTTATGCCAGTTGAGGCTCATGGAGTAGAAAACTTTCCTTAAAAATTACCTATCAATATGCTTCTTTGCATGAGTGCTCTGTACGCATATGAAGTACTTTCATGCATAGTGATAAGGTTAGATGGACATCTGAAAGTCTCTGTGTCCCTGTACCATGTATAAAAGTACTGCAAATGTGTGCAGCCTAGGCATTTGCAATTACGGTTCCTTCTGAGATATGTATAGATGCTGCAGCTGCCTTTCTAACAGGCTATTGAAACAGCACTGGGAATATTGTATCAGGTTATAAAAATCCATAGATGTGTGAGTGAACCTTCATCAATGTGTTTTTATATTCATATCTTTCATAAGCAAATAGAAGTCTGTATACATGTATCCACAGCCAGGAGATGTGTGCATTCCTGAGTATCCAGCAGACTCAGATTCCTTCCCTTTTTACCCTTTTGACTCTATTCTGTAGGGCCTGGGCCAATGAGATGCATGCACTAGTGATATCTGAGGAACTGGCAAATGATGTCCTGGGAGCTGAACTGCTTATCAAGCGTCATGAGGAATACAAGCGTGAGATAGAGAAGCAGTGGCTAAAATATGAAGAAATGCAGCGGGCAGGAGGTGACCTGGTGAAGAATGGACATTTCATGTCTGTGGAGGTGTGTCGCTGAGTTAAATATTTTACAAACAAGAGTGAACAAAGAAGACATTAAACAGGCAGGAGTTGCAGCTTTGTCTGTCTGTCTTTCAAAACAGAAATAAACAGGACAATCAGGTTCTCTACTATTAAAAGCTGCAGACTTCATGTGACATGTAGAAAAAGAAAACACCTTTTGAAGTTCTTACTCCTCTAGAAACTGATTTTTAAGCTGTCCACAAAAGAATAATCACTGGACTGATGATGGCTATGTGGGGGGTAGGGAGGTATCACTATTCCATAGAAAACGTGTGCCACATAAATGAGATTTTAACATTTGACTACACAAGACCTAGGAAAAAAATACATCACAATACAATCAATTATAGGATGGACTGATGTCCCTGAGCACACCAGAAGAAATGTAATTCTTCAGAAATGTTACAGAGCAAAGGGGCAAGAATGTTAAAATTTCTGTGATCCTGTTATCTAGGTACATTTAGACTTTGACCTTTGCAGTGGTCCCAATCTTGTCTTGATGCTGTCTGTAGATCCAGAGATCACACTGTCAAAAACATTTTCAGATTTTATGCAAGATTACATTACTTCTGTTGTAGAAAGAAGTAGAGAACTTTCACAGTTTAAGGCTCTCCGTTGCTGCCTTGCCATAAATGGATGTATTTGCTGAATCTTCTGGTTCTCACTAGTGCTATAACACAAATTGCCTTGGTATAAAGTTTCATTATGGGAAAGCATATAGCAGAATATTGGTCATACAATATGTGGAATATGCATACAATTATAATATATAGCTATACAACTTACTAATGAATGGCTAAATGGCTAAATTAATTCAAGGAAGAAAAATGAGGACTCAGATGTCTTTTCTAAACTGTCTTAACACCACAAAGTTATTTAGAGGTCATTTTCTGGATCATGAGGGCAGATTACATGCTAGTTGGTTGTTGCATGAAAGTCTGATTAGATTTTTCACCTCCTGGCATTACAAATGTTATTTTTCTAGATTGAAGAAAAACTGTTAGAGCTGTCAGAGCTGATGAAGAAGGTAAAGGAGAGCTGGGACACGAGGAAAGAGTTATATGAAGAAAACTGGGAGATTCAATTGCTCCGCAGAGAGCTAGAACAAGCAGAAGCATGGCTGGCTGCCAAGGAGAGCTTTCTTTCAGATCCTAGCTATGGGGTGAGTAATGACAGCACACCACCATTGAGATGCCCCTTAGCATATACAGAGTGCTTGGAGCATGTATCAGCTCGGGCCTGAAGTTAATCAGAACCTAAACAGGAATGCACCCTTGAGATTACAAAGGGCAAGAGCTCTGGCCTCTTACAGAAATAAGCCCAAGCAGTTGCTGCATTTTACATGGTGATGGGCTCCAGGAGGTGGTGGCTTCCAGGGGGTGTAGAAGACTGGGGAGAATTCCAGACCATTTTTTCACATAAATAAGATAACTCACAGAGAGTTCAATCTTCCCTGTCACGCTGAGAGCCTGTTTTGAAAGGAAAAAGGGGTTTTTCCCCACTTCGTGTTGGGCGGTATAATGTTTTGCACAGACAGCTTGATAGCTAGCTTGTAAATTCCTATTTAAACACCAGCATCCATAGTTTTGTTTTTTTCTCATTGTTGACTGAATTCTGATAGTTTATAAGATGGGAAAACACTATCATAAACCCAGGTATTGAAAACTAAGCCAAGAGCAAGACAGATTTGAGGCATGTGTTGTAGGGCAGGAATAAACTTTGTGTCTAGCACATGCTGGAATCCAAGTACTTAATCTGTATGTAAACAGTTATAGTTGGAAGCCATGGTACCACATGGCTTTGCAGAAAAAAGAAGGTTGTTATTTGAGCTTTTTTTCATGTACAGCAGGCAGACTGCAAGGTACAGACCTTTTTAAGTGTAAATTAAGATTTTTCACACACTACCAGGGGTTTAGATATTCAATTACAAAAATTTCAGAATCATCATTTGGCTAAATAGAATGGGATGAAAATCTTTAATATAATCTCTTCTGATAGACCTGATTTTGGACTTCTGTATCTGATAATTTTTCCATTCAGGATTCAGTGTCTGAAGTAGAGGAATTACTGAAGAAACACCATGATTTTGAGAAGATGCTTGCAGCTCAGGAGGAGAAATTTGCTCAGCTCAGCAGGAAAACTAAGGTGAGAAGTAGAAGGTTGCTGAGCTGTGTATGAGACAGGATGATGAGGGTCCTTGAATGTTTGGGCCTCATTCACTCCATAGAAGAAAGAACTCCTGTGCTGAGACGGAGTAAATGAGTGACCAAAGCTGAGAGACTGGAGATACAGTAGCTGAGAATGAGACCCGTATGTAGATCAAAAGAGTCCAGTAAGCTTGCAAAAGCTCCAGAGGAGTAGTAGAAGCTTTATTCTGCTAGGAGCAGCAAAAAGGGTGTGTAGTGCACATTGCTGTGTGAGAAACAAGGTGATGCTACACAGGTGGAGAGGTTTTGATTCATTCAGAATTTCAGTAGGGAGCTGCAGCCACCTGACAGTGCTGGAGGATAGCAAAGGGCTGAAAATAAAGGGAGACCTAGGCAGAGATAGGCCTTTTTCCTTTTTGGCATCAGAGTTCTACAATGGATTGTATTAAGTACCAAAAATATTCAGTCAACCTCTCAGATCCTGTTTCGATGGTTTTAAATTATTTTCCTGACATAACCAGCAAAACATAGCTTTTGTGTTTGGCATTAGGCTAACAATTAGCTTAGCTGAGTCTGCCTTTTGTTCAGTGATTTGCAAATTGGCTAAATGAAGGGACAATGGTCCTCCACTCTAAAATGTTCTATGAGAACATCCCTGGATACTTATTGTTCCTACAGCAAACTTAAAGAAGCAGTGCCACAGAAGAGAAGCATAGTTTCTCTACAGCTTATTAAAGACTCAGCTTCTAGGGAACTTAGCAAGGGCAGGATTCACTGTATTTGAGATTAACTGCCATCAGTATTCATGGCTCAGCACATAGCATTTAAGTTCAGTTCTAATTCTAAGAATGCCAACGGAGGTAGAGGCCATAAAATTCAATGCCAGGAGAGAGCATATTTGAAAAACTATTCCTGCTTAAAATGAACAAAAAAAAAATCCTAGGTAAATACCCATAAATGCAATTAAGGTAATTTTAAAAAATGTAATACTTTTGTCCTACAGAGGGAGAAGAATCTTCTGAAACAAGTGGACACAGAAGAAAGTGAGCAGAAGGATAAAGGGAAAGTTGTACGGGTTCCCTCTCTGAGAAGAAAAACATCTGACAAAAGGAATGCACCACCAAAATTGACAGAGATAAAGAGAACAACACAACCGCCATCTGTGCCCTTACCCAGCCTGTCCTGGAGGGCCCCACTTGAACCTATTTTCTCCCCCATTGAAAAGTCTCCATCGACATTCCAACAATCCATCGCTGGGGGAGTCCCAGAAGCGCTGAGCAGCAACAAAACAGAAATAAAAGCTGAGAGGAGGCTCAGTGAGATTATCACTCCACCTACATCAAAGACAGTGGGCCCACAAGCCACATCTTTGGAAAGTCACAGTTCTTTAAGCTCTCCTTTATCTCCTACTCCCATAAGCCAGCAACACAGCAGCAGTTTGTCAGAATCGTATGCCACAGGCCTTTTATCACCTCAGGAAAAAAATGCTAGAGGCTCCTCTTTCTCCAACCTGCAGACAAAACTAATGGCAACTCCACCTGAGCCTGGACAAAAGTCACTAAATAAATCACCAGATTTACTACTGTCTAACTCCTCTTGGGAGAGATTAGAGAATACATCTTCGGTAAGTCCCAGGGATTCCTGGCTCTCTCCTCACAAAACTGCTATCCTGTTCTAGTTAAAGAAAGAAATGCAGGAAGTTCTGTATGAAAGTCACAAAGAGCACTATACAGTGGGTATTTCGGTGGGGTACGCTCATGGATCCAAACACAAAGAGGCATTTTATGTGCCTTTGCAGTTGATACGCTTCCCAAAAATATAGTTGACTTAAGCAGCTATGTATAGCTTAAAAGCATTTTAAATTTGCTCAGCTTTATAGCCTAGGTATTGACAGCTGTATTAGTTTCTGGTTTTCTTTCCCAAACTAGAGGTTATTCATGCTGCTGAATACTCAGCAGAACACTCAACAAGAGTCAGGAGATGCTGTCTCACAAAGAGGCAAGACTGCTGATTTACCCATGTCCTCTGTGTGAGGTGGTGGTGCTTAGTGTCCACTGAGTTTAGAAGTCAGAGAGGCAGGACTTAGTGACACTGTTTCCAAAGAGCTGAGCTGGTGCAAGACTAGAACCAGCAACTCCTGTTTGCTCACCTTGGCAGGAAATGCACTGTTAATTCATGGACAGGTAAAAATTGTTCCCTTCCCCTCTTGCGCTTGGAGAAGAATGTGTTTGTCACATACCCAAGTGTACCAGTACAACACCATACTTTGGTCTAACTCAGTATTATTGCAGGGGTGGTATGAATAACTACAGCAATTTAAGTTGCAAATTGTATTTAATAATATAAAAATAATATTAATTAATTAATACATCATGATAGAGCAAATCCCATGAGCAAATTGTTCTAGAAGGACATGAATTCTCTTCGTTTAGGTAGTATATCAGAGATGTGACTGCAGCCTAGAAAGGATTTCCAGCTGTGCTGTGAATGTAAAGGCTAGAGGCAGTAGAGATCAGTTTCTTTGTGTGGAATTTATCTAGAAAGACCTTCAGAAATTATAACGTATGTTTAAGGGTCATTTTAAAGTTAAACAGCAATGTTTTTGTGTGTCTCAGGTTTCTGCAAATCTCCAGCACATGGAGGGATTCCTAGAAAAGAGAGACCAGCTTCTTCCAGGAAGACAACAGGTAGAAACAAATGCCATCACTCTGCCTTAATTCATCTTTCCTTGAGTTATAGTACAGATCTGGTCTGACTTGTTCTTGCTGAAGAGGAGCTCAGGACTGTGGGTTTAATTCAGTTACCACTAAAATGCATGAAGAAGTGATGGGAATCATGCAGAACAGGGTCTGTCTACATTGAATGGATCTATGAACCAAAGCCTAGGCTGTATGAACACATTAATTGTGTTCCCTTAACTATAAATACAGATTTCAATATATCAACTGAATTGGGAAAAAAAAAAATCAATATTTTTAAAAAAATTAAAATACAAGCTTCAAGACCTGTATCAGCATGTGATCATTTGTTGGCAGAGGAAGCCCTTGCTTCCATGCTCCCAATGCTTATAATTTCTAACTGTGCTAGAAGAGAATTAAGGTTTCTGTTTCTCTTTGAAGAAGTGGTTTGTTTAATCTAGGGCTGAATGAAGCTGAAATCTAAATTCTCATCCTGGGAAAGAATATCACTTCCAGTCACTAGGCTAATGAGCATAACAGGGCAGGAAATTTTCTAATATTTGCCACCAATCTGTAGACATGTGAGTGTTTGCTGAGGTATTGCATGTAAACAAGTTGTCTTGGATTGTTTGTCCCATAGAACATTTCCTCTGAAACTTTTAAGTCGAAAGACCTCTTTAAAAAATTGAATCTGGTATGGACTCCATCTTCCGGGAGAGAAATTTATTTTTCCTCTCTTCTGGATACACTGAACTTAGTCTGCTGTGATAATGAACTTACATACTACCAAACAAGAAAAACTATGACTTACCTTCCTTAGGACATTTTCCTTCCTTCTCTCTGAATGATGAAATTGTCGTCTTGATTCACTGGCATAACAAAATAAGAATATACAGATGTAATAGAATCCTTCATCCAGAAGGGTCTCATGGCAGTATGCTAACCTTTCGGTGGTACATTGTTGGGGTAGAAAATAGCAGCTACTTTTGCACAGTGTTCAGTGGCATTCCAGTGGGGTTAGTTTAGGAAATTAAGATTAATTCAGCAGCCACATTAGATTGAAACCACACACTTAACAAAACCAGACTGTGACTAGCAGGCAAGGAAAGCAGGCAAGCTGGGAAAAAAGTGGAGCTTTTAGTGGCCAAAACCAGACATGACTTTGATTACTCACCTTCTCTCAAAGATGTTGCTGACCACAACATGGTGCAGAGCTTGCTTGCACCAGGTCATGTCATTTGTTCAGTCCTAACTCACAGAGAGACCCTTCCTGAATCACCCACACCAGAAACTATAGCAGGTCCTGTTTTTCTAGGAGATAATCATGACTAAGAGAGCTTCTGTGATCATAATATGGGCAGCTCCTGGCTTCCTGTGGAAGTTGTGCATGAAAGATTTCACAGCTCCAATAAAATATATAGCTAATAATTGGATTTTATTACCATTTCTATTCATGTAGCCAGGCTCAAGGTCTTGGAAATCCTTCTACGTGAAACTTGATGGATTAAAGCTTGAGTTCTATAATGATGAAAAAGAAGCATCTAAGGTAATTTGAGGCTTGAATCTTTCTAATAATCTCTGTGTTTACCTATGTAAAAATGCATTTAAAAGAAAATAGTTACATTTGCTTTGGTTTGGGGCTGGAGTAATCAGTTCTCTTTCAAATGTCAGCTGAGTGAAAATTCAACAATTGTTCAACTGATACCAACTATAAGACAGAATAATAAGCTTTCCAAAATTTTCAAACATATTCCTTAAAAGAAGTATCTTATTCAAGAATTGCCTTCAAGATATAATGCAATAGTCCATTGTTCTTCTGTGGTTCTTCCTATTCAGTGAGCCTATTTATAAAGTTAGAAGCAGAAAAAAATAGTATGGGAGTGTAGTCAGCCTGCAAGTTGCTATGGAATTGAATCCTAGCAGAAAAGATGTAGAAGACATTTTGTTTTCATTTCTTCCTCCTTCAGAATGTATCCACACTCCTGTCCCTCAGCATTCCTGGTGCCAAATGTGAGAGGCTGGTAAATTACATCAGGAAAGAGAACGCCTTCAGGTTGCGGTAAGTCTTATGGAGAAGTGCGGTAATAAAAGCCTACACAGCTAACTGTACGGTTGTATTTGCCTACAGTCACCTAAGACCGCATGTTGTTAGGAGGCATAACTGAAATGTCTTACAGTGCTTGCCCCACTCACAAGGACAGAAGGTATAAGGCAAGACTGACTAGAATTCACTGTCTCCTATCCTTATTTACAGGCTGAGAGATGGGGCAGAGTATTTCTTCGCAGCACCTTCTCAGACGCTGATGGAGGACTGGCTGCAATCACTACAGAATAATATAGGTACATTCTCACTTCCTTCAAGAATGAACTGAGTTTTTTAGCAAGTGATGGTGAGAGAAAGAGAAGAGAATGAGAAGTTTGTCCTTAGTCCAGGGCATTTTGAGCTGTCCTTTTTAACTCTGTTAGACAGCAAAGTCACCTGCCACCTTGCGATGTAATGACCTGGCACAAGAATGCCCAGGGTGGCTTGCAAAGCCAGATTTCAGTTGTACTGCAGCCTGCATCAGGTTATTCCCAAGGAGGGGTCCTGCCCAAGGGCTGTATTCATCCTTTTATTAAGGAGTTGCTTTGGATCTTGATCAACAGCTTTTCTTCTGAATCTAGATCTCTTTCTGGACAACTCACTAGGCGGTGTCTTACTGGAAAGGAAGCCAGAGTACAGTTATAACAATGATGTTCAGAGAAAATTATTATGGAGCCAGAAATGGCAAACTCTGCCTCTAACACTGCTTCAGAAGGTTTTTATTTGTGTTCTTTGACTCTGCAGGACACAGTAGCAGATCACATTCCACAGTGATGGTGCAGTCTTTCGCTCCAAACACAGAGACCTCCCAGACAAGACTGTGGGACTTTCCAGACAGAGACTCTGCTGAAAGACTAACCAGCAAAAGCGTACTCCTGAGGTAGGGGCTCTGTGCCACAAGGCTGAACAGACATCAGTGCTGTTTGTGCTCAGGCACCAGTCACCTACAAAGGGAGATTTCCCTGAGGTCTAAAAGTCCTGCTGCTCTGTCACTAATGTCACAGAAATAGTGTAGCCACCAGGACTAGGGAAGCAATCGTCCCCCTGTACTTGGCACTGGTAAGGACACACCTCAAATACTGTGTTCAGTTTTGGGCCCCTCACTACAAGAAAGACACTGAGGTGCTGGAGTGTGTCCAGAGAAGAGCAACGAAGCTCGGGAAGAGTCTAGAGCACAAGTCTTATGAGGAGCGGCTGAGGGAACTGGGGTTTAGTCTAGAGAAAAGGAGGTTTGGGGGAGACCTTATCACTCTCTACAACTACCTGAAAGAAGGCTGTAGTGAGGTAGGTGTCAGCCTCTCCTCCCAATTAACAAGAGGAAATGGCCTCAAGTTGTGCCAGGGGAGGTTTATATTCGATATTAGGAAAGATTTCTTCACCGAACGGGTTGTCAGGCATTGGAACAGGCTGCCCAGGGAAGTGGTTGAGTCACCACCCCTGGAGGTATTCAAAAGACATGTAGACGTGGTGCTTAGGGACATGGTTTAGTGGTGGACTTGGCAGTGCTAGGTTAACAGTTGAACTCAGTGATCTTAAAGGTCTTTTCGAACCTAATCAATTCTATGATTCTACCCCAGTAAAATACAGTATTCCTGAGTATGACCCTGCCTCAATTAATTTGTGCCATTTATGATGTGCTACAGCCAGTTTTTAAATATAGGCCTCGCTATTGTCAGCCATATCTTGTCTGTGGTTCATGACTTAAAGTTGGGGCACCCAGCTGAATTCTTGTATCACTTATTATAGGCACCAAAGTTACTAAAATAAAGTATCATCTGATCTGAAGACTGGGTTACCTGTATGCTCAACAGAGAGAGACAGATGAGGGAATCATAGCAGGAGTCTACAACAGGTGCTTTAGATTTTCCTCTGAACATTCTCTCCAGCAGGGTCTGAAAGGAACCCAGCCTCCTAATTTAAGGAGCCAAACCAGTTGTTTAAAGTTGCACTGTTTGAATACTTTCCTCAAAGGCCATTTTGAGAATCCAAACACAGGCATGGAAAACACAGCCACAGCCAAATTCAGAAAATTGGCTTGTAGTATAAATCAATTTCTGTTGCACTTGAAGTCTGTAAAAATCTTACAGTCTATGATGTGAAATCCTAGTCCCGCTGCCTGGTAGATTTTTGCTGCTGTGCTAGATGCCTAACAAGTTTTTACATATACAGAGTAACTTAAACTTCTCTAGATTGTACCTGATTTTCTGGTGATGCATGTTGTTGATAGGAGAACACCTTCTTTCAAAATCAAACTGGAGAGAGAGCCTGCAGAATTTTCCAGAGATTTTAAGGAAGATGGGACTGCAGTGACACGAGCCTCCATCACCACCCTAAACTTAGAACAAAGTGGTAATAAAACAAAACTGCTTCCATCTCTGCTAGAAGCAGGAAGAGAAAAATAACACTTGCCTCAGTGAACACTGGACACTTAACGATTATGTCTTAACCCAGCCCTCTGGAAATGTACTGATATGTTTTAAGTTAATCACTACCCTTGGAACTTATTTTAATTATGTATTAAATCTAGCAAAGCCATTAAATATAATTAAACAGGACTGCATCTGGTATACTTTTGTGTATAAGATGACTCTGTCATTCGTCATGTCACCCAAGTGATATCTACTCCAAGTTACCTAATGGAAGAGTAGAGGGACCTTTGGGCCAGACAGCTCAAGTGAAGTGAGCACTGAGCAGAGCACAAGGTGCAAGCGGTGAGTGAACAGCAGCCACCTGCAAGTAGCTTTGCAGGTATTAACGGATAAGATTTAAGAGGGTTGGGCAGCCTGCACACTGCAGAAGCAGAAGACTCAAAGGGAACGTTTGTTATATAATTCCTACAGTGTTTCGTAGTCTCCACAATATTTTATTTTTACAACACATTAACCAACAATTCCCTAGCTATTTGCCAATTCTTTCTGGATGAGGTTACCAGGAAAAAAAGTCCTGCAGTGTTACTCATTTTTAATGGAATCTGAAACTAAAATAATACATGATCAATCAGTCTCTCAGTGTAAAAGGAGAGGAAAAGCAGAATACCAAGGAGGAAGTCTAGTCCCCAGACCACTGCTCTCAGAAAGACCAAAAACTAGGTTGGCTAACAAGAGCCTACTGGGAAGCTGAATTGAGTATGAATTATATAATAGTCTTTGGGGGAAATATGGGGGAAGGAGAAAACCATGTCCTATAGTATGTTATCCGTATGAAGCCTCAACTTGTTCTCGTTACACTATTGATCTTTTTCACTCTTTTGAATTCCTGTAGCTGAACATCGTGTCAGGTGCACAAAAATTACCAGATTATCCCCACAACGCATGCAGCAAAGTCCCAGCATGATGCAGCAGCAGCAGCGCAATAAAGACAGGTGACCACATCAGTAGCCGTCTGTTCTTTTTGGCAAGTAGTATAATGCTTACTTTGAAAAGATACCACTCCTTGGGCCAAACGCAGAATTGGTGGGATGGGACCTCTGGAGGGCTGTACTCAAAGCCAAATAATCATCAACACTGGATCAGAACAGGTACGGTTTTGTGTAGATGAGCCTGAAAAACCCTCTGAGGCTGGCGGTTCCACAGTCTCTCTGGGTGACCTGTTTACTGCGAGTGAATATTTTCCCAAAGTTTGGTATGAACATTGCAAACCAGGACTTGTGCCTGTTGTCCCCTGCTATGTCATATACTGCTACCAAGAAGAGCATGGACCCATCAGCTTTGTACCTGCACTTCAGCAGTTGAAGGTGCTGTCATACTGCCTTCTCTTTGGCCAGACGAAGCAAGTGCAACTCTACCAGTCTCCCCTCATAGGCTGTGTGCCCTCAACCCCTGATCAGCTTCGTAGCCCTCCACAACACCCCTTTCAGTCTCTCTGGTTCCCCCTTGAACAGGGCATCCCCAAACTGTTCACCATGTTACATGTACAACCTCGTCACTCCTGACTGAAGGGGGTTACGCTCCTGCTGACATAGCCTGTTATGCGATTTGCTTTGTTTGACTGCTTACTCCTACTGCCCGTGCCACCCACTGTAACTGTCAGACATTGCTGCTCAGTCTGTGCTGACAAAGAAGGGGCGTATTCTGCACCTGGTGCTGAGTTTTGCACTTTTTCTTGTTCAACTTCACGAGATTTCTGTTGGTCCAATCCTCAAGTTTTCCTGATGTCCTCCTGGATTGAAGGTCTGCCATTTGTCATGTCAGCCACTCCCTGATTTTTTTAATATTGTCCCCAAATATACTGAGGATGTTCTCTACCTCATTGTACAGCTCACTGATGAAGTCGTAGAACAATATTAGTCACAGGTTTTACCCTAGGATTCTCCATTTTTCACCAGCTGATGTCTAGAAGTCAAGCCATTAATTGTTGCCATTGGACAAGGCATCTCAGCCAGTTTTCAGTCTTTTTATCCAGCAAGACTTCCAAAACTTCCAAATGAGACAAAACGACAAGCCTTACTAAAGCTGAAGTATATTACATCTACTTTTCTCCACGTGACCATATACCCAGTCATTTCAGAATGAAGGGCAATTATGTGGCCCAAGCCTGATCTCCCCTTAGTAGAACCATGCTGAATGTTCCTGATTGCCACCTTGTCCTTCACGTGCTTGGAATGAAGTCCAGGAGGACTCGCTGCATGATCTCACCAGTGGCGGTGGTGTTCCTGATTGGCCTCGTATATGGTTTATCGGATCCTTTCTTGCCTTCACGTTAGGCTGTATCCCATCATGAGAGCCCTCCTCCAGCCACCATAATGCTTCACAGCTAATAAAGCAGCAGTCTCAGAGTCACACAGCCTGATAGTGGAGCACTTTACTGAACATCTGCCTTCTCTAAGTAGACCCTCATCTGTTGTTTCCCCAATATTGGATCTCCCAGCTCCTTCCCTAACCATGCTGGTACACACAAAGGCCTGGGGCCAGGCTTTACCTATGAGTACTGAGAAGAAAAAGAAGACAAAAAAAGAAGTATGGAATACTTCAGCCTTTTCCATATTGTCCGTCACTAGGTTTTCACCTCCATTTGCCTCCCTAGTGGCCCCACAGTTGCTCTGAACTTCTATGATGTCACTGATAACTACATGGTTGAAGAGCAAAGAGTAGCTAAATGAACTTTAGCAATTCCTGCAACATCACAAATCTGGGCTCTGGACGAAGGGTCCAGGACAAAAGTTCTGGCCAGCTGTCTGGTGCCTCTGTCCCACACAGGAGGCAGTCTCCCACCACCAATGCTCTTTGATTCCTCTTCCTATGTCAAATAAGAAACCTGAATCTAAGAAGTGATGAAGACCACTCTGAGACTTCGCAGACTTGTGCTGTCAGGCTCCCTTTCACTTTCCTGTTGGCCGGACTGTTAGTCTCCAGGCTACCTCAGCACAGTTCTAGCAGTCAAAGTAGAGAGAAGGAATTGGAACAAGTTAGAGCTTGGGCAATAGTGCTATGAAATTGCTGGATTAAGTGGATAGGTACATAAAACTGAATCTTTTTTTATAGGGGACTAGACAGAACCTTCTTGATGGACAGACATGTGCACACCCACACACACGCCTGCACACGTGTCTACTTGGGTGAGGAGACATGTTCCAAACTCGCCACCCCAACAGCAATGCTGTGTTACTAGTTCCTCTTTAGTGGCTAAGACTGAGGACCAGAGTGTAAAGATGAGGCCCCACACCAGGTCGCTGACCCCAGTTAAAGAAGTTACAGAGCCTGACAGAATGGTAGAGACACAAATGGAATAAAAAAAAGTCTTTAAAAAGTTTTTTACTGTGAAATAAGAACACAGCCTGCAGGGATTTTTCTGGATAAAATGGTTTCATTCCTTTCACAACACTTTGTTGCATGGGAAACTAGATGGCAGGTCAAAAGTATATACCAAGAGAGGGGAATGATCATCTAATCATAACAGAAACGATTTGCAGAAAAGAGTTGTCACCATTTTCAGAAACTGAACTGTAACAATCCAGGTAGCCAGAGCTGCCGGCCTGGGAAAGATTTCAGTCTTTAAATTGTTTGAGCTTGATATTGACAAATGAGTGGAATTAGATGCTGTCAAGTCTGTACCTCTCTCCCAGGGGTTGTCAGTCACGCTAAACTGCATTACTGTGGTCTTAGATGAGACCAGACTAAGAATAAGTGCAACCTGGTCCCCAGTCTCCACAGATGAAAGATAATTGCACTTAATGCTTTGTCCCGTATTACCATGTCTCCCTGCTCTGTTTTTTGCCTTGAGGTGCTGATGTAAAGGATCCATTGAAATGGCTGTGCACAGTTAGGGCAGCTTCGGCGCAACAGATTTGTTTGTAGTGCTGTGAATGGCACTCGGTGAAGTCACAGCTGCTGAACGTAAGGAGCGACCTCACTCTCTGATCCAGCAAAAATCCCTTGGCAGCCACCTGAGTGTCACTCCTGGGAAGAAGGCAAGTAAGAGAGCAGTTATTTCCTAATAAAATGAACTTTTCAGGGTTTGCCAGATTCTTGCAGGGAAGATGTTCAACCTTTGAAAAGTGATTCACACATTAAAAATGCAAAAGGCTATGGGATTAAATTATTGCGTGTAAGCCTGTCTTTCTGCACCTGCCAGTGTATCAATGTACTTTATGCTACGCCACTGTAAATCATTACCAACAATGTAAAAAAAAAAACCACCCGAAATTATCATCAGATCTGGGTGGACTGTAATTTTGGTGGTTAGAAAGCATGATTTTATGAAGAAAAAGGCACATTTGCAAAATTATTTTTGCTAAGCTATAAATAGTCAATTTTCAAAGGTAGTTTCCGCAATTGTTTCAAAGGGGTTGCATCTAACCCTATAATGGCCAAATAAAGAGGTAAACATCTCCTTTGCCATTTGCCAGAGGGATGAGAGGGGGAGGGCTTGAAAAAAGTAGCTCATGAGATGGAAGCCTGTCCTTATTATATGTAAGCATTTATTGCATTATTGCAAATACGTTATTTGAAGAATGAGTAGGGTTTGGGTTTCCAGGCATCCGCACCCACAGGTAAGCTGGGGCTCACCAGTCATTACAGGGGCAATGCCTTAAAGCATTTTACGCTGTAGTGTAGGTGTCTCAATGTTTTTCCTAACAGGAGAGATGTACTGGCCTGCTGATCTCACCAGCTGGACTGCCCAGGCCTTTGTGCTTTTAGTGCCTCTGGCTTCCCAAAGCAGACGCCTCACGTGCCGCGTGATCCCAAACGAGGCCCCCATCCACCTCCCCGCAGCTCTCGTTGCCTCGTCCCCATGCACCTACATGTCAAGTCCCGCGTCCTCACCTGTAAGGTGCCTCACGCGTAAGCCCTGGCACTGTGCAGTGCACCGAGGAGGCAGCTTAGGTGGCTCGAGCCATTGCTCCCCCAAGGCATAAGCTGCTGTTGCTCAATAAAACTCTAATAACTGCCAACAGTACCGGCTGAAAGTGTGGCTTTTAAGCTGGGGTGCGTGTGACATGTCGACATCGTTTATCCCGGAGAAGCTTTCCCAGCAGAAACCCCAAAGAGGCTACGGGGAGGTAATACACGCTGTACTGTACAGCAACAGCAGGATGCCTTGGCAAGAAGGGGGTAGTGTGCTCAAAAATAAAATTACCAGACTTTTATTTTGACCATAGATCTTCCGGCAGTGCTGGCTGCCAGGAATCAGCTAGGAACAAACTGAAGGAATGTCACGTAGTTTTATCTCAGGCACTGAGATCAGTTTGGCTTTCCAGTCTTAACTTGATTGTGCTCTGTGCTTGAATACTTAATTCTTTCCTTCTCTCTCCTGCAAATAACTCTTTTACCTTCAGGAACTGGTTTATATCCCATGAACGTGGATTATATTTTCTTTTAACAATGTCATTACCAGCTTCCACATGCCCATGGGTCTTTTAAGGTTCTGCCTGGATTTGTCACACTGCAATAAACACTGGTTGGTAGTTTATCATTACATACAATTACAGTTTTATGCAACTTGCAGTACTCATATCAACTAATTAGTTGTGAATGCTTGAAGCAGAAAGCTAAAATCCTTGCCCAAAGCGCCTTGCTGCCTGAATAGAATATATTGGCATTAACATTAAGAGACCTGGCCACATAGGACGATACCTAAACTATTCCGCAGCAGGACTTTAATATGAAGATGCGTGCAGTTTCTTGAGGGAGGACTCTTGCCTACTTCCTCTCTCCTCTGGTACCAAATGGTAAATTGTTCTAAGGCTTTAGGAAAACGCTTGCATCCTTAAATATGGGACATCATAGAGGTGCAGTGGGTTAAATGTTTATTACACCTTTCCAGCAGGGAAATCTGGGCTAGATATACGTGACTGCTCCAGTCCGGGGCTCCCTCAAAAAGAAAATTCATGGTAACTGTTGGTCTGGGAGGGTGAAAGCCAGGACATGCAGATTTTTTTCTTCCAAGGACTCTGAGCAAGCGACATGAAGAAACTCATGGAGTTGCCAAGCAAGCGTGCATGTCCCCACCCACAACCCAAACCAAACCCCTATCTACCTAGTATAATTCAATGTCTATGAGTATCATGCTTTTGCCCAGAACATCTCTAAATGCCTTAAACATTCCTGGTTCCCCAGGGAAGAGCTGCAAGCACAGCAGTGGGTTCTGCTGGCCACCCCAGTGCCCTGATTCCTGACCAGGCCCAGCCCGTGCGTGTCCCTGGAGGGCTCCACGTGGCACAGGGCAATCCTGAGGCACGTTACCAGCCTTAGCCAAAAGAATTTGGCACCCAAAGCAATTAAAAATGCTGATAGGGACAATTTCGCAGGATCATTTGTTTGTACACTGTAGGCTAGACAGGTTTGCTTGTTTTGGGAAGTGGAGGTTTTGACCTGAAATGCATGTTACTCTTTCCTTCCCTTTTGCCACCACAAAAGAAATATTTGTCTATACACTGGGGCTGCTGAAGGTTATTTTTCTCTTAAGAGAATCAGTGCATTAGCAGCGTGCTATACCTGGAAATTTTTTGCAGCTGTGGACAGCCTCCTGTCTCTTCAAGAGGGGAAAACTCAGTAATTACTGTGGTTTTAGAAATCCAGCTCCTCCCCACGAGCAGAGTCACAACTGCCAGCGCTCTTCCAGGGAGAAGTCCAAGCCTGGAAGAAGAAAAGCATTCAGCACAGGGCTGCTGGTGGCTTTTGTGTTTTCTCTTACTGTGCCTCAGCCTGGATACGCAAGAGGCTTCAGCTGGGATTCTCCTCAGCATGCACTTTTTAAATCCATATGCCTAAGAGGTATGACAATATGGGAAAGTGGCAGGCATGCAATTAAAGCTGGGCATGCATTTTTTTTGTCCAGAGACCAAACACTCTCACATCTGGAGGTCCACCCCCTGCAGTGGGCTCACAGAGAGCAGTTTCAGCTCTGATTCTGAATTCGCTTTTTTCGGCAGTCAGGATGAAGCAGAGCAGATCCAAAAGGGGAAGAAAGAGCCTCTCGGTGCACCCCACAATAACGTGGCATTGCGACTGTTCACCTGCGATGCAGACTCAAGTCCTGCCACACCGGACTGGGCCCAGGCTCCTGAGGCTAAGGAAGGAGCGATCAGATGGACCCTCCAGCACGGGGCCCGTTTAGCCCTTTTTTTGCTTAAATACCTATCTACTCGTGCAAGCATTTGGATTTTAGGCTCTACTTGTTAAGGTGTAGTGCAATCGTGAATAAGAATATCTTTTTTTCCCCCTACTTATTTCTGTTTCTGAGCCAAAGAAAAGTTACCTAGCATGAAGCTGGGGAGAAATGGCATTTTTTCACCCAGGACAGCATAGCGGCAGGGGGCTCTCACCTGACAGGTGGAAGCTAAAGCTTCAAGTCCTTAACTCCTCTGACAAGGACTTCAGCCTTGGTCCTTTTTCAGCCAGACTGAAGCATGACTCTTGCTTGTTGCTTGCAGTCTTCTCTGCATTGACTAGTTTTCCAGTGGGAGGGATGGAGAGTGCGTAACACTGAGTTTATGTAAATATTTTATGGGTACGTGCAACATCTAGAGTTTAAATTTGTGTTCAGACCGATTCAGATCAGTCACTCGCATCAAACAAGGTGATCTAATAATTATATTTTTTTCGGCTAGTCCAGCTCTCATCTGCTGTACCTTTGCTGGAGCCACTGCCTGTCACAAAAAATATAGCAAATGAAAGTAATGGGAAACTGGTGCATTTTCCTTTATTGATCGTTTTTAACTGCTTTGACAAAAAAATTAAAACTTTTTTTTTTTTAAAACTTAGGTATTTTAAACTCACCGTTTAATTGATAACAGTGAAGGGCTGACTTCTGTGCACGTTTAAATCAAACCACCAAGAGGCAAGATAAAGCTGTGCCTTGGCTGTGGCTCAGTACAGCTGCCTTCCTGCCCTGCCACTGAAGAGGGTTTTACTGCAGGAGGTAGATTTTGTTCCACTTTTTTCCAGGCTCTCAATGCCTTTGTAAACCAGAATATCCTCTCTCTGATTTTTTCCACTCAATCTTGAAACCAGTAAATGCCCTACAAAGTGCTCAGCAGGCATCTAGCTCATGTAGTGCTAATACAACTGGGAAAAATGCAGTCTTGTGTTTAAGCGCATAAAGACTGTCATGGGTCTGGTGCTCCTTTGCAATATTTTATTTTTAATTAACATATTATTAAACGGTTAAAAGACACAAGCAAGCAATTTCTATAAACTAACAGTAAGCTAAGAGTTATAAGAACAAACTTTTGCTTCCTTTGTGTTTGGCAGCAGATAGCAAGCCCTGTATTTGTGGGGGTTTTCCAGCAAAACGTTCATCTGAGAGCAGTGATCTGGGGTGCACTTCAGATGAGGTTTTTGCGCACATGCATTCATCTTCCGTGGTGAAGCAAACATAACGCCAGAACAGCAAGGCCCGGTTTATAAGCATGCCACGTGCCCTTTCACACACGCCTTTTTACGGCGAGATGCCGAGAGACAGCTTTCTCCTCACAGCGCCTGCTTTGGTTTTCACGCACTCCGCTCAAACAGCCATTCGACAGCATGGGGCACAAGGCCAGGCAAGACTGGGGACAAGGAAGAAACATACAACCTTTGGGGAACAACCATACAGCCTCTGGGGAACAAACACACGACGTTTCAGTGGGCCGTTCCCTTAGACTCCACGTAGACCCTAAAGGAAACAAGGACCGGGGAGCAGACCTGAGCGCGGGTCCCTGACCAGTACGTCACTGCAGCTATGCCCTACAGTTTTGGGGGTTTGGGGCTGTGCAAATTAGCACGCTCTGAACCAGAGCCTAGGGGTGCTTTGGGGCACAGCATGTGCCGGCCACCGCTTCCCAACAAGCTGCATGGATAAGACCGTGCCGGGTGTGGGTCCCTCCACCCTGCGGAGTCCTCCAGCAGCCTCTGCCCTCCCAAACGCCCTCCGGCTCCTCCTGCCACCCCGTCAGGCCAGCGACACGCTCCCTCAATGTCACGCTACAAAACCAAAAAAACCCAACCAAAACAACAACAAAACCTACTCTGATGGGCAATGATACAGCCCTCACATAATTTCAGGTTCTGAAATGCAAAAATATATTTAAAAAGAACTTTTATCATTTAAGGCTACAGGGGTACCACATGGGAGCCCCCAAGGAGATCAAGGGGCACATGCTTGTCTGAGCCTCTGGGCTGCAAGATTAAACAGCAGTCCCTGGCTCTACTTTAAGTGTTGGCACAACCTTGGGTGACAGTTCTCCTGGCAAAGGGAGAGTCACATCACCTTCCCACCTCCCTCCCTACCCACAGCTACCTCCCTCACTCTGTGACAGGGTTTAACAGTCCCTCAGAAAAGTTATTCTCTACTGACTGCGGGTTACCTGAAAACCCTGTGGGATTTTTGGCTCTTCTTTCACATTTTAGTGGTATTTCTGTTTGCATTAGCAGCACTATGAATGCATCAAGCACACCCCAGTTATCAGTCTGTGGAGCATTTAGAGACCCGATTTTCTCAGCACGGCTGAGCTGACTCACTGCTGGGCACGTGCTGCCGAGATTCACGAGGGTTACGGATCACTCAGTGTAGCCCATGAATAAAACAGGGATACCTTTTTGCAGCAGCAGAGCATAAAAATTAGGTGGATGAGGTAAAACAGTGTTCCTATTTACAATACGGATGATATGTAAACGAAAGGCAATTCCGTAACATCATTGGTGGTCTTGTTCCTGACGAATCTGCTGTATCTCGGCGGGGCGGGGTGCCCTGAATCTCTGTTCCTGAAGGCCAAGTCTTCCAGCTTCAGTTAGATATTGGTTTAGAAAGGTCAAATTGACCTAAATTGGTCAAAAGAAATCCCAGCCTGTTGCAGAGAACACCAGTATTCCTGACTGAACGGAGGAGTCCTTCAACCGCTGCAGCAGAAAAGCTGCTATCGGCTGCTATTATTGAGACTCCCCACCAGCTGTCCAGCCCCCAGCCCGCTCCTCCAGCTCAGCCCTTTGCACCTCCAGTGAAATAGCATAATGCTGGCAGACACGAGCAATAATGTGATGTCCCAAGCGCGTTGATGCAGTAAGGGCATGGAGATGGGCGGCATCACTCACTCCTTGTCCATCCTTTCTGCTCCTGCTGCCCGGCCAAGGTGACCAGGGGGTCAAACACGCACTGGCTGTGGGGCCAAGCAGTGGACCCCAAGTGAATCAGGGTGTACCAGGCCACGGGACGTGGGAGCACACAGCCTCTTCACGGTCCCGCTGGAATCAGTTTTTGTTCTGTGCCAGCAGGTTATAGGAAGGGGTTTCTTCATAGGACCAGCCAGAGGAGCACGAAAACAGTGCACGCAGCCACATGTGTTTGTATGTGCATATACCTGCACCACCGCATTCTGTGCCAGGACGCGCTGCTCTCCTCCACCAAGGCAGCAGATCCTGCTGGCAGGACTCTCTCTTTTGAGATAACCCGCTGCTGCCATCTCACCTTTCAACTCAAAATGGCTCTTTATTTTTTCCTCGCAGCCGGTATCCGATTAGTTCTTATCTCCTCATGGTCTGAATTCAGTCGTACAGTTGCATTCCAGCTGTTAAGACTCCTCAGGTTGTGCATGATATTCCTTAGCTCAGTAAATAAGCGTCGTACAAGGAATATTGCTGGAGCTTATTCATTGCCATTGCTCGCAGCAGCAGAAGCATTTAGTAGCTGCAGTGTTCAGGCAATGAAGCCTTTTGTAAATGCTCTCCCTCTGAGCTTGAATACTGTCTGCATATACCAAAAAGGCAGACCCCTGTTTCTCTTTCTCTGTCTAATTCTGGATTTCAAGTAAAATTCTAGATATCAAGTAAATTTCCAACACAGAAGAAATGTATAAGATTTTCCTTGGTGGTCCCAATAAATATGCTGTGTTTGGCTTAAATAAGCCAGAATCAAGTCCAAACCCTTCAGTGCTAGGAAGTCTGGAAACTTCTCTGACTTCTGTGGAGCTCTGTTTCGTATTGCTCAGCATCCTTCCCTACCATCTTTGTAATATAGTGGAGGGCTATAAAGATGTTCCAAGCTCCTAGTTCAAGGCAAAGTCTCTCAATGCACTCCAAACCAAAGGAAAACCAGGCATCATTTTTCCAAATCTCTTCCCCCAGCAAGAAGGTGTAATAAAGAATTTCCTTTTTTTTATTTGTGTTCTATTTTAGTGTAGCACCTATTAAAAATACCTTGCCTATGAAGTTAGGGATAGAAGACTGTAAAGGGAAAAAATCTTCTGGGTGTGAAAATACAATGGCTATGCACTCTGTTAGTGAGTTATGTTATCCTACATTCAGTTTACATACGTAAGGAGCACCAGCTTATATCTTGGTCAAGATTATTAAGTTAGATGTATTTTTAATTATTCCCCTCAAGTTTTTGGTATCAAAAGCTTGTTTCAAGCTCTTGACATTCTAATGCATAAAGGCACTACCTGTATAAATCAATATAATCACTCATGCCTTATGCAGAATTTTTCCTCCAGCTAATGCTCAAAAGAACTGTACTCGCTCTCTGCAGCTAATGTCCTCTCTCTTTGAAATGTAACTGCCCACCTCGTGGCAGTCTGAAGCAGCATTTCTGTGCCAAACTCTTGCAGGGGAATGGAAAAAAAGGAATAATTTCTAAATCAGCAAGGGGAATCAGCCAGACAGAATGCAATTGTCCACACTGCAGTCTGGCCGTTGTTCACAGATATATATGACTCTTCGGCCTGACTTCAAAGCTGAGCCCACCAATTCAGTGCAAATTCTAGTTGCTCAGCCTATCTGAAAATCTGGACATTACTGAATGCAAATGGCCAGGACTTGGTTTGTAACAAAGCATTGAAAAGACACCGACAATGGGCTCAGGATTGAGGGGACAGGCGCATATGAAGTACTATCACTATCACCACCACCATATTCTATAACACCAGGGAGATCCTGGAAGGTCTCTGCTAACCAGGACCCTAATTTCTTAACAAGTAAGACAACAGTATGAGGCTCTTGTGGTCTGAAAACATGGAGGGGGGCGCGGGGGGGGGGGGGGGGGGGGGATTAAAAAAAC
>JAVJGG010000032.1:19151720-19213567 GCA_035590195.1 Aviceda cuculoides
CCCCCCCCCCGGCCCCCCCCCGAGAGTAAATAAACCCTTTTGAAAGCTAGGAACTTGAACAAGGCAAGATGAGAAATGTACAGTTTTCCTCAGTTTCCTGCAAATAATGAACACTGTGATGTGTTGTAATGTGACTGTGACATGTTATAATGTAACTGCGACGTGTTGTAATGATGTGTTGTAATGTGACTGTGACATGTTATAATGTAACTGCAACATGTTGTAATGATGTGTTGTAATGTGACTGTCGTAGCCTTCAGTGGGGAACAGTGCAAAAACCCAGCTTAGGGGTACCCAGCTCCAGAGTGGCCGGGGAGATTCCCAGTCCTGCTGCTTCTCCTCCGTTCTACGGCACTCCGGATTGCCTGGAGGAGCAGGTCTTTGTTATTGAGGATGTTGTATTTGCTCAGGTTCACAAGTTTGTCAAAATTTTCAGATGAGTAGATTAGCCTAATGAGGTAATAGGGTGAGCAGTTGTTCTCCAGGTTTACTTTGCCCTCTTCCATCTCTGAGAGACAGCGCTTTACTCCTGCAGAGAAAGACAAAAGCCACCACAGTGAGCTAAATCTGGAGCACAAAACACGTGGTGTTGGAGGGGACTGATCTACTTGGCAGAACCCACTGTTTGAAAGAGCCATTCCTGGTCAGCCTTCCCAGCCACTCCTCCTTCCCCCTCCTGCTAAAGCTCAGACCTGGAAATCCCTCAGCAGGGCTGGCAGGATTCATCCTGCTCCTGCAGACAGTCATTCATTCCTGGGCAGCACGCCCCTGGGTCCACGTCCTTTTCCAAACCCTGTAAGTCTGACTCTCCGCCAAGCCACACACCTGCAACGCCTTTCAAAATGCACGACCAGACCTCGGTTAGCGGTGATGAGAGCACATCTGCCTGCTGGAGCGAGCGGGCAGCCTAGCACACACGCGGAGGGCTCGTGACGCTGACCACGCGCAGTGCCTGCTGCAGAGCGCGCCGGAGCAGAGGGAGCAGAGCACCCCACGCCAGCCCCTCATCCTTCAACTCAGCCTCGCGTTAAACCAGCCCCCTGGAGTCGCCAACATCCATCCTCCCTGTTAGGTCAATCTTTTTGCTTAAAAGGACACCCTAATTACCTCCACCAGGGACGGCAGCAGCCTCATATTTATGCTTCTACAAAATGTTTAGGGCTACATTTTTTTCTCTGTTTTTTACCTATCTCCTTGCAGTCTGAACCAAATATGCCCAAACCACAAATGTATTGTGAGATGGCTGTCAGCAGGGCTACAGACACGCTGCTGAGATATTCCTTATGATGTCTACCAGAACTGCATGAAAATGACAGAAGAATTTTGTTCGAGACATAGAAAGTTTTAGTCTAACCTAGTGGTTTCTGGGCAGTGTGATCTCAGGGTGCTGGGCACAGGCTGTCACTAGAAGTGGCTGTATTAAAAATGTCCAAGTTTTGCTCCATTGAGCCTCCCAATATTCACAGCCATATTATCTGTGCTATCCACACCCAGATACAGCTGCACCTGCCTCAAGCACAGAAAAGCACAGTCTACAGTTGCATTGTAAATGGGCACTTCACAAGCTGATTCTCTTTTCTAGAATTTAAATAGTTAAAAGCAAGAAAAAATAAGTACCCACATTCCACAAGGTGTCTCCCAGCCATCTAGAAATGAAAAGCTCCACTGTTTAACTTGAAATCCACGCAAGCAGGTTGCCAAGTACCCTCCTCCCCCAACCACCCACACCAGTTGCTGGCTGTCAGCTCCACGGGTGAGTCACCGGCTGCTCAGAACACGCAGGTGAGCATCACAGCTGGCGAGTTTGGGCCTGGAGCGCTGAGAAGCTGCAGCAGCTGCTTTGCTCTGCATAATCTCATCCATCTTTCATTCAGAGCGACTCTAAAACACTCACCTATTTTACCTGCTAGCCACTGCTCGATGGCCGTATCGCACTATGCATTGCCATTTGGACCATCTCCAGCCTCCGCCGAACAAGCCTAATTCCCTCTACTGGGTATCCCTTCTGTTCATCCATAGAGTTTCTAAACGTGATTTTATTGGTGTATCTCCTACTGCACATGTTCTCTGAGCATTGGTGAACATCATAACAGAAAAGGAGCTTTACTTAACCTGCTTTGCTGCTGTTCATAACCTTCCCCAAATGTTCCCTCAGAGACATCCATTTTGCTGTGGTCCCAATACCACAATATAAGGCTCTGTCTGCTGTGCTGAGCACAGCGAGGGAGAGCAGAAGTTCCTCGTGGCCTGATAACTCAAAAGGTGGTGTGTGAGGTACTGCAGGGCTCATTGCTGTAAGAGCTCCAGCACAGAGGAAGGTCTCAGGTTAACGAAGTCGGACAGCAGAGGCACCACCAACATACTGCCTGTCTGATGTTTGCAGAGTATCCCACAAGCTGTCGGAAAAACCTCATCTATCCTGGGGGTCTCTTGTACTAACGTGGCCTTTGCTGCTTCATGCCTGCATTCAAAGACAACACCTGGGGGCAGATCCCGCTGTCCGGACCTGTTGGGCCTCCACACAGAACCGACCCAATTGCATACGTCCCCATAGCAAAGCCTGCTATTGAATTCCCTAGAGAAAGGGAGGAAGGATATGAGCTGTGTTACTTGGGACGCTTAGGGTCTTCCTGTCTGTTAATCATGTGCACAGAGCTGCCAAACTCATGCGCAAAGTTTTTCAGCAAGTACAGGACAAGGCCCTTCTCTGTGAGCTAATGCAGGGTTTCCCTTGTGTGCACCACAGACTAACAGAGCTTTTCTGGCAGCTTTTTCTATTCACTGTCTTCTAATAAAGGAAGCAACCTCCTTCTCCCACAATGCTTGTACCAACACCATATAATGCCTTGGCCAAGGTAGGACGATCAGTAACTTTCATGCTCTTACCATTATGCCAACTAAACATTGCATCCCCTCCACCTCCTGCTATTTACTTTTCTTAACATGTTCTCAACAGAATTGCTTGACACAGCTGTTAGCAGCCATGTGCCTGTTCCTTCTGCTCTGACCCTTGGGCCACAAACATCATCCTTATTATTTCTGGAGAGACTTGCTAATTCCCTCCATCTAGATGGTGGCTGGCACAAAGCCATGAGAGTATGGGAGAAGCAACCAGTGCCCAGCTGCTTGCTCACTGCTAGGTCTTAAATTGATAGGGGGAAGGTGAGGGAAGAAGCAGTTAGCAGATGTTCTCAGTCTCTTCTAGATAGAGGAGGAATTCTGGGCCTACGTTTTCCCCAACATCTTACCATTGCAAGTGCTGCCTTCTCCAGTACGCCTTGCAGTGTGAGTTGTGGCTTAAAGCCTTGTTCTGTCCTGTGTCTTACTCAACATCACTGAGTGTGCTGTGGTTTGCTAACCTGCCTCTTGAGCGGTTCGTGGAGGCAAATCAGTAGAAACATGGACCTGCCTCAGCTACCTCTGTCACATCATGGTTTACTGGATGAGAGATACAGCTTCACTCTGTATATGGGGAACATAATCCCGGTTTTGGTGAGAAGGTTAACACGATGAGGTTAACAGGAAAAGAGTTGACAGCTCCTCCTCTGCCATGGTGGAAACTCATGCACTTTGAGCTGAATGCAGTAACCTAAACCTGGCCTGACAGGTGAGTGGGCATGCTCATTCATAGCTCAATGGAAGAGGCAAATATACATGTATGACTGCGATGGGTAGGAGACAGGATGGTCTCACTCACACAAAGGCTGTGCCCTTGCTTAAAATTATTGCTACAAAGGACAAGTAAGATCCATGCTGTGGAAAGACAAATGGCCCGAACTCAACTAGAAAGTACAGTTTTGTTGACTGAACTTACCAGGCTCCTTGAATTCCTTAAAGGTGTCATTCACCAGGGGGAAATGGATTACTATGGGTGCTCTGGGGTCCTCCGCATCCGAAAACACGTAGCATTCCTTTGGGTTCTTCTCTTCTTCTTTACTTATCTCCACTTTGGGGAATGGGATTTTTTGTATCTTGCAATATTTGTATGTCATCTGTAATTGCTGTGGACACAGAATGTCATTGCCTTAAAGCTAACACTAAGACAAGAATCAGGTTTACTGAGGTATCACAGAAATACTGAGGCAACTTAATTCAGTCCCTAGAATCACTCTACAATGAATGTGTAGTCCAAAGTAGCCACAGTATAACCCTACTTTCTGCCACCACTCACCACAAGTCAGAAGATGCTTCTTATCACCCTATAATGTTTTTTACAGATAGAGGGAATGACCAAAGGCCACACTTAGAATTTGTCATAAAGACAGACCAGGAGAGATCAAGGTCATATCTCCAGCAACCGTTACTGCAGTTCCCCGAGAATCCTAGGAAGTGCATGCTGCAATCCACTACAGAGAAAAGAGCCAAATGGTTTCTATAGTTCTGGTCTTGAAGGAAGTTTCTTTCCTCATGGTGACTGGTTTGCTCTTGAGTGTATGATCAAGACTTAGACAGTCACTTACTTAAAAGTTTTAATAACACAAGAAGAGTTTTACCAGGGTTGCAAGGAACAGAGCATGTTAATCTCACCTTGAACACATTCCCTAAACCATAATCAAGTGAGATAATGACATCTACATTCCTCTCTGGCTTGAAAAGTGCTGCACCACTGGTGTTGATGAAATAGCCAACATCTATCAGGCAAAGATATTTCTGCAGCGGTGTCAGATTGTTAGGGAAAGAGTCCAGCACAGTGTCTGAAAAACATTTTGAACATAGTTAGTGCTGCATCGGTAGGAAAGGAGGGGCCAGTAATTCTGTCTGTGCTACACGTTAAGGGCAGCCCCTTGGTTGCCCTCAAGACCAGGCTCACCTCCCTCCACAACGCGAGCCCACAAACGTGGCCTCCGGAGCGCGCCCTCCGAACTGCACGTCTGAGCAATTCTGGCCTGCTGCCACACTCCCCCAGGCACACTCACAAATGCAGGCCGTGAGGCAGCCAGGCAGAGGACAGGTGAGAGACAGACTCCGCTGGCCTCACGGCTGCTCTGGGGAGTGATTTTTCACAGAATACAGCCTTTAGCCGATTTTTTTTCCCCTAAGAACCGGGAAAAATGCAAACAACAAAAACAGTTTCACAGTGTAGCAACAAATCTAACAAATGCAGTACATCACTGCACTTTCGCATTGCTCTTTACTTTTGCGGTCTCAGGATTAGACTCCTCTCCCAGGGTAAAAAATCTGACTTCAACCTGCTTTCAGTGATCCCTCATATAAATTATCTCAGCCATGCTGCAAAAAAATACCACATCATGCACACAGCATCCCCTACCAACAGCTTAAAATTGCTTGAATCGCTTGAATTAATTAAACCACACATTAACACCAAAAGAAGCCAAAAGGGGATTATACCAACTGACAAGTTGAGATTTAAAGACAGTTTCTGATAGCTAGACTCTTATTTCTTTGCTAGCAACCCCACCAGCCTGCCCTGTAGACAGCAAGTCCACTATTGTTCCCCTGGTACCATTTCCAGTTCCATGGAATAAGAAACATTTTGCCATGGTTTTAAATATCAAAATAGTGGTTTAAGAGTGTTCCTCAAGTTCACAAAATGAGGTACCAAAGTCCAGAGCAGACCCCTTGAGCTTCAAATCATTTGTGCTTAGGTATTTTAAGAAACTGTTGATCACAGAAATACTGCAGGTAAGTTCCAGCATTTCACTTGTCTCAATCTCTCTGCTTCCTTGACCTCATTCTGTAGTGTTGATTTAAACTGTGCAGAATAACTCTAGCTTGTTCCATAGCCTGGAATGTTTGACAGCAGCTTGAAGTAATAACTTCTATTTTTTCCATTCCCTCACTGTCAGGTCTTTACAAAATTATTTGCTTATTTTAGCATTCATGGCTGCTGGGAATTCACAGATTCTGCTGTAATGAGAGACATTTGCTTGCAGTGCCTCACAGAAGAAACAGAGCATAGTTTTTAGTTTTACTTGGCCTCACGAGTATTTTCAGTTGAAATTCCATTACTCCCATTTTCTTATCATGGAGATGGAACTGTGAAGCATTTATGTCTCGATATGTGAATTAGAAGTAGGTATTTCCTTGGGAGAGTCTCTTCTTCCATCCCACACCTTTAAAGAAGTCCTGCCTCAGGAATTCCCTTGAAAGCATGGACCCTAGTGTAAATGCATTGCACTAATTCCAGGCTACGAGTTCTCAAATTTCTCACCATGAAAATTAGGCTTTTCACATGGCATTTAAAGTCTTGGTTTAATGTGTCAGATAACCTGAGCTGCAGGAAAGCCTTTAAAACACAGCTATATTCTGGAGACTTCACCTACCACGAGACTATCATTTCTGCTCACAGAACTGGCATCTCCTCTTGCTCCTAGAGATGGATCCATACCTGGTTTTAGCTTGGTGTCATACAGGCAGCCAAAAGAGGATCCAAAATCTGCTAATTTTTTCCACTCCAGACTTTCAGTTTCCCTTTTCCCACTCCAGACTTCATGCATTCCACTTATTTTACTGTATTTGTAGAATATCTATCCTGAGGTAGTCTTTAGCATCCCTATGCCCTCTTCCTCCAAATCCTCCTTGAAATCTGCTTCTACCCATTTGCTTTTACAAAATTGCTAGTCAACGAATGTAAGGAAAATAATTTTTTTTAACATTTACAGACTGACAATTTTATCCTTCATCCACCATCTTAAGCTACTTGCTTGCTCCTTCTCTCAGCCACCCTTCTTATGCTACTTGTTTTCTCCTTCTCTCACTTGTTTTCTTAGAGCAGACTCTCTCAGGACATGGACTTTTTGCTTAATGGACATTTTGAAAGCACTTATCACACTCTGGGCTCTGCCTCAGTCCACAAAAAAGCTCTACCATCTCTTGCCACTGTCAGCAAATCATGTAGCAATGGTAACCTGGGACAAAAAGTGTTGTAACTTGCATGAAACAAGGGACAGAAAACACGAGTTGCCAAAGAGAAGGACTGAGAGGAGGCAGAGAACACGTGTTTTCTTGCTGAAGTCAGATTAACCTTAATAATGTGGGGTTCTCCCACACTGCTCCCTGCTCATGGAATAAATGAGGACACTGGGATTATGGGAAGATTTGTGATGCACAAAACCTCAGCTCCATCACCCTGCTATCATTTCACAGATTGTTTCATAGATTTTCAGGTAAAACTATTATGATTGTTTACTTTGCCTGCCTGCAGAGCGCAGTCCATAGAAAATTGCTGTTCAATTTATACATCAAGTCTATGCATTCTGTTAGTCTAATATATACAGCCTAAACCTATGTGGCTTTAACTCTCTCTTGCTGGCTCTTGGTATTTCTGTTTCTGAAGGGTTAAAGAGAGGTCTCTGGATGGGTAAGTCATCAGGCAGAAATACCACACATATGGGCATCCTTCATCTTCTTCCGACATCTGATCCACATAATAACCTGCTATTTTATGCTTCCGGTGTTACCTTTGTTTCTTGACCTCAAAAGATTCTACCCTTTCTGAATCTTTTGACTACTGTACCTATGCAGAGTGACAAACTTCCTGTAAAAGAGCATGCTTTGACAAAAATTACAGATATCTTCAGGAGATGAAAGAGAGGCCCATGGACTAGTTCATTTTAACCTGTTAACCGAAAGACACCATGAACACAGTTCCATCTCAGCAGACTTCCAAACCCTGAGAAAATATCTCTAAATGTGAGATTTCCAAAGTCTAAAAAAAAAAAAAAATCTGAGATGTTACCTGCACACTGCAGCTAACTCTTTGTTGCAGTTACCTTTCCATTCAATAAATTTTTTCTGATGGATATAATCCTTATGAAATTCTAAGCCTCTCAGGAAGTTATGAGACTTTCCCAGTAGTGGACGCTTGGTCATAATGTCCTGAAACATTTCATACAATTTCCCTGACAAACAAGACGGAGGCTCAATGACAGTGATATCATCCTCAGGGGAATGTTTGTCTGAAATAGAGAAGGAAACATGAGAAAAAACATCAACAATCTGTTCTGCCAGGCACCTTTACTGGCTTGCTGCCCTTGCTGTCTTCCTGTGGGTCCCTCCCATCCCCGTTTCTTGCAGACTGCCTGAAAACATATGCACATGACCAATCCCATTTAAAGAAAGATATGTTTGGTTTTGTTTAAAGCAAGCACAGCTTTTGTCCTTTACTCTTTCAAATGACAGACTGGCTTTGTACTTTTGCCTACAAGTAAAAGCCACCCTTCTCATTTGCAGTCATGGGAGGAGCCATTTAACAGACCATGAGCAAATCTTAAATGAAAAACATTTGTAACTAGCATGAAGCGTGCCTCTGGGTTTAAAATAAAATAAAATAAAATAAAATAAAATAAAATTAGACGAGATGAAAACATCACATAGTGATCATTCTGATACAGGTGAAAATCTTGCTGGAAGATCCAGAGTGAGGCAACACAACATGCAGCAATTTAGGGAGAACATGTGAGAGATTATTCACAAACAGGAGCAATAGTGTATCTTAATCCTTTCCTGAATAGGAAGCACTGTCTGGTCAAAAACAAATACTGATTTTGAAACTCTTACCTATATCTACCATATCTTTGGCCCACCGTTCCCAGAATTCATTTGAATTTGAGGACCAGTACAAGCCATCCAGCAAATTCCTTGTAAAGATATTTGTCCAAAGACCTGCAAGTCAAACCACATGGGAAAAATACTGCACCACCACATGTTGACCACGGACTATTACAAGTATCCATGCTACATATTATTGGCCCACATGAGCTGGCCCTGCCATGACACAGCTTAAGCAGTAGGTCTCACGGAGTTCAAACATAACGGTGTCAGCAGTTCAGTGCTCTTCCTCAAGTGATAACTACACACAGACCATTCACTGTATAGTACAGAGTAACAAAATAAGAGGCACCAGTCACTCAAACGATGTTTTAGTGTGTTTACTGTGTACTTCTGAAAGAAAGCAGGCTTTGAAAGCATGGTGAAGCCAAATAAGTATGAGGCCCTTCTTTAAACTGATTTATTCTTTAAATTGATCTAAGACCCACTTTTTCCTTTCAGGCATGTTTTGTTTCTGTGCAGTTTAACTAGTCCAGGATCAAAATAGAATTGGCTCCATATGTGAGTCTGCTTTTGGAAAAGAAAGAACTATCCTTTGTCGTTAAGACCTATGCCAGGTACTCACACAAGGAACAAATTCAATCTCTAGCAGACTTCACAATGAGAGAAACAGTTTTTGTCTCCACTGGACTCTTGGTTTTGGTATCAAAAATGGCTAAAATTCTGACAAGGATCTAAAATCTGCCAGGGGCAGACGGATTCCTCTGACCAGCTGCTTTTCCCCTTTTCTTCACCTTTAGAGGCAGAACAGCCAGTCAAAGCAGTTGTTGGAGGTTTAAAAGGGCTTCCTTCACCCTTGTAGGCAGGGAAGATTAGTGACACCATTCTCAACCCACAAAGCTCAGATGGTTCTCACTTTTGTGGGTTGTTCTAGATGAGTTATGTTTTATTTTCAGCTCCTTCCAATTCTACCCCAGCAATGTGTTTTCTAGAAATATAGTTGATAAAGTTGAAGAGTTGCTGACCGGTCAGGGAAGAAACGCTTATTATTTCCTCAACTTGCCTTCTCCACCTTCTTGTTTGGTTCAGAAAATGGGAAGGGGAACCATGCCACAACTTTCCCAAATCTGCCCAGGTTAAAAGAACAGGAGGAAAGAAGCTTTACAAAGAGCAGAAGTGTACAAAAGGGGTAAAAAGCCCACTGAATCAAGACCTAGAGCAGACCTGCTGGCAAGGAATGTACACAGACCAGTGCCTAGCTAGTACCATGCTTTCTACCATGTTGTGGTTAACCATATTGCACTGCTAGGTCACCTTCCAGATAGCAGATCCGAGATTCTGGCAGCTTCTTCACTCGCCTTCCCATGAAAAACTCACTGTCAAAATATTCTGAACGAATGGAGGCTCCGTATTTTGGTATGGCCACCTCATAAGGAGAGAACTCCGCCCACTCTACAAAAGAATTGACACATGGCATGTTTAATGTAATAAGAATAAGAAAACAAAACCTTCCCCTGTGGATAAAGCTATCCATAAGCTCCATGGATCTTGCCTGTCTCAGCAGCTCTGTACTATCAGTAGCTTTGTATTGCAAACTACACTGTCTAGTTCCATACAAACTGAGAGGTGATTTGCATACAAAAGGAACTAGCTTTTTCACCTCAGAAAGAGTCTAACATTAGCTTCAAAAGCTTGGATATGTATTTCTACATAAAGATTCTAGGATCCCACTTCCTACTCTAAATCAAAAGCATCAAATGTACAACGTGCAAGTGATCCAACCTGCAAGGAACGACTGGCAAGAAACCTCTACTAACCCAAACCCATCAGTCTACGTGATGTAACAAAGCAGCCTTGCTAAGACATATCAACTCCAAACTAGAATATATCACAGTGTGGGCATGACTGTGCAGTTTTCTGATTCAAGCTGTCCTGCACAGGTACTGCAGTAGAACAGTAGCTATAAACCTAACCAAATGTAAGTACTACCTGTTTTTTCTTTCCAGTATCTGCTCATTTTAAAACTTTTTGTTGAATGTAGGCTGTGTCCATTTAAAGGGTGTCATATCACCCCCCTCATAGCAATCATACTCCATTCTATTTTCATACCCTCATCACAGTAGTATTTAAGGAAGTGACAATTACATTTCACAGCACTTCTACAAACTAAGGAACCACCAAAGCCATTTCATAGGTGTGGAACTGAGGCAGAAAAAGATGACATGATTTGCCCACACTCACTCACAATGTCTGTGGCAAAACTAGAACTTCAGCCCAGACCTTCAGAAATGCCCTGTTCGTGCCTGAGGATGTTATCCAGCAGGTCTGCTCTTTCTAATCAACACCCAGCAGTTTGAAAAAAAGACAAACATTTTGTTAAAAGATGAATACTGAGTCAGGGCATGCAACAGATGTATTCCCCTTTTATTCTCCACATACATGCACCCTCCCTCCAAATTCTCTTTAGTCCCTATTCAGAGTCAGAAGAAACTCTAGGAATACTTACCTCTAAATTGGAAAGTACTGAACTTTTCCTCTTTCACATTGAGGACTGCATAGAAAGGCAACGGGTTTTGTCCATGCTCCAATGCCTTGCGCTGGTCTGTGAGTTTGTACTTTCTCGGCTACTCAAAGAGATAAAAAAAATCACAGGAAACCTCTGGAAGAGCATAAGGCAAAAGCACTGACACAATCTACCTGAGTACAGATAGATAACAGATGTTTTACAGCCTAGAGGAATCTGTGAGTCACATTTTTATAAGAGACCTCTTCCTTCATGCTCCTGCACCTTCCTTTCTGGTTGTCTTTTTGATACCTAGTAAACTCTTCATTAATATCTAAGTGCCTTGATTGCCTGCATCCCACAGATCTTTACTAAGGCTGAGACTAATGTTCACATGAGGACAGATTACTTTAGCTCTTAAGTGTCCAACTAGAAACAGACTTTAAAATAATGAATTTTCAGGGGGGGGTTGCTCAGTTCTTTCTGAAAGTTTGCCTACTGAAGTTGCTAGCTGTTGGGCACCCTAGGACAGAGGCAGCTTCAAACCATTAGCTACACTGGAAAATCCTGGCTACAAGATCCTCTGTCGTTGTTTACAAATTACACTGGGATGCCTCAGTCACTTTGGATTTGTTCCACACATTACATCATGCCTTCAAAGAGTAAAGTGCTAAAGAAAATGAGTGGATGTTTCCCAGATGTGTGGCAGGACCATGTACATACCCGTTCATGTAAGAACATTTCCTGAACAAGTGACCAGAGAGTTGTAAAAGATGACACATGTCCTGCTTTTGCCCTTTCAGCGAGTTCCTTGTGATAATACTTCAGATGCTCTATAGACATAAGGTTGAGCTTGCATTTTGTCACTTGTTCTTTTACTGCCTTCAGTGGCCCCTCCAGACTCTTCTGTGACCAGTCAGCATGCTCATACAGGTCTGCTAGGGTCCTAAACAGAAATGTGGGAAAATCATCCATTTAGTTGGATGGTTTTGGAAAATTACTATATTTACCCAACCACTTTCATCGAAGAAGAGAATCAGCAAGCCTGAATTGAAGTTATGATCAAGAGCCAACAGTAATAGGGGGAATTACATTCACTTATTAACAATGTCAGACTTTGAAAGCAATGCACCTCTCTCACTGCGTGGAAATGTGGTGTCACAGTCATTCCAAATACAAATCTAATTTTCTATACGTACCATGTCGAGCCAGAAGCCCCGGTGATATAGGTAACACAGTCCAACAGATTTAGCTTCTGAAGAGCTAAGAGGTGCCCAAACATAGCTGACATTGCTCTGAGGCCTCCGCCTGTTGCCATAACAGCTATTACCGGGACCTGTCCAAAACATAAGTATTATCTTCAAAAAGTTACTCACTTGCCTACTTGGAAAAGTCTAATTACAGCTCTTATAATTTCCTCAGCGGACTTCATTGAAGGACAATGAAATTACATCAACATTCAGCCAGTCTTTATCTGTACCTTCTTTAAATTAACCTCCAGATACTCAGTGGGTTCCCTTAACCCCAAAGCTTGGGTAAGTTTGAACATGCAGTGATTTTAACTTTCCTTCCTCCCCTTGTTCTTTATAATTGGAATTGCAATGATTAACAACAGATAATGATATGATTTTGTTATAAATAACAAAAATTGTAATAAATGTAATTAGGAATGGATTGAGGGAAGTCCTGAGCAGAGTTTAAAAAAAATATATTAAGCAAACAAAATTATTCTTTGGACAGCATCCATTCAACAAATACAATTCCAGCAAGAAAATAAATGTTCACTTAAAAATTCACCCTGGATCTTGGCAACAAAATATACTTCAGCAGGAGCTTGTAATAAAATGTTCTTTCTCCACCCTAAAGAATTTTGACTTTTTTTGACAAGTGTTCTAAAAATGAAAAAAAAGGTAAGCCTAAAGAAGGGACATTACAACGATTTCATAAATATCTATGTGAGGTGAATTTCAAATACTCCTGTTTTCCTGCTTGGTTTGGGTTGTCTGGCTAGGCTGTGTCTAACACAATGTACCAATGCCTCATATCTTGCTGATCCGCTGCACCACACTGTTGGAAATGCTGACTTTGAAGAGTGGTATATTCTGTCCTTGGGAATTTGACCCATTGAAAAGAATGGAGGCATGAATAGCTGAGCTGAAATTTTAGATGATTATGGGGTATGCCACACAGAGAACTTCTGTTCTGCTGCCATTCAAATCAATGGGTTTGTCATCAACATGCAAAAACTACTAGAAATTTTGTGGGAAGCTGTGCCAATCCTAATTCAATAGACCCACACCCCATGCTTGGATTCCAACTCACAGACCTCGTGTCCACGTAGATCTCTTTCCAGATGAAGAACCCTTTTCAGGGCACTGGCCACCACTCTCTTCCTTTTTTGCAAGAATTCTTGCTCTTCTCGGCACAGATCATACCCTAAGCGCACATCTAGTTTTTCTGTGCTGAAACATAAATAAATTCAGAGGCACAGAGTGGTCTTTAAAATGTATATGGGTCTATTTTCAGCAACTGCAGTCTACTAAATATCACTAAAAAAACATGATTCACTGTTCAGATTTAGAGACAGAAATGCAGCTTCCAGTTTCAAAGAAACTGCTTTGCTTCTACATGGTCTCTTTATTTTCTGATGTTTCAGTGTATGTTTTACTGCCATCTAAGGATAGAAAATATGAAAAAAGAAAGGCTTTGTGTCTTTCAGTAGGTTTGTAAGATGAATCCTTTCTATTTCTGCTTCATATCATTTCTGAGCAAAGGGTGACTTGAACTTAACAAGGTCTTTCACGGGGATTTGTACCACAGATTTTTACAGAAACAGTACAATGAAAAAGATATTCAAATAATTTTGGTTTATTTGTTGTCTGTCTCATTATTTTACAGTGTAACATTTCATCTTCCCTACCTTGTGCTTCTTTCTATTGGTATTATCAGAGCCACAAATCTATTTTCTTAGGAATACTTGTGTGGTTTGAGTAATGTATGGACTCTGGATGTTTTGCTTATGTCAGATTCCCTTTTCCCTCTGTCTTCTTCCTGCTTCTGTGTCCCTTTTGAAGAAGCCTCCAATCTAAGTCTTTGGTTCTTTGACACAAAAGACACTCAGTGACTAAGTTGCTCACTGTTTGAAATTATCATAATTTTTTTTTTTTTTGCATCTTGGCGTGACTCTTTTGCCCCAAGGACATTTAACTTTGATCTGTTCTGGTGACTCTTTAATGTTGACTGAACTAGTCTTATATTTTGCCCCTTTGTGCATTCCTTGTATCTCAATAAAGGATATTCTGTTCTAGAATTCACAGTTCAAAGAGCAATAAAACCTTTAGAGAAAAAAACAGTCCCTTACCAATCATTTAGTTGGAGGTACAACTGCAGTGGCACGTTCTGTAAACAAAGAAATGAGAGCAGGAACATGAATGACTGGGGAAAAAAGGAGATTTGAAATCCAGATTTTCAGTGCCTCCTGGAAAGCCCCACCACTACCACTCTGCATACAGTTTTTTGGAAAGCTGTAGCGGGAAAGAGAAGGAAAGCAACTAAACACCAAACATATTCTACAGAGAAGCAAAAAAGGCAGGAGGAGTCAAAGTGGCTAGATGAACGGGCTGTGAAACGGGATTTCATCCTCACTGTGAATATACCTCCACGAACCATCCTAACCCGGCAGCAGGATCACATTGCCACCTTCCTATTCTTGAGGGTGAAGAACAGCACCCAGATAAAGACAGTGATAGAAGAGGAAATACAAGTGACCAAATCCTTCCAAAAAGCTACTGGAGGCAAAAGAGAGTCCAAACAGAGGGGTGGGGAATCACTCACTAGTGGCAAAACATTCATTCTCCCTTCTCTTTAGGGTAAAGGCCGATGAGAAATTCTTCTCCTCTTATTTTTGCCTTTCATTTGCTGTAAGGTCTGGGAAACCATGTCTGGCTATTGTTAACAGATTCATCTGGCCACACAACAGCATTACTACTGCTTTTTAAGCACCTTAGAGTCGTATCTCTCCACCAGTTACCATCATGACTGCACACATAGAAGAATGTGACAGACTTGTTCTCTGAGGGTAAGATTCAACTCATCTAACTGTAGCCATCTAAAATTTAGATACATAGACTGAGCTACGGGCTTGATAAAGAGCAGTGGGGCATCCCAAAAGCCTTGCTAGGGATATTGAATATTTTCCTTTAATTGTGTAAGGACAGCAAAGTTGGTCTGAAATGCATCTAAAACTAGCTAGGATGAATACCCAGTTATTGATTTTATTGACAAAAAATTGATATTTCTCTGAGAAAACTAACCTTATTCACAGAAAACTTGT
This sequence comes from Aviceda cuculoides, assembly GCA_035590195.1. Classification (NCBI taxonomy): domain Eukaryota; kingdom Metazoa; phylum Chordata; class Aves; order Accipitriformes; family Accipitridae; genus Aviceda; species Aviceda cuculoides. Next base: position 19,167,068 of record JAVJGG010000032.1, read on the forward strand.
ATTTGTACAAAATTCTCACTCAGACTTCCTAAATGAATTTTTTTTTTAAATGTTATGGTGTTAAATACCGAGGGTTACTCTACTGCTCTCTCCGAAAGATCATATAAATGGTGAAACACTTACGTGTCTTACAGGGAGGGTTATTTTCACTTTATGTCCAACAGGGAGAAATTTCAGTGGTACTGTTAAGGTGTCACTTAAATTGCTATTGTCATCTTCCTTATCAGAAACTTTCTACAGAGAACAAAAAACACAGTTTTTATTCACAGAATGGGAATGATCCAGTTATTTACTGTTTTGGTGACACTGGAAATAAGCAAGCAGTACAAACAGTGGTATTGTATTGTGCCCATTACCTGCAGCCTGACTTTTAGAACTGGCTCCCAAGCCTTCACGCAATGGAAGTAGAAAGTATCTGTGTCGTCTGTTGTTTTCTGTGTTCCCTCATGAGATGCAGACACCGTAAGCACAAGATTTTGACCCTCTAGTGAAAACAGATTTGTTTAGAGAATAATACCACTGTTCAGGCAAAATAGCTAACAAAGTCGGCAAACTTTCCGCTGGAGTCATTCTCTGTGATAACTCCTTTGTTAGCTGCCACACTGGCAAGTCTCCTACAGCACAGGAACTGGTACTCCTTCCTTTACCCCATAGCTTGGAGTGCTCCCAGCTCTCAGCACTCTCTCATACTTCCACCAGCAAAGTTTACTGTGTCCAAACTTGATAGCTTCAAGGAAGACACAGAGATCAGCATTACAACTGGAGGCAGTTCAGGGACTTTTACTGCACTACATTTTCTTAGTCGTCTCCGCATCCTAACGTGCCTCCACTTGGGTCTGAACGACTATGATAGGGTTGATTTGGTCATGTCCTCGCTTCACAGAGAAATTGGCATACCTCTCAAATATTTCCTGCTTTCATTAATGTCCAATTGCACTTCCAAGCAGCAAACCTCACGGGACTGTAAAAGACATGAGTGGTAAAGTGTGAGGATAGCAAATGCCACATCTGAAGCAAATAATGAAACATCATGCAGACAACCGCTACCTGTAATACAGAGCCAACTAAACTGGTCTCAGTGCTGGAAGCAATCCAGCTGCACAAGAGTAATTTCAGACCTCATTATCCCAGGACAGTAGCCCAGCTACACTGCTTCAGAACTAGCTTGTCGATACAGTGGTGCATTGTCAGAGGTTGTTATACCCATTCAAGTTATCCCCAAATCAGGAAACTCTGTACAACACACTGTTGCCCAAACAGCTCCACATATATCTGATAATTATTTAGGAAGGGTGGGGGAAAACATCTGATGATGAGTTTCTGTGTATTGTGGCAGTGATTAGTCTACAAAGCATCTTCTTGCTGGTCCTGATGCAGGGAGATCATGGATTTATTCCACGCTACCCTCCACCTGCGTCATTCTCGTTCACCTTTAATAACTTATGCCAGGACAGTTTTCCAAGCCATTTCAGGAACAACGCATGCCAATCATTACAGCTCTTATGCCTCACACAGAAAATGAGGGGGAAAGAACAGAATATGTGTTACTCTGCCTCAGGGGTATTAAAGGCTAGCATCTGGAAATCATGTGCAGGCTTGGAGTGGTTGGCATGAAGTACTTTGTACTCCTTAGCTGCAGGGCCAGCCCAAGGAGATAGGTAATGTACCACATGCTGACTAATAACAAAAGAGGACTCTGTTTCAATGACTGAAATAACTCTTTATTAAAAAACTCATTTCCCAAAAAGCTGTTACATTAGATAACCTTCCTGTCCTAAGAACACTGAATACTTACTACTGCCTTCTACTGCCTTCTACAGACTCATCTCTTTTATAACCTTTGTTTTTCTTGACAAGTGCTGTACTGTACTACATGAAACACCAGAGTTTTCACTTTGAATACCAACATATATGGGGTTCTGCAACATCAACAAACCACAGCTGGGCAAAATATTGACATCTGTAATGCCTGAGGACTTCAAGAAACACGACTTCTATTTTTGCATGGAGAGGGCAACAGTTAAGCCATAACAAATGTGAGTTGTCCCACATCTTTCACTTTGTAATGCACACCATGCTCTTATCTATCATAGTAGATTCCATTCTCTCTATAAAATGTCAGATAGCTGGGGGGAAGAGGAGAGAATCAAAATGAAGGAAAAGTCACTCCAAGCTAAATTAATATGTCAACCTTACCACTAGGACATCATTAGTAATGAGGTGCTCTGGAGGGCCAGGACTGAAAAGACAGAATCGAAAAACAAACAAAAAAAACCTGTGTGAGTATCTGGTATTTTTTTTAAAATAGCAGTTTTATGACCTTTCCTGCTTAAAACTGAATATAGTTATGTTAGTATCAAAATCTTTTTTCTAAAAGGCATAATACATGATCACCTGCTAAGCACATGAACCAAAATGTAGTAGCCAAACAAGAAGAAAGGCAGGAGAGCCCATAAAAATACCAGTGCTTGAAGCTCTATACTAAGATACAGCAGAACAAAGACATATTGGTCTATGTGGAATCATGTCCTGCTATTAACAAATGACCATATGATTTGAGGAAAGCAGAGACTACTATTAGTGTATTCTGCAAATACTTATTAGGAAGGACATTTCTGACTGTTCCAGATTATAATTTACAACAGATCACAAATGAACAGCAAATAAGAATTAGCTCCCACTGTGCTATATGTATGACTGGAAAACACAGAGGTAAGTAATAGGAAGTCTTTGTCCCAGACATTTTACCTTGTAAGACCTAGGTCTGTCACTGAATGGATTTAATACTGTGAGTAACCTATAGAGTCTATTAGCAGCATCTCTCATTAAGGCCAATACTCCAACATCACTATATTACACACATTCATAAGTGCTTTCATATATCTGAAAGGACAATTAAAGTTATGTAGTATGTAATCTCTGAATTTATGCAAAGTCCAGGGTATTTTATCAAGCACCACTTCCAGCCTTAAAACTTCTATTTCAGCTGTAGAATGTATTTAAATGTAAATAACTAGGCTTGACTTTCAAAGATGGAGAATCCCACACACACCTTATAACTTGAATGGTGAAAGATGTTCTCTTATTTCTAGTCTGAATCTACTCAGCCCAGTTTCCAAACACTGCTTCTCATTCTGTCCTTTTCATATGTATGGATGTGGCTGCTTCCACATTTGAAAGAGATGCTTATACCATCTCTTAAGGTATCTCTCATAGATCAATTAAATAGATTTTCTTGAGTTTCACTGTGGGAGAAATTAACCAAGAACACCAGTGATGATGTTCTGCAGCTTTTCCATGTTTAAGAATAAGAAGCCTTATTTACAGTTCCTTTTTCTAATCATGCAGTTAGTCAGTTTAGACTGGGCTATATTCCTTTTTTTGGTAATGCTAAGCTCAAATATGCCAGAACATGTAGTTTAGGGGTTTTTTTCAACCAAACTTGTGATATCATTTAAAAGAGAGATGAAGTTTATTTTATCGGATTTGTTCTCCTCCAGACAACATTGATTACCACTTTGAAGGAGATAGTCTTAATTTTATTATTTGTTGATTATATGTTTTTTCAGTTTAACTAAGATATGGCCTAATGGGTGACTTTTCTAATACTGTCTATGTAACCCTATGTATATATCGTGATAATAATACAAGACAAGTTTTCTGGTTTTTTAGAAACACCACAGTGTTCAAGGCACTGTTCAATTAATATTAACAACTTGAAGAGCATCCCTGTTAAGTTTTACATGTATCTTGTGTACAAGGTATCACATCGTGCCAATGTTACTACATTTCCATGATCAGGATATACACGTTGAACAGAATGTAAGATTTGTATAAAAGACACTGAAAGGCAGCATTAGCTGGGGAAGTTAAGGTAATAAAAAGTTTGAAATTGTAATTTTGTCTCACTGCTGGGAAGAAAAGCTGAAAGAAGTTCCTCTTTTTCTGAGATATTATTAGCCCCTGCCAGATCTATACCTTTCAGCTTTGGAATTTTACTTACATTCTTTCCATCCAGAATTCTACTTCCAAACTTTCCCATTTCCTAGCGCACCTCTCTTTCTAAAAAGAAAAGGGTAAAATAAATATGGATTATTGGAGGCTGCAAGAATTTGGCAGTCTAGACACACCTAAAAAGCACTTCCATGGCTGACATCTCTCTGCTAATGTTACCAAAAATGCTGTGTGTTACCTCTTTCCAAAGCTGAGATTGCAATGGAAACCACAGGCTTGCAAAAGGCACATAAGATTATTATCCTCGCATTGTGGGATGTGTAGAATTATACATATTTCCAAAGATACTAACAGAGAGGGAAAGCTTGACTGAAACAGAAATGTAATGGCTTTCTGCAAAGATGGTGTGCACAGGGAAAGGCATTGAAGTCCAGCAACAAATGTGACTAATGCCAGTGTTATTTACATGTATAAACCATTTAAATCACATTCACACTGAATCCAGCAGAGATGAAGTACGCAAAAGTACTCTGGACTGAGGTGGTTATTGAATCATTTTATTTCCCAGTGACTCACCCACTGGCTGAGAAGTGCATGGCACCAGCCTGCAGAGTCACAAGGAAGATCCATGTTAACAGCTTTCAGCATTTGGGAGGTAGCTGTTCTTTTGGGTATGGACTGTCTCCTTCCTGAAACGCGCATGTAGCAACACCTCAGCCACAGCTCAGACGAGCCCAGGAGCTGTCACAGACCTACCCCAGCTTTGTTCTCTGGACAACTCTCTTTCATGGGCTCCTTAATAGAATACCAAAGATGTTAGCAGAACAGGCGTCCCTTTACTATGGGCTAGAGAAATCTGAATCGCCTAGAAGGAAACCCAGCATGAACACCAACAGAAGAAGCCCTAAAGAATCACTTAATTCAGGTGGCGAGTGGATTGTCTTCACATTTTTAATAAAAAGTTGCCATTTAGGAGGAAATGTCCTCTAACCATGGCAAAAGTGGAATAAAGCTGAAAGGTTAGGAAGTTATTTATTTGGATTATAAAAGATATAAATTACTATTTACAGATGCTCCCTGTTAAGATACTTTGCCCCCACAGAGACAGTGGGCATGAGAGAGAAGCTGCTTCATTTTCTGAATCTGTGAAAAGAGATTAATGGACTCACAAAAATCCAGCACAATGATATCTGTTTTGATGAGATATTGATAACGATATATAAGGATATCTGTTTATGCAGACCCAAACCCCACTTAACATGGAAGCCAATGTGGACAATGCAGTCTTGCCGATCTCTCCCTGTTTTTTCAGTCCTTACCTCTGATTTTAAAGCAAAAGTCTCACGGAGTGTCTCCCCAGGTCTGATTGTAGCAACATTAAAAAGAACTGTGAACTGCATGTCATCTTTGGTGAGTGGATCTTCATCACACACTGCCAATTCTAAAATGTTCTGGTAGTAGAAGAAAATAAAAAAGAACTCTTATTGAGCTGCTATTACACAGAAACAAAAAAATGGTTATAGACTTTTGCAGCTGCTTGACTAGCATAGTGGTAAGAGTAAAGAAACATGTGCTTTCCTTCAGGAGTTTGCTAACATGAACATCATCATTAAACCCAACTTTGGGAAACTTATAATGAAATAGAAGACAACTACCTATAACAGAGAGCTCCCACTATCCTGAGACAGAAAAGATGTCAGTGCTCTGCACCATACTGGTAACCCATCCAAAGAACACACTTACTCGGTTTCTTCATCCCCAAAGTTCTCTTAGCTACACAGCTTATGGTAGGATTAAATTTGTTGTCTACACAGCAGCAACTCCTCTACCCCTACCCTTCCCTTACAACCAGTGGAGGGAAAGCTCTTTCTAAATTAACCATCCAAAATAGCCCAGATGAAGCATGCTACAGCAGTACTTACTTATTTCTCTCAGTTGACAACAAACGGAATCTGGACTAGCTCAGATGTAGGCATTTGTATCATTGATGTCCTTAACTAGCTAAGGGAAACACTACTGCACATGTCTACTGCTTTGTGCTAACCAGTCAGTTGCAAATACTGTTACACAAGCATTTTCTTAAGTTATTTAGCACAGTTGATTGACAGGGTGTCAACTGAGGATTCCCAGCTATTCAAAATGGTGACATTTCTATTTTTTTACTACCTCAACTTCTCTCTGGATCCTGAAGTAGAAAGTCTCGTTCCAGACGGGGTTGTCAGAATTCTTGATGGTTTTGGTCTGAAGCTTTCCATTCAAAGCAGATGGCAGCCACAAGCGCACATAGCAGTCTGATGCAGTCACTGCAGCAAAGAAAAATTAAAAACCTGATGCCAGTGTTATAGATGAAAAGTAGGGCATGTCCATGATTCCAGGGACTAATAAATATTACTACTTTTTCTTAAATAAGTAAAGAGACCATCAGTTGGAAGCAACCAAGGAAAACCATCTAATTCCTGGGTAACTACAAATTGCAAATGTACACATGCACACACAAAGTACACTAAGAGCCGTGTTTCCCATATGAAGAAAAAGAGGTATAAAAGACCCCACTGACCATTCATCGGGCATATTCCTTACAACTCCAGTCAACGATGTTAAAAAAGTTTAACCGAAACCAGAGCTAGTTCCAAAAAGGGCTGTTAGGATGATTACAGGAAAGGAGAACACATATTACAGAGAAGATCAGAGGAGACGGGCTTGCTCAGTCTAGCAACACAAACATGCGGAGGGGAAACGATGGCTGTCTAGAAGGGTTAGGTACTAGGGAAGAAGATCTGTTGCAGCTAAAGGCCGGTGTGGGCCCAAGAACACGAGGGCGTGAGCAAGTCAGAAATCTTCATCTCTCTTCCAGCCTACATCTACTCCTTATGGTTAGTGCAGTCAGTGCCTTGAGCAGCCGTCCTTTGGGAAGAGCCGGGGTGGGAAAGCACATTTACTTTGTGAAGCTTGACAACGGTGTGAAAGGAAATCTCCAAGGTGATGTCTTTCAGAGCTGGAGTCTGGACTTGACTGAAGATGTCTACTGCAGCCCGAGATGCCTAAATACTTCAGACTGGTATCAAGCAGTGAATAACATTGCCCCGCAAGGTTTTGGCAGGAAAGTGGAACTGTCCCTTCAATAGAGTAGATAGAAGAGATCATTGAAACTCAGAAATACAGGCCTTGTCACACTACCACCTTTACAGTGTCCACCTCTGGAGGCTGCTACGTGGCATTTGCCACAGGAATACCGGAAGCCCTTCGGCAGATGGTTACTCAGCCAACAGGGGATTCACTCCCTCTGGTCTCCCTCACAGCCAGGCTTGGCCAAGGTTGTGCTTGGCCCTGCATGGCCAGACGCGAATGGTCTCAGCTGTAACTCAAGTAACTCACTGCAAAGTGATGCTTTCTTGACTGAACATGTCGTTTTTCACTAGGGGAGTACACAGGCCAGAGGTTTCAAGAGTGTGAGAAAAGGCAGCTCAAGGTCTCTGTCCTGACTGAGGAACCCATGGGAGACCTGCAAAAATGTCAGCTGAATGGTTGGTCCATAATACACCTTGAGAAGGAGCCATAGGAGGCTGTGAGGGTGAGATAATGAGTTAAAGAAAGTTGAATACAAAAGTACACAGAAAAGTCTGTTTTGCCTGCATGTTCAGCATGTGCTTGGGGCTGGATCTGCAGAAGCCCTCCTTAACCAGACACTACCAGTATAATTTAACATGACTGGTCATCTGAGAACAGCAAATACCCTGAATGATACTGTATTTTAGAAGGCTTCAAATTCTCTAATTTACCTTTGATTGTTGTGTATAATTCATACATTTCAAAAAAAGGTCCCTAAATATGTGGCCTATGTGGCAAAATTCCAGTCCATTATATGATTTATATGACTTATAAACATCAAACCCAAAAAACTCCAAGCAGATTTACAGATTGCAGCATCCTCACAAGGTCTACCTTCCCTTGTTGGCCCAGGAAATTCATCTGGGAGTCTTGGTTTTTACCAGTTCCCTGAAATGCCACTAGATATTTCCTCCAATCTAATAATACCTCAGGCATTTGATCTAATTATAGCCCTGGCATTAGTACTTCTATTGCTGTGCTTTGTGTACGCTGCTTGTATACCTTTGGAACTGAGGAACATTGCTCACTGTGTAAACTCTGGGGGTGACTAAAAACAATCAAAACACAACTCACACAGGTCTCTTGACTTGATGTTCTTAGCTTGTATGATTCTTACAGAAAGCATGTGGATGGGGCAAATCTTCATCTGCAGAGAAAACAAATGCAATTAGTTTTATCAGCTCAGAATACAAAACCAATATGTATTTTGAACAGCACAGGGGGCAGTCTGTCCTTCTGTTTGTCTGTTTGAAGTGAGGGAACCACCCTCCAGTGTAAGTACACCACGCTAAGATGATAGCACGATTGCACACTGGGCTATTTGCTAAGTAGCTTGAGTTAAGTGAAGACGGAGAAAGAAAACAGAGACTTGGACAATGGTATGGAAAGCTTTTGTAGTCACCCTAGAGGTGCCTATTTTCATACAACCTGATGCATGCATGGCCATGGTGATGGTTGTACCACCAGTCTGCTGAGGGTCCTGTGCCACAGGTAGGTCAAAACTTGGCCTTTGGAAGGCAATACTAGGAACTTGTGGTTGCCTGCCTGGGTCCTGGCACAGCACTGACACTAGGTCTGGACATGGTAGTTACCAAAGTGCTCTAAAAACTTTTGACTTTGTATCATCCCAACTAGGAGTAAATTTTCATGACACTCCTAAGTCGGCCAAGCTCACCAAAAGGCATCTAGAGGAATGCCCTACTGACTTCCAAGTGAATGGACCATAGGCCCAGCAGAGACCCTTCAGATCTTCATCTGAAAAAAGTGCCCTGCTTTGGAGGCATAATATCACAGAATCCCACATCATTAGGTGTCTTGAAAATACATAATGGGCATGGAACCACTTCCCTTCCAGACATGAGATTTATTGCTATCATAGGCAAGCTACCATTGTGACACTTATTTCAAGTTACTTGTTCCTAACTCTAACAAAGAATTAAGCTTCCCAACCTAAGCTGGTGAGAAAGTATTTCCCATTTTCGAAAGACATTCTGATTAGCCTGAATGAACACACATACACAGACATGTGACATTCTTAATACTAAAAGCAGGAAAATATTTCTTTCTTCTTTCAAATTGGAACATTTAAATTTCTTTTTAATTTTCTGCTGAGTGTTTTATCTATTTTTTTGCATATTAGCATTGCTCATCAGCAATAATAAGCAATAATAACATAGAGTCCTGCTACCACTAATAAATTAAAAGAGCCACACCATGTTGGAAGTGTTTCATTAGTTTGAATAGCAGCTTAAACTATACACTGACTGAAACATCATATCTATTCGTCTAAACTAGAGTACTCCATTACACTGTAACAAAATAATTTAACAATTGTATTTTGAAAGTTAGCACTGTGATTAATTTTCCTGACACTGAAAAGATTAACTTTGGAGATACAAAGACCTGGGGAAAGAGGAACTTCCTATAGAAGGAGTCACTCACTACAGTTAATCTGAAATTCTTTTAAAATGGGGTGGAGGCTATTGGACATGTTTATTAGAGATGAGAATAACCTTCATTCAGTTTCATTCAGTTTTGTTTAGAGGTAAATTATGTTACAGCAAATGTTTACCATTTGAACTGTGAATTGGCATGTTCAAATAAAGGCTTAATATTAAATTTTATGATGTCACTTTAAAAATTACATCCTTTTAAAATTCAGATTAATATTCAAGAGTCACTCTGAGCAGAGAAACCCTGTTGTTAAACCTACAAAATCACAGATTACTCTGTCTCTTGGCCTCTTAATGGTTGATTGAAACACTTTTTGCATATAAATGTAAGACACATTTGTTCTTGTGTGACAAGAACTGTTTCTAATGTTTTCCTCCAATTTGAAACTGACGTATTTAAAAGGTTCTGAGTTTAATGCATTATGGACATTACAAGTTCCAGTTGGGACAGTTCCATATTATTCCAGTTGCCCACTGAAAGAATCTGACTTTAATTTTCCTGTGCAAATAGTTATTTAATATAGAAGTACCAACTGGAACACTCAGTCAGCATTCCTAGTGGGTTTCATTAACATGAAATATTGGATTATGTAGCCAATGACAGAGCTGACTGTTTTTAATTAATATGTTAATTCAGTGTTATTTTGTAATCAACCTCCCCCTTGCTCAACAGAAGCCCAAACCATTCTCAGAGTCTGCATTCACTGGAGAAGCAGATGTTGGTATACAATTTGCTTTGAACATTTTGTGATGAAAATTTCCTAATTGCTTATAAAAATGGTGCATTTGCACTTCATCATTAGAGTACTCTCAGCTGAAATAGGTGTCATGTTTTCTTCCTCTCCCACTAGCACCAGAGAACCTCACTCCTCCTCCCTTCCCCTTTCAACAGCAATCACTTCCCTTAAACACGTCGACATCTGCCTGCCAAAGGAAACATCATCAAAGGTGACTGTTCATTACTTCTGATTTTGTGGAGCTTAGTCCTTGTCTTGTTGCAGGGTGAAAGATAAACCGGTTCAGATGGGTAAATGCGGCCATAATAAACCCTATGGGCTGTGCAAATCCCCAGGGGAAGCCAGAAGCCATCTCGCTCCCAAGACTGCAGTTCCTCCAGCCTATGACAATCATTCAGAATTGGACTAATTCTTTTTTTCATCAGAAAAAAAGCGGAGCTAATTTTCTTCGACAATGGTCCAGAGCAGACTATTAAGGTCTGATTTGGGTGGTCTAAAATAACATCCTTGCCCAAAAGTGCTGGCACTCCAGAATACCCTTCTAGAAAAAATAATTATGGTTAGAGATACCATTTGCTATTTTCATAACATGAAAAACAATGTGTAATTTCATGATTAATGCAAATTGATAAGCACAGACACCATATCCAGACAGCTCCTGACAGTCTCGCAGCTGTACTAGTCTTGCTCCTTTTAGTTCACTTCCTTGGGAGAAACAGAGTTTCCTGCATAGACACAGAGAGAGTAACAAAACCCCTCTGTAAATATCCAGAGTCAAAGGTAGCTTTCGCAGAAGAACATCATCCTATTTTTGCTAGAAAATTAGTAGTGCCACATTGAGGCCAATGACAGAGTGCAGGATTCAGCTACCTGTGTATGTTTGCACCCCAGACAACAACACTCCAGACCAATAAATAGTAGCATGTCCAGAGTCCCAAAGAGTAGGCTAAAAAATGAAAGAAAAAAAAAATAAAAAACCAACCAACCAAACAAAAAACCCAAACCCAGATTAAGGTGAGACAGAAATTACACTTAGAAATACACCCTTACCTTGTTTTTTGTGTTCCAGATTGCTTCTACACAAAAACTCAGTGAGGAAAAAGCAGCCAAGAGCTAAAGCAAGATAACTTGCACTTGCAACAGTTGGCTGCCTGTTGCTATTCATTAGTATGCTCATTTAGAACAAAAACAGGAGGGGGAAAAAATTAAATCTATTATCTCCTTTCCTTCCACTAATATCGAAGTTCTTTGAGTGGCTGTTCATCACAAGTGCCTAAGAACAATGTTTTTGCCAACCAGATTTCTCAATCCTAACACTACCCTTCTCAGTGTCATATTCTTTGAATTTAACTGTTAATCCTATTATAACAAGTAAAAATGTCAAAGTGTTAATATTAAACTGCTCAATAGTACTAGATACCAAGAACAATGAATTCATACATTAGCGTGTTTTAACAGTGCCCAGTACTGTTTTCAGCAGATGCTTTCAGTTCTCAGATATATAAATGAACCAATATACGAGTTCTTCATAGGAAACTAAAATGCTTTTTTTCTGATTCTTTAGGATATGTGCTGAAAAATAGTGAACAACAGTAGGATTATTCTGGGACAATTTTCAAATTCAGGGTTTAAATAGTAATCTGAATGATTGCTACTTATCTGTAATGTAATATTTGTATTCTCATCCTTTGTTGCCTTGAATGGGAAATGAAGTCTGCCTGTGCAGGAAACTACACAACATACTTGAAGTGATAATAAATATTAAGCAGAAAAATGCATAGGAAGTGATTTGTCAAGTAGCATGCTGCGTGACATGTTAATTGTCCCACTAACAAAGGCCCAAACTCCAAGCAAAGATGAATGAGGGGACAGACAGAGAGAAAGATGTGAAAGGATATACAGCACTTACCTAGCGTCCCATCCCCTCCTGCCTTTAATGCCAGAGTTGTGCCTGGAACAGTTTTGGAAGAATCCAAGTGTCCTTCATTATCAAGAATGTCTGATGTCTCCCCATTGGTGGCTATGTCAGAGTCCGGGATTATGCCATGTTTCTGTGGGGAAGGAAAAGCAATGCTTTAGAGCCCGCTCAGAAAGGGGAAGATTGCTCAAGTGTTCTTGTCCTTGATATTCTCAATATACAGTTGCTTCAATTGTTCCATTAACATGTCTGGAAGTCAGAAAAGAGCACAGAATATTACAGTTCTCAGTTTAGCCATTATGATAGAAAGCATGTGATCATAAAAACATAAATCTGCTGTGTAAAATGTTCCTCAGAGAAGCATCTCTTACAAAAGCAAGTACTTAATACTACAGTCTATACTAAGAGCTTACAGTCAATAGTAGGGGGAAGAACTTTATGTAGAAAATTCCTGAAATGGCAACTTTCAGGCAACATGAAAATAGAGTTCTTGCTACTGAGCTAGATTAAAATTTTCTGTAAAAATGTACAGGAGGAAAAGGTAAGCAGTCGAATATAAGTGTCTTTTATTCCTCTTGCATACCTTCAGTTGCTCCTTCAGCACAACCACTTCATCTCTAAGGTCATCCCGCTCACTCCTTATGGAATCAAAAAAATCTTTCTGCCTCTCTAATGCCTGAGTTCCCAACACAGACAGAGGGCGAGAAGATGTGAAGAAAGGAAGGGAGACAAGTAAAGAACATGAAAGGCAAGTGTAAACAAGAATGAGTAGATTTAAGATATTCAGAGATTGATGGAAGTGGCATGTATGAAAAAGGTAAAGTTTACAGATTAAAGGACCAAGTTTACATACACACAGATAAACTTCAAATCCAAGAAATACAAAGCTTATTCAATAATAATTCCTCCTAAATTCCTACTGAAGACATTCAGAGCCCAATCCTTCATTAGGGATCCTTCGAGTAAGGGTCCACTTTTTGTTTTTATGCTAGACAAATTAATTCATATTTGTATTACTTCAACAAGCACATTGAAGATATAGTGCTATTCCTGTGTGTTAACAGAAGGGCATGAAAGCAGGCCCAGCAGCTTTTAATAGTCTTTTTATTCCATGGGTTACCTTCATGGGTGCAGCACATGTCAATTAATTTAAAAGCTGCCATTAAGTCATCTCAGACTGGGATGTACCATATGCAAATAGGTATTTTGCTACTGAACCCCCCCAATATTTCCACATAAGTACAAATAGAACAGTAACAAAAATTAGACAATTTTGAGTTTCAAGTTGCTACAAGTTACTGGACATCGCAAGCATGGGCAAGTTGCCAGATTTTTCTCTTCGTATATTCGGAAAGTCTTTCAGTGGTCATTGTTAGAAAAGAAAGCCATGCTTTTCTTTAACAGTGGGTCTCCATTTGGCTTTGATAGGCAGTGGTGGGAAGGGATAAGAACCAAGGGAGACTTAGAGACTTTCATCCCAATAGCCCATAAATAGCTCTATTACTTCTTTGTCACACTCCAGTTTCTGCTCAGTCCGCAGATTGAATCTGAATAAGCAAAAATTCACTGCTGATGGAATTGCATTATAAATAGAACTTCCTTTCTCAATATGGCAAATACAAATGGTGCACCACAGCAAATAAATTACCCTAGGTTTTGAAATCAGACCAGCTGCTAAATTTTTCTTGGATTTTATGATACTGGTCAAAGACAAAATTTGCTATTTGCTAGTTCACTGATAATACAGAACGACAGCCACACCAAGCAAAGTCACTAGGGAGGATTTTATTCGTGAGGTTTTGCAAAAGCAGGATCAGCTGGAGAACAACAGTGCCACTCTGAACACATTTCAGGAGTTGACAGTCCTACCCCTATTTTTTTGTCTTTCCATTCTATTGTCTCCTGAAGATCAGAAATTTCCCTGACATAGCTCTGCTGTTTCTGTTGCAGCTGCTGGATTTCCTGAGAGACAGGAGCAAAACAAGAAGACAGAAAGCAGGTAACAGGTTAACAATGAAGGTTAAGATTGCAGTGATGCCAAAGAATGAAAAAAGTCAGGTACTAAAGTAAAAGAGTATCTACATGCACAGTTTCTGACCTTGCTACTAAACCTACACTCCTGACGACAATCTTAATATCCACAAGATGACTTGCAATAAAGTTCAACAGTTCCATGGGTTTCCTATTCATCTCCACAAACAGCTGTCCAAAACACAGCTTATTTTGTATTACAGACAAGGCAAAAAAAGTCATCCAACTTAAGATAATACTTATGAAAGAGCCATTGCTATTAGTCATCTCTGAACCCGCTTAGCCTGAAACACTAGTATTTCTTCAAGTGAGAAACTTGAGTAGGGGATAAGGTTCTCCATGCCTCACCTTCTACACGCCTACTGCTAACTGGGAACATACCAATCAAAGAAGCCATTAAAAAAACAGTTACTTACTGCAAGCATTTCTTCTCTTTGCTTCAAAGCCTCTTTGATTTCCATGAACTGAAACTGCAATATGCTATGAGCATGCTTCTCCCTCTCAAATTCCTATGAATAATGAAATATTGACGACATTTTTATTGATCAAAAATAGCACCCCATTAAAAAAAAGAGAAAATAAGCCCAACCACAAAAAAAATGCTTACTGCAATGCAATTCTTGAACATTCCTCTAATCACAATCCCACAAGAGTACAATTTTTATCTTATTTGTCCTTTTTCCAATAAACTATTATTCCATCAAATATAGAAGTGACAGGCATAATTTAGCCAGTTTTGCAAGTTGAGCAGCAGGCCGGCAGTGAATAGCTTTTCCACTCAAGTCCCACAGACTTCACAGATGAATGGATGGGAATTTAACCCACTCTTTCCACATAGCCATGTACTAAAAGTTAGCTAGACATTGCAGACTTTACAAAAACCAAACCATACCTTCCAGGAACTACGTGTTTTGAAGTGCACTATAGTCAAATGCCCCAAGCTAAAGTGCCAGTTCTGAAAAGCTAACACAAGCCACAGCTTTATTATTTAACACCAAGTCACTAGCTGTCAGATGCTGAATTCATGCAAAACTTAATTCAACTCTCAACCAAGTGGCTGCCTTAACTATAAACTGGACAACTCTCCCATGGGACTTCTGAAGAGAGCCTCATGTGTAAAAATACTTAAGAAGAAAAAAATAAGGAATCCTCCAGAAGTCACTATGAACAAAACCTTTGAATTTAAAGATGGAATATAAACGGACATGTGATAATATCAGCGTAGCCTTACCATATAAAACATTTCTTTACTTCAGAAATTGTTTATAAGACAGAGACTTAGAGAAAATTTCCATTTGTATGATCACAAGCACATAATATCCTGCTATTCCACTTGCTTTAATAGTAACTAAAATAATAACATATTTAAAACCTTCAATAATAATTTGGTTGCCTCCTCCCAAAGGGGTCTGGCCCCCCCAAAATCTTTCCCTGTTAAATAACATGCCATAGCTATATACATACTTTACTTTTTTCTTCATATTGCCGCCTGGATTCTGCCAGCTGTTCTTCTAACTCTAAGAGTGCATCCTTCAGGGTATCTACTTGGTACATGAAATTTGTTTTTTCATTGTCTAGTTGAGCATTTGACACCATAGCCTTTTTGTATTTCTCTTCGACTTCAGCTAGAGAGTCCTGCAAAGAATAAGCAACCAGTCAGAGTCAGTTATAAAGGATACTTTGCCAACCAAGACCTTCAATGAGAAAATTAAATACTAAACCACAAGTGTGCTAATTACTCCCACAGAAACCAGTGCTAATCATGTGCTAGAGAGGCTTACCAACTGTCCCAAGGTGAGGATAACCCTCCCCTGTGTTCCCACCAGACTTCTGTTTATCAGCAAGGACCTTACCTCAGGACGGATAAAATGTTTCCTGCTCTCTGCTGCTTCGGCTTCTGCCTTCTCAGTGTTGTCTTCCTTCTCCCTCCTCCCCCTGCCCCTGCACCTTGGCAGCTCAAAGCAGCTGCTGAAGATGACAAGTTGGATTTTTTTTTTTTTTTAAAGGTAAACTGGCCTTGATTTAAGATCATTTTAGATGATCTTAGGCCTTAAATTAAGGCAGTTTGACAGCCACTTCACACAGATTTCAGAGATCCTTGCAGTGTGGGAACCACTAAATATACTGACTCAGGAATTAGAATTTGCCATGAAAAAGCTGCAGCTTTTGTGACCTGATGTATCATTTTTCATTAGGTTATCACATCCCTTCTTTGCAAATTTACTCTGTAAGATACAATTCCCACGGTCTCAAAACCCCCTCCTATCAACCTGACCTCAATATAAGATACTGAGGTATTTATAACAACACATGATGGCAAAATAAAGATCAGGATTATTTTCCATCTTGGGCAGTCAAATTTCGCAGTATTTGATTTTAATACAGAAACAAAATACTTACATAAACAAAACAGTGCAAATACGCAAACCAGGAAGACACTCATGTAAATATTTTAGTTTACAGATCAAGCAATTTCTCTCAGAACTTAAGTAATTCTAATAATTACATCTAAAGCACAGGTGAGTTTCATATACTTCCCTTTTCATTCAGTCAATGGAACTGGGGATGACAGTGGTGAGATGATGACAAAATTAACTTTGAACCTGTTCACTTTACATTTCTATTGACAAATAAGACAATTTGTCTTTAAGGACATGAATTTATACAGTTCCAAACACAAACTGTGTTTGGTGCACTTTCCAGCCCAAGGATGAGAAATACCAAGCAAAGGAAAGCCACCAGGATTTGGAAACTGTGGTAGGATCAAACCTTAGAAATTAGGTGGAAAGGAAGTATATGCAAGTAAGAAGTTAAGGTAGTTGCTGCACCACTCCTTCAGCATGCTACGTTTTGTCTTAGCATCAAGCGATGTACAAATCACCACAAAAGGCAGTCTAAGGGACACAAATTGAAAAATAGCCTACATTTTTTATGCAGTGTGATTATTTTGCAACACCTGCTACACAGTGATCAGGGAAAAAAAACAGATTTTACAGAAAAAAGGCCAAACTACTCTTTTTCCATTGACAACTCAAGATGGCAGCATCTTCACCTGTCACGGCATTGAGCTAATGACACAGTCAGCAATTAATGCTGATATATGTTGCATTCATTATATGCCTGGATGTCTACATATATATTTGCAAGACTGCCTTTTCCAAAAAATGCAGCTGATGATGCTGCTCACTCATGAGGTGGTGGTACACAGATGCACAAGAATCTGATTATGGCCAACTGGTATGAGCATTCACATAACAAGCTTTGTTACATGGAGTTTTATTACAAGAATTGTTTAAGGGTGTCTTCTGTGATCTAAATATGAAACCAAAATGATAGTCACCACCTTGCATGCACAACGTTCCAAAGGCACGCTAGACCTCATCAAAACAAAAACCTACAAGCTCTTAAACTCTCATTTTTCATAGCACTGTAGGCATGAGTTCTAGGTCATCTCCCAATATTGGGAGATTTCCTGGATTAGGAAACTAGACGAAAAAACCCTAACAATTTTAATTTGCTAGCAAAATGATTACCTTCTCAAAACAGCAAAGACAACATGCAATAGTAATCAGCAGCCTTTCAGTTAACATTTGGAAGCATTTCTCACCACAGTCAGCTGAGGTCAGAACAGATACTTTTCCAGTTAATGAAATGCTTTTCACACAATTTACAAACCCCTCCCAGAAGAAAGGCATGCAAGGTCAGTTCAAGGTCTCACACTGACATCTCTGAATGTTTAGCTAGTGTTAATGATCACACTCCCAGTCTGCAGTAAACCAGTACCTTCATTTCTTTCAGTCCCTGCATGTATTTGCCTTCTACATCCTGAATCTGGTCCTTTAACTCATAGATATCCTGAGAGAAACAGTGAGAAAGGTGAACGATGCCACTGAACTAATGGGCAGAAGCACACCTGATAGGGAAAAGCAAGTATTCAAAATTCTCATTTAAATATTTCTACCACACAGGTTAAGGGGTCTGATCCTAAACTGAAGCCTTGCCAGACAATGAAATTTCTTGATTAGAAGTTTATGCTAATTCTGCTCTTCTTGACTGGAAAAAATGAAATCTTCAGCACTAAGGACAAGACACAGACCCAGCTTCAAAGCCTCCAAGTTATATACCCCAGCCACACAGCCCTCCTCTACCCCTTTCACTGATTATCACCCTCTTTTAGGAATGCAGGTATTAAGGTTAATGGCTGCCAAAGCAAGCCTGAAATACAGGCTGTACAGGAAATGTAGGAAAGACTACATGAAAACCATCCATCACACAAAATTCAAGTCCTATTTCACAGTCTCAATCCTCTTTTGTCCTTGGTCACCAGCAAAAGGCTCTCTTTCAGCTGTTTTACAGTGCTGAAACTGGGACAGACCTGCTTGTATCCGAGGTGCTAATACAAATTCCAGATGTTTTAACTGGCTGTAATTTCAGAAGAGTTGTAAGTCATATGCATGAAAATTAACAGAATTCAGATCCCCCATTTTAAAATAGTCTTTAGAATGCAGCATTAAAAAACAGATTACAAAAAACAAGTTTGCTATGGACTACCCAGACTAGCACTCAATGACATGAACACTGGATTGCATAGCTATTTGCTATTCAAATGTGTCTAACTTCATGGAATCACAAATTAGATTACAAAATACAGCCCCCTACCCAAATTAGTATCCAGTAAGTGCAGTGCTTCTTGCATTATTTCAGTCCTCCTATCAGTGTCCTATATTGAGTCCATTTCCTTTTCATTAGGTTAGGATGAGATGTGTCTATTATGATCAGTCTGTTCTGCTATCATATGCCGTAGGACTTTACCCAAATAATCCTGCAATACACCCTCGTTTCCCAGCAGCATCTCTCTAATAAAGCACTTTTCATTTACAGCACACAACTCATTTTGCTCAGAACTGCCAAAAGGGGGAGACAAGATAGTTTCTTTTTTGGAAAGAACTCTAAAGTATATTTAATAATATCCTTTAGATAATATTAGTCTACATAATAACAATGCTGGGGACAGTCCTAGTTAGTATTAGTCTATCAGTCCCAATTCTTAGTGCCAATTTCTATAGTCAGTAATGGGAACATCAGCACTACTTTCGAGTAATCTTATAGTTTACTGATTTATCAAATGCAAGGCATAAAAACATTCTAATCGAAAGAGCCATAGTTAAGAGACAAGATTCCTAACAATTCATGCTGGTTTTAAGTATTTCTTACCTTTATTTCTCTAATAGATGCCTCTGTATCAGCTGAGATAGATGTATCCCCACTGCCTCTTCGTGAAGAAGTCCCACCCAGAGAAGCTAAGGTGGCTGCTGATAAACCTGAAACAGTACGTGCTCCCTACAATCACACACAGTTAAAAATGGTTATAATTTATTTTTCCTAGATATGTTGTGGGTTTGTAATTTGGATTTTTCGGGGGATACGGTTTTCTTTGTTTTTGTTGTTGCTTTTTGGCTTTTTTTTTTTTTTTAAATACATACATTATACCAAGCCTTACACTTAAATTATGCAAATTTTCTTAAAAATGTAACTTTCAAAGAAGAGAAATCAAAAGATCAAGATTTAACAAGGGAAACTAATGAGAAAAGGCTGATCAAATGTATTTAAACACTACTGATATAGGAGTTTTCATGGCACAGCTTCTAACTATTAAGTCTAAGTTAGACAGAGTCTTTAGGGGCTAGTATCATCTTGCCAGATATTTTCAAAACTTGTAATAGTACATTTTGTGGATGCTTCTGACTATGCCTCAAGCTCCTCTCCTTGCATGGATATTTATCTATGCTGTAGCAGTAGCCACATTATCTGTTTTACTGTATTGAGGGTTCTGCATTAAGCCAATTTCTTACTACTGTAGAATCCGCCACTTTTAAATTATTTATTTATTTATACGTAATACCATAATTAAAATTTAATAAACAAAACCAGTATTCATGTGGCTTAGCCTAAAGCAATTTCAGCCAACTGCTGGTGAAGGTCTACTTAACTACTTAACCTGTGAATAACTACAGAAGTTTAAAAGTTTGTCTTAAAAAATGTAGTACTAGAAGGCTCTAATAATTCAAAGTTTTGCCCCACATTGGATTTTCTAGAAGATTTCTGTACACTTACTGCAAGTTCCACCTACCAAAAAGAACATAAAGACAGCGGTATTGGCAGAATAATTCAGAAGATCCTTCTTACCTTCTCAAAGTCTTTTTCTGGCCTTTCCTCAATCTGTAAAACAAAGATTTAGAAGGAATCATTATATAATAAAGGACAAGTGAAGGCAGTAAGATATCGGAAACAGAATTCTTAAACCTGTAAAAGACTTCAATAGCAGTATCTATCCACTCGAAAAGCAGCCAGCTTGCTCAGAACAGCAGTGTCCTGGCTGGCATCTCGGGGCAGAAGGTTGCACAATTAACCTCAAATTTCTAAGCAGTACGTAGTTAAGTGGAATATACTCATTGATAAAAAACTATTTAGTCTATTAATTAAGACAGAGGAACACTTTTTTTCCATCTTCTGCATTACAACATTTCAAACATGAAGATGGCACTTGATCTATGAGTTAACAAAGAAAGAATACAAAGACCTACATGGGCGTGAACTTAAAGCCCCAGATGTCTTTCCCTGGACATAAAAGTAGCTGCATGAAACTGCTGTGCTGACATACACAGCTACTCCTATTTACTTTAGAACAATTTAAAAATATGCCTCAGATGAACCCCAACTAGCAATTTGCTGAAGTAGAGAGGTTAGGTTTTTAAATTGAAAGATCAATAGATTTCCAGACCAAGATAGCTTCTTGAAGTTACTTTTTTTTTTTAATGGACCTTAACTAAAAGAAGGCTACCTCTGAAGCCCGCCAGCACACCCTCCCCCATTCCAAAAAGCAAGGTACGAAGTTAGGCTTGAAGGACTGTAATGTGTCTGCACCGTTCCCAAATGAAGAAGAAATGGCAGGGGAAGGGGAAGAAAAAAGACTCTAAAGCTTAAAACTTCTGGTAAGTATTCTCCACTCAAGACAAAAGGTGACTGTGACTTCAAGCAAAAATCCCAGTAAGGCTGAGACTACAAAAACTGACCCGCAAGTCAAATATCAGGGACCAGTTCAAAGTCTAAATAAACAGCTGTGTTACTGTTTCAGTACTTCACTGGAATTTACTAATTCAGAAGAGAGATCTTGCACTAAAACTAGTCTAGAAGAAACAAAACAGAGCCAAAGTAGCATTTAGGAGTGCAGAAAATTACCATGGATACAGAGCTTAAAAGCTTAAAAGAAAGTTACAGAGCAAAACCCACATCCAACCTGAACAGGTATCTTTCTTTCCTTGATGGGAACCGTCCTATCACCTTTTTCCTGCTCTGAAACCAAACTAAATATACAAGTTCCCAAGAGCAGAAATTTAAAATCAAATCACTTTGCTATTGAGGAGGAAGAAAAAAAAAGTGTGTTTCACAACAGAATCTTTTTATAAGTATCTCCATCTAAAACGCAACTAAGTGTAAAAAGGACTGAATGAAATTAAAAGCTCAGCAGAACTCAGGAGGTCCAGAACATGTCAACCTCTTCCGGAAACATTCAGCACCACAGTCAAGATGGTTTCCCAAAAGACTTCTAGAAAATTAACGGCTTCCCCAGATCAAGGGCCTAAGAGCCAAAGGGAATAGTGTTTTTTAAATGACTAAAAAGAAAATCTGGAGAGATTTCCATTCAGGGAAAGGCAGGGGAAAGTTGAGGTTAAGTTACTAAATTTCACTGAAAACACACTCCAAAACTACGTCTCTTTCCAATCAGTTCACATTTGGCACAGGATTTTTTTCTCTTAATTATACAGAGTAATATTTAGATGATCCCACTAATTGTTCTTCATATTATTCATGGTACCCTATTAAAAAAAAAAATCCAAGAACTGAGAGGTACCTATTACAAATCAGCTTTTTACACTGACAACATATCTCATATCATAAATTCCCCATGATTAGCATTAAGAAAATTTAAGACTTAGGCTTCGAAGTAAAATAAGCCAGACTTAAAGCACTAGATACAAACTTCGCAAAGGCACTGAACACACAAAGCATGTGGGGGGGAGGTGGAAACCAAAAACCTCTGAATTTGGATGCAGTAAGAGAAGGTCACTAATGAAGGCAGACACTTCAGTTCAGACCCAATAAACAAAATGGACTGACTTTTGCAAACAGCATCTTATTTTCATGCCAGACAGCTCCAAGTGGTGGATCTGGCAGCCTTCTAGCCCAGCCAAACACTATGTTGTTGTTTATCGAGACAGCTATCGCAGTGTAAATATTGACATGTTACCAAAGATTAGTGTATATATACACATGCACAAATCTACCTCCAGAAATTTACATATAACCTTTTGCAAAGTCTACCATAAGGGTTCTGGGAACAACTCAAAATACTATTTTCCTTAAGCCATTTGCAGAATGTCCTTCATTTTCTGAAAAAATGTGCAATTTTAGTTTTTAGTAAGATAAAGAAGGGAGAAAAATATTGATACTGTTTTAACAATGCATCACAAGTCAAATAAAAGCTTCCATTTACAAAGGGAAAAAACACTAAAGACAATGTGGTGAGAGATACGCATATGGTGGACATTTCTACTCAGAGCACTCAATCATACCTGTGAAGCTTGCTACACATTTATTGCAAAACAATCTTTCATAATTCTCTAAGGCGGTATAATCTTTAATAACTACAGCTATTAAGCAACTTGTAAAATTGAGGTGGTTTAAAAAAAATAATACAGGAGAATTCGTGATACATGCATGTGATACACACATCCATTTGGTGCCATGAACAGAAGACTCAGCATTTTCTCCTCAAAAACAGTAATTATCACCACCATTTTATTTAAATATTAACATTTTAAAATTTAATCTGTTTTGAGAAAAGCCAGTTCCTCATTCTAACATAGTATCCTTTCATCACAAAGATGCCTCCTGAGACACAACACTTTTTAAAGCAAAAAGTCAGTCTAAACAAGCAGCATTTAATTTTATGGTTACGTGGCAGCGATACACCAAAAGCTGTAAAGAGTGTCTTGTAGAAAGACAAAAGTCTATTTTAGATTAGTACTTTATACGGTTTTCATTCTGCTCATCTTTAGGTTAATGTATTCACAGTATCACTCCTTTAAAAAGATAAATCATGATTTCCAACAGCAGTCAGCCACCAGAGGGAACTCCAGGCTTTCAGCCTTCACCGGGTCCCCTACAAGCCCTTTGGCATTTGTTCCAGTAAGAAATCAAACTGAGAAAGGTCAGGAAAAAATGTTTATTTTTATTTGAAGTTGCACAAAATTCTTGTCCAAAATACTTACCTTCTGCACTGTCATTCTATAAAGGATACTGTAATGATTAAATAGACCGAAAACAACCTCTCCACCTTCACAGTACTATACTCGGCACAGCTTTTCATACAAATATACTGGCTTTGAGACTTTTCCACATAGAAATATAAAGGACTAACAGAATACTTGCTAGAAGAGGAGATCTAAAGAGGAATTCACCTAATGATACCAGACCTGTAATTTCTAGAAGACTCTATCATTTGTCATCTCTACAAGGGTATGGGTCTGTCTCTAATCACAGATTAACAACTTCTTCACCAACAATTTGGGCAATTTGCACTTTAGTGTGTAAAAAAGCAGGAAAAGGAAGTAATTTTCTGAAAAACTCCAGCACACACATCTTTCTTTTGGCAAGGGGAATAGGTTGCTCTCTGCAAAATAAGCACAGTGGGATCAGAGTTCAGCCTCGTCTGACAGCACTTTCAGAATAAATCCAGAGCCATGTTACAAAAATGTCAGCAATATCAGAGGCTTACCGCAGCTGGAAACTTAACAAGAGCAAAATCATCCCGCAAGTCTATATATGGAAATATTGCCTATTTTTCATAGATAATAAAAACATTTTAGTATAATGTTTGAAAAAGTATTTCTCTCTACTCCACAGTCAACTAGCAGGTTAACCCTTGAAGCTCTTTGCCACTGGTGAGTGTCCAGGCCAAAATCAGAGCCCCCGCAGCACCATCACAGTGCAACCAGTAAGACAACTCTGCAACACTTACTGAAAAGACCAGAGACCCTGGGACAGTTAAGCATTACACCCCAGCTGCAAGTGAAGAGATCTTTAAATCAATGTAAGAATCAGGACCAAGGCACAATTTCCAGCTTCCAGCCTCCTAAACAGACTAGAGACGAAGGGAAATCTCCAACACGTGCTGTTTGGTAGTGCCACAGACCACGCTCAGGTATGAGAACAACTTCAGCGCATTCAGTACATGGCTGCCACTGCTTAGCTCCATCCAAGATCTTGCACTAGATCAACTTCCTCATAAAAGCAAGGGGGGTTTTTCGGTGACAAATCAAATTAAGATCATTTCCTGCTCTTAAAGTAGTACAGCACAGTTTGAAATGGAAATACAGCCCACACCAAGGAAAAATGCTCGCAATGGGTAGTGCTGAACACAGGACTGTATCTACAAAAGCTGGAATTAAAAAAAAAATAAGTACTGCAGTCAATATAACCCCTCCTACAATCCCCATCTTACCAGTTTGATCGGCTGGGCTGGGGCAAGAAGCAACACAGAGAGTTCCTGCGTGTTTTTCCAGCGAGAGCCACCTTAACACTAGCAATTAGCAACAAGCCTTTAAAAGTCAGCAGGGGAAAACCACTGCTGAACTTTCTCAGGTCTAAAGTGGATTCGTCAGAAGTATCCTCGCTCAGGAATGAGTGTTATGCCAAACATCATCACTTAAACAAACTTATCAGCCTCTGAAATGCAAGTTAGCACTGCAGCAAATCCTCACTCCTGAGGGACTGAAAGCACACCCAGGCTCTCAGCAGCTGGGCTATGATACAAGCCTGCCGTAAATCTTTAAGTGTAGAGGAAAGAAGGCAAAGCTTGCGCATGCTGATAACTGCCTCCATGAAAATTAAGACTGACTGTCTTAATTTTATTTCTGGTGAGAATATGATAAGCTTCTTCAAATGAAAAAAGCTATCCACAACTGTGCATTAACATATGACCCAAGGACTGCACACTTGCTAAGTGGCACTTGCATTTTCAGTCTTGCAGTTTGTATGATCACGCTGCTGTCAGTACTAGCCCACCTGGCCAGGCTGCACGCCGACTGCTTGTTCTTGCCATCTGAGACTCCACAAAGAGGGAGAGAATTAATATGAAAGATCATCTTCTCAGGGTAGCAAAATATGCCCACCTTTGCTCAGAATGTCTTCAGATAAATAGTGCTGCATTCTGAGTCAATTTCAAGTCTATAAATAATTGCTTCTCAATAGTAGTTTATTAATTTAGAAAAAAGATTCCAGCAATTCATATGAAAAAGCCCATCTCGCCAAAACATGGCACTAGCTCAGGGACGAGATTTACCTCCATCTGTTCAGATGGGCCTCATGTTTGCTCTCAGTAGTCTTAAGACCTGTACTTCATATCAAGTATAATGCTTTAATATTAAATGACACATTTGCATATCTGCAGGAACTGCAAGGACAGCAGACAATAATTACTAGTGGGGATAATGGGAAAAATGTTAAAGAAAAATAATCAAAGAGCAAACTTCATGCAGATATAGTGAATTCTTAAAAATACATACAAGGACAAATAAATATTCACATGTTGTGTTTAAGTATCTTCCTGGCTTTTCCTGTATTACAAACATGGTAACACAAATGAGAGCAGGAAAACTGTCACTTTTTGCTCACCGTTTAATGAGCAGTGATAGAAGGGGGAAACAAAATTCTGAGAAAAAAAATTAAGGGCTGCAGTGACAAGGTATTGTATGCTTTAATTTAGAAAGTTAAACTGAATCATTCTCCATTCTCAATATATAATTTCTCATGATAGTGAGGCTTGGGAACAGTTCAGGTTTGGTTTTCTGCCTAATAAAGCCCATAATCATAAGAAAATCATATTTAACTTCAGTGTTAAGCACTCGTGATTACAGTACATGGATTTTGTAAACTATCATACTCTCAAGCGACATAAGCATGCTGGAAACTCAGCTTTTCAACCCAACAGATATTCCCCTTTCCTTCCTTCTCCACCAGCCATTTAAAAAGTAAACTTGGAATCAAATCTTTATGTGTGTAGATGCCAGAAGATATATAAAGCAGACTCAAGGAAGCATATGGCTCGATACAGTAAGGCAGGGACCAACTCAGTTTTGAGTGTTAACAACATTAAAACGGTTCTAACGTAGACTGCTCATATAGATATAAACAACCACGTTTTTCCTCTCAAGTTATCACCATCGTCCAAGGAGCTCTTTTTTCTTCCTTTAGGAGGTCCAAGCAGACGACATTTTGGGACTATGAGTGGAAGTGATACATTGCTAAGCCCACTGAGAAGACAGGGCTCCATTTCAGCATCTTTACTGCCAAGATCAAGTACACAACTGGAAATGTTATCAAAATACCCTGAATTCTCTGTTAGTAAAAGGCAAGACAATTGATTCCTTACTGTGAATTACAGGAAAAGGCACTGTCTGTTTAATAAAGGAAAAAAAAAAAGGGGAGGGGGGTTATCACAAGATGCTGCTGCATCAACCCCATGTAGTAATTAGAACTTTTAAGAGCAATGCCACCCTGTTAACAAGGCTTGTACTACCTTGCATTAGGAGAAGCAAAGCCCCTGAAGTGGTGCCTTTTAGACCCACTACAGCATTAACTCTCAGCTCTTCTTCAAGGCCACTGAAATAACGGAAGCTCTTCAGCTCTTCACACCCTGCAATAAACCACTAATTAAAAAAAAAAAAAAAAAGGAAAAAAAAAACCCATGCCCAAACGTGCCCGTTATCTCCTTCCAGTGCAGATTCAGCTTGGCACCTCTCCAGCATCAGTGCTGACACAGCTAACCATCTCCAGCCACTTGCATACAAACAGTCCAAAGTGTAAGCAGAGAATTAAAAGACAAAAAAAATCCCCTATAGCTCCCAGGAGGGGCAAGCTGCATTTGTGATAATCGTAAGCAACTTGCACAAATGACTTAGACTGCATATAAAAAACACATAATGGAAACCAACATCAACTTATGGGTAACCAAATTCTTACACTTAAAAGAACTTTAAAGGAATCCCTTGTTGTTCTGATTATTTTTTGCTTTGGGGGTAATTGAAATTCAGTTTGCAAAGCCACTTAAGAAGTATTACTAATGTAAGATGTATACTGCAAGAACTCATATCTCAGGGACTCAGGTTCAGGGACTAATTAAATTACTGATTTATTTATAGCTCACTGGCTACCATACATTATCTGATGAAAATTCCTTAAATAAATAAATAAATAAACAAACAAAAACAAAACCCAAACATTTTAAAAAGTGGATGTACCCTTGCTTTAAGAAACACCAATACTTCAGAGCACATAGCTTTATTCTATCAGTTCCATTTTCTTTTGCTACATCCAGTTTATTCAGCTCTCTCTCACTTAGATGGAAAGGGCTCGCTTGATGACCAAAAGGCTTGCCTATTCCCTGCCTGATGACAAGAAGTAACCCTGCATGGAGAGTTCAGGCACCTTCCACTACCAGGATGCAGACCTCCCGCACAGTTCTAACTACGGGAGAAAACCCCCTTAGTGCACAGGTTTTCAAATCACAGGCTACGTTTGAAGGGGGAAGCAGCATGATTGGGGGGCATCAGACAGAAAGCAATTCCTTACTGCAGAGTATGTGTGTGTACTGAAGAGGAACACTCCGAATGTTCATGTTACAGCTTACGGTGTTGCATGCTGTGGTAGCTTCTTTGATACTCCTTTTTAATTAGTCCTTAAGGCAACATTTACAGCATTTAAGTTTTGGCTCCTCAGCAAAGCAACAAACCCAATACCATGTTACGGCTAGAGAAGCTCATTGTGTGTGTGTTCATTTATGGTATCATCCTCCTCATCACTTTGTATCTTGGGGATGTGGTAGGTAATATGTGACAGGTCCCAGAAGAACGAGCACATTAAAAGTTCACGAGGACGAACACTTCCATGCAGCAAAGTTAGCTTGCCAAAACTCAGTCCAATACTTCAAAACTCACTCTCCATGGAAGTTTTATTTTGTTATAGACTACTTTACTGTAAGTTGCACATTTTCTCTAAGACACATGCTACTGCAGTCTGCCACTGTCAACACACTATCAGGCTTTGCTCTGAAATTAATCAGGAAAGACATTCAGAGTTGTAAACGGCTAGATGGAACAATCACAAAGAGAAAGCAGCAATATGCCACTGAAAAAAATCAAGACAATTACTTTGTATCTGTAAAAAGCAGGGGGAAAAGTCTTGTCTTGGTCAACTATAGTAACAGGGGTTGGACAAACCTTTAGCATTTGAGCCTTGTTCAGCCATGACTACTTGGGAATTCATGAAGACATGCCAGGTACATGTAATCCTTCTAGCACTTCAGCATGCTAAAGACTCTGCAGTGCCTGGTAATCTACAGCCTAACAAATATGCTCAAATCCAATCTCTGGATAGCCCTGCAGCAATACAACATCAAAATACTGCAAAATAGAGAGAAACTAAACTACCTGAATGCTGCAGTAAGATCTAGCGTCTCCTGATTTTAATAACTAAAGGAGATGTAGCACTAGCATCAACAACCCAGTCTTTTTCACAATACCCTTGCCAATGTGCTTTATGCCCAACTTAGAAAATGATTTAGCATTATCACATGAGTCTGAAGTGTACTTTCTGTTGCAAAAGCATATGCATCTGCCTAGAAAATACTTTGGTTTTGTAGTTTCTCATCTGGTTCACCTCTTCTTTGTCTTAAGCGTTGCCCAGGAGGTCCAATTAATACCATAAAAAACTGTCTCATGAGGGACAGTGACTTCTTTGTACAAAAAAGACCTTGAAGAACAGAGGAATTAAACAGTTTAGGGACAAAGAAAAATAGAGGAGCTCACCACTGGACTGGCCCGAGCAGAGCTGGCTCTTGAGGATGCCCGAGATCCTGAACCAAGGTAGCAGCTGTACTCAGAAGGCTGCCGCAGGTAAACCAAGAATAGCAAGCAGAGAAAAGAGAAAAGCATTAGAATTGGGAAGGGAAGCAAGAGAGGATTTAGAGCGTTACATCTGAAGCTAGTTACGAAAATGGTTACATGCAGTTGGACAAAAGAATAGCAGTGAAAGTCAGAGAACAGACACCTCGACTGTTAATTTAAAAATTAAGGCAAGCAGTAATTCCAGCTGACGGACCAAGCAGAGTTTTGATTCAGTTCTTAGAATGACAGAATACTAATGACTTATTTATATATCTTAAGATTCCAGTCACAAGTAAACAACTCGGTCTCTATATAAATGGCTCAATCCTACTACTCTTCAAGAGCTCTGGGGTTCTCTGGTGAGCCTTCTTCCCATGTTTCCAACATCGTGCACATATAAAATGAATCCATGCTCCGCAGGCCAAAGCAAGAAACATTCATCTACGTAGTGATTAAAGTAAAAACCGAGACCATCTCAAAGACTGAGTGTATCTCCTGCTTTTCCAGCACCTGCAGTCCTCATCTCCTGCCAAGGAAAGTATTTTAGTCCTTCTTAAAAGCAAACATCTAAGCAGTGATGCAAAACAGACAGGGCTAACTTGTTGCTGACAAGGACAAAGAATGTGTCTACACTATTTTATTTCCAGAAGTTTTAGTGCAGTGGAAGTAGAGAAGGGAAATGAAAGTTTAAAGCGTCAGGGAAACAGAACTAAAACTTATTCTGAAAATGCATTTTAGACTTACTCCCTCTATTTTCACATATTTCAGAGTAGCAGCTTCACACTCAATCTTTTATTTAGATGTACTTTTAGAAAGAAACATACGCATATATAAAGGGGAGGTTTTGATACATTCAGAACAGAGAGGAATTAAAGAAGTTTCTGAGGTTTACCGGACATGATATTTTTCCTATTGCTACTACCTCAAGGCAACTGTGAATATAGCCTTTTTAAAGAGGGATGGCAGCCTGTCAAATTTCACGTGCAAAATTTGTACCAACACAAAGGCAGAGGCACTTCAGGAACAGGAACAAGCATGAGGAACTGCTCTTAGTAGCTTAGACTATGCTGCTGATGACCTTTGTGAGTTTATTTTATCGGTGCTTCAGACTGTTTCTCGGATACAAAACCACTGAAATCTAAAGAATTATCCTACTTTTAAGATGCACGTACTCTGTCTTTTTTAAGATTTCTTCTGTTAAGTTACCTGGCTGCTACAGGAATCCCCTGGACTCCTCAGCTACAGAGACAGCCAGGTCTTCACCAAGCTATTGGAGGACTGTTTCAGCATCATTAGTCATGCTAACAAAGCAGCACAGTATTAAATGAAAATTAAGCTTACAATACTAATAAATGATAAGAGGGTAAACTGGAAATAACCCCAGCTACAGTACAACCATAAGCTTAGTTACTAAGCACAAAGCATTACGTTCCAAGACACACAGCCCTAGCAATCCCCTGAAGTAGGGCAGAAAGTGGTGAAGCCATGTCCTCCAATGTCTTACATGAAATGACGCTGGCTTCATGAACCTGAACTACTGAGCTTCATTTCAGAGGTGAGAATACGCAAAATTTAGAACTGTACTGCACACAGTTTATAACTATTTTCAATCACAGCCACTTCAATTCCTAAATTAAAAACAAAAAGCACTGAAGTCAATATTTAGATTTTGTTTTCTTATTAACTAGTTCTAGCACAGAAGCCTTGCGCCATCACTGGTGTTGTGTTTAACATAACAAGGATGTAGAATGAACTTGAAACACATAACAGGGAAAAAGTGTAACTACTGACGAGTCCCATATTAACGCTTCATGGGACCTATTTATTCCATAGTTGTTCCCCGTGTATTGCAGGGCAGAATATGGAAGCAAGTGCCACTTGTTCAGCTGGCCGAGACCAAGCAAGGCCAGTTTCAGCCTCGCCCCCTACATTCACCTGTCATCTCACCATCCAAAAACATTCTTTGAGGACAGCTATCTAAATGGCACACCCTCTACATACTAAAAGTGCTATGAGGTTCAGAGACATTAAAATAACCACAGATAACTTGGTAATCGTGACAAGGCCATTCCCTTTGTGGCAAAGGCCTCATACTTCAACTCTCTCATTACTACAAATGATCATGCAACATAAACTGGAAAGGCTGGGTTATACACAGACTTCCAAATATGTGTGGCACAGGGTGGGACGGGGATGGAGAAAGGGGAACAAATCACTGGCATTTTATTGAGTGTTCCCTGCTCAAGCCATTAACAGACGCTTAAAGACTTGTAAACAGTGTTTGGGCTCAGAGCCCGCTGTAAATTATTTCTTCCAAGAGTAGAAGTGTATCACCTGGACCTTTGAGAGACTTATCTCAAACAAAAGAAGACATCCCATACAAACAGAGGGCTACAACCAGCCCAGCGCAGCCTCAGTGGCAAATTCACTGAATTGCAGGCTGCCACAACAATCCAAATGGGTAAGTATCGATGAATTTTCCAAGGCAGCCAAATGAAGACAAGCCACAGTTGTGAAACAAAAAGTAATTTGAAGCTTAACATCAGTAGCAGCAAGATGCACAGCCCAACTAGTGAATTGGTCTGATTGCCCTTTAAAGACTAAAAAAGCACTTAGTAAACATTCTTCAAAGTTTGTTTCCTTCTCCAAGCTAATAAAATTGTATCTTTTACAGTTAAATTAACATCAATGCTTTGTCTTGAGGCTTTTTTCTGTTACGGTCTTAGGTAATGATTTTTTCATTTATTAGGGCTTTTTTGTTTGGTCTGGGTTTTTTTATAATCAGTGAAGGAGTTCAGAGACAGAATAAGCAGTGGGTCCACAGAGCAGAATTCTTTTTCCCCCAGGCAGATACAACAGCAGATGTACCACCTGGCCCAAATGCCCACCACAACACGGAAGCCCCATCTGAGAAGAGATGAAGGCATTTTCTGCCTTCTGATCTGTAAACTGAGTGCTGCAGCCTCTCTGTTTTGAAAGGAAGCAATTTGTATTGTCATTTCTCATATTGTCTCTCCCCATAAATGACAGAGCCCTCCACTCACAGGAGCATGTATTTTGAAAATGTTGTCACAATTTGCCTGAGACCACTATGGAATATAAACAAAAATAATAAAACCAAGCAAGTCATACAATCACAAGAATCCTTTACTTCATGCTGGCAGATAAGTGCTAATGATGTAGCACTGGAGAAGTGGGGGTTTGTTTTCGTTTTTGTTTTTTAAACTATATTACTCTCAGTTTCAAAAGAAAAATTAAGTCTCAGGGAGGGAAAGGACTTTATGTACCGTCTTTCCAAGGTGTTTTAACTGCAAACCAAGTGCAAGGCAGAGCTGAATTCCCCTCACCACCGGAGGGGTGAGTGCCCAGCGCCAAGCTCTGTCAGTGCTAGCCAGAGCCAGTCGGCGTGAGGCCAGGAGTTACAATAGCAGATAAATCACTACTTATTATTTCATGGAAGCTCACGGAAACGGTGCTTGTACTTTTGCCTACAGCAGCAGGCTATGAGTCTCACACAGTCCATCTTAAAAGTTCCTCAGCCCAGAAAAGGCTGTGTTCTGGTACACACAGGTTACTGGAGGACAGACAAGACAACAGGGAAACGCAGAAAACATCTTACAGCACGAGAACTAGAGGCACTATACCGACGACTCCCACTGTAAACGCTCTCGTCATACACAGACGCCTACAATTAAAAGACAGAGTCAGAACAGGACTGGCAGACCTAGTTTCTGGTTTCAGTCTGGAGCATTACAAATTCACAAGGTGCAGCATGAGGGACGTAGGGGAATGAGCAGTATGTGCAAGGACAGGGACATCATCTGTACGCAACCACAAGCAACATGCAAGTGAAGATCTAACACAACGTGAAGTCAGTGAGCTGGGAAAACGCCATAAGGCACGTGCAAAATCTGACACACACACACACACACCCCTCAAGTCCATGACATAGTCATGCATTTCTAATTGTTCCCCCAGTCATCGATTCAGCAGTTTATACTGCCTACCAACAAAACGGCTACATCAATTCTTAAATTGTTCAAATCTGTTTAACGTTCATTTCTGGTGCTGGCAATATGGGGAAAAACTCACACCTGATGAACTTCACTTACTAGCCAGTTCACTAAATTAATAAAAGAGGAGGAAGGTGCATATCTTAAGACTGCCTCCAGTTTAACATATAAATGTACGGCTCAGAAAACACAGGCGGAGTAGGAAACTCTACCTTTAAGCTTTGAGAAAAAAAAAAAAATCTGAGAAACTCATTTTAAAGTTTAAACAAGAACAGTGGAATTTGGCTACAAAAATTTTTAAACAGATTTTTGTTAGTCATTACACAACCAGAAAGAATTGATGTTGCCTCTCTCTGGCCTGCTCCTGCACGTTGTAGCTAATACACCAAAATGAAGACAACTGTCTCCATCCAGAGAGAAGTCTGCAGCAGCATCACAACCCCACAAGCAGTGATTGCACACTTCCGACAGGAATAAAAGGAAGGATCAGCAAATCCAGGTCTGTACAAACAGCATTGCACACGTGCACTCAGATGAATCAGACACCAGAGTGTGAAATAAATGGACCCAACAGGAACTACAGAGGTAAGAGACAATATATGCATGGCTGAAAGTGAGTGGCATCGGTATTTGTGTTTAGAGCATTAGTACAACAAACCCTGTAACTTCTGGCTGGCAGGGCATCGCTGTACAGCAAGGAGGGCTGAGGAAGACAAGCACAAAACTTTTTTGCATAGAAAATGAAACAAAAAAGGCACCTACAGCAGAATTAACCATCTTGATAAGAGACTAGGATTATTAAACTGTAACAGGAGGAAACCCAGTACAGAGAGTATTAGTCATCTGTGCCATAAAAGCATTAGATCTCAACTCCCAAAGACTAAGAATACCAAGCAGACATGTGCATTTCCTATAGGAAGGGAGGATACGACAGTACACAAAAGCGAAACAGCATAATTTAATTTTAGGTTGTTAAGTTGTTATTGTCTCTCACACATTTGTGTATAGCAGCCAGAAAGGGTGTTTCTCCTCACTTCAGCCAAAGCCAGAAAAAGAGCTACAGAGACAGAAGTGTTTTAAGATATACATTTTAAGTGTTTCACACAGCTGTAAGACCATCTCTCTTGTGTACTTTATTATTAAACAAAAATGCAGAGAAGACCCAAATAATTCAGGACAAAATTATGAATGCTTAAGTCAGAGCACCATAAACCAAACTATTTCGCCGTTAGTAACCATCATTTGCAAGATGCAGCAATTAAGTTCAGAGAGCACATACTGTATCTGCCATAATTAGGTGCAAGAGATACTCTAGCGGTGGTCCCCAGCCCACAGCTTGCAGGCAATGTCCTGCTGCAAGTCACCCCCCTCCTCCATGCCTGCAGAGCCCCCATCGCCAGCCACCACAAAGCACCAGGCAATGTCCTCCTGCTGCTGCCCGTCGGGCAGGACAGGCTGCAGACCACCGCTCCAGCACTACTTTGCTAGCACCAGGCTGGCGGAGCTCTGTCCACACGCAGAGGACAATCCAACCTCCCGGGGGATTTTGACGCTTCAGTGATTTTCTTCTAGCAGTCTGTGAATTACTTGCTTGTAATTTCATTTTATGCAGACCGGATTGTCTTAAGCCTGCTAGACTGACATGGTGAGCACAGAAGTTGCCTCAAACAGAATACAGAACTTCAGTCAATTAAGATTTCCCTTATTTTTCCAGACCAACTGAGGCCAAAAGCAAACAACATAACTGTAGGAAAGGGAGGAGCAGCAAAGGAAAACTAATTGTGCTCACTTTAAAACAGCTTTCCATTACTCACTCCAATCTTAAAAGGTCTGGTTTGGTCTTGTTTTTTTTAAGTTTTACTAAAAAGAGCTACAGAGACTCTTGACAATTGGTCCAAATTCATTCCTAAGTGCAAGAGGTTGTATTATCCAACAGAAGTCAGAACAAGTCCAGGCCAGGTAAAGCCAGAGGGTAACAGACCCAATTTCCATTTTGGGAAGAAGGTTGAGATGTGGAAGCATAGCCGCTGTTGTGAAGCCCCAGATCAGAGTAGTATGAAGCCTGCATTAATAACAAACAAAAAAACCCCCTTGAGAACTCAGCTTTGTAACATGAAGGACTTTCTAAATTCCTTTAAATGGGAAGCAAAAAGTAAAATAGGTGCTTACCAATTGCAAGGAGTCAAAATGGTCAAACACGCAAAAAGAGGAGATAACAGCATTAAGAAAATCACGTTAAAGATATGTGGATGTGTGAAAATTGTGTGCCCTTTCCATTTGTAAGGTAGAGATTTTTTTAAATAAACAAAAGGCGTTTCCTCTAACCCTACATCTTATGCACAAAATAACCGTTTACTTTATTTTCCACTGAAAAGGCTTTAAAACCTCACATTCTCTCCTCCCTTCTCGTTGCTATAACCCAACGTGACAGTATGCTGCAAGGACATGGTTTGTATGGGACTTGGAAGAAGATACACCACACTTCCAAAACCATCTACACAGTTCATGCACCTAAGTTTCATCCTAACTCTAGTTAAGTGAAGCTGTATTTATCAACATACTTCCAGCTTCTGTAAAACAGAACAGACAACATCTGTTTTACAAGATGCTGGAAATGTTAGCTTACAGGCTCAAACTCAGAATAAATGGCTGCATCACATCTTCATACCTAAAAACTCAGGCTCCTGCCTTAGAGGATTTATTTCTTTGCATGTGCAGTCCCACCACTGCAGACAATAGAGTGGACTGCCACTGCCCATCAAGCACTGCAAAAATGTATTGGTCAGAGAGCAGGTCAGCTTCCTTCTGAATTCTTGAGGAGTTTATGCCCTATAAGCTAAACCCACAAGAGATGCAGAAGAAGGTGCCAGGACAACTCTGCTGGGAGACAGAGAGCAAAGCCAGGGACCAAAACTGTTGGGTGTGCCCATCCGAAAAAGTGAGCCGCCCACCATCAGGTGTGGCAAGACTGAATGCAAAGAAAACGTTTCTGTAGGAAGTGAGACTATCTAAATTAAACACCTTATTTTATGCAGCTTCCTAGCTAGCATTTAGCCAACCTTGCACTTTTGGTCCACCTGTTCAGACTCCCCAAGAATGGGGAGATCTTAATTCAACCTCAAGTTAAATACCAGAAGTACCAATAGTGACTGACTGACAATTCCAGTGGCCTTAAAATCACCTTTACCCTCTGAAATACTACCTTACTTATCTAGCGTGATATAAAACATCTCCATCCATTCCCCCTAGCACCTGTACTGGAGCACAGGATGCCAGCTCAGCTTTTCTGCTGTCGTGTATCATCTGCAAGAACTTCTGCTGCACAAACACTTCAACACAAAGCTGGCACGTAGGGCTTGCCAGGGTGCAGGAAGGCTGACAGCAGTAGGATATTTATAATACTGAGTGGAACTCAGTATTTTGGTTTCCCAAAAGCTTTAGGAGCATGCAACAATATATTATGAACAACTTAAGTTGTTATAAACAGCTGGTTTTAACATGGAGGGATACTTTAATTTGCAAATCAAGGTCTGTTTTCAATGCAGATTGGAAATCTGAACATAAGACATGCATCTCACAGAACCAAAGGAATCAAGAAAAATACAGGCATACTAGGAAGACTTTGTATTTTCCTTATTTTCCTTTTCAGAAAAACGGCAGCCTAAAACCACATCTAAAATATGATAAAATAGCCTGCTGTGCTAGGGACAGATGCTGCCCTGAGCCAAGCGGTCAGAGTGTAAAGCTACACCAAAAAGGCGCGCTTAGAGGTGAGCACAGGCTGCCACAGCCAGCGTGCAGGGGTGACGGAGGAGGCACTACCTCCTTCCATCCCCACCCTCACGAAATTTCTTCTGTGCTGGCTCAGACTCCTGTAACTAGCCCTGCAACAATACACAAGTTGCAAAGGTATTTTCAAAGCCTCCTAGGCTCTGTTCAGATGCACACTGGTGGGAATGGTTGTTCTGAAAGAGCTCCACACCTCTACCTTTGCTATATTCCAAAGTTCTCCTTTGATGGCTGTTCTCTAACATCCTGCTTCTCCAGTAATTTCTTATGGGGGTCTAGACAACCAAAACACTCTGCTTTTAGTAGTCAGCAACTACTCAGCTTTCTTACAAGCCCTAACTAATCCTTGTGTCATCACTAGAAATTATGTAGCTGTTAACTCTATTTACAAATGAGGGAGATCTGCGGCAAATTAAACTTGTTTGATCTTAACACTGGATTGCTCTCACTGTGGGCAAACACATCTGTGGGTAAGACACACAACGCTCACAGGTATATACTGAGGATAAATTATTGTCCAGTCTCAAAAATGTAGATCCCTTTCTGCCTCATTATTCCTGAATGCCTGTAAAATAACTTTCACTGAAAAGAAATCTGAATAAACTGAACTGAGCTTAAAGAAATTACTTTCATTCCCACCTAGGGAGCTTGTAATCTGCACGTGGACTACCCAGGCACATGGCGTTATTAATTTTTAAGGAATCAACCCATTTAATTGCAAGTACAGTGTAGAAAGGCTGATCTCTGTGCAGACATCACTCCATTTTGTGACTTAAAACTGGACACCTAGTTTGGAAACGATTTTATCACCAGATCCATCACTTCCTTCCTGACCTGAAGAACTCTGCCTCATCTCTGTTTTTCATTGTCACTTTGGCAATCTTTACAGTTAGGTTTGGGGTTTTGGAGAGAGTATTCCTAAAAGTGAATGCCAGACAGACTGGCATCAACTGGTTTTGGAGTTTCAGCTATTCCAAGTCACCTCCAAACTCTCATCCCCCTTTTAAATAATGATTAATCTGAATTACACTTAGTGATGAAAACAGGAAAGAACTAATGATGTTGCCATAATTATGCTCTACATACACTAAACCTCCATGCTACAAACCCTAATACTCAGACGATTTCAAATTATTTAAATGGAAACCAAGCAACTTCTTTTCCCTGGATGACTTTGTTACAGATATTTTGTTCTTCCTGCAGTACTTGGAGCTCTGGAGTGTGTCATTAAAGAACATAATTTTTCAGAAGCACTACATAATAAAGTTCCTTGAACTTGTCAAGCAGTTCAGCAAGAGTGCCAACAACAGGACATACTGTTTTCTTAACAGTTTAAGCAACAGTATTTCATTTTCTCTTATCCACATATACAAGCGAAATACATAAAAGTATATGGAAGCAACAATTTAAAATGGAGATGGAATATAAAGTCCCACTTCACTATTTATACAAGCGCCTGCTTTTAAATTCATGCTTACAAAGTAACTCACTGAAGCCTATCTCATGTTTAACATGTATTGCTCAAACACTTAGCTAAATGGAGTCTTAAAAGTAGTTTATTTTTCCCTTAAACATAGAGCTTTAGTCTGCATACCACTAAATTTCTTTAGAAGTCTTGATAGCATATAGATCAACAGGCTCTGAGCTTTTGTCTGCCTTTGTTAAAATAAAGGCAAGGAAAAAAAATGCCAAACAATTCCCCTCCCTGCCCCCCAGAGGCTCTGCTTGAGGCAATACCTTTAAATAATTTGCACAAACCCCAATATTTAACAAAGCAGGCCAATGAATTCCTGCAATTGACACAAAACACTTGTGCTGGAACAGAAGGGAACATTGTGACCCACATGCACACAATGGAGCTAATAATTAAGCTTTTTTTTTTTTTTTTTAAACAAGAATATTTCTAGAAATAAAAGTACATCAATGGTAAGTAGCTAAGTAGTAAACACTTGCACTGGCTGTTCGCCTCTGTGGGAGTTTCCAGAAATCCTAGGATACAGTTTATAAAGGGGAAAAAAAAGCATGTAGTTAAGCAAACTTCAAATAAACAACATACATTTAGGGAAAATTCAAAATCCAAAATCCATTTTACATATGCAAATCTCAAGACATGGACTAAATTCTAGGTGAAGCTTGGGAGTGTCGGTGTTAGAGCATAACGTGAACACATTGCACAGGATGGAAAACAATCGTTCTGTTGTCCAGCACGTGGAAATCCTCCATGCCAGGTGCTGCCAAACTATCTCCTGTCACAATTTAACTTTTACCCAATTTTGTTTACAAGTTAAGCAGTTCTGGCTTCTAAGTTCTACTTGTACCAAACTCGGAGACTTCCCTTCCCACTCATGGCCTATTTTTTTCTTTTTTTTTTTAGACAGCTTATTGCTGCACCTCGTGTCTGACAAAATGCGAAACCCACAATGTGTGAGACAGGAAAAACCTGCTTTACCACAGAAAAGAATTTGCTAATTAGCTTTAATCCCATTAAATAGAGCAATAGATTTTATAGCAACATAAATCATCTACTAACCCTGCTAGATTTTCTACTCTGGGATGATCCATACACGTCTTCCTCATAACCATTGGTCTGTTATGGAAGGAAAGAAAAAAGAAAAAAAAAAAAAAAGGAGAGAAAAAAATTGACGCAGACCCAAAAGGGAATTTTTAGCAAAAGTCACCACTTATGAAAAGCAAAGGCAGAGACAGAACTTTTCAAAGATACACCAGGAACAGGAGAAGTGCAGGACTAGGTCATGATTTCAAAGATGAGGACATGAACATTTGTGTGTCTGTCAGCACCTATATACCAGCCAAAAATGTCAAGGATACTCCTGCTTGCCTTTCTTGACCCCCTTTTTTCTTGTCAAGAAACACTTTTGCTTCCCTTATTATTACTGCACTGTCTCTTCACCTCTAGCACCTGTCTCTTCAAACACTCTGTGAAGGGAACTTAGGACAAAAAGGGGACACCAGGGATGAGAGACTACAATAAAAGAAATTTATCACTGTAGTTACTTATACAGCTAAGCAATTAAAAAGCAGCACATTGTAGCAGAAGAATTACTTCTAAGTTTATATTTGAGAAATTCAGTTTAATAAACATGCAATGCTGTATGCAATCTCCTTTTTAGCTTTCCCCAATGACATCAAAATTAAACCCGGACAGTGACCATCTGCCACATCCCAGTATTTTGTGTGGCCGTCCAAAGACTAATAAGAGATTTCAGTCGGTTCAGCTGTCCTCCGTCATGCTCAATAGCTTGCCTTGTTGTCATTAAGAAGTCTTCTCTCAAAGGAGAAAAAACAGGCTCAGAATGAGCGTTTCACAAGCAGGGTGAGATGCTTCAAGTCCCTATAGCAGCAGGGACAGGAATAAAAGCAAACGATCACTACCATGCAGTTTCTAGTCTGGAAACATGATGTTGAAGAAAAGAGGATAGACCCAACAGTCACCTCAAATGATACCATTAAAAGCTCAGATTTCTCAAGCAATTCACTATTCTGGCACCAATTCACAATGAGGCCTGGATTAACATAAAAAATGAGGAAGCATTCTGTGTATTTGGGGTGGGTTTTTTAGTGGAAATTTAATTAGAATTTCTATTCAAATTAAGTTTTGAAGTCTAAGTTTTAATGCATTCCAGAAATGAAAATCCACTAAACCCAATCTGAATCAATTTACAAACAAAATATTTATCATATACTATACAGTGGCTTCCATGAAAAATTAAACAAATTAACTTAGAAACCAGTTTAGACCCAAGCTGGTAAAGCAACTTCTGGGAAAAGCTTAGATTCTCTACTGAAATGCAGTATTACCACCGCAAATGGAGGGCCAACATCCAGTTTCTTTTTTCAAGAAGGACTGATTTGAAATACTGCTATAGCCTCCTTCTCCCACAGTTTGGCTTCTTTCCAGTTTTTGCTAGGTTTTTTTCAGTCTCCTTGAATTTCTCTAACACTTTCCTAAAGAATGGTTAAAATGAATCTTCAGCAACTGAAGCCAACACTCCAGCTGCAGCCTCAACAGCACCATGCAGACCAATTACCTCCACTG
The DNA here is from genome assembly GCA_035590195.1 of Aviceda cuculoides. Classification (NCBI taxonomy): domain Eukaryota; kingdom Metazoa; phylum Chordata; class Aves; order Accipitriformes; family Accipitridae; genus Aviceda; species Aviceda cuculoides. Next base: position 19,208,133 of record JAVJGG010000032.1, read on the forward strand.
CCCCTTTCATTACTAAACTACAGAATTAAGTTTGCCTTTTTTAGCAATGTAACATTAACTAAACGTAATCTCAGATCATTATCTGAACCACTCCTATGCAGAATTCCTTACTTTGTAATAGTATATTTCATTTTTCCAAAATGTGGTATTCCTCATTTATTTTTACTATTATTCAGTCTTGACAACTGTCTCCTATTCATCAACAGTATTTCTATTCTAACTTCACATGAAACCACCTTCACTCCCTGTACTTAAGACATCTAGGCAATACAGACTCCTATAGAACTGTCTTCCCCTTTAAAAACAGATGATGCTGTCTTCGATGGGAACAGACCAGATGAGATCCCTTCCAGCTGTCTAGTTTTCCAAAAGAGTTATTTTTCAACTAACTGTGCATTTGTTTTACAAGAACTAGATCTTGCCCAAGGTTTCACTTAATGTCACGTAGAGACACTCCAAGAACCTTATAGTCAAGTTATAGTCACATGTAATGCTTTTTCTTCATGCCCTTAAATAATCACCCTGCTTAGGGAAATTAAGTTGAATTGACATGATTAATTTTCCACAAATCCAAGTTAACTGTTTATCACTTTATATTTCAAGCACTTCTAAATGTATTTGTTTCATTTGTCCTGTATCTTTCAGATTTCAAACCCAAGCCCCGTAGCTCAGGTCATTTCCCTTGTCACTGTGACCCATCCTCTCCAAAAACCTCTCCAGCACATATTTTTGAAGGCAAATGCTCCAGACAACTCTTGAAGAGAAGCATCAATTTTATCAGACCTCGCTGACCGTTGTTCTATGCTACGTTAAAATGCTAAGCACCTGATCATAACCTTCATGAAAACTAGAACAAATAAAAGTGCATACTGGGGAGGCTAAAATATCCAGATTTTACTTGTTCTCCCTTCATGTGTGATTGACCCTACTCTTTTCTGTATTTTCCCCTTGCTTTTAACAGATGCAGAAAACTTGCTCATTGCCATTATGTCCATTTGTATTTGTAACATTTTTTACCTTAGACTGTGGCTAATGCTGCTCCTTCTTGGCTTTCTCAATCCCACATCCAAATTCCACTTCTCAAAATTCTCTGCTGATTTCCAACGCACTGAAGAACCCCAATCCAGCCTGGCAACCTCTTTCTGCGATGAGCAGCCTTCCCTCCGCAGTAGCAGTACACCACTTTGCCTCTCTCGGGTACTCTTTCTCTCCCTGGAATTGCTCCCCACAAGATTCACCTAAAATCCTTATCATGTGAAAGCACATTATCCTTTACCTTCCATCCAGGTCTGGCTTTGCGGTGCTCTAAGTAGTATCCTATTTATATCGGTGCTAGTAAGGCATTGATGCCAAGAAGAATGACCTTTGTGAAAAGGTGCAGCCTTTACTACATATATATTCTAACTACCTTTATGAAAGATGCAGCCTTTACTACTAAATATATATTCTAGCTATTTCTGTGTAATGTTAAAGCTCAAGTTAGGTTTTGAGTTTTTCAAGATGCTCTTTATGTACAACACTGACATAACCGCTTGGATTATACCACATTTTGCAGATGGAGTGATACTCAGTATTCTCGCAGACCCAACAAGTCCCGATAATTATACCGTATCCTTGACTTTAGGCTGGTGAGCTCTTATAGCCAAAATACTTGCATGTATTCTTTGTCCTATCACAGTGGTTTTGTATGCAAAAACCTCTCTAACACAGTTAGTCAAGATACATACTGCTTTGGAGTAGTTCTTCTTTTTGGTCCTCTCATTCTCTAATCCAGCCTGCAGTGAGATTAAGAATGCAGGATGAAAAGATCAATGAGTTTACGCGCACCCGTCCACAGCCAGGCATGCATATCAACATGCAAAAACATCAGTCCGATTTTCCTCCAGCTCTACACAACACGGCTCAGTAAGCACACATGAAAAAAATCAAATCTCAAAGTCAAATGACCAGTTATTAAAGAATATTGTTAAAAGTTATGATAGCGCTGTTAAATTTAGTAGCCACAGTTAAAATCATTCATGCTTGCTGGGTTAAGTCAATTAAAAGAGCTACCAGCTGTCTATACTTACTACATCAATACATTCATGCAAAATCCAAATGTGTTTGAACTATTTCTGTATATAGGTCACTCACAAATAGACACACTGCATTCCTAATTTGAAATAGCACAGGGAACAAAGGAGAGTGAAAAAGCTAGAGAGTCTGTAAAACTACCCTCCGCAGTTTGCTTTCTGCAGAAACCGAGACACCTGTATTTCAACACAGTACTCTATTTTCAACAGTACAAGGAAAATTTTTTTAAACTGAGCTTGAAGTCCCAATATTCATTCTCCCTTCTGTGCCCTTTCTCTTCTTCCAAGAGTCAGCTTTATCTCAACAGATTCAATGCAAATACTAGCTCTCATCTTATTGTTACCTACAGAGTTTGATTTTATCCTCCAAAGCAAAGGTAACAGCTCGATACACAAGCTGCAGCTTTGGTAGGCAGTGTATTTGTCCTGTTACCTTTGCTAGATCTATTCAGAATGAGTTTGTGAGAGTTTTATTCCTTTCCAGATTTATGCTGAAATAAAACCAGACATACCTGGTCAAACGATGGACAGACTGTAACATAGAAAGTCTGTTAGGGGAAATAAAAGCTATTCTGCTCTGTCCTATGGTAACTACTGAACTAGACCTAGGTTAGATCTCTCTAATCATTCAGCGCTTTTAATCTGAACTGCGTCAGAGCAGTCAGCAAGGGAAGTAGCATCTTTACATCACAGGCCACGAACTGCCTCAGGATAACTTTAGATCCTCCCTTATCTCAGATCAGCTGTCACAGTTGATGTTAATTTCTTCTTCATGATTAGTTTTTAACACACACTGCAACTTGCAGACTATTCTCACCACTGGGTAGGTGCTGGCATATTCCAAATGAGACTGTCAAGGCATGAGAGGAAAGAAAAATCAGACTACAAAGGAAAACACTGAAGCAAGTTAAGGTAATTAAAAGAATCTCCCAAAACAAAACAAACCAACCAAAAAAACCCCCAAAAAACCCACCAAACTACAAAAAAACAGGCATAGAGATGTAAATTCCAACTACAGAACTTTGATAATGCAGGACTTCTTGCACAAAGTCAAAAGTCAGGAACTTTGGAGCAAACAAAACAAGGAAAATGCATAAACTCCATCACAAGTGATTAATAACACAACAATATTTCATGCTGGATGGTCTCGGATTAGAGACAGCCAGCGGAGAAGTGGGAGAACACGGACATTTGCAGTAGAAAAGAGACTCAAGAAAGGCTTGAGTGTCTGAACAAATACGGGATGATGTTACTGAGCTTCCCTAGGAAAAACCCTGTGATAAAGAATCAAGATTGCAGAACTTCTGAAACAAGAAAGGCAGGACACTTTCGATGGGTTCAGGATGAGCCGCAGAAAAGCCATTAAAGATGGCCCTTCATCACAGCTGAAGATCTGCCTGCAGGAGGCAGGGATATACTCAAGCTAGCATTCTATCAACACGCTAGGCCACTGTTTACAGCACAGTCACAGCTGTGACTGTGATCAATTTGCTAGCCTGGTCTAATCAACACCTCAGGTGGTTTTGCAGTCCATATTGATGGTTGCTCTGCCAGAAACATCCCTGCCAGCTCCCCAAAAGCTAGCTCAGTAGATCTCTGATGCCTGCAGTTCAGACATGCACTCAGAAAATACTCCAGGAGAAAATCCAGAGTAAAACTCACACAGATTAGTGGGGTGGCAAAATTTTAGGGAGAAATTTCTGATACTGGCTCATTTCATTGACAACTTCCTGCAGAAAAGAAGCATAGCTTCAAAAAGCAATCCCCCCTAACACCATCAGCCCCTCACAATGCAATGAGCCCAAGCGCCAAAGATGCAAGATCAATTTTCAGAAAATGGAAGTCTTGTAGACCAATTACAATGGCATTCTGCAACTACAGAAGAACCCTTCAAATATATACATATATATAAAAAAATAAAAAAAAAAGAGCAGCATTCAGAATTCTCTGACTGGTTTTATAAACCCTTTATGGACACAAGGCAACAGCTTTTGGTGCTTTCTTCATGCTAAAATAGCTCAGAAGCCAATCTGAACTCTAGTCCCCAGAGGTAGTTTTTTAGGTTGGCTGTTGGGTTTTGGTTGGTTGGGGTTGTTTGTTTTACTTTGTTGTCTTGAAGACACACACAGCAAGAGCCAAACCTTTACAAATAGCCAGAGAGACAAGTGGTCAAACTATTAAAAGCATCTACTATAAACCCACACTAGGAAAATGATCAGTATATGTTCTACTAATTAGTTGTGAATAAAACAACTAAAAGATGTATAAGGGTAAACTTCAGTTCAGACTAGCGAACATTTACTTTCTCCTACAATCCCAGTGCCACTTGGATCAGGGAAGGAAGCTCTGTCAAAACTTTTCCTGTGCATGCCCAGGCGTCAGCTTGGGTAAGAATATTCACCGAATGCTACTTCATGAGGACAGGGGGGAGTCTGTGCAACATCACTAGAAACGCCAGAGTGAAAATTTTCAACCAGATCCTTCTGTCAGAAAAGGACATTCTTCACAAAAGTATGAGGTATTTATGGGCCATCCCGTGACCCAGCTGGAGACAGTTGTTCACCAGATCAGCAGTGGTTTCAGCAGCCTGAAGGCATGCTGGCAGCCCAGAGACTGGCTGCTCCAGGGAAAAAAGGTCAGTAAAGCTTCTTCTCAAGGGGTAGTGGGGAGGCAGAATGCAAGGCTCCTGCTGTTTAAATATATAACAATAAAACACAGGATCGTATTACAGAAACATCATCAAAAGCAATCAGTAGTGGATTTCCATGAGCAAAAGGTGTTTCAGATGAACAGGGCTCCCGCTATACAGTGCCAGTGTGCTTGCATCTTGCCACATCAAGAGATAAACAAATATAGCCATGGTTAAACAACCCACTTGTATCGTAATAACCTTCTAAACAGAAAGAACCAAAATTTCAACTGATCGAGAGAGTCCCCCCCCCCCAACCACTTTCATAAACACGTCCAAATCTAACTTTAATAAACATCGTGTTTCATGTTCAGCTGTGAAGATAAGCTTTTCTTCATCGAATCTTTGGAGCTTTAAGGCATCTTCTGGATTTGAAAAGCACTCAAATAAGTTTGCAATCTTAAAGAACAAAGATTTTAACAGCATTTCAGAAGTAGCAATAAGGATTCCACTAAAAAGGGAACAAGGCAACACTTAAAATTTTTAAGTACATCTTGTGTTATCTTACAGTGAACTCCATCAGGATCACTGAGCAGGCTCTGCAGCAGCCTTTTTGTTTTTGCTTTTTCTTTTTTTTTCTTTTTTTTTTTTTCCCCATCTTCCAGACTCCTTTAGAAGCATATGAGATGTTCCACTCAATCCTGTTCTTTCAGGGATACTTTGTCAGGGGAAAA
>JAVJGG010000032.1:19219734-19262628 GCA_035590195.1 Aviceda cuculoides
TTAAGAAAGTAATTGGAAATAAGCCATGGAGGGGGGGGGGGAAAGAGATAAAAAGACATATCAAATTACACTAAGGTTAAATTGCTTCAGACACTACCTGTTGGCACTCGGATAGTGCACACAAAATACTACGTGAAACAGAATCAGAACAGAAGGAATGCAAGCCTATGGTCCTCCCAGTATGCAAGAAATAAAAGCTAATGAATAGAATGTTCAGCTTCATGCAACTTGCCCCAGGGGCTGCTCACTGACAGCCCCTTGCAAGAAGCTACTCAGAGCCACAGCCGAGCTGCCAGAAACCAAGCAGCAGAGTGGCAGCAACTCTAAATGGCTGCGATTTGGAGCATCCTACTGCTGGCATAAACTTAAAAGCTAACTGGGACAGAACTTAAAAAAGGTACTGAAGACTCATTTAGTGGAGTTCGTTACTTACCGCAGCAATAGCAACAGCGCAGCAAAATTTCACACAAACATGTCTCAGCTTTGGTGTCCAAAAACCTGCCCTCAGCGAAGCACTGTCTTCATAGTCCTTCCATGCTTGATCCTGACAGCTTCACAAGCAAGGATGGCAATTACTGAAACACTCTCCTAGAAATATAAATCTCCCATGATTTTGTTTGAGAACATTTGTTTATTCATCCTGTGAAAGCTGTTAAGTACAGATAAATGATGGATCTTCCTAGGGCTAGATGCAGCCACACCATTGAGGAGACGGAGGTGGAAGACAGTGCAGCTTTGTGGAGACTTCTTGTTGTGCCAGACAGTGACAATGGGAGAAGACAGTTGCTTTCTCTTTGCCTCATAAATTGGTTTGTACCTCGTTCAGCTCAGCGGCTAGGTTAGAAAAATTATAGTAATCTGAGAAAATAATTGTCTATAGTCAAATTCAAACCGAAAGTTTTCAAAATGTTCTCAGCTAACCCCCAAACTATTTTTTTTTCATATTTGGGTTATTTAACCACTGTAAAAAATAATTTAAAAAAATTATTAAAATATATCTCCATTTTTCAATTCAACATTGCCATGTGAAACTAGAAGCTATAAAGCAAAGCTTCAGAAACACCAGATTTGGGGACCTTTCAAAACTATAGTATTTAATTTTGAAATAAAAGCTTCCTAATTTTTCACTGTTTCCCCCCTGCACCCCATTCGTTGTGAGCAAAACAACACAGCTAGTTTGAAATTATTTCAGATCTTTGAATGCTTTCCAAACAACTATTTTCAGCACACTTGTTAATTAGAACAAAATACCAAGTCCTCTATGCGAGTAGCAGTCAGGTGATAGCAGCATTTGTAAATGAACCAACCTTCTGGCAACAAGATCGAAACCTGTTTCAGAAAAGTAAAAGGTGCTACATCCTCTTACCTATCTCCTGAACCACTGCAATCTTAAATAAAGATATCGTACAGTAAAGCCAGTAACACTGGCTCTTTTTCCTGGCCAGAGCAAGAGAGCTGCTAATTTCCTTAGATACTTTGCAGGTGTGGTTGTAAATATGGCAAGATAGTGATCTTTGCAGCTTCGAGATGGGAGGAAGCTGCTTATTACTTACCTGGGGTATCTGAGGACTGGAGTGTTATCTTTCCAAGACACGTCAATGTAAAGCCACACGTTGAAACCCTCTGTGTTTATGTTTAGAAATTGTTCTTTTATTTTAAACCAAGTGATTGCAGAGCATCTAATTGAAATAATTGAGTGAGATATTTCAGTGTCATTCCACTCGAGCCAGTTTCTGAGACCTTTATCTTCAGATCTTATTCAAGTAGTCTGACACTGATGTCAGTATGAAATTGCTTGAGTAAAGACCTCAGAAGAGTTAGGTAAGTATTACACTTCACCACTTGGCTGACAGGAAGCCTTGACTTATGATTATGGTATTTACCTTCAAATTATCAAGAGAAGGGTTTTTTTCTTAGTTGCCACCAACCTCTTGTATCTTTTTAATAGTCACATTTTTAGAATCAAGAAAGTAAGTCTTGTTTTCTCCTACTGTTTTTCACTCTCGGTGACTGTAAGTTCTTTGGGGCAAGATCTACTAAGGAAATGTTTGCTACTGAATGTTATTATAATGGGTGAAAGTAATTAAAAAACAAAGGTTACTGTGATTTTATGACACACATAGCAGTATTTCCTTTCTAACCCTGTTGCTGTGTCAAATCCTCTTTCAGCCCTATACGTGATTTTATTCAAGGCTCTACCTTTACCTAAGCACAGCCCTTAGATGTTGGCTCAGAAAGGGATAAAAGATATACAAGGATTTATTTCACATAACATGTGAGTAATTAAGGGTTTCATTCATTCATTCCTAGCAGTAATTTATCCCCTAAGTAGCCCTCCAAAATTAACAAGACTAAAGACAGTAGCAGGTATCTTCACTATGTTATTCTGTAGGTGAGTACAGTTAATGGGTAGGCTTTTAAAATAAAGCTAGCATCAGCCAACCTATGTCCTAGCTTAAGTAATCTGGAAGTCTTTAGTGAAGTGTAAATGAAAGAAAACCACTCATCTGAGCATAGAGACAGGGCAAAGAAATACAGAAAGAGCCAATTCAGAGGGAACTGAATACATACAGTATATCACCAGCAGCTTTGGAAGTACCTGCAAAGTATGCCTTTGTAGCAGGCAAAGAAGAAGTGAATACTAGCACGGAATCCTTGGTAAATATCCGAAAATGCTCAAGACTTAAAAATATCTGAGGGTGAAGTTTCATGTTGCAGCAAAACTCATCTAAGAGCTAGTTGTCACTAAAAGAGGAGGTCTTGCTCCCATCCCAGTCCCAAGCTTAGAGAGTTCTGCCCCTACCCCACAGTATTGGCTCTGGCACTCTTCTGGCCAAACGTTAAGCTCATTTGAGGAGCTGAAGCAATAGAAAACGTCTCTTTTCCTTTTTTCAGAGGAATTTCCAGGACTGCCCTTCCTTAGTGGCTTGTAGCCATTACCTCAGCTTACTAGAACATAGAAACTCACCTTGAGTTCAGTAGTGGGAATGTGACCATGGGCAAATAGCATTGTCCATAAGAGCTGCCTAAAGCATCAAGACTCACAGGGAAATGAGTATCAGAGGTGGAAAAGACATCAGACAATTCAGTGCACATTCCTGCGAGTAGATCATTACAATTCATTGACCCTCAATACCAGAAAGTCATGGGGCTTTTTACTACCTCTTTGTACAATTCTTCTAAGGTTATTGCAAGGTTGTCAAAATTGAAAACTAAATTTTTCCCTTCCTTCACTTGTGTTCATCATTGTATCTGTTGTTTTTCTTTTTTAATACAAAATCTCTAGATATCAACCAAGCTATGGGAACAATTTAAAGGAGAATAACCAGGGTTTGACTTAGCCATTACAGCTATTATGAGTTATGAGCCTTGCAAGCTTATTTACAGCAATTAAGAACGCTGTGACTCACTCCTGGTGGATTGTAACCTCTGACAGCAGAAGACTACTTCATGAGGACTTCATGGGTTCTACAGAGCCATGAGGATTTTAATGCAAAACCTCCTTTTGCATTGATACTTATCCCTATAGAAAATATTTCTGATGAGAAAAATTTCTTGTTTGGGTATGTGTCTGTTCTTCTAGTCCATTTGTACCATTCTTGTGACAAAAAGAAGTCAGAAAGTTTTCCTTTTAGTACAACTGGGAATTCACCTTGCTGAGAGCAATCTCAGCTTTATTCCAGCAGTATGAAAGCAGCTTTCTGTCACCTGCTCCCCTTAACCTAGCGTAGAAGGCAGACAAGTGTGAGCAGACAGCCTGCACTTGAAACACACTGAGCATCTCAGTTGGAATCAGGAAAGCTAGTCTAACCTGTGCCAAGGCAGAGTCATCCATGGGGCCTGATACTATCTCTGAATGTCTCTATGCATGCATATTAGGTCTGGTTTATTCCTTCTGTTTCAGCAGCACATAATACATAACAGTTGACTGCAATTTTAAATGCTTTCATTCTAGTAGAAAACGGATTTTTCAGAGGCAGAGATCTTTTTTAACCTCTTAATTCATATAATACCTTGAGACTTCTGAAGCTCCTAAGATTTTTGTACAATGCTTCTTGAAACCTGAAAACCCAAAATAGAAACTCATACCAAAGCCAACAAATTTATAGCCTTCAGCATCTCAATGAACTACAGTGTTTTTAACCTTAGGCCTCCAACATTCATGGTTTATGTGGCAGGTGAGACATGATATGGCCAACAAGCCAGAAAATTTCTGTATAGGTCATGAGAGACATTGAGTCTGTTCAGAGAGGAACATTAAAATAAGCTACCTACACTGACTCCTTTGCCAGAGGATCCAGATCTATGTGCCAAAGGTCCAAAATTAGGTCTCCTGGGCCTAACCAGGGAGGGTCTGGGCTGGAGGAGATGCACTTACTCAGAGACTCTAGCTTCCAGGGGCAGAGATCTGATGGAAGACTAGATGGTGACCTCTCCCATAAATACCTCCAGGAATCAAGCCTCACCCACAGCCTGCCAATGCAGTGGAGCACAAACCAGCAATGGTGCCAACTCTTCCAACATGTGCAATTTGTACTCTGCAATCTTTCCCCACACAATAGATACATTGCAAAGCAGCAGAGACCCTCGCCTTGTATGATTCAAATCCACTAATTGTTGGTCTTCCCTACTGTGTACTCACGCACATACTGAATACATTTGTCAGCCAAGTACTAGCAAGCAAGCTGTGAACCGCAAAAAGGTAAAACGTCCCGTGACTTACCTGCACCAGTGCTGGGAACTGGAATGTTCACCCCACAGAGGAAATCACGTTGGCACACCTCCCCTCACCCTTCCCCAAAAGGTTTTGCTCACATATATAAGGAAGATTTTGAAACACTTCTGGTCTGATGCCTCAGTTCACATGCCAGGACCCTGCCTGCATGGCTGTTTTGCTACCACATGGTTGGCTAGGCAGTCACCTGGGCAGGCTAGGTGCTTCAAAGCTAGGAGATCTAGAAAGCCCGAAGGCAACAGCTGAAGGAAATCCAATGGACAGCTTATTCAACTGCTGAGCAGCCTAGGGGGTAGCCCCTGATGATGGGGAGAAGCCAGCAGTGTCATGGCATCACAGAATGGTGGGTAGCCAGTAGAACAGGCCGGGTGGGTCCACAAGGTTTACAACAGCATGACAACTTTCCAAGCAGGTTTCCATGAAGCTGGAGAACCAGCCAACCCAGCAATACAGAATCCAATCAACATTTTCAAAAGGAGAAGTGTTGCATCAGAAAACTTATGATCGGCTCTATTCATCAGACATCACTTCCTCATGTATGCTAAAACTGTGAATAGGAAGTACCTGACTGTTGCTAACACACCTCATATTTCTTCCTCCTCCTCAGACTTGATACACAAACAGCTGACAACATGGACAGATATGTGGAGCATGGAATGCCTTGTGCAACAACTGCACGCTCTTGCTTACGGGAAAAAGAGGAGAGAGGAAATGAGAACTAAAATGGTAATGTACCCCCTACTCCATTTGAATACTCCTTGGCTCTGTCGTAAATTCTCTGCACATCTTAGGCAAGTTAGCAAGCAATTTGTAGTGTAAAACAAAAGTAGCAACAGACAGTTCACCTTAGATCAGGGAAACTGGAGCAACTCAGAGGAAAGACAAACTAGAAATGCAAAGAAAAATTATCACGATACTTTGTTACAGAATATTACTGGCCCTTCCTCCAAACAATCATCATTTGAAAATATCCCTTTTAGACACCTTCCATTTATGAACCCAAACATTGTATACTGACACCATCAATGTTCGGAGAAATGTAGTGTATTCCCCACCAAGTGTCTGTATCGTGGGAGACATCATTTTACACCTGATCCAGAGAAAAACATCCGGCAGCCATAGCATGGGTCAGAAATGTGTCCCACCCTCTGAATTCATACTTGAAGACGCTTCTTGTTCCATATAGGACACTGTCTAGCCTTATGTGGCTTTGAATCAAATTAAATGAATGGTTGTATTACATTATTACAGATGCAGCTAAATGCTGTTCACTTGTCCCCAGCAAAACATCCTACAATTCTGTGGGGAATAACCTGGGAGTCAGAAAGCTAATTAATGGTTTCACTCAGTACCACAGACAGTCTGTAAGAAGTAGTGAGCAGGGCAGCTTCATTTTCATTCAATATACTCATGTACTAGGAAGTCTATATTAATAACTTCAACAGAATATATTACAGTATCCATTGCAAAACCAAGAAACAAAGATACCGTAAAGCTAGTTGATGCTTTCCTAAATGGGAACAGATCATAAAATTGTCTATTAACAACTCCTTTTATACCTAACATTTTGAAAGAACTGTACGGATGAACAAATGCCAATCCATTTCAGCCTCTAGAGACAGGAACACCTAGTTGATGTCTTAATTCGAGTTCTGGTTGTGATCATTCAAGCTTTAATTCCTTCCTTCTGACATACATAGTCATCACCATTACGTGGTCTGTCTGTGTCAGGACAGCGTCTAACACTAAACAAACTGACAACAGAGCATCTTGGGGCTTTTACTGCTACCTCTGTGGTGCCGAGCAGAAGTAAAATCCTCATCTCTTACACTACACTCCAGATTACTGAGGGGAGCCAGTCAAAATTCAGCCAGTCAAAATCCAGCCTACAGTAAAACTCTGAAAGTTCAAAGTTCTCTGTTTGCTGTTGGAAAAATGTGCTGAAAAGATTCAGACATCTTCCTGATCTGCAGCTACTGGTAATTCATTAGTAGGTTTTGTGGTTAGACAATACCAGCTTTTCTGCTATCCTTTTACTAGTTATCTCATGCATTTGAAAAGTCAAAAGCTTTGATCCTCTCAGACACTTGCACATGCTCGTCTCAGGAATAGTCTAACTGATATTAATAGCATAATTCACACTCCAAGTGCCACCTCAGGTGCACAAGTGTTTGATGCATTGGAGCACAACCAAACAACAGACAAAGGAATATGCACAAAATATTAGCCCAATCTCTCCCATCTGCTCCCCAGGAAAACAAAACATATCACATTTTATTCATAGGCTTAATTATTGTTTAACTCCTGTCCTTTTGCTTCTATTTTCTCATTTGTGTGGTGTTTGCATTGGTGTTCATGTAATCTATTTAGATTGCTGGGTTTTTTTCTGAGTGAGGTCTGCAGCTTATCTGGGAACTTTTATCACTTTTAGCAAAATGGGGCTCACTTCTCTGTTGACATTTTGCAGTGCCACAGTACCATAAATGACAATAAATTCTATTTCTGATCCTTGAAACCTGTGTTATAGCTAAACTATGTATTTTCCCTCCTACACCTTACTTTCACATTGTGACTCCTGGCTTTTCTCAGCCCCCACACCACATTTCCTTCCCACATGATAGCTAAATTTAAATCAAGCCTGGATGATTGTAATGTGTAGCTCGATCAGACATTAGGAACTTGATTCAGGAATTACTGAAAAAAAATGCATGCATTATGTAGGTCAGACTAAATAACCATAGCTGGCCTTAGCTTTAAAAATCTCTTTTTCTTTCATGCATCAAGCTTCTTTACATTTCAAATATATATTAGAAGCCTGTGGTTGACTAATATCCATAGGCAGTGATAGTCTATGTGCTTTATAAAAAAGGTTCACATGAAGAGACAAGCTGTTCCCATTATTTCAAGGAGACTCGCTTTGTAGTCTAACAGTGTTAGAAACTAAACTCCATTGGCACCGATATATAGTGTACCTCTTCCAACAAACATGGAGTAACAGAGCTTCCCAGAAAATACATTGCACAGGACAACATACGAAAACTTTCTCAGAAGGAGCCTTGGTTCCAGGGCCTGGGGTTCATAAAACCACAAGGAGAGGAAACACACATCCTTCCCCTTCTTCACACCTTTCTTCCCTGAGCAAACATTTGAAGGCAGTTCCTGGAGACAGATCTTGAGAGATTTCCTCAGCCAGTTTCCATTTCTTATCGTACTCCTCTAGCAGAGGCATCAGCCCTTCATTTGCATCTCATCTGTGTCAGTGGGTTTCAGCCTTTCCTGTTTGTAGTTTATACACCATCATGGTAGCAGTGCCATTAGGATAATTATAGTTATGATAGAACTCCCTTGCACACTACCAAGAGACATTTTGTGTCTAGATAATGAGGTCAGCAATTTCCAAGATTCGCGGAACAAGGACAAATTGTTCTGGCAACATGCCTGATTTACTCCCAAGTTTGTTCGTACCACCTTCTCATACACTAGACCCCATCTGCTTTTCTGCATTACTGTTCAACACCACTTTCTGCTTCAGGCTCTTCTTCCCCCAGGATGAACCACATCATGTTTTACTCTCTGCAGAAGCTCCCATACTAAGGGCCACCACCAGCAAAAAGGCCAATGGAGAATTTTTCCAGTTAAGCTAATTAAAGAAGCAATGGTGAGGGGGGAAAGGGGAGGAATCATAGCCCAAAATCATATTCAAGTAAGCGTTCCTAAATAAACGTCATTGATCATACTTCTAAGCTGTTGTTACATTGCAAGTAACAAGCAGAAACACAACTTAATCTGCTACTCACAAATCTCTTCTGGTCTTCTGAACCAACCCTGTATGCTCTTGCTGTCTCTTCAAGGGAGTCGCATACTCTAACGTACCTCTGCTCTACTCTAGCCTGTGAGATCCAACAGTCCAGGTTTTATTTAGCATTTAGTCTCATGTCACATTCAAGACCAGACTAACACAGCCACTTCCTCAGTTCATACTATTGCACCAAAATTCATACCGAGGCACCAGAATTTTCATAGAGCCATGCTTTGTAGACCTCATAACACTAAATATGACTTGATTGTGCACTTAAAGATATGGCCATCAAAACAGGTATATTACAAGTGAACTCCTGGCCCAAACAAAATCTGTAGAAAAACCATCACTAAGAAATATGGATCTTAAAACAGCGCTATCATTCTCAGCAGCTAGGCAGAGAGTGAGCTTCATAAAAAGCAGAAACGCTGACTTAGAAAAAGCATTGCAACTACCTAAAACTTCCTAGCAATCAAAACAAAGCACCTTGCACTCTACATGGGTGGTAAGTAATTTCCAAATATTTATCCTTTCTATGAAATCCTAGTCTAACCTACACAGGCTAACAGGATGTTAGCATAAGGCCTGCTACTCTAGGCTCACTTACCATTTTACAGAAGAAACAGTGCACACTGACACTTACTACAGATTTTGCAATCTTTCAATATACCCTGAGCCAGATATCATCTTCTTGGCTAAGGCTCATACTATATCTGTACACAACTGTTTTTCTCAGTGTTGCTATAGCTGTACATTACGAAACTCCTTAAACACCCAATAGATCAGCTTTTGGCACAGCCCTCTTGAGGCAGGTGTGTTGTGCAAAGCATTCTTCAGGAGCAGCAAGGATTAAATGGCATTTTGTGGGTCCCAGGAGCTGCAGCTTATATTGCTCTGAGCTCCATAAGGCCAAGTTTCCTCTGCTCAGCAGAGCCAAAGGCTGTTGTGCATTCAGATATACAAAGACAGAAAGAGAAGAAGGACTATGACTAAAGTATAGGATGAGTCCAGCACCACTGAATTTTTAAATCTCTAACTTGCAACAACTTAAGTTAAAGCTTTCCACATAAGCATGTTCCCGAAAGCAGACATCTGGAGAACAAGCGCTTCTGGGCTAAAAATATTTGTGAAGTATTCCAGGAAGGTACAAGAAGCCAGGAAACAGATGCTTTGTACAAAATATCTTCCTAAAACACTCCTACAGTGAAGCTTCCATGACCTTGTCATTTTTGCTGAAGCATCTCCTTAGATAATATCACATGGTTGGGATACTTTGAAAACTTGAAATTGCTAAAGGCTTTATTGATAGAGGTTTTGCTGTCTTAAGACACAGTGACACCATGTGGCCAATTGCTTAGCCCAGAAACGACATGCTAATGGAAAGGGCAGTGTACAATTTTCTCATTTTTCTTTTGCTTTATTAAATTTAGCTTACAGGTGCTCAGATGCAACTGTAGTGACTGGTGTGAGTAAACTTGGATAGAACAATTGTCATCTGAAGAGGTATACAAAACCAAAGCCAATGACCACTTGGGATTTCGGCATATGTTCAAAAGTCCAATGGTTGCAAAAGTGCTGTCTGAAAACTTGCCTGTAAGTTCAGCAAGCAAATACCCATAAACACAGTTTGCACATGTGCCAAAACGTCATATTCACTTGGTAGATGCAAGTAACTGGTAGAACTATGATTCTACATTCTTCTCAAAAAAAGTGCACCTGGAAGATGTACCTCACTATCTATGGTTTAATTCTGCATTAATATCACAAAAAATTGCAATTAATTTTGAAAATGGATAGATTTTTGCCTTGCTCTCATGGCTTGTTTTCCTTCCAAGTATATGCAGATACCTCCATTTATTTTTACAGACATTCCTGAGGAAAATATTTAAATTCATAAGTGGGAATATTGCTACTAGGAATGTTCTCAGTAGTTGTTATCACTCTGTGTTACATAATATGGTGGCTGATGCGATGAATCATCTCTCCCTAGCAGAGTTCTTTTTTACCAAATCAAGTACTGCACATTCAAAAGGTACAGCTCATGAAGAATGGGCAGATCTCTTGAAAAAGACAGAGACAGAGACAGGCAGGCAAATAGGCAGACAAAAACTGAATACAGATTACTTACATATTCCTCGAATAGAAAGAGAAAAATATATTAAATAAGCTCTTCGCAGAGAATATATTCACTCAGTACTACTACAAAAAATTAATGTTCAGTAAGAAATGTGTATTTTGAGGCAGGGTTCAGATTATCTTGCTCTCAAGAGCAGAAAGGAAGGGAAAATATAACAAATGTGACTCTCAGTTGCATAGGCTTTGCAAAGTCAATGTTCCATAAATTTTGCTTTTTTTATTGATTAGTTAGATAACATGCTCATGTAATTTTTTCTTCAGTATTGAACTCCAGGTAAGCAATTTATTTCAACACTATCACAGTGCACCTGAATTTAAATTAAATAAGTTAGTTTGAAAAATGATGTAACAGGATTTTCACCTACATACGTACTAGTTTCACCTATATACATAGTAGTTTAGAGCCTGGGAAGCACCAGCTAGTTAGACACAGGACTCTTATTATTCAAAATAGGAGTCTGAGTTGAAGAAGATTAATGACCTGATCCCTCAAGTTTTGTCACCCTGATTAGTGAGATTATGCTGCCATCTTGTGACCTGTTAATTTCACTTTACTACAGTGACAGCAATTTTTCCCCTAGACTAGGAGGACAGTGTACATGTCTCCCTGGTATACAGGTGCAATGACCATGCTTTGAGCAGTTCAGACTCATGTTTCCTCTCCTTAGCTTTCTTACCTGTGACTCGTAAGCTGCACCCTTCAATGTCATTGTCATTGCTAATGGAAGTGCTGTCCATGGACGGGCCTCGGTAGGGACTGGAGGCAGCCCTGCAGAGGGGGTGAAACCCATAGTTTAAAGGAGTAGAATTTTGTAATAAAGGCAACAGAATGCTCCCCTGCTGCCAAGAGAATCATCCATACTGGAAATCAAAACACACACTTAGCCAGCATTTGAATATGACAGTATACACTGAAAAAAGACATACCCTTTACAGCTGGGAAGGAGAATGATTATAAATTATTATACAGTTTTGCACATTGATGATAAAATTTTCCTCTCCCTCTTCCCAAGTGTAAAGCTTGTATATTTATGGTAGAATTTTTCTGGCTTGAAAAAAAGATGTGTTACAATTGGCTGTATTCTGAATCAAAATGGGGTTGTTCCATCTCGTCAAATTAAATAAAACAGCTGTATGTCAAAGTGGTTATGCTGTTCCCCTGAAACAATACAGGCTTCAGTTGCAGTGACTGCTTACATAGCATTTTGGAACACCAGGAAAAAGCTTAGTATGGCTGCAAGCACATTGAAAAGCAAGCTGGGAACCCCTCTGCTAGTAATGCCACGTTCCTTCCTTATACCTCAACTGCATGTGCTTCCATCAGTGCTCACTCCCAAGACACTTCAGAAGTGAAGACATACAAACAAACGTTGAAATGCTGACAATCTGAAATGCATGTGCAAGGAAGGAACAGGGACATGCCAGGTACAAGCAGTCTTGAGAGCTCTGAGCTAACAAGGCAGCTGCTCTGAGCGTGGGTACATATTTGGGAGAGCCCACAGGAAGGCATGCATAGCTAAAAGATTCCCTCAACACGTCTGACTGGAGACAAATCACCAGTCCTCCTTCTTCACTACCAAAGTCTCAACCACCGTTATACACTCAAATCATTGAAGTATCTTCTCCCTAATCCTTGTATGCTAAAGTAAACCAAAGCATCCTGCACTTAGACTCTGGTTAGAGTTTCCAGGATATACTGTATTTTCTTCAGGATATGGCACAGCAGAATGAGGGTTCCCAGCTAGCAATTGAAGGTTATATTTGCCTGTTCCCTGTTTTTGAGGAGGCTAATTGCGTTGCATTGATTGTATAAATGGAACCTCAAATCTTGTGACAGTGGGGACTTTATACTTTCTTATAATACTAAAATATTCAGAGAAATACACAGCCAGCTGAACCATCTCTGTGAGACTTAGTAGTGTATTTCAACAATCATAATAATAACTATTACTGCTGTGGCAGTGCAAAGCTCTCAGCAGATTTACAGCTAATCCATTTGCAAAGTTAAGTCAAGAAAAAACTGAAGAGTGTGAAGTCATGTGGCTGCAGTCGCTCAGTGAGTCTGTGATGACAGGCATAGACCTTCCTTAACATCAGCATTTGTTCCTTCAGAGCATGAGGAAGGTGTCTCGAGTTTTCTTCTTTCCAATGTTCCTGACAGCAAAGCAATTTGTCAGGGGAGACTTTTGGTATAGTCACGTCAGGAGAAGAGTCCTTCACACTGTGCTGCATGCTAGCAGCGACTCATCTGACATGGCACAGTATAGTGCAGGAGAGATGCCGCAGCTTGCACAGCTGATGTGCCTGAGGTCCAGGAGAATGTAAGGGTAAGGGCCAACTCCAAAAGTCTAAACCTACTGTGTGAGATCCAACTGGGGCAGCTGAGCCTTCTGAAAAGGCTCAGAAGGGACCTGTATACTATTGTTTCTGCAACTGTAAATGCTTTTTACTCTGGAGAGCCACATTCCGATCCCCTCTTCAGAGCTGAAGAAAATTCCAGTTCTCATGACTAACTGCTACACCTCATTTGCAAAAACACAATATACTATTTAAGCAAGCAGTAGAAGAACTAGATCATCTCACAACAAATCTTCTCTTTGATATGTCATATACAAGTGAGAGAACGGAGTTCATTCTTTTCCCTTCCTTTCCAGCAAGCACCAACTGATATAATGAAATACGCATCATCGACTGGACATAATTTCTAGTCTGCTGGAGCTAAAAGCAGATCTTGATGACTATCTGGGGAACGAATATTCCTTTCAGCAGCACATTCCTGAAGCTGATATACTCCTATATATATAAGTATAAATATGCTTCTACTGATCTTTACCTGTCCCCTATCTTTCATTACTGCCTCTTTTACAGCCACCTTCTTCCACAGCCAAGAAAGTATTTAATTTTTCTGCTGTGTTTGGATGAAGAGTATTCTTGCACAAAAGGTCAGCTGAAGGCAATGTATCAGTGAAACTCCAGAACAGCCTTCAGACTACAACCAGATGGAGTTTCAATGGCAAACAATCATTACACCTAATCTCTGCACAGATAAATGCTCTAGCCCCAGTCTCTAAGCCCCCACTGCTCCATTACTGACTTCACACCTATCCAGTAAATCATGATTCTAGAATATGGAAAGAGGAAAAATTAATCTCTCTACTCACTTGGCATTCATTTCTGTAAGAAAGATGCTGATCACTCTGGCACCAATCTGATGTTTGTGGATGTGTAAAATCCCATTGATTTCAATTGGGAGCCTTTCAGGATGTGCGACGTCTGGTCTCATAGTACTCTCAGGGTCAAAAATCCTGGAGACAGTGTTCAGGACTCCACCTGGTGAGGTGAAACAAGAAGTCTTTAGATCAGACAGATACTGCTAAAGAGACCGTTCCTTTCCTCTGAAAGAGGTAGAAGACCCACTTATGAGAGCAGAAGGTATTCTGTTGCCAGAAAACCTCTACGATTCCAGACTAATGTTCAGGGATTGCTGGTGTGTTTTGTGGGACAGTAGAAAGCCAAGGATACATTGGGCATCCATAGCTGGCAAGGACACATCCTCTCTCTCAGGCAAACTTAATCCACATATGGAAATGGACAGTCATGTGTTAATAATAAAGGTAAGAAAGGGTCCTACTCCCATGCAGGAATCCTTGCCATGGCAGCATTTGCATCTCCATACTCTCAAAGCTCAGCTCCAGACATACAGATATTTTATTTTTAGATAAAATCTACCTCTGCAACAAGAGTTTGTGCTGGGCCTTTCATTTCTTCCTCATTTCACAAGGAGGGCTTAAGAGGTACCATAAGCACTGAGTGAGCCCCTCTGCCCTGAAGCAAATATCATCTTTAAGTCTTCCTAATATATAACCTCCTGTTATAGTAATAAACCAGGCTCTCCCTTCCCTGATACAGTCAGCTTACAGAATGGATTCAGGTTGCAGCAGCAGTCCAAACAGCCAGTGGACTCACAATGACGTAAGTTCATGCCAGTGTTAACACAATTATGTTGTAGTTTGAGAGCCTGCTAATTGGACTAAAGCCTGAGACCTGATAATACCTTTCCTTTCAACCTACTTCATTATAATAAGAGATACAGAACTCATTTTACGAACTTTGTCAACAATGAGAGCTCAGAATAAAGCTGGCATTGATCTTATGAGAGACATGAGGAAAGAAAGAAAAGCAGAATTCAGAAAACCTAACAGA
This sequence comes from Aviceda cuculoides, assembly GCA_035590195.1. Taxonomy (NCBI): domain Eukaryota; kingdom Metazoa; phylum Chordata; class Aves; order Accipitriformes; family Accipitridae; genus Aviceda; species Aviceda cuculoides. The sequence goes on from JAVJGG010000032.1 coordinate 19,234,608, forward strand.
GTGAAACAGGCTAAAATATGAGGAGAATAAAACAAAGGACCAAGGACAAAGGAGGGACAAACATCAGAAACTCAGGCTTCTAGCTGCCCTGGGGGCAACAGCAGAAAAGCACGGTGGTTTGGTCTGTGGCTCTTCCCTGAAAGTGGAGGTAGGTACAGGCTGTGCCTGCTGTTTCTGCTGCGCCTGCAGGAAGTCCGAGCTGAGGGTGCCGCAGAATTGCCAGCCAAGCAAACAATGTCATGAGATCCAAGCTCATCAAAGCATCTCTTGTTTCAGTGAAACATTTTTCAAATAATGAATGGCTTTTGAGAAACCAGAGCTTTGCTTTTCTTTTTATCGCTTTTTCTGCTGAAAAGCCTGTTTGGAGGCACATGGCCTGATACTACCATTTTCAGAGGCATGAAAAGCATGTTTAAATATGTTTTCAGTTTTTACACTTCTTTAAGGAAAACCTAAAACACATGAAGAAAAATCTCACTGTGATAAAAGCATTCCTGACTGTCTCCACAGGGAACCTTGCACTGAAGAACTGGGGACCACAGCAAGAAGGAACCATCCTTACAGGCCACTGACACTCATCTGCTCCCAGAAGAACTACATTTCTTACACGAAGTCACCTTCCAGCTACAATCTACTTGACTCTGTGGTCTGTACATGCAGTGACCCACAGAAAAATCACTATTTTTTACATGTAGCAGGAGGCTACGTGAACACCACCTCATAAGGAGAATTTTGTACCATTCTACAGACAGAATAACAGGAAAGCAGCTGAGGCATGCATAGGCATTAGTCAAGTCATGACCGTATGTACAATGATTTAGCCTGAACAGCTGGCTAGGAGGTCATAAAAGAAATGTGGTTTACTACGTGAGTGCTAGATGAAATGACCCTGTTGCCAAACTTGGCTCGGAGCTGGAATAGCCGCAGAGCATACATAGGATTTATGAGACTAACCTCTGGATTTCTTCCTGAGCCCAGGAAATTGCATTCTTTTGAGGTCTGGACTGATGTTCATTGACAATGCAAAATTATGCTCTTCTGCAGGAGAAGAAAAGCAAAGCAGAAGCGCTGGAAAGCCAAAGAGCCTTATGTGGACAACTGAAAGGAATGAAGAAGGATAATAAATTACTCTTAAAAAATTCTACTCTCCTCTCAACCCAGAGGACGGGAGAACTTGCACATGCAAAGGACACAGAGCAAATGACTCCTCCACGTTTTTAAAAATTCAAGCTACTTTTCTTAAATTTGTGAATTGAAATGCATTTCAAGAAAAGTAGCTTGAGTTGCCTGCCTCAGCCCATTATCATCCTGTGTGTTGTGTCTGTTATATGGCTAATCAGGCAGACACAAATTGTAAAAATACCCAGAAAGCAAACAGAATGAGCAGAAAATGAAGTGGACAGAGAAGATAGCTCTGGCCTGACTATGACTGAACACTCTCTGCTTAGGAACTACCAGGCACTAGCATCTTCCAGAATCAAAGCGTTCTCTCAGGCCTCAGAAGATAAAGAGGCCATGTACAGAGATGAATGGCGTTGGCTTTTTCCAAGCAGTTCCTTTGCTAGTCGACAGTGGTTCTTAAGCTACGTAAAATGCACTTAGTAGCCAGAAACAACTGAAAAAAAAGTTAATGTTTATCTCTGGTTTTCCTTCCCTCTCTTCTACGCATAATATTCCAGACGAAGCAAGGGAAACACAGACGGGGCACAGAATGAGCCATATATCCTAAAACAGTTAAATTACCAAAGGACTAACACAACATTATATGACGTGTAAGGTAATGGTTGATAAAAGAAAGCTTTCATCTCATGAAAAAAATACCAAGCTTTCAAAACTTATTGGTCTAATGTGGAATAAAAGTCAAGACTTTCTTCTTAACCCACCACAACCACCCATGTACTGATAATCAGCAACCTACTGATCCGAACACTAGCCTGGGAAATGGTAGAACCTAATCAAGCACAGCTGAGGCATGAGTCTCAACCTCCTAATCCCCATGGAGAGCCCCAATTTTAGTTTAACAGCTATTTCAAGGAGACTTTTACCCCCTTTCTTTAAGAGGATAAAACAAAGTTATATAACTAAGTGCTAATCCTTTCCTCAGTAGGAGAAAAAAAAGATTTTTTTAAAATACCTTTCTAGCAGTTAGAGAACAAAGGACCATGTTATTTTCACATCTGATTTTAGTGACTGAGTGGAATCAACAAGAAATGAAGTAGAATTTTTCCTTGCTTTCTACATCAACCTCAAAGTAAGAGATCTTGAGAAAACTTCTGTATCCTGTCACTAGAGCTTCAGTGATGGAAAGCAGTTATTACCTTTTCATGAAAGCACTAGTTGTCAGTGCCCCAAGACAATAACTGTACTAACAATAACTGATTGCAAAACCACTTCGTTATGAAAGTATACAAAATACAGACTTTAGTGACTTGTTTCTAAGTAGGTATTGTGCCCTGTGGTAGCTGGTGATACTGTCATTCATTGTCTTACGGAGAAAAATGGATTCTACTAATCCTGGAGGAGGAACTCTATGCTCGCTTCCGGCACTGCACCGTGAAACCAGCCATCTGGTCAGGACCTGAGCCATCTTGCTTTCACTTGCATGTGTATGGCTTCTGGCAGAAGGACATTTGTGCTGGGAACCCTACATACTACAAAAAACATACAAGTAATTAGAAAACAGATTGGTTTTAATCTTCTGTTTTCCTTTTCTTTCCAATCCATTTCTCCCCTCCTTTCCAACACACATTTATATACACCCATACCCATCCACACACATACACTTACATACTTCCTTTTATGAAGGGGAGAAATTTAAGAATTTATACTCCTTGAATGCACTTTTTTCTTTCTTTTCTTTAGAAATGTGCAATTTACACCTCTATTTTAGTTGATTTTTTATTTTGCCTAGCTGGGTTATGATTTTGATTTTGGTTACTGCACATACTGAAATTCCACTGCATGTACTGGACTGGAGTGAAATATTTCTACATATTTTCCCATCATAAAATAGAACTAGTAAAAAAAACACTTGTGAGACAGTAGCAGGCAACAAGGCTTGTAAAGGATCACTTCTAAAAGGCCACTGTGTTTGAGCTGCACCATATTTTCTTCCACAGAGCTGAAGGATGATGATAAAATGCTGATGATAAGAAGTATTGGAAATAATTTGCAAGAGTGTAAGATGCAATAAATCAGTGACTACAGGCTGAAGGCATTGACCTTTCACTGATCACAAGAACTATGAACAAACCTCTGAAGTAACTGAGATTGAGAAGGATAAGAAGTCTTACAGGAGCTGTGACAGGAATATTACCACGGCAGTCATAATCAAATTTTTTATGGACATATTTCAACAAAATTACTTTCATGGTGAGTTTTGATTTAAAAGGCAAAAACCCTGCCCGCGATAAAATCTAGGCATGTTTGAAATAACTACCTTCCCTCTTTTATGGGGATCCTTCTGACATGCTCCTGACACATCAAATGCACAGATTCTTATGCAGGATGCTCTTTTGCCCTTTCTCCTTCCGTTTTCTTGTAAGGCAATGGCAGTCATTTATAGGGAGACTTGGACTGTAATATCTAGTCTGATGAGAAGAGCAGAAATAAGCCAGTAGATAAAATGAAGCATCAATCCGAAGTCAGCCTCACATCCAGTTTTCTCAAGCATCACTTTTTTGCACTGTTCCAGTACAAGCCAACTAAAACTGCACTATGATGGGGTTTCATGCAGCTGTTAAAAATCTCTCATTACTTCAAAGCAAGGGTTGGGTTTTGCTCTGTAGCAATATGCATACAACACCACTGACAGCTTTGAATGGAAGATGCGTTGTGGGAGGGATATACAAGTTCACTCACTGCCATTTGCCAACTGCTTCTCCTGGATTTGTAAATCTTCAGCAGGGAACAACAAACAGCACAACATAAAAGTAAGAACCGGTGTCTCCACAGGAGCTACAATTTTTTCATTAATCAACAAAACTCTTCCACCACTTAGCTGTACTTTGACTGGTACCTACAGTACTCACAGTATTCACTCATTAAAACCATCCTAAAGACATCTTTAAGATCCCCAAGTGCTCTATGGAATTATTTGCCTGCTAGATCAAGGGTAGCATCTTTTCAAAACTCTACTAGTTCCTCTCACACTGGAATCTGTTTCTCAAAAAAACCCAACCAACCAACCAAACAAACAAACAAAAAACCACCAACAAAATCAGTTCCAGTACGTACTTTCTTCTAAGAGAGGAATCTTTCCTGAACACCTATCTCAACAGAACTGACTGGAACTGTGTCATTCGCTGCCTCGTTAAATTTATCCCTCAGTTTCTATGAGAGATGATGCCAATGGCATGTACACATTCCAGAAGACAGGAGGAGATACTGCATCTCCTCCTGAAGTATTCATACATTTGCTAAAGGAAGTCATGGGTTCCTGTACCTGTTCTTCTGACTGTGGATACAATGCATGAGTGGTGTATACTAAACAAACATGTGTTTAATGCCTCGTGAACCAGCCTTTCTATTTCAGACAAGTGCACTTAATGCCATTTCTTAGAATCTCAAAAAATTGAAAGGGCCCTCAAGGTCATCTCATGCAAACATCTGACCAAAGCAGGACTAACTTCCAAAGTTAGATCATGTTGCTCTTTTTTTTTTCAGTCAAAAATGTTCGCAGACAGTGATTCCACAACCTCTTTGGAGACCTCTTCTACTGCTTAACCACTCTCACTGCAAAGAATTTTTTTCTCTGTTGTTTCCCAGTTTTCCCGTGTTGCAAACCATGACTGCTATGCATTGTTCTTGCACTGTGCATTTCCTGGTAATAGAATAGAACATACTCAGTCTGTATCACTTTTTCAGCCTGAACATATTTTTTTTCTTCAGTAGTTTAACTCTGTCTCAAGGTCTGACTGTTTTGCCTACCTGCAGATGCAAGATAACCCACAAACTGAATGAAGTAGCTCTCTAACCACCCTCCTCACCAGAACAGCTGTCAGTGTTTACCAGCCACCATGTCTCTAGCATGCAAATTACTGAAGAAAAGATGATCAGACATTCAGCAGGAATCTCTAGGGTACCTGACCTTTCTTATTTAAAGCCTTGAGCACTGTCACAATAATCAATCACCAATACACACTCCAGCACAGCCTCTTTAATATGTTTGTTTATAAGCATGGACCCATAAGAAGGATTTTAATCTTGATCCTGAACATACAGGAAAGGATAGCATGTCACTGTGTTCTTGACTTATAATCCATCCTATAGAAAATTGTCAGGAAAGTTACGAAGGCTATCAGAATATTGAAAGGCTTCAGATGGCTTTACAGTGTTAACATTTACCTACCTCATACTACAAACAGGAATACGAATATTCACCTTAAAGCTGCAGCCATATATAGTTTGATAGGTACACCCACAGATTTTTTTAAATTGCATCTGCATACATTCTAAGAAAGGAGACTATGGAGTTATTCAGAACAGTTCAAATGAGAGAAGAATCCCCCCATATGAATTGCCACTTAAAAACGTTTCTTGCAAGATGAAAAAACACCCTTTTCAGCAAATAAGGGCTTTCCGAACATACCTTTCACTGGAAAATAACGTTGTCATGCTCCACTTTCCAACAGACATTCCACTGGAACATCCCCGAAGCTAAAGCAGCGTGCTCTCTCTTCAGTCCATTGGCAGCAACCCAGAGCTGCATGCCAGGGATTTAAGGAAGGATTTACTGAGAGCTGGTGCCCACTTGTAACAATCAGGTCTCTGTCAAGTGAGAAAGATACAAAACATAATTAATTTTTCCTCCTTTAGACGTTGCTACTTCGGTCACAAGTAAGGGAAATGCCCTAAGTGCTGCAGGGCTATGGTGCTGCATGGAAAGACCCATGGCGCGCTCCTGACTTTTACATGCTACACGATCTCTGTACAGTTCAGCAGCTCCTAACCCATTTTAATGCCCCAAACTGAAAAAGATTATTCCTCTTGTGCACACCTCATGTAGAAATTTCTGCCTCCAAGAATATCAGCATCATGTATGTTACCCTGGAAAGAAGAAAGACACACAGATTAAATCCCTGACGTAACTGATGGACAATATATGACTGTTCTACATTAGAAACAGAAGAGAATTTCCCCTTTATACAGTCACAGTCTGCTGAGCTTTTTCAGGTTACATTCACACAGATGTTAACACTCACTCATGGTGTGTTGTGTCTAGGTAAGGAAAAACTCCTAATCCACACAAGAAGCAAATGATGGTGCATCTTAAGGAAAATCTCTTCTTCTACTTTGCTCATGTTTGCTTTCTTTACTAATCACTGCATGATTGCTGCATTTGCTAACCACTCATGACCGCTGCACATAAGCAAGCCCTATTTTCTCCTTCCCAGTTGCTGAAGTATCTTTTCATTTATTGCTTTGCAGTGAAGTGTAGAATTTATGAACAAGGAGGGTGCATGTGCCAGAGCATGAATACAGGGAGGTGGCTGGAGTGCACCTTGTCTGTTGAAGCAGGACTTGATATATAACTTCTAGAAATCTGAAATAGGACTCCATTACAAGAATAACCAAATTCATGGCAAACATGTCTTTTTTTAAAGATAAGACTGATTTCTCTGCTTCAGCCCAGCAGACCATCTACCCCAGCATACTGCCAATGGTCAAAAAAGAGGTCCACAGGAGAACGCAAGAACAGGACCAGTTTGTTGTGGTAATTCTCCAGAATACTCTTCCAGTGTCTTGTAATCTGTGGTTCTGGGACTCTGAAAGGCAGAGGCAGTATCTTTGAATTTAGTTAATCTTGATAGATTCCTCTTACATACATTTGTTCAATGCTTTTCTATTGCATTTAATCAGTACCTTGTATACTTAGATGGTAAGTCATTGTGGAGTGGGCTTGTTTGGGCGGCACCGATCATGGTGGGGCCCATTCTCATGAACAAAGATGCTTTGAAGACCAACGGGAAACATGGCTGACATGATTGAAGCAAATCACAAACATATTTTATCTATTTGCAGATTTAAATCTAGTATTAGCAATATTCGGTCAGTAGCACGAAGGATCAGTACAGTAGATCAGTATTCATGTCGCACTCAGTGCCCGGCAGGGAACTGCTGACTGGTCAGCAGGCCAAATGCACTGAGTCCAGCTCATACAGACATTCTCAAATTCTGCACAGTGTCAAGGTGTAACTTCTAAGCCACTGCTTAATGCTTGAATTTTCAGGCTCAGCATCCAGAATTCATAAATATATGCAGCTTAATCAGTGCATGGATTTATCAATGTAACATCAACCCAATCTGTATAGGAGATTCTCACAAAGAATCAGATCAGACTGAAAGATTTGCCCTTTCATCTTATACCAAGCCAAACTGCATCACTTCTATACATCACTATGTACAAATTGCACTGTCACCTGTGTGCTTCTCTGATGTCACACAGAGAGGTAACCTCCAAACCACAGATGTGTCCCATTTTGCAAGTTCTATCACCAGAAACTGAAAGTTGAGCAGGCTGGGTTTGAACAAGAACACTCTCCAGACACCTGTGTTCTGCTGGTGTGATGCTAATGGCTTTTCCCAGTGTTTTGCTCCTGTTCAGTCATAGCAGTTGGTCTACTTAGCCAACACTTGGCTTTGTACCCACTCTTGGCTGTTCTGTGACCTATCAGCTCCCTTACAGACAGACATGGTCAAACTAGCTGATTGTTGCAGATGCTACTTTTAACCAAGCATAACCAAAGCAGTGTCACATGCATTCCTTTCAGTAATAGCAAACTCAACTCAAAATGAACAACATGGAAACAAGAGCCACCTCCAGGCTGCCTTGGTATCATTCTAAAAAACTAAACACTAAACTAGACCAAAACTTAAACTAAAAAAAATACTTCAAGTATCAGCCCAGTCTGAATGACCCATCTGAATGGCCTATCATTCTCCTAATCTCACTTTTTGCTACCAAGGTGCCACACATGGTGCACCTTTCCAGTGTTCCTCATCGCATACAAAACATGCTGAATACAATCATTAGCCACTATAAATATACTGCAACATGTCCCATTCTCAGTGCTAGTAGCAGAATATCCCCTGTAATTTTACAGCTCTTAGACTGGCAGACATGTTTTATTGTACCCAATCTACCACTGCAAAGTTGTCCTTCTGACCAACCTAAAGGCAGTTTCCCAGAAACAAAACCAGTCTGAGGTCATTTCTCAACATGACAATGTCATATCATCTGGTCTTAACCAGTCAAAGCATCACAGTTCCTCATTGCCAGTGTTATCATATGGCCACCTGGCTTTGGCTTTACATATTGCTGAGTGTGCTCCTCCTCCACCAGCAGATCATGCAAAGTGTCGGGGTGACCTGGAATTGGAATGGCCTGGGTCATGGCCAGTGGGACAGGAGCAAGACTGTGCAAAAGGTAGAGAAAAAAGAGAAAGCAGACATTACACCCTCAAGGTGAGGGTACAGATGGTCATAGAATAAGATTCCTAGAAGGCATGAAAGTTCAGAGTTGCCCCTGCCTGTCGCTGATCTAAATGGAGCTTTAGCTTTACAGGGAGTGGTATGCAGACTGCCAGGGAAACAGTAAGTGCTAGGCTGTCCCAGCAATTGGGTGTGATATTTCTACCACAAGGTACAGACCACTGACCTCTTCCCCTTCCACTACAACAGTAGTGATGTCAGGTATCAAAGTAGTCTTCCTGCATCAAGAAGACAAGTATCTCTGATCTGAAATGATCCAAAGATGGGAGGATGGCTGGAGCCAAAGCACTGTGCAGCCAATGCCTAGGCTAGGAAAATGAATCCATTTTGATTTAGTGCCTGATGTTTGAGAACATCAGACTGACACTATCCAGGACACCATCCTGCAGATGGCACAGGCTTATTGATTCAGAACTGTCTTACTGAATTCATAGCATATTAAAATGATAGCAGTGCATTTGAACTTTCTCTTATAATTGAAGGCAGAGATAGGCACATGCTCTGTTCCTACGCAGGACATCTCCCTTGAACCATCTATCCAGCTTGCCTCCTATCTGATACTCATATTTCACAATTTTCTCTCCACTACCAAATACCTTACTCTTTCAGGACAAGATCCATTGTAAACAGCGGCTGCACACAATGAGCCACCAAACATTTACTTCACTGTATACAGAAACGGATCATAATTTAGAATCAGCTGGACTAGTTATTACAAATGTAACTAAAAACTCTGCTGGAGTTACTCAATTATCTTGGTTTGGCATAAGGCCACACTGATGCTGAAAAGCACAGTATCGCTCACCCCTGCTTCCTGCTTCTCCTGATAACCCCATGCACATTCCTGCTACTTCTTTTTCTGATCCAGCTAATATTTTAATCTTCTTTTGTGTTTTGTGTTGTGGTTTTTTTGGTTTTTTTTTTTCCCCACAGGATTACCTCTCAGTTAGATTAGCACGCAGGAAAAAGTCATGACTGTCCTTTGGGCAGCAAGGTATTCTTAGAATAGTTGAACTGGAGCATAAACCCATACCTTTCACTAAAGTGCCTTTAATGCAGACATAAATTTACAGTCTAAATGCAAGATGTTAAATGTTCAGTGGCTTAAGTCACTGAAAAGATACAAGCCTAAATTAACAGAATGTAACTCATGTAATTATTTTTCTCTAAGTGCTAGCTAGAGTCAGGGCCCAGGCATTTTTAGGTTTAATGTAAATTTTACATGGACAACTTTTTAAGACTCTGAAAAAGAGTGAGTTTTAGCATTTCTATTTCTTGTGCTGGACAATGACAAATGGCACTGATATTTTGCAGTAAATGCTGCGAGGAGCATTAGTTCATCAGAAACATTAATCTTCCTTCTAGCCAAACTTCAAACGAAGTATCACCTTCTCTGTTCTTAATACAACATTTGGCTCAGATTCCGTTTCTGAATGACATGTATGGAGCACTAAAAACTGCAGAACAGTGATTTTTTTCTGGAATGTTAGAACTATAAATTTCTTAGCAAAATACTAATATAGCAAAACTTTTTACTATTTTTATTTTGTCGTTAAATGTTGGTCTTATCCCACAGCTTGATAACAAACGATCTGGTAATGTATTAGAGAACTGAGTAAGTACTGAATTTAAAAAATAAATTATCATCGTCAGACTTCCAAATACGCACAGGAAACAGAAACAGGGAATGCAGAAAGGTCACTTCTAAATTACACTGCACAATGTGTATTCTCATCTTTCACTTCATTCTTTCTATCCTGTGGCTGTGAAACAACCTTGCTGGCAGAAGCCATCCGGAGACACTGCTTCTCCTGGGTGAGAAGCTACTAGGGTTACAGGAGCACATTTGCACTGAAATCTCCTTGTTCAGCACAGTCTCTAGTAAAATTCCACTGAAGCCTCAAATACTCACTGCTTCTGCAGAGGCACAGTGCTCAATGTATAGCTACTTTCTCAATGATGTTTCATGTCTTCTGTACCTGTGGTTCACTTCTCTCTAATAAAGGCATTTTGACTACTTTCATTCTGCAGTTTCCTCCAAGTTATACTGTACATGTATCAAAATGCTTCGGGATCAGCTTTAGCTTGTGTTCAATTCAATACCTGACTGAACCTGGTACTTCTAGGTCCCTGGTAAAGAACATCAAGAACTTCTTTCTTCCTCAGCTATACACAGCCTAACAACACACATGGCAAAGTATGGGGAAAGAACCCCGTAAGCTTTTTCAACAAGCTCTGAGAAGTACAGAGGACATCATTGCTCCATGCAGTGCCCAAATGTTTCCAGTTAGGAGTCCCTGGAGCTTTTCATGAGGGGTTACTGAGTAGATAGGACAGCAGGATGGAGCTATGTGAAGAACATACCTGCACTGTGATACAGAAAGCCCACAATGAAAAGGATAAGCTGTGTCCAAAGGTCTCACAGTGTGCAAATAGCCTGTGGCCTGCTTCAGGGGACAGCTAATTTAAAATAATAAGCTATATATGCTTCATATAACTTAGATCGCATTCACCCAGATTATCTTGGGGTTCATGGGGTCTGGGCAGTAAGGCTAAAGTAGAGTTTAGAGACATTCCACTCAAGGACATGCTTTTTCACACCAGTTCTCTTCTTTTTGGGGCACTCTCCTTTCTACGTAGAGAGATCACAAGCTGAACCAGAGCAAAGAAGGAAAATTTTAAGAGTGCATTGGCAAACCAGCAATCTCTATTGTTGCCTGATTCCAAATTAGCTAGGGAAATCATCCTGCCCCAAAAGAACACTGCAAGATGTACTGTTCCCTTATAATAAATTTGTTCATAGCAGCTTACATGTGGGGAGATTGTTTCTCAGTTTCTTAAGAGACTTGTCACAAGCTTTTGTTATTCTCATTCTTATAATAGAAATGTAGCACTAAGTGCTAAACAAAGGGATGACTGATGTTCGCATCAAGCTGACATCTTCCAGTTCAAGCTAGTCCTTTGATGCTCTACTTTATCTGAAGCACTTCTCAATTACAAGCAGATTGTAAGAATAGCTTTCCCCATCCAATTTTTGTTAGTTTTTTCGGTCGCACTTGGCATAGGCTCTCTTTTGCAGCTAAAGGTCAATTATCTTTAATTAAACAATAATTTTCACATTGTTCTTGAATAATGTTGTCTGTTCTCTGTAAGCCTGGACAAACTATATAAAGCGCCCTGACTCTACAGGCTGCAATTGGTAGAATTTTTGCCACTAACTTGGAAAAAATGCGAGCTTAGCCCCATTTGTCTAAATTATCTCTTCAGCAGAAGAAACATTAAGTAGTCAAAGTCTTCAGCAAAATGCTGAAGAACCTGCTTAACAACATGCACAACCATTTTATTGAAGTTAGGCCATTTCCAATTATTTTATATTAGTCTCCCTCCAATTTCCAGTTTCTATTTCCTGAAGGTAAGCTTCAAACTTGAGTTTAATTTTAAAAGGCCAGCTGACTTACAAAGAATTCCCAGTGCAACTGAGTTGGCTGGCCTGTTTGTATATGCCTGTCTATATGTATGCCTGTATATTTTCCGGTTTGTATATGCCACAGAGCTGCTCAGCTAAATCAGCTTTTTCAGTCTTTCTTGCCAGCTGCCATCCAAGTGATAAATAAAGGGCTTTTAACTGGGTAGCAAAGCTTTCATTCCAGAGCAACAAAACAAGGACCTATGTGCTATTGTCATCAGTCAGCTCCCTTCATCCTCTAGTTTCAACACTGTTTTCCTTGAACCTGGTTGCTGAATGTGACAACAGACCGTATGAAAGCATCACTGACGATATTGTTGATTTACTGATGGAAAGTACTTTTCCTTCTAATGGTGGCTTCCTATAGATAATGTATTTTCTCAGAAGCTCACAATTTCGTAATTCAAAGTATAGCTCTGTAAACTGCCCACTGAAGGCTGAGAAAGTTGTCTTTCCCTCAGAAGGAATTAAAATAGATGTAAGTTATCCCACAGGCTGAAGAACAACACACCGCACTGCATAAGCCTCACTGCGTTCAGTAAAAACAAAAGAACAAAATTACTCGTACCACAGAGAAACTCACAGCCTAGTGCCAAGTCTGAGGAAAATGTGGATCGAAAACCCAGGTTTTTTTGACTGCTTCAATAAAATAGGAAAATGACGGAAAATAAAACTTCCCTTATTCAGACTGAACTGCTTAAATGTATTTGACTTCCCTAGTTGCTACACGTTGCTCTTCTGCCAGGTCCTACCCACTGACTAAACATCTGGAACAGTCCATGCAGGACACCATAGATACACAGGGTAATACATAGATACATAGATAAACAGAAATGAAGACGAGGTAATAGCATAAAACATGATGGATGACCAGTACAGGCGAGCAGGAGAGAGACCTCCCCACTCTAACTGCTCACACCTTGAGCTAAGTGGCACCCATCTACCATTCTGAGGAATGGCTGAGGCGGGAAAATTGGAAGTACCCGAAGGGGTGGGTACACTCTGCATTGGATGCGTTGTGTTGCGTGAGTGAGTCTACAGCCCTTCTGAGGCCCAACATGCTCATTTTGAGTAGCCATTGCTCCCCGAAGCAAGAAAACTGAGGGCATGGTTCTGCCCTCAGAAGGGTCCAGGCTCCTGCAGGGCTCACGTCTCGGCAGGAATTGGAAATGAGGGACTACTGCTCTCTTAAAGGCAAGATTTTGCTGCCTCAGTGCAAGGCAGAGACCTCCAGCTCCTGCTTGCTTCTGTAGTCAGAATGGGAGCCTTGACTGCTCCAGGAGGCAAAATTTGCTCAGCTGATGCCATTTGATATCTAGAAAATGCCATCAAGCTGCTGTTTGCCACTATCCCACAAAAGCATGAAGTAGATCACAGCTGTCCTTGGCAGGTTTGGACCTCAGTAAAGGATGAGATAATGCACATTCTCCCCAGAAGGCAAGGTCAGTCCTCTCTCAAGAGTGGCATTTCCTAGCTGTCACTGAGCCCACAGCTGTCTGCTATAGTGGCAAGACCACTGAGACAGCCCACTCCGCAGGGCTCCTGGAAACTCAGCAGCAACAGTGGCTTTATTCGTCCTCCTCAAAATGGGGATAAACTGACTGTCAACATTCAAAAGCAGGTACTTGGCAGATCTATATCGCCCCCATCTTGAGCACTGTGCGGACCCCCTGCTGCAAACTCCACCACTCCTCCTACCAACAGGAGGCAAGGACTTCTGTATAGAAACGTTTCAGCCAGGTAAAGCGACAGCTTGTGACTACACCAGGATTGAGCCTAAGTATTTATAGGCATAAAGACAGTCGAAGGCTTCATTGAGATAATTTCAAGTAAACTGTGCATACACACAGCCACATTGCATTTATTGAGCAGTACAGTGGAAACTTCATCCTGATATGTAACTTATCTGGAGTCAGCAGGAGATACAACCAGTGTAACTTGGGTAAGATTCGTTTCTTCTGGTTTTTGAGGTACCCAGAAAAAAAAGTTATCACTGCACTTCAGAATAAGTCAGAAGAGTGCCTCTTTACTTGGTTGAGATCAGAACTGCTGCAACCTTTTTACTAAGAAATGTGAGAAAATCATATACCAAGAGGAAAGGTGAGTGTGCTAATGTGTTGTCCCAAGAAAGTGCTGTTTACATCCAGGTTAGTTAAAGGTGCAAGACTAAACAATTCAATGGAAAACTCCTCCTGTGACAGTATTCCCTGCTACAAAAGGAGATGGTTGGAGATTGAGGGCAAAGATAGCTCAGTACAAACACAATCCACATGATGGGATGCTGTTTTTTTCTCAGATGACTACAGCACACATGCAGATCAGATGGTGCCAATCTACAGTGCAGCTGGGGCCAGAAGACACCTAAAATTCAACTAAAAAATGGAAAATTGTTTGGGGAATGAAAATAAACAACTATGCAACAGTGAGGTTTAGAGGAAGGCAGGCCAGGAAACTTTTGACGAGATTCCAAGAGTCAGTGAGAGCTGAAATACCAAACCTGGTCAGCATCTTCGACAGCTTCCACTACAGCTTGCTCTTAGGGATGTCTGAGTCCATCAAGTGTTGCCAGAAAAAGGCCTGTATCCTGCACCATGCATCTTCTTGGGCTTTGGCATGCTCCCTCCACTGCCCTCCCCAACACACAAACTTCCCAAGCACTTTGTGGATCGAAGCCTGGCACAGAGGCAAGTATGGTGGCTCCAAGAGGTGCCCTGCTCCAGAATAGGAGCAAAATTCCACTTCCCGTCCATACTGCTGAAGGCGCTGAACAGCATCCTGGCAATAGAGGTCACTTTTCCAGTTCCTGTCATCCAGTCCAGACAGGAAGAGGAACTTGGCCAAGGACCTCTCCACAGGAATGCGACAATCCCAAGTTGCTGGGTCCCTGTGATCATGTAGGACATCTGAAAAATCTACTAGGCCAGACTCATCACTGATCTTCATCCTCCCCAAATCATACGGGTGTGGAGGAATAGTGAAGCCATCCCCCTGGAGGGGAATGAAAGAATTAAAACCACTTCCAGATATGCTGACAGCTGCCTTGATGCCAGGTAGAAATGTGGCCATGGAAAGGGCTAGATCAGCTCCTTTAGACAAACCCAAAACGCCAATTCCAGTATCTTTCACCTGAAACACAGTTATGAAAACAACTATTATCAACCACTCCTTGCTTCCCGGGCTGACATAACATCCCCAGGTCTGCTTCCTCACTCCTCATCCAACGAAGACCACACATATTTTACCCCTTCCCTCTCTCTGTTCAGGTTATATCACTCCCATATCCATCCCTTTGCTGACCTTCCACAAGAGTGACTATGAATTCTATAGCTCCCCAACATTTCTCCTCCTGTAACACTTTTTCTTCCTGGTGACCTCTATAGGCAAAGCCTCTTTGCTCCCTCCATATCCTGGCTAGACACTTGCTCTCAGTATTGTATCTTTTACTGCTCCTGTCTCCAAACCCCCTCGATCTTCTCTCCTCAGGCTCCCTTTGGAAAACCACATTTTCATGGGTTTACTTGCATTGATTTTCTTTCATGTCATTGTTTTTTGATACTCTTCTATAGCTGACCTGTTATCTTCTGTTTTGCCTTGGAACACATCAGGTTAATTACACCTGAGACTGAGTAAGCCCAATAACTGTTTAAATCAACTTATTTGTAGTGAAGGCTCTTCACACCAAATTAATTTTGTAATGTATGTCTTGTAAGATACTCTGGAATCTTCAGAGCTCTATGAGGAACAAGACAAACAAGCAAGG
This sequence comes from Aviceda cuculoides, assembly GCA_035590195.1. Lineage (NCBI taxonomy): Eukaryota > Metazoa > Chordata > Aves > Accipitriformes > Accipitridae > Aviceda > Aviceda cuculoides. The sequence continues at coordinate 19,250,327 of JAVJGG010000032.1, forward strand.
CTGAATTCTGCTCTCACACCGGCTACATTCCTGGTATCCACGTGCTAGAAAATAAGTCACTTTGTGAAACAAATACCATATTAAGTAGCATTCCATTCAAAGTATAAATGCTACTTGATTTCTCTTGGTCTCCTTCCCTTGGTATGATGATATATTGCTATAAAGCGTCTTTCTCATCCCACGTACTTGTTCAAATACAGCCCCAGCTTCTTAAGACATGGCATACTCTCCAGTGCTAAAACTGTAAGGGATTCCATTGTTAAAGTGTTTTATTACTGTCTTGTGAAACTTACTCAGAATCAAAAGCCTGTAACATCTCAGAAATAGTAGAAAAAGTCAATGGATTTTTTTCCCTTCTAAAATCTTGAAAGATGCAAAAGTAGGGAAAAAAAATTAACACTTCCTGCTTAAGCAGTTTTGTGCTTCTAGTCCAGGAACTGCTTTGACTTAGTCTTAAACAAACACTGGTTTACACAACAGTTTATGGACTGTTATAAGATGCTGTGCAAAACCAGCTATCCAACTACTTGCAAAATATGAGTTGAGGCACATGCTTTTCCATCTCTCAGATCACGCTGTCTTTCAGACAATGCTGTCTCCTTATAACACCTCAGAAACTTAGTTGCATTCAATGACATATAGCATTCCAGTTAGAATACTGGAAAATACTTTCCAACAGCAAGAGCACAATAATTTGTCTCTTACCTGCTGCTGCTTCCGCAAGAAGTTCACAGCTTCCTCAAAATAGCCCAGCTCAAGAATCTCTGGCATAGCAGGGAGATCTTCAAAGGCCATGTAAGCAAGAGCCAGGGTCACAAAGCCTCTGCTAGCCAAGAGACTTGCTCTGTATTCAACAAGACCTCCTCCAGATCCATACAAATCAATAAGTCCAGGGAATGGACCCGGTCCTGCAATGAAAGGGGGGTGGGTGGGTGTATATATATATATATATATACACTCAAAGAGAAAAGTTTCTAGTTGTCCCTTCAGTAGTGCCCCCTCAGGACACACCAGGACAGTAGATATCAGAAGGAAATCATTGTCTGAAGCTTTCCACGGAGGTTGTCATTCTCAGGCACACACAATAACTGTAAAGACATTAATTTGGATATTTCTTCTCTCTCTTAGGAACTCATTATAGGAAGTTCACATGTTGGGCATCCTTCTCCCACCATGAATTTCAGCTGACATTGGCCTAGATGTTCTCAGGCCATTGGGGATCGATGAACAAACAGTACTGCGGCACGAGCTTCTTTAACAACTGTGCTAGTAGGTATTGCAGGGAGGGAATACTTGGGTTATGAATTGCACCCACAAATGCCAGCACTAACCTACGCCAGTTCAGGCTTCAGTATGATCTGGGTAACTGCCCCTGGGCTTCTCAGTTCTCCTCCTGCAGCCACAGGACCTTCCTTTCCTGCAGCCTCAGCACCATCTCTGTATGGAGCTGTGGAATATGATGCCTGTTTAATTAAAGACCTTGCTTTTCTCATTTGTCTCCCATCTTCCTAAGTATCCCGTGCAGTCAAGCCGCTCAACCAGGTAGGGACTTCCTTCTTTGGCTTTCCCTTGGCCAAAGAGAGAGACAGAGAGACAGAGATCTGTCGCAGCTGTTAGAGCAGCCTAGGCTGGCTGCAGCCGAGTCCAGTGCTCCCACCATGCCTCAGCATTCCTCACTCCATGGCCAGAGCTGTCCTGCCTCACAGCTCTGCCAAAGACCAGAGGCCTCTTCGTCCTGTCAGCTAAACAGAGGAGCTAAGAAATAAACACACTTGTCCCCAGAGTGCTCACCGCAGCAGAGGTCCTGACCCCCCTCAGCTAGAACAAAGAGGAGACACCTCGGCTGCCCCCCCTGCAGCCTCCTGCCTTGGCACTTGACCCACCTGGGCAACATCTGCTCCTCCCTGCTCAGCTCTGAGGATCCAAGTATCTGGACCAAACACAGGCTGAGGGAACCATCAGCTGAGGCTTTGCTCTGGGTTGCCGAGCGCAGCCAGGGGCCATAGGGCAGAATACGCGGTATAAGTCACACCTGGAAAACCAGAACGGAATTAAAACTCACCAGGAGGGAGGAAGAGGGTTGCTTTCAGCTGACCTTCTCTGACTGAAATCCTCTTCACCCCCTCTCCTAAAAACCATCGTTCATTGGTGCCTTTTCCCAGCAAGCGGCTCATGTCCCCGTGGCCCTCGTACACTTCCAAGTCCACACAGAAGGGGGTTAGGACGTTCCTCTTCGCCAGCCGCTTATAGGGCGCTTTAGACTGCAGAGACCACAGCAGCCCCATCGGCTCCACTCCCGAATAGCTGCCCCCCAGCGCCGGGGAGCGGCTGAGGTCAAGCTCTCCGCTGCTCCCAGCTCTGTAGCGAGCATGGGCTTGGAAAAGCTCCCCGCTCTCGTCCACCAGGCTGGCTCGGAGGGTGACCGCCTGCTGCGGCAGCAGCCCCGCTACACGGATCTGCACCGGGTCATCGAACAGACACCTGGGGGAAGGCAGAACCGTCACCTGCACCGCCATCCCAGCTCTGACGGCGGGGAGAGGAGCTGCCCTTTTATGAGGCGAGGCACGGGCTGCGTGAAACAGGACCGTCAGGAGCCTGCGGCTTCTCAGGCTTCAAATCTCTGCCCAAAGTCCAAGAGGAACCACCGTGACTACTTCCTTCAGTCAGCAGGCACGGGCTGCTGGGAGGCGTAGTTCGGAGCACGCCTCTCTCCAGACGCTCGGCTCCGCGGTGGTACGGCAACACCTTCCACTCGCACAGCCACAAGCCGGCATCTGTTCCCGGCGTGCCGTCTTACTTTTGATTACAGAGAGAGACTGAATTAAGAACCCCAAAGTGACAGCAAGAGATATTCAAATCACCTTTCCCCCCCGACTGTGGGAAAGTCCGGATTTGACGGCAGAACTGCCTCGGGGGCCTTTGCCAAGGCACAGTGCACACAAACAAGCTGGAAAGCCTGAAGTAACGTGACATCTTAATCTAGCAGTGAAACACAGCCTGCCCTTAATCCCTCCTGAGTTTTCAGCAATTTTTGGACAAGCACCATGAGGTAAAATGGTGCTTTACACTTTAACTATGTTTCTTTAAAAAACAAAACAAACAGACAAGGTAAAAGAATTATTATATTTTTCTTCACAATAATCGATCTTGTCTAAAGGGTATCTGCATTTTCCTAATTAATATATGGAAAATAAATTTCACACCCATATCACTAAAGTTTCTAAGGAACTGTTTGAAGATTTGATGATAAATACCAGCTTTTGGTTTTCGTAAACACCACTACTACATTTTTGCAATGTTTGTGTATTTAGTAGCCTTCTAGTCCTACCCTGCAGGTCTCAGACACATGAATAGTCTCATCCTGTTCTGTGGAAATAGATATAGGAATTAAGGCTGCAGAAGTAGGCTCCCGGTTCACAAAACACACCTGACCATGTGTTAGGCAGCAATTAATGGCAAAGGAATGAAACAATCAATGAGCCTATAAAGCTCCAGAATCACATGTCATGCCATGAGACCACAGGTGATGCACAGATTGACTGTAGATCTGGCAAAGCAACTCTAAAATCACCACTCAGGATGTAAAAGAATGTGGCTACATTTAAATACAACCGCGAAAACAAATAAACCCCAGCAATAAAAACGTGTAGCTTAACGTGGAAAATAGCCAATGCTGACTTTTGCATGTCCTCCTAGATGTCCTCCACCCATCACACCATTTGAAAAAAAGTAAGGAATTAGTACAGAAATAAGCTTTTAAACTGACCTTTTATTGCAGAAGTTGCAATTTCTCACCATCAAAACACCACAGCCACGGAACTTAGTGAATTACAACTGGACAGGACTTTGACCTTAAGCGCAATGCATGTGTTGGACTGATGCAGCCTGATGCACAGGTGGGTGACAGAGCAGATTCTTCCTTGTCCACTTGGGTTGTCCACTTGCGTTGTTATGAAAACAATCTGTAGATCTGAACAAACAGTCACGGCTTCTGGTTTGGGATTTCCAAAACCTGGATTGCCTCCCTTAAAATCTTATTTTGCTCACTGTCACTGAGGCAACACACAAAAACCTAAAAAATGCTATTATCAAACCTTCTACTAACAAGCCAAAAAATCTGGCCAATTGATCTGGACTCTGTATTCAAGCAAAATAGCCATGATCTGTTTGACAGACATTGTTGAGGACAATTTAATGTTTGGTTCTTTTCACTTAAGTCATGTTTGTACTCCAGTCACAGGTCCTGATGATTGTATCACATCAGAGAGAATCACAAGCTTGAGTCTCCCACCTCTGCTATAACACCTTCACGTTTTTTGCGAGACAATCTAATAGTTGATAATAGCTGTACTTAAGGTCATATTCCATGTCATACCAATAATTCACTGAGGAGACAAGAAAAAAGGAAAAACATTTCTAAGGCTAGAATGTAATGATTTACAAACATGTTCATAGACTTTTTTACACAGTTCAGCTAGTACAGGCTTTTCCTTATTACTGACTGAACTTTGAAACAAGCAAATCTTTGACTATAGCCAAAAATAACGTGAGCAAACATTAGAATTCTTTAACACTGCTGCCAATGCAACTCCGTCTTAACCCAAACCAACTCCTCTTCAGACTCTATACTGGGGATTCCTTGAGCAGAAAGCAGCAAAACGTTTAGGAACAGAAAATGTATGCTTCTGTTTAGACCAAAAATAACAAATATGCTGCAAAGTTTAATATCTGGATAGGAACTTCTCTTCCTCTGAGTGTGTAAAGGATGGCAAATTCACCGCTATTTCACAAGGGTCATCAATTAGACAATGCTTTAATTCTGCTTCTCATTTTAATTTTGGTGTACCTCTAGAAAAAATAAGCCAAGCATTGTACCAATGGTTCTTGGAAGAAGATATACCCTAGCTTCAGACATTCACTGCACCAGACCCAGAGAATATTGATTTTTCAAGTGTATACAGACTGTAGTGCAGTTAACAGACTAAAGGCCAAATAAACTCATCAACTCTTCAGCATTTCTGCTAGACAGAGAAAAAGAGAGTGGCCGGGGGCTTGCAACTGGAAACAACTCTACTTTTTCTCAAAGATATTTAAGGACTGCCGCAGCAGTACTGGGAAAAGAGAATCAGAAATACTGCTTTACTGCTAGCTTGTCTTTTTATCACAGTATCACAAATACTGAAAAAAAGAGCTTGCAATATTTGCAGTGTTGCACAAACACTAATGTTATGTTGTTCAAAATACTGTGTTTACTCTTACTGCACAGACAGGATTATCCTGGGTAAAGGACAGCAAAAAACTCTTCCTCAAACCTTGCAAAACTTACATGACATAACAATAATACTTTGCACCACCCCCACCCCTCCACCTGCACCAAATGAGCAATGCTTGAAATTCTGGAACTCTCTTGGGGAAGGAAAAAAGAGATTATGATCAACCTTACAAAGAAAGAGACAACAAGACTCTTGGTAAGTTCAGGGAAACAGTTAACACAAGCACAGGCTTATTAGCAAGCTAAGAGACTGGGTCAGAGCAGATTCCAGCTCGCGTGACAACAGAGTATCTTCCATGTTGTGTCTACATCCATGCCTAAAACTCATACGCTTTCTGGTTTCCTTTTCTTCCCCCAGATCATTTTTTGCTGATGTGACAACAGCACACACAACATGCAGTTTCTTTGTGAAAGGTATGTAGATGACCAGTTTGCAGTTAGCAAGCTAGGCAGACAAACTGCTCAGCTCCATGTCATAAACTGGATCATGATCACTGAATCAGCTATCCTTCTCCAGACCTGACAACTAGAAAGACTTCTTCTTCTGCTACATCCCTAGCAATTATCAACAATGCTATGAATTAGAAACAAAACAGACTGCAAGGAGGCAGCCCCATGGCATCTGCCAAGATTGTTATTTCCTCCTGAGGAGAGGTAGATGATCTTAAATAGACCTTTGGTCCCATTACACTTTGCTGCGGGATATCTAGCGGCATACCCACCACAGTTCAAAACTATACGTATTTTACCTGCTATACAGCCATGTGATTGCTGAACATGATGGAACCAGAGAGAAGGCAGGTATAACATCTCACCAGCTTTCACTGTACACTGCAAAGGTTTTGCCTTAGCGTACTCTGGATACTGTTCCAGATTTGGGTTCAAGGGGTCCAGGGGGATCCAGGGCACCTAAAAGCAAAAGAGTATGAATATGGTACTGAGCCTGGTGAAAAATTCCAGCAAGCTTCCAGAAAAACAACTGATAACCAAACTTACTAGGTTACGAAACACGTATTTTGCCTAGCAATATAGGGAATAGGTCAAAGATACAAAAATTTGCCTCCTTCAGTGAAATATTTCTGATTAGGGAAAGGGTGCTGAAAGTCAGCCATGAAATTTCAGTCTTGTGACATACTTTCAAAACACCTCCAGCCCCTTAAGTCACTTGTTCCTCCTACATTCAGTACTTGAGTATTTTATCTGCACCACTCTTTTTAGAAACTCTTTTCTTCTTTTAAGCTCTCTGGTCTAATTTTATTCCCAGTGGCTAAACCCCCCGCTTCCTGCTGGGAAATCCCTCTTGCCTGCATTCATTTCTTCTATGCTCTACAGAGTTATAAACCTCAGCACTCCACCTTACTGCACTACAGGAATGCTCCTGCGAGACTCCATGAGTGCCGCTCTGGAAACAGAGAAAAAGCCCCAGCTCAAGTTCAGCTGTAGCATTAGTCACACTGCAGAGGCAAAAGGGGAGAGATTAGACACAAAAGGCTACTGAGTTTTTGTAAAGTGCCTCCAGATTTATACATTTTAATCAAATAAATATTGCTACTACTAAGAAAACACAATTTATTCATTGAGACAGATACGTTTTATTGCACTGGGTGATACTGCTGCAGAGCAAAATCTAGCCCTCAGTAGAGGGCCAAAAGAAAGTGAATGCAGAGGAGTCTATTTCAGTCTTAATGAAATCAATTCCTTTATTGTTGATTCATTTAAAAGTCCTTTCCTGGATCTATTTAAGTTTGGTGCAGGAAAGACAGTTTACTATAACAGTAGTTTCAGGTGTGCAGTAAAAAGTCTTTTCTGGAAGCTGGGTATCCTTTGCGAACAGTAAAACACAAGTGAAATATCTGGGCACTCTCTTCCCAGTAATGAAGCATTTCTAAATATCAATCAATATGTTCAGTTTAAGGGCTCAGCAGTGTCCAAAACTATCTTTACTGCATTGATTGTGTTCTTTATATAGTTTTTACCTTATCTGCACTCTTCTCATCCACAATTTCAAATGAGCCGTCTTCTGACACCTGGTAGGTTGCTGGCTGATAGAGCTCTGGAACCACAGAAAGAATTAAATGACACGACTCAGCAGTACTCAGAGAAACTAATTGCAGGGCATTTCACGTTTTCACGAAGTAAAAGAAAAATTAAGACAAAACCATTTTCAACTTTCTGTCCTCACTGTCCTTACCTTTGTCCATTTCAATTTTTATTCAGTTTCTTAAATTTTTTTTTTTTTTTTTTTTTAAGTCAGTCTGAAGACTGAACTGCCTTCCTGTTTGGAATTCCAACCTTCTTTCTTCACAGGAATTATTCTTGTCAAAACCCATTTTACTTGTGGTCCTATTTTGTTCCAGTAACTGTCTTGTTTTCCTTTCAAAAGTCATAAATGCATTCCTGACTTAAACATCATTCTATATTCTGGCGTTTTTTCTTATGTCAGTCTAGCAAGATAGCACTCACAAGAGTTACTAGTTATCTGACAGGGCTCATCAACTGCTTCAGATACCGCAGGTTGCTTTTCTTTCATTGCTTCAGCACGTGTGGTTTTCTAAGCCCTCCCTTGAGAGAGTTTCTCTCCATTAACCTGATGTTCAAAAAGATGGAGTCATCTTTTTACTACACACTATAAAATGTATGCATTATCTCTGTTCTATGCTTTAACAGTAACTTGTTTAACAAAGTATGACTCATATGACATACACGTATTTCATACATCCACATACATCTGACACCACCTCTCCTATGAAGAAAGGCTGAGACAGATGGGGTTGTTCAGCCAGGAGAAGAGAAGGCTCTGCAGAAACCTTACTGCAGCCTTTCAATATATAAAGGGGGCTTATAAGAAAGACAGAGAAAGACTTCTTACCAAGGCCTGTCGTGACAGGACAAGGGGCAACAGTTTCAAACTGAGAGAGGGTAGATTGAGATTGGATATAAGGAACAAATTTTTTACAATGAGGGTCATGAGGCACCGGAACAGGTTGCCCAGAGAAGTTGTGGATGCCCCATCATTGGAAGTGTTCAAGGTCAGGCTGGATGGAGCTTTGAGCAACCTGATTTAGTGAATGGCATGGGGAATGGACTAGACGATCTTCAAGGTCTCTTCCATCCCAAACCATTCTATGATTCTGTGATTTCAAGGTTGTAAACAAAATAAAACCAGCATAAACAAAATACCGTAGCAGTGCACGTATCTAGGCAAAATTGTATCAGTGTCATATAGCACTCTGCATTCACTTAATCTGTTGGTTTGAAAGTCAAGGAATGGGAAAATAAAATCTTATTTTATGAGGCATAAAGTTAAGCTGTCCATCTTCCAGATGACACCGCAACATAACAAACTACTACCGTGCACACAGGAAAGCAACATAAAGAAACAGAAAACAGGCAGTGTGAAGTAATGCTGCATAAGAATATCTTTTTTCATTTCTCCAGTTTTCAGCGATTCAGTAGTAACTTGAATATTTCATTAAATTACAACTTATTTTTCAGCTTCCTGGCTTTTTTCCTAGAGAAAAGAATGAGCAGGCAGAATACAAACCTGTTAAACACTAAAGACAACATGCTACAATACTGACAAGATACTTAAATAATTTAAATATTCTAAAGCTGAAGAGACTGCCGTGAGTATTAGTGAACCTATTACCTTACAGGACAGGAAAACCTGGTCTCGAAATAATGTTTGTATTAAACTACCTTCAGGACAAAAGAGAAGTGTTTTCTGTTCATACTGGAAAGCGTAACACTGCATAAACATCAAAATGTTATCTCTGCTTCATTTTCACATTTTTCAATATTTTAGTCTCTCCTCCTTCCAACTTCCGGACAAACTGCATAGTAAACTATGTACCGTATGGGATGAAGGGACGGTCACTCGGTGGATGCAGTAGAAAATGTTTCTCTCCAGATATCACACAGTACAAGTTCTCATAATGATCTTTATGTACTAGGATTGAGAAAAAAAGAGATGTGGAGAAAGAGAGAAAATCGGTGTTATTTCCTTTTCTACATCAGAAACTATAGTAAACTGAAAGCATCAGCTTGTCCTCTTATTACCAGACTGCTTCCTCCTCTTGCAGCCAGTAGGAAATTAACAATATAATGTTGTAGCAAATGTATTCAAGGAAGCAAATTGTCAGTGCCTTGCCTGACACAATGGCAGGTAGATGCACCAAGAGACACAGCAGCAAGAGGCTGCAGAAGTGCAGGAGAAAGAATGCTAAAAAGCACGCTAAAGGAGAACTGCCTTGTCAGAAAAAACACACAGCCCTACTGAGCCACTAACTCAAAACAAGTCTGCTTAAACCTGTACTGAAAGCACGCGGAAGACTTACAGAGCCATACAATACGTACGAGATGTCACAGCAGCTGATTCCCCAAGCCAGAAATTCACAGCATCAGGCTTCTTCCCTGTATGGTTAGCGAACAGAGAAACGTCAACAAAAAAAGAATTTGAAGTGCCATGTTTAAAAGTGTTGCAAATAATTTTCTGCCAATTTCTGCCAAATTCTATCCTTTAACTTCCTTCGTAACTATGACAGGTTTCATTGCAAATAGCACTCCGTGAGCAACAGCAACCTCCTCCTACACTGGAAGCCACTGTAGTGCCCATCAGACTTCACGACATAGTATTATCCATCCCCAAATCAATGGTTACAACCCTTTGTCTCCACATTCTGAATCCCTAAGACTTAGCTCACAGAGAAGCTGCAGCACATCTACATACAGTTGCAAAAAGAAGGTGAGATCACAATAAATCACTGACTTTTTAAGGAAGGACATGCTGTAAAACAGAAACCACTATCACCACATTTTTTCAGTTGTGATGGTCCCAGTGCACAGCCAAGATACTGATTATGAAGTATTCCAACCCCAAAACCTGGACTACTCTATTAAGTATTTTACCACTTCTACTTTCTAAGGGGATGAAACCAAACCGAGCTGTGGCATCCAGAAATGGAACAAACATTCACCATGTACCTAGCATGATTGTTTTAAAGCTCCATACAAAATATTTACTGAATACAGGAGAAACAGAATGCTTACCAAGTGCCTCACTCATCCATGGTATGTCTGGCTGCACATCACAGACAAGTTCAGGGAACTCCTTGGTGAGGTTTGAGCACTGCTTCTGCACATAGAATACGTTGGGAGAGGTCACTTTCTTCTCCACAATGTCCAAAAAGTCCATGAAAGGCATTTGGCGCTCCTCTGGCATGACAAAGCGGTCCTGAAACACCGCATCTGCGTAACCATTTGGTGTTACTGCCACACTCACTACCTTGGGACCTACCACCTCCCTGCAAAATAAATCAAAGGTTTACAGCCAGACCTGCAACTGGCCCATATATTGGACCCTGGTTACTTTAAAAACAACATGTTTCATGGGCAGCAAAGGTAAGAAGCCTGGGCTTCCACAGATAGGTGTCTCAAATAGATTTTCTACTCTCTGGTAAGGACTCTGGCATTCTGCTCCGATTGCTGCCTGTGGTCAAGGCTACCATAGTATCTTTTGCCTCTCAAAATTCTCTTGTATCTAATAGGTGAGTTCACAAAGGAGCTCCTTTTCCCTCTGTGCAGTAGGCCCTCTTCAGCCACTTCTTTTCACGAATCATGGCAGAGCTTGGTATTCTTCGGACCACTCAACCCAGCCAAATCTGGGTGGCCATACGTTCAAAAGCAACGGAGGAGGGAGAAAGGAGAGACAGAGACTGACAGAAACACACATCATGAGGCTAACAGCCCTTATTTCTGTGAGAAATTTATTTTAAACCCATAGATTTTAGGTCTCACCAGAAATCCCCTCTCAAAAAAGAGCTTTTTAAAGGAAAAAATCATTGTTAAAATGCTCTTTTTTTTTTTTTTCCCCCCTAAAAAAAGGTGTACTCGGCCACAAACAAGTCAATCTGTTCTTTACAGCGCTACAGCCCCACTCCAACTGGGAGGCTACAGGGTGGAGCACTGGCCAAGAGAACCACGATCAGACTGGGTTTCGATAGCCGGCGTCTGTTGGCTGCACACAGTCAGCACACCCACCCTTCTGTCTGCATGGGAACTGGTGAGGACTGGAGGTTTGCAGGATGAAATTTATGTGAGTTTGGCAAGACTGAACACCTTAATACAGAAGCGTGGAGAAACCTGGGCTAATCTTATGGATAAAACCAAAGATTAACCGGGGGCCTTTTACTGAGGTAAACCGAAACTGACCCCCCAGTCCTGCTCCAAAGCTCGTTCATACCTGAGGTACGCTGAGGTCCATTTCTTCAGAGCCGGCCAGTGGTTGATGGCATTCTGAATTATACAGGGTTTATTCGGACTCACCCATTCTCGATAAAACTCCAGCGGGGACGGAGGCCTGTCAAGATAGGGTATGGACTCTGTCCACCCCAGCTCTGTCCAGGCAAACGACAAACAGCGTTACTGGCGCCCTGAGAGAAGCGCCTTCTGCTAGCAAACTAACCGCCTTCAAACCCCACACCGCAGGTGCTCAGCTGAAACCCGGCGGCGTGCCCCGGCTCCGGGAATCGCTCCGTTAAAACCGGGAGGCTGTCAGGGAGGGTGTCGGTGTCAGACAGGGACCGCAGCCCTCAGCTCCTCCTGCGGGTGGCCATGCCACGGCCTCACAGGAGAGCGGGCACGACGGGCGGGCGTTACGGGAGATATGCCTCCCATACAGGGCCGATACCGCAGGAAGATTTTTAGAAGCTGGAACGCTGCTTTGTTTTGCTATTTTATACATAGCAAAACAACCTAAAAGGGCCGTTTTCTCCAGTTTGGTTTTCTTTTTGCAGCGGCCTTTCTGTGCTGCTTCACCTTGGAAACATGTGGCTGAAAAACAAGGCAGGAGCCCGGACGCTCCCCCTTCAACCCAGGCCGGTGCCATTTGCGGCTGCTGCGGCCCAGCCGGCACGCCGAGGCAGCCCGAGACCGCGTTTTCCCTCCCACAGGGCGGCGGCTGGGGGCCGCTGCAGAGCGCGGGGGAGGCGGCGGAGCCCGGCCCAGGCCCCGGCGCCCGCCGCTCCCGCTA
>JAVJGG010000032.1:19263018-19283471 GCA_035590195.1 Aviceda cuculoides
AAAACAAACCAACAAACCATTTTTATTATTTTTTTTTTCCCCCAAATAATTAAAAAAAAAAAAGACATTTTAAGGGATTATTTTACCTAAAGCCAAAAGTATAAAAACACACATTTATAAATAAAGCAAGGAGGGATTTTTGTTTTGTTTTTTTTCTTAAAGGGGTAAAGGAAAAGGGTAGTGTTGGAGAACACGGGTAAAGAGTTGCCTGCCTGGTGCCTAGGGCACAGGTAAGACATGCGGAGTGGACATGGCTTATTCCTAACGCTGCCGCCGCATGCATCTCCCCCTCCACGCTTTACAGCGGGTTATCCATACGGATACAGTCCCAGCCGCCCCCATGTTATTTACACACAGGATCTGAAACATGGGACATGCCGGTCTTATCCAGAGAAGGAAGCACCTGCTCACTCAGGGCCTGCTAGAAGACCTGTCTATTGTTTTAATGAGGTTTTTGTCATTTAGTATCCCGGATGCTACACATCCGACGAGGTGGGGTGGGGGGGAGACACCATATACATGCATGAATTTACCAATGCTGTTTAAATACCTGTATTTCATTTTTTCTTATATATAATTATATACATATTCTTTCTTTTTTAAAAAAATTACGTTTGTATGTATCTACTCCCGGAAAGAAACATCCCAATACCTCTGAGTCGTGATGAAGTCTGCAAAACGGGGGACCGGGGAGGGGGCTGCTGTAAGGCCTGCCCCAACCATCGCCTGGGAGGTCCCGTGGAAAGGAGAGGACAACCTGAGAGAGGAGGTGGAAGAAACGCAGACTCCCATACACACAGCTCCTGGGTGCTACCAAGGGATGCAGAGGAGGAAGGCGTTACCTGCCTGCAGCAGGAAATAAAACAGAAAGAGATCGCTGCCCTCTCAGGTTGCAGCCCCTCCTGCTGCACCAGTTCAAGACAGCCCAAGAATGAACTCAGGGGTCCCACAGGCAAAGTAATACTATTTACAAGATGGAAAGAAAAACCCCAACAACTATTCTCATTTTGACCAGGAATGTTGGGTTGGAGAGGAAAAAATATATGTAAAGAGGATAGGTAGGTCCAAATTATTTTTTCAGGCTTTATGTTAAACAACTTGTCTTAATGAAGATACCTGGTTGTGCTTATGCTAACACCCACACAAACCAGTAAGAGGGATCACAAACCAGTAAGAGGGATAGACTCAAGTTTATTACCTCCTCCCACAAGCCACTTCACTTCCCAGGCAGTTACCATTCAGTATTTCTCCACCTGGCCCAATGGACAGCCTGTGGTGAAACATATTCACAAGGTGCAACAAAAGCTAACACATTTATGCTCTCTTTGTTCTGTAAACTAGAATTTTTAGGAATATTTCCTACTGCCAGCAATAGGAAGTTAGCAGGGAAGAATCAGTTGTATCAGTCTTAAATTATAAAGAGCAACACTATCTCCTCACCCCTCTCAGCAACAAACTTGTGGCACCAGTGTCTCCTTTTCTGGCCTTCTGCTACTCAATCGGTAACATCCAAGCCTTGGGCAAACAGCTGACGACTTTGCCGTTTAAGAAAAAATAGTTGCTTAGAGGACAGCAAGTGAAGAAACAAGAGGCCCAAATAGGACATATTTAAAAACAAACACTTTCCAATTCATTCTTCAATCACAGATCACCAGCTCAGTCCTAAATCTACTTTCCTGAAGCCTTTCTGTACTGTATCTTTCCCAGGTATTGGCCAAATGGTGTTCCTCAGGCCAAGACCATCTCTACCTCTGAGTGTCCTACATACACTATTCTAATTTATTTTAAACTACACAACCATCCTCCAGCTGACCTACTTGCCTGACACTTCTCTTACCATCATTCTGATCAGATTTTACCTCTGGTTTCCTGTATGCAGCCAAGCAAAATCCATTCCAGGAAGCAAATCCCCCTCTGATCAGCTTAAAAATCAGATTTGCTTCACGTGACTCATTTCCAAGGAGCTTTGTTTCATACCTCTATGCCAGCTTCACTGGTTGTTGCTCTTTACCTTAATGGGAATTTCATTCTTGCCAGTGGCTCTTCTGTACCATCTCTGTCCCTTTTTGTCACTACCTCAAAGTTTAAATAATAAAATGGACTAAAATTGCACAGGGAAGTAATATAAAGGACCCTCAAACCGTTATCACCAGTACCAAAAGATACCTGGGTTGAAGGGACTGCTATTTTACCTGAGTGTCTTGTGTCCCCAGTACAGCAAGGAATTTCCTGTATACTAGGACGTACGTTCACAGTCTGAAAGTGAAGGAACCAATCACCTCAAAAGCAAGCTTGACCCACACTAACTCCATCACAGACCCGACATGACTGCCTTCATATATTCCACTCGTGGCATCTCCAGCACACCTCTTCACGCAAGGAAACTGCCAGAAATTCTGCCTCTGGTTTTCAACTTGCCTTCCTTTGCAAAACCCGGCTGTGCAAGAGAAGCTGCCCATGGGACTGAGCACACCAGCTGATTCAGCACAGTGCAATGCTGAGACAGGACTAGAAAATAACACTTTTAAAGTTTCAGTACAAGCCCATGGAAGTAAAGGTTAGGAAGGACACCTGAAACATGACTAGGCAGATTTAAATTACAGGCAGAAGTAGCTGGAAAGCTCTCAAAGTGTTCCCCATACCGCCAAGTCCTGAAGCACTTGGCGGTGGTGATCAGCCAGCAAACCTGTTGGGGGAGAGTGAAAACTGCAGATTATTGTGAAAACTGCAGATTATTCAGCCCTGGAGTTATTGGGAAGAAACAGGTCATCCTACACCAGTCCGGCCAGCCCGGTAGAAAAAAGGATGCACTGCAGATCTCCAGTCACAGGAAGCCAAAGAAGTCAACAAACCACATTTCTGAGTGCCACAGGGTTTCAAAGAGATGACAGCCAGGACAGTAAAATGAAAGAAAACTGCTTCAAGCCTGTAACCTGTGGAACCAGGTGATGCAGTTTGGCTGCCTTTGAGTGACTTCCACAGATGCTAGCAGTTTCCCTCCCACCAAAAGCTTGCTGCTTGCATTAGTTTTATAAACTGGGATTACACTGCTCTGCCTTAAAATAAATACAAGACAGAGACTGGAGATGAAGGAAGAAATAAAGCATTTTGTGTAACTGTCCCTGTTGTGGAAAGGAATGGGAGTAAGGGGGAAGGTGCTGAAGAATTTCATTGGTTTGAACTTTTTTTTTTTTTCTTAGCTTATCATTGACCAAGTAAACATCACTGGACAGTTTTAAGCCACAACAAACACAAGTTAGCATGAGCTTAGAGAAGCTCCACAGGGTGAGAAGAGTATTGCACACACAAATGCAAGAAGGGAAGATTTTCTGTTTCTCACACCAGAAATTCATAAAAACCAAAGAGGCTGGGGGCAGGTGAAATGGTGGTAATCATATCCCCAAATATCTTGTTTGAAGTTCTTGGAAAATCATTTCCTGTGGGTAGTTGAAATAGCTCTACAAAAGGTAAGAGAATCCCAGCTTTCTTGGGATGTAAATATTCTGTTTTCCCGGAAAAGCAAGAAGAAAACATTTTCCTATCACAGTGAAATGAACAAATGACATGGATGAGCCATTGCACTGAAGATCTCTCAAATCCAGAGTTATGCTGTAAGAGATGGAAACCAGCTTTTCCATGTCACTTCTTGATAAATAAATCATCACCCCAAATTTCCCAGTCATGATAACAGCAAAGTCAATATCCATCTCCTAATCATGAAAGGTGGCTAAAACAAACTTTCATATTTATATCTAAATCCCATCTTTGGGATCTTTGGAAAACTATTTGCAGAAACCCCAGTCTGAAGTATCAATATAACGTCAATTTCCAGATTAAAAATACCACTACTGAATTCATTAAGTAATCTCCAAAGCACGGTGCAAGGGTTGCAGAGCCTTCTGCCAGAGGTGAATGCAGATAAAATACAGTGTGGGGACTGTCTTGAAACAAGAGAAAAGCAGACAGGGTCGTCATGACAACAGTAGGATTACTCCAGGTAACAAAACTAAGGCAGGAAAAGAAAGAACAGCAAGACAAGATTTAAGCAGAAAACAGTTCATTAATTGCACAGACACTCCAGCCTGTCTCCCTGTTGGGGGTTTATAATACAAAGATTGTTTCTCGCTGGGACATGGCAAAGGGATTGACAGTTTTTGTTAAAGAACAAAGATAATAGCCACAAATGTGACACAGAGCAACAGTCAGAAAAATAAATTAATAAATAAACCCATAAAAAGTCTGCTTCTTGATTCTCATGAAGCCTTGGAGAAGAAGGGATTGGCTTCACTTGGACTCCTTTGTTTTTAGTCAGCAGTTCAGAAATTCTTGGATAAACTGGATTTTCTTTGTTTCTTTAGGTGCCAAACACCCTGACCTCCTGGCTATGAAGAAATTTCAAGGCAATTTCTCCAAACTCCTCTTTCAAGACTTTGTCTAGAGACAGGAATTTGAAGACCATTGGGGAAAAAATATTAAAATTGTGGCCAGCACACTGCTAGGAATTAGCGCAAGTCAGTTGTAGGGGCCTGAGAAAATCAATTTATAAAAGTCTCCCCACCAGCCCTGGACCAGTGTGATGATAGCATCGGTCTGAAGCTCTCTCTGTGGTCCTCTTCTTGGGATTATTTCTGTGTATTCACAAACACCTGAAAGCCACCCCTCTTAGAGTTTTTTGTCCATGCGTCGTTCCACAGCTTGTAGCAATAGCTCTGAGTACTGTTCCAGCAAAGCTAGTGTCTGTTCATCTCCCAGACTCTTGGGACTCGGTAGATTGGCACCACATCCCTCATTCAGTGGGCTAGTGGTATCTTGTGGCTTTGCCAGTACCTCCTTAACCTTTGGAAGCTCTTCCTCATCCTTCAGAGAGTCCAATTCTTTCTTCATTGAGGAGAACGTTTCTGTCAGGAGGCCTGCTATTTTATCTTTGTCAGTAGAAGACTCCATATCATTTAACACCTGAAAATAGAGAGGGAAAAGAAAAAAAAGAATGCATTGGGGTTTAGGTAGAGCAGTGTCAGCCCTTTAGGGAAGTGAAGCCATGAAGATCTGCGGACCACTCAATTGTTCTTTTCTTCAACATTCAAGGCTGCCAATTTAGTCATACAGCAGGGCATGCATCCAATACTGCTAGTCACACAAAATGTAGAGGCATTACTCCAATAGGATAGAGATGGGAAGCACATTTTCGGATAATGTTCCCCTTACACTGGGCCTAAGGAGGAGCTATGTTTCCCAGCTGCAGCACAGGCCCAGTCTCCTTTTCTTCCTGTCTGCCAAACGCAGCTGGTCACAGGAACACGGCAAGGTCAGAGAGCTAACGCAAGCGCTACGGCCAGAGCTCGCTGTGGAAGTTTCGTGATCAGCCTTGACAGATCAGTGCTAAGCAAAGCAACGAAGAGCTGTTCTGTTGCTCTGCATGTAACTCTGGTCGGGCAGTGAGAGGGACAGGCGAGTGGTTGCGTGTTCCCTCTCACAGCTGGATTCCCATGGTATCTCACATTTGCTAATCCTTTTCCCAGACATCAAAGACGGAGAACAGATGGGGATAATAAAACTTACAGCGCCTATAATATTTCATATCTCTGAAGCACTGTATACATATTAACTAACTCCCTAATACCCCTTTGAAAAAGAGCATACTGTTATCTTCAGTTTACAGATAGGCTAAACAGACTGAAAAGTGAATTGATTTGCTCAGAGTACAATAGCAAGCCACTCAAAAATCCAAAAGTTGGACATCAGGAGTTCCTGCCTCCCCGGTTCAAGCTTAAGGTGCAGTCAAGTGGACGACCAGGCAGCTTGTGTCACTGAACACCCACTCAAGAAAACACCTTGAGTCAGCGAGCACATACATTCGATGTTCACGGGCTGTAAAGCCAACCTACTGTAACAGAGCCCATGTCTGAGGTCACTCACCATGCGGTAAAGATGAATGGCTTTGCGCATGCTGTCCTGGAGCTCGGATACCACGTGCTCACACTGCTCTACACTGATGCACGATTCTGAAGGGGAGGAAAAAATAAAAACCCAAACTAAGGCACAGACACACTCCAATATCCGCAATCTCACAGTTGGGTAAGAAAACTTTTTTTTTTAAATTATATATTTGAAAGACCATGTGCACACACTTCTCATTCAATTTTTAGGGCTGGTTTGAGCCAATCATTAAACAGGCAAGTTCTACATGAGCTTTCCTTCATACTACCTAGAGATGCTGCTTATTTCAAACATTCCTATTTTTCCAGTCTTTAGCCTCTCCAAAGTCAGCAATGTTTTTTCTCAGATTGCACATTTTTGTTACAGTCAAGGATAGTCGCAGATTACCCATGCCATTCTCAATTATAATTAAAGTCAAGTTTGAATGAAGGCTTCCAGTGGCAAAAGAAACTGATCTGAGGAGCCTCTAATTTAGCTTCCACCTAGTCAGAAATCTACATGCTCCCCCTCACGTATCCTTCTGCACAGTGTACAACTATGCACTGAGGATGAAGGATTATTCTGAATTATTACAGTGTTCTCTAGTGAGGACTGAGGTCCAGAGGACGGTTGACAAACAAGCTCAGTCACAACAGAAACACATTTCTGAGTGACCCAAGATATGCACTGCTGATACACTGTAATTCGAAAATGAAAAAGAAAAGCAAGTAACTGAAGGACACAATCTTCTGCCTGCCCCCACCAGATATTATCTCCAAAGCATGAGAGTTGAAGGCCTGCAATGGTTTAACAAAATAAACACTTTCATGAGTTAGACATAAACCATGAACAAACACATAGACACACACACAGTCTGCAGTTATCTTCAATTTGCAAGGGCTTGGGCAAAGGCCATTCGACTTCCTTTAGTTACCTAAAATCAAAACTTGGTCACATTAGCACTATTATTTCTGCAATTCTAAGAACATCATCTTTGAACAGGCTGGAGGGGACCTTAGCTAATGTTATGAATACAACTAGATGATGTATAAACAAATACAGCTAGAAAAACATCTATTTATACTTAAAGAAACACATCTAGAAGAACAAAGGGGCATGAACAAATCCTTCCATCTGCACTTTTTGTTCCCAAATCACCCGACCTTGTAGAGTTTGAGTACAGTGGGCTTCAGTGTAGTCCCAGATTCTTGCCTTTTTTTTTCTTCTTTTTTTTTTTTCTTCTTTTTTTGCTGCCCCCCTCCTCCCCTCTTTTTGTTTTAAACCCAGTTGTTTCTTCTTGTGATCGTTTCTAGAATTCTCCTCTGATCATGCTTTTTATGCTGGTCTCCAGCTCTGTGAGCTGCCAGTCTGGAGAAAGGTCACGAACATAACATAAATGCTTGAGTAACAGGCATTTTCTGCCTCTTGGGTGTGCAGAGCAGAGCTCTTCAGAAACCAGCAGAGAATATTAAACACAGCAACAGTATTAAGCACATCTGCAGCATTTTAACTGTAGATGTCAAAATGCTTTAATAATAATGATTAAGTCTCTTTATCTGCAGCTGTTATATAGGCAGGGAAATGCAAGGACAGAAAAATTAAGTGGAAACCCAAAGTCACAGAGCAAGTCAGAAGCAGAACAGGTCTCTGTCAACCCTACAGTTCTAATCTAAACTGCCACACTATGTTCCATAGAAGCCACAGTAAATTGTTCACAGCAATAGCCAAGTTGGATCAAAACAGCTTTTTCAGCATCTACCACTAAAAATTTGGGAAACATGGCCTGCAAGAAGCTGAAGGCTGACACATGTCTGCTGAGAAAAAAAAAATTGGGGATCCACTGTGCTAAATCATCCTAACTCACTAAAGGATGCTGCTAAATATTCTGTCAGGGCATGCTATGTATTGGGAGCTACTTTAAAAAAAAAAAAAAATCACTGCTGCAAAAAAATTGCTCTTTCTCTGCACAAATTCTGCAAACAAAGATTCCTAGCAATTGACCAAAAAACATGTGATACATAACTTGATTCCCAAGTCTAGAAGAGAAAACTCAGCCCAAAGAGTACAGACAACTGGACTGTTACTTCTCTGCTGTAGAATGTGATTCCACAGCTCCAGGCTGCATCTGCTGTTGGAGGAAACCTCACACCTGTGGGGGTAGGGTTTGAAGGTTTCAGACGCGCTCCCTGTTCTACAGAGCAGCTCCCCTATGACATAAGGACGGCAGGTCCCACAGACAAAACTCCACGCTTCCTGTTTTACACAGGAATGCCTCAATCTTAGGGTGCTTGATCCCTCTAGAAATGCAAAAAGAAAAATAACAGTGCATCAAAACCAGGTTACCCCTCTGCAATGCTTCGGTGCAGAAATATTGTGCTTAACCATTGCAATGAATGGTGGAGCAACCTGGCACCACAGAAAGTAATTGATCAGAGGATTACAGAGGTGTCCCTTCTCAGATATGAATAAGAACAATCATAGCAAAAGGGATTAAAAACTGTGCACTGTGTAGCCCCCTGAAGGTACAAGGTATCAGTGCAGCGGCTAACATCCAGCTTCCTATTGCATGACTCAGCTGAGTATTTCAGGAAGGCATATTTCCTTTCAGGTTGTGACACAAAAAACAAACCTCTGCAGGTTTTAGTCCCACAGCAGGTGCTGTGGGACTAAACTGTGTCTTCTCTGCCACTGGAGGTTTTCCTGCCTTGGAGGGCAGGATTTTTGCTTCAGTTTGAAGTTACCTGCTAGTTTTCATTTGATCGAAGTACCTTAAACCAGGGCCTGCAACAGATCCAAGAGCTGTTTTCAGCAGGTAAAAGTCTCCCATCTCATACCTTTTTTTCCAAACTAGAGACAATTCAAAAATTAATCCATGTTCTTTATGCTCAAACCCAGAGGCTAGGCCTGCACGTGCATTGCATACCCAGTTTGCAGACATGTCCTCAAGGCAAAGTGATAGCAGCACAGAGACTTTCTCGCTCTCACAGGTGGCTACAGCGAGGAACTCACCTTGATCAAGCCTCATCTCATGCGAGAAAACTGTATGCAAACCCTCTGGACCCTGCACACTTGCACATTAACAAAGTAAGGCCCAAGCCACCTGGCATAACTTCACTGTCACTATTACCTGTGCTTGCTAGGTTCAGCTAGCACCCATCGGCCCGCACCTTCATCTGCTGGTCAGACATGCTCTGAGAGGGGCACGGGGGATGTAACCTACACACTCACAGGCATTCCCAGCACATCAGCTTTTAGAATTGACCAGAAGGAGGTTTGAGCCCCTACAGGTAATTGTACGACTGAAAACATAAGAGTGCTGAGGTCTACAAAACATTCAGCTAAAAAGGACCTTCAGACATAAGACCCAGAGGAAATGGAAATTAAAGACTGAGAAAAAGATGTCAGGTTAAAGAAGTGTCTCACCATTGAGGGGATGGCTTATGGAACGAGACAGGTGCAGACAGGACGAGACAGGCCAGAAGCTGGACGTAAAGAAATGTGATGGGATCGTGAGGCGGTTCACAAAGACAGGAGACAGAATGGGGAAGATAAGAGATGGGTATCCATGCACACCTGAGACCTGTGCCGAGGCAGTTATAGATGTAGGAGACCTCGGCCTGATGGGGTCTAGTGGGCAAAGTCCAGGCTGGTTGTCTAGCACACAGGCGATGCCGGTGATCCTCTCCCTGCACCTGGGCAGTGTGCCCTCAGGAGACCTTAGGTGCTGGCCCTCTGACAAATCCCTCAGTTTTGGATTAGTGACCCCTGGCTCATCTTGGCAACCTGTCCTTGAGACTGGACTCTCCACTGGGCTCTCCTTAGCAAGTCCTGTTGGGATCTCTCTACCAGGAACCAGAGAGCCAGCAGTTTGATTCTCCCTCTTGGAGGCTCGGACCTCAGGAAAAGAGGGTTTCTTTTTACAGGCTCCAGCAGGTGACTGTGGAGACTGTGGCTCAAGCAGGCTTTTTGCTTTGGTAGTGGGTGAGAAGGAGGCCAGTGTGGGTCTATCAGGCAATGGCTTGGGAATGTCAAGAATCAGATGCGCTCGGTTTGATGATGCCAACTTGCTGTGGAAGGACTTGGGAGATGAGCAGTTTACAACTGGCTGAAGTGCTGGCTTCACTGAAACATTTTCTTTCACTGGTAGCTTAATCTTCTCAGCATCTGCTGTGGAACTAAACTGTATTTTCTCTGCCACTGGAGGGCTGGTCCTCCCATCAGTCAACATTTCGGTGGAGTAACCAAGGTACAGATTTTCCCCTACAGATATGCTCCTTGACATCTTAGCCCGGAAGCTGGTTGTGGGGTTCATGTAGGACTTTGGTTTTGCAGCCCTGATATCTTTGGCCAGCAGAGCACCAGATCCATCCATCTTCAACATACTGGCTGATAATGCCCTGCAATTGTTAGGTCTGGGATCCTTCTCAACCACCAAAAGAGTCTGAGGACGCTGCTTGGCAGAGGATATCACTCCAGGACCCTTATCTGTGAAAATTAAACAGACAAACATGCCAAAAATAGACAAAAGCCTGCACTGAATTCCAAAATTGGAAAGTAACAGAGCTGTTCCAGCCTAAGTGCCTCAGCTCAGCCCCTGGGAGAGGCGTACAGAACCACTACTTCAGGTTAATATCACCAAGCCTCGACAGCTTTCTTTTTTGCCCATCCCTCATCCTGCTCACACACTGCTGCTTACCTGATGAGAGAGACTTTTCTTAAAGTGTCTGGCCATAAGACCTCAGACCACTGTGACTGTTAACTGAGAGGCCAGAGGAAGCAGGCAAAAACTTATATATGATGTTGCAGTGATAAGGTTGGGGGTTTTTTTTAAACAAACTGAGTGCTTATTGATGGTTCGTAAGTTGATTGTTTCAAAACTGGAATTCTTTCACACCGAGGGCATGGATACAGTAAGCTCCCTGTTACTGTCTCCTTTTTCCCCTCTTCCTCTCCTTCCCACCCTGGGGAGTTTCAGTCTTGGCCTGGAGCAACCACCCACAGCAAGAGAGAATTTCTTTGCAAATAGTTCATTTCGCCTTTGGTATTGCTCCTCCCACAGCTGCCAGACAAGTATCAGAGACTGATAATTAGAAGACCAGCATCTGCATTACAAATTAAAAATATTTTTCCTTGACAGGCTGAGTTAGAAGACAGGCAAAGCCTGCAGCTCAGAATGCAGAAAGACAGAAGCTTAATTTAAATCTCTACTCCAGCTCAAATATCCCCATTTCATTCTTGGGTTTATACCACCATTCCAACCTGTGTCCTTACCCTCATGAATGAGGTCATGAACTGATTGCGCCTTTCTCATCACTGCATTCACAGGGCCTTCTGGAAAGGATGCAATAACCCGTCCAGGAGCCATACCAACTTTGCTGGCCTCCAAAGCTGATCTGCGTCTTTTCTGGATGTAAACAGCCTGATTTGAATTTACACTCTCCAGGAGCTGGCTGTTCTCCAATGCATCGCCTGGATGGCTGCTGCCATTTTTCAACAGATCTGGTGTAAACCGATTGGTCTGGGTTGGTGGCTCAATAGGCTTTGAATCCAGTATCAGATTTGACGAAGAGAGTGACAATCGTCTAGAGAACATGACAAAGAAATCCTAGTTAAAACAAGTAAGTATGTTGCCCTGGATGAACAGGCACATACACTAAGCCAGTTTCTCTGGGATAAAGAGCCCTTCCCTATCTGGATTTTTTTAAGTCAAAATGCCCTAGGCTGTTACCACTTCATTTCACTCATCCCTAGAAGCACTGATCTTCAGGCATTTGACCTTAGGCGCATGATCACAAATAGCATTGGGTCACTGTTTTCAGGGAGGACACTGTAAAAGGTGAAGGCAAAAGAGAAGGAAAAATTCCAGGCAGAGGGAAGACTAGGCAAAGTCAGGTCAGGTTTTTTCTCTCAGCTCACCTTACTAACAATGAAATCTTTTCAGTTCTAAGATATCCTAAGAGAAAGTAATTATACTTTCCTAACATTACAAAAGCATAATTACTAGGAAAGCTGGTCAATATCTTCAAGAGGAAAGCCTAATTTCCTCTTCCTCTCCACTCCAGACAAACACAGTAGACTTACTTCAGAAAGGAGGCAACTTTCAATCTGGCATGTTTGAACAGCTGAACAGATTAAAAGCCCAGAGGTTTTTGTAACCTAAAACTACCTCCTTTTGTTACATCTCTAGAGCACCAGTGACTTCCTTCACTCACCAATGTAACCCTCCAGAAGCTTACACAATAGCTAACCACTGGCTTTCTTCCCAAACATATGGTCCCGATGCGAGACAGACTAAGAGGCACTCCTGACAGCAGCAACAGTAGCTGAATACAGCAATAGCAAAAAAATGTCCCTAACATGGTGAATCTAGACACAGGTGGTGAACCGTAGAAGATGTACCCGAATCTGCTCAGTCCTATACAATGAAACTAATTTGAGCTGAGATTTCAGGCTGTCATTTTAGAGGAATACAGGAGTATTTGTTTGTTTTAAGCATATATGAACCCAAATCAACAAAAGTATTTACCACATTTTTTGTTTGTTTTTTTTTCCTTTGTTTGTTTTGTGGGGAGTTTTTTTAAACCACAAGGGAAACAGCTTAGAGAGGCCTTTTGGGGTGCTTTAGGGTTGAGGGTTTTTTAGAAGAATAGTATCCCCATGGGGTTTTGTATGAGACACCAGAGCACCCTGTGAAGGCATGGGACTGAGAAACAAAGCTGACTAAGAAAGGACTGTAAAACAAAGGAAAAGTTGACAAGCCTACTTTCATTGTCCAAGCTGAATGAAATGCAAAAGAATAAATAGAGCATAAACAGTGAAGAGTAAATTAGATGATTAGCGATTCCTCCAACTTAATCAATCAAGGCATTAATCATGAAACAAATAAGCACATTGTTGAAAGAGGAAGAAGAACAAAACAACAGTGTTGCTTTAGGAAGAAAGAGAACAGCTAAACTGACACAGGATGGCCTGTCCAAATCACAAGAGTCTGCAACCAGCCTGCCAGGTGCTATGCTAACACTTTGCTGTGCCTAGGCACAGCAAGGCCAGAAGTTTGCTCAACTGTTTTAATCCAGGGCCTAGCACGAGACCTATTCACACTAGTAAAAATAGACAGACAGAAACAGTCAGAACAAGCAGAACCATACCTGAGAGCCGGGGACTGGGAAAGAAAGCGAGAGGAAATGCTGAGGTTTTCAGTTCTTTCCAGATTCCTACATGAGCCACCTAGAAATTTTGGTTAAAGGGGAGAGAAAAAGGGAACAGTTTAGTTACAGAACAAACATTCTGACACATGCATTTTCTTATCACAGAGACTATCAAATGTTCCCCCACATCCAAGGGGATTTTTTCAGCTAAACCACAGAGAATGAAATAATTTCATTGCCTTTGCCTTTTCTGTTCTACTTAGATTACTCTGCCTCAAATTGCTACTCTCCCTAAGGGCACGCCTCCTCCTTTTTTGCTTCCCTTTGTGTCCTATCCTGCCTGTAGGACTGTGAGGCACTGTCATCAAGCAGAAAACAAACCAATCAAAGGAGGAAAAAAAGAAAAAAAAAAAAAGAGAAAATCAAAGCTCGCATAGCTATTGCTGCCTGAAACCATTATAAATTCTAAAAAGAAATGCTTTGTTCTGGAGTTGGTCGATAAAGACTAACCAGCTCCTTTACCACTCTGATGTCTCCTCTTATTCTCTCCCTCCACCCAGCATTTCAGCCTTTTCTTTTGTGACATTTATTATGCCTTAATACACCACTAGAGGCCACTACATGTCACCTATGGGGGGTGGGGGGGGCGGTGAACACACAGTTAATACCTACATGTACAACAGGAAAAACTAGTCCGGGAACAAGAGAATGGCTCTTCAAGATTCCAGGGACAATACTTAACCCAAACTGCCACAGACCCCAATCTCATCCACACAAACTTACACACAGACCAATGAATTTAACAGATGTCACTCTTCTTTAGGCCTCTCTACAATGGTTCTCCATTTTTGCCCCCTCATACATACACCCTCACAAAAGCCTAGCAGAACTTGTAGCCTGGTTTGATTCATACAGGGGATAAATCTGGAGCGACCTCACAAAGTCCCCCCACTGAGCAGAGAGCTGTACCTTTTCCATCAGTGCTGCCCAGGGTCCCAAAATGCTGCTTGAGGAACTTTTCCTGATCGGGTGTCTGGGGGATTTCTCCCTCTGGCATGCTAGTACCCACGTCCTCCTCTCCTTCCTCTCCCTCCAAGTCTGAGATGCCATCCACACTTAAGGGCTCAGTGCTTTCAGAATCTGGCAAAAGGCAAAAAAAACCCCCAACAATGCCGTAATAGCATAATCACAGTAACATTAGCCAGGTTAAAGAAAAACATTCAGCAAAGATGCTAAATTGAACCTAGAATGTTAAAGCAAAAGTCGGTCAGCATTAAGTGTAATTCTCTAATCTACCATATTCCACAAACAGCACAGCCTATGGGATAATCAATACTAAACCTGCCTCCATACCTAGCAAGGTAAAAGAAAGCCAAAGGCACACAAGGAAAGTGCACTTTAACCAACTCCCGCTTCTACAGTGGCTTCGCTAAAGTGCCTGTTCAAATGCACCTGAATCCTTACAGCAATACTAGCAAGACTAATAGGAGTGTGACCTCAGTTCGGCTCATGAAGAGGTTCAAGTACTAGAGATCAGGATAGCAACTGATAAACATGGCACAGAACTACCGCAGCAAGTTTCTGCAGTATTCCACATCACACATAAATACATTTATAATGTCTTTGCATCTTACCTTCATTTGGATGGTCTGGGCTGGACAGACGACTGCTGCTGTAATCTACAGAGCAGGCACTGTCAGGACTGTGTTTGTCTGGGCATCCGTTACTGTGATAACCTCTACTTAGCTTCCCATGGGGCAATGCTTTTACCTGGAACTCACTACAAGACAGGAAAGATACAGCACTAGAAGATATATTTGTTTTACATGTAAGGAAGCACATTCTAACTTTAACAAGGCCTTACCTGGGTTAGTAACAGCTCTGATTACAAAAGTAAGGCTTTAAAGAGAAAAAGAAGTTGATTTCTCTCATCATTATACAGTATATTTTTTGCATTTCATTAAGCTTGGACAGTGAAGTCTCAAGGGGACTGTCTGACTTCTGGGCATTGTCAGTTTCCCATGATTACCAGGCACCAGCACAACATTGCCCTGGCTTGATTTCCAGCACAGCTGAGGAACAAATGTAAAGGTCTATGTAGTGAAAAGGGGACTAAAACCAGGCCTATACCTGCATGATAGAAACTCCAATTTGCCATAGATTTGATCCCTAATATATATCTTTTTCCATGTTTATGACCTGCTTCGTTGGGCAACTTCTGTGTTGCAAAAACAGAGAATATTCTGGGTTTGAGCAAGACTAATTTACTGAAGAAAGTCATACAAAAATACAACACTGTAGGACAGGATTCCTGATATCTGTTGCGATTTCACAAGTCTTATTTTGTTAAATGATATCAGCACCGTTCTTTTGTCTGAGGCCTGAGGACTCCAGTTTTCCACTTTATGAAATACTTTGGTTTCAGATGTACTCTGATGCAAGGTAGGATGCAGAAGTCACTCAATGAAACTGAATGGCAATTACCCCTGGCAGACTGCAAACTCTGTATACTTTGAGATGTGTCCAGTCTGTATCCAACATCACCAGAGGGCCTCCCTTTCTTACATGATGGAGCAGCACATGGGTCTGCTCTGTCCATCATAATAAGATTAAAAGTATAAATAAAGAGAAACTGGATGAAACCTAGCAGCTTCAGCTGTAAAATCCTGGCATGAACTCTTGGATAAAAGTCCATCTAAAGCTATCAGTCCACTCTTTGTAACAGAGCAGGAAGAGACAGAGGAAATTAAACAGCTATTAGCATCAGGTTAAGAGGGGAAGGGAAGAATAAAATTCAGGAAAGGAAAAAAATGAAGTACAGAATGAAACAGAAAATTAAGTGAGGTGAAACCAAAACTGAAGAAACAGCAGAGGAGAAAAAAAGGCCTTCTCTGTCTCCAGTGTCCTTTTCAGTTCCATCTATCTCATGCAAGCCATTCCATTTCCCACATTTTACTGCCATGTATGCATCACTGTTGGGTGGTTTTCCAGCTTCCAAGTTTTCCCTTGCTTATTTCAACCCAGAAAAGGGAGAAAGCAAATAGGCTGCTCCCAAGTTGTTCATTCAACCAAAAAACTTGGAGGATGATGCTAATGTGCAGTTTCCTCAGAGGAAAGATTATTTTAATGGTGCCACCTTAGTTTCACATTCCTTTAGCATCAGACTGGCATAAAACTCTCAACTACATGCCTGACATCAATCAGGCAGTACGGCAACTCATCCAAGTTGCCACGCAAGCTGCAAGCAAACTAAAACAGAAATGTCTAAGCCATGCACAGCAGAGAGCTTATTTTTAACCTGCTAGTGTCTGTGGGATGGATTTCATCTTGCTCAGGGTAGATTACACACTCCTGACTCTCAGAAGGTTCCAGTTCCTGAGAGAAAATCCCCTCTTCACAAGACACAAGCCGAATCACTTGGGGTCGCACACAAGACTGGTTATCTTGGGGAGGTATTAAGCTGCCAACCTGGTTTAAAAAAAAAGAAAACTCGATATTACCAGTGTTTTTCCTTAACACAGCAAGTGCTGTGCAGAGCTAGGAAGTGTGTATTACAGCACAGTATATGATCAGAAATCTGAGATCAGAAAACACAGCACTCCTATGTCTTTCCTGTTTCTTATTTACTGAACCTGACAGACTACTGCTGCAGTTTCCTATTTTGTTTCCTGTTTGCAATCCCCTAAAATTCTCTGGTAAAGTACTGGACTCCCTATCCCTCTATGACCACACGTCATGAGTGTAAGCCATGTGGCAGCAGGTGCTTACATTACCTTTTACAGGCTGATCACACATAGTTTAGAGAAGTCTGTGGGCCACAGCTGAAAAACACTGATTTACTGCACACAACAAGCCTGATTCTCTTCTCAGTCACGCAGTTATAAAGCAAGGAAAAACTCTAATGAAGTTAGGCACCAGGACAGACTGCTATTGGAAAACAGGCATTAGCATTCTGAGGTATGAGCACGCACTACTTGCTGTGGCCCATCGATACAAAGATTAAAGAGAACTCAATAATCTAGCACAGCCCACAACTAATAGCATCATATGAGCCACATTTCAGTGGCTACTGGAGTCAAGAAACTGCACTGCAGCAGAGTGAGCTAACAGGTAATCAGGCACACATCTGTAATTCTAAGCTCAGCTTCTCAGCTTGTTTTTGCCATAAATAATCAAAGAGCTAAAAGAAAACATGAGGTCTTCCCTGTCATTGGAAAGAAACCTTGTTCCCATATGGGCTCTGCTATAAGATGGCAGAGTCACGCATTGCAGGAGTGCTAACCAAAAAAGAGTTATCTAAACAAGTTTCTCAAAGGCATTTACAGCCACCTCTAAAGATATATAGAATGGCATCAGGTAGTAATAAATGTGGGTAATAATAAACAGAGGCAGGACAGATGCACTCAGAGTAGATTCACCTCCTCAAAGTAGTACTGCCCTTACTTTGTTGATGTGCACAGAAAGATCTGCCTGCTCTTCTCTGTCGTCCCCATTGCTGTTTTGAGACAGCGAGTCTCGACTCGGAGAACGGGAAACAGAGAAAGACTCCAACTGACGCAAGTCCAGCATGGATTTCACAGTCATCTCTATGTTGCTAGTTGGCTGGGACCAGCGCCCACGTTGCCGGGGCATCTTGCTCATTGGTGCCTCTGAGCGTTGGATTGCTGCTATCTCTTTGGCCTGAAGGAAATTGAAAAAAAGATAGGGACTGAGTTCTGCTGATGGAAAAACAGGAAAGAAAACACAAGACCCACAGAAAAATACAATTATGTCCATCTCCATAAAAGCCTCAAAGCTGTCTGTAAGACAGCTTAAAATTCCTCCCTTAATCATAAAGCATCAAGTAACGATGATACTTTTGTTGCTGCTTCTTGCATAACTGAACATTTAAATGCCTCACTCGGATCCAAGTATATGATCAGCTTCGGCTCTGCTTGAGATTCAGGCCAGAAATGAAGGGGCAAAAGCATAACATCTGATGGAAAGATACTGATGTAAAAAGTGAAACTGTCTCTTAAACTAGGCTCTATTTTCCCATCCCCAAGTCATTCTTCACAGAGAGGCTTCTCAATGGTTTCCCACTGCAGCTGCACCTTTCCCACCAGTGCGAATGAAGCTTTTACTCTCCATGGGAATTTCTTTTCCAGTTTCTCTAGGACAAAAAATACAATTTGAAGGTTTAGTAACTCACCCTCCTCATTTCCCAATGGGAAAGGCTTCTTGAGAGGGTAAGGTCTGGATCTGGAAAGGGAAAAAGATATAGACCTAGTTGACATCCTTGGCCAGCAGTGCAGCTTTTTAAAGACCTCTTATCTCATCTTTCCTCAAAGGCAGCACTCCTACACCTTTTGAACCAGCAGACCACTGCCAACACATGCTTTCCCATGGAGTACCAAATCATTGTATCAAAATCTTAATGGAGACGTACTGCTTTATATAAGATTTTCACTGACCCAGCTGACCCATTGCAGAACGCTTGCCACAGGGCAGTGGGCCACCAATGGCTTGGGAAAAAACCCTGCTTCAATACACTGTAGCATCTGTGGTAAAAATACCTCAAATTAGTAATGGTAATCTCTACTGTGAGTTTTATCAGACATTTCTAGAACTCTCTGTGAGATCTCTTTTGGTTTCTGTGGATGTCTAATAGCTTGTAGACCCAAGCCCAGGACATTAATTCAAAATTTGTTTGGCCAGTTGGAACTAGCAATTTAACAACTGAATTTTTAATGACAGAACTCTGAAATATACCCCTCTTCAGATACAGGAATGGGCAACTCAACATTACCATTGATGTCAATCCATCTGTTTCTGTCTTGGTCTTTCTCTTTCTGCCCATATCTTGTTATCCCTAAGTCAGTGTCTCTCATCTTCTCCCCACTTCACATTCCTACCATTTTCCCTCCATCTCTGCCCATGCTCCTCTCCCATTTATACCTGAGTCTCTCTCAGTGTTGCAGTTGGACTGAATATGGAAAGACTGCAGCCCACGTAACTCATCTTCATCATTCCCTTCGTCTTCACCATCCTTGTCGCTGTCTGACGAGAGCGCAGGCACAGAGGACAGGGCAGAGATGGACTCGTGCCTGAGAGGCAGGAATTGGAAGGAGTATTATGGTCTATCTCAAGAATTGCCCACCATTTCAATCCTTACATCAGGCAGTTTTCCACCTTATCTCCATCCACACTCAGCAGGCTGCCTCAACTCTCCCAAACAGCCCTTGCTCTAGCAAAACCCCTCTCTGAGAAAAAGGGCAAGTCAAACCCTGCACAAAGGTGTGTAAAGCCTTCCACAGCAATTGCCTTATACATGTGGAAGGATGACAGAAATCAGAAGTAAACAAGTCTGAGAAAGTCAAGTGGAATGAAACTTGGCCTTCCATTTCAGACTCCACTAATTGATAAGGTCAAGATGGTAGAGCATATTCGAAAGGCAAATATTTTTCCCACCCTTAGGCATTTCCTCTCTGGAACTGTTTTACACATCAAAAATGTCACAGATACTCCCGGTTTGATGGCAATTGGGTATATGGCAAATTATCACATAAGAGACAGGTTCATATCAAGGACTGCACCGCGCAGATCCTGAAGGCACAGCCCACACACCGTAAGAGCACCATGCTGCCTTTTTTAGCCTTCAGGCACAAGGAATAATGTAAAACATACTTTGGGCAGATCTTTAATCAAAGTACATCGGCAAGTGTTCCCACACAGACCTCAGAGGCACTCCCAGCATAGAATTCCCCAATATCAATCAAGGACGCTTACATCAAACTCTTCTCCTCTTCTTCCTCCCCTCACCCTTTCAGTCAACAGAACCAAATGAACTAACCCACTTTGGAAAACTGAACAAATGAAGAATCCCTAACAAATAAATTTGAGTAGCGCCCACTCCATGGCCTTGAGCTAGAGTGCCAAACTCATCATTAGTGACATTTATAGGATATCACTAGTGGGTGTTGAGTGCCAAGCATTATTCATGAAATAAAAATAGCTCATCCACCAAATACAGAGCAGCCTGGTGAGGGACCAGCTTTGCCTGCAGCTGACAGATAGCAGGCTGTATTGAAACATGGTAAGAAGTAGCTAAGGTATTTTAATCTTTTCTCTTCCCATATAGTGGCAGAACATTTATTTCCATTTTATTAGGAGTGGCTGAGTAAGAACTACCCAACCCTTTCAGATGAGCTTTGAGGTGTTCTGGCAAAAAGAAGAGTGAAACTGACTGTAGTCTGCAGAGTCCTCCAGTGAAACAGTTTCATGTTGCCTGTTGTCCT
The DNA here is from genome assembly GCA_035590195.1 of Aviceda cuculoides. Lineage (NCBI taxonomy): Eukaryota > Metazoa > Chordata > Aves > Accipitriformes > Accipitridae > Aviceda > Aviceda cuculoides. Next base: position 19,283,360 of record JAVJGG010000032.1, read on the forward strand.
GGTTTAACCCCAGCCAGCAACTAAGCACCACGCAGCCGCTCACTCACTTCCCCCCTCAGTGGGCTGGGGGAGGAAATCAGGAAAAGAAGTAGAACTCATGGGTGAAGATAAG
>JAVJGG010000032.1:19293880-19334996 GCA_035590195.1 Aviceda cuculoides
AAGGGAAGGGAAGGGAAGGGAAGGGAAGGGAAGGGAAGGGAAGGGAAGGGAAGGGAAGGGAGAGAGGTGAAAACCACCCTCATGAGCAAAATTATCCCCTCCATCTTCCTCTTCTTGTTTGGTCTAGTGGTCTCTTGCATCTGTGAAAGTTTTTCATCTATAGGCATGCATGTCTTGTATCTGTAAGGCATCCCACACAGTTTCAGCTTGTTTCATTTATGTCCTCATTCAAGCAAAAGGAAAGGAACAGTGATAAATGATCAACCTATTCACATATTTAAACAAATAATAAAAAAAGTTTATGTGCAATTACGTCTCCCATGATATAGTTACTAGTTAACAGACTCCAAGGACATTTTCAAATTCTTCAGCTTTATTTTTTAAGACCTTTCCTAGATCTGCCACTTCAATTTCTGCTTTTTGCTCAGTCACAGAGCTGATTTATTTCTAGTAAGAAGATCAGTATAATGAGCTGGTTGATATCATTGTGTTGTCATTGAGAAAGTTCATGGCTCATAGATTTACTGATATATCTCATTTTAATGTGTAGAAAAAGATGCAGCCCTCTAGTGAATATCAGAGATTGTATGTTTCTGACCAACATTATGAAACAAAAGCTTGATTTATTAAGTAATATTGAAATAACTTTTGATTATGGACATTTCTGTTGATAACTTTAAATTAATATCATCTTAATTTCCTTTAATCTCTTTTTATACTCTCCCATAGAGTTACTACTACCCACACAGAGTTAACATATTCAGTAGATACAGACATTTAACATCACAGAGCTAATTTGCACTCACACGGAGATTACAGTATGATTTATTTTGAAACCACTGTTTTGGTTTGGTTTTTTTTATTGTCTTGAAGGCAGTAAATCATAAGCTTATTTCACCTTAACAATTTACAGTGATGTGACTTATAGTGGACTGGATAGTCAATCTTGCAGAATGAAAAAAAATAATTAGAAACAGCATTTTTTTCTAAAATTAATGTCGTAATATTTTTTATTAACACAAACCTTAATTCACTGTTTCTTCTGTATCTCAGGGACCAATATGCATGTTAAATAATTTCCAGTCTCATTAATTAATATGGGCAATAGTGCCTAACACTCTTAAATGATATTTAAATGTCTAGAATTCAATATCTAAATAAAACTACTGTTGTATGACAGATACAGGTATTATAGCACTATGAAATGCACAACTATTATAATTAAATAATAATCTTTTTTTAAAAGAAAATATTATGTCTTTATCATAGGCAGAACTGGACACAGTACATAAAAATTTCCTTTTAATCTTTAGGCTTTGTAAGAAAAGACTGTTTTTCACTTTCATCTTTCACAGGATCACTAAATCTTAGGTTCACTATGCCTTTTGTCATTTGCTTTTTACATCGAATTTGTTTCATTGTTTTATTTTATTTTATTTATTTAATTTATTTTATTTTTTTTTTTTTTTTTTGGGGGGGGATAGTACATCCAAACTTGGGAGAATTGCAAGCTTCTGCAAATCAGAGTTGTATGTACATATTGGACACCTAATAAACACTAGCAGTGGTTTTTTGTAATGATGAAGCTCCAGCCAGCATTATAAAAGCTGAATGGAATTTTTGTATAATTGACTTGTCCAACAAATCATATGCTTTTATTTGTCTTAGGAATACTCACAAAATCAATGTCCCAAATGTGAATAATAAAATAAAATGAAATATTTAGAATTAATATCAATGAATTATCTTAATATCAATCAATTATCAAAATTATAACTTATAATAATAACAACATTTTTCTAAATAACATTCACTTTGAGATAAAGCTATTATTCTTTTTTGGAAAAACAAAGACAAAAGTGGGAAAAATTAAATGTTTAACTTGATATTTCATTCTTTCTATTTTGTAACATTCTCTGAACAAAAAGAATACATTGAAAACAAACTAATATTTGTCCTTCATGCAGCTTTACTTATGAGCATAATTTTTTAAATTGTGTAATGAAGCAATGGTCATCTGGGCAGGGCTTGGGGGTTTAAATGTGTAAAATTAAAGACTGCACAAGGTTGGAATTGAGAAGATAAGGTTATATTCTTATCTCATACTTCATAAATTGGATCTGTCCTCAGTTTACCAGATGAAACACATCATCTCTTCTCTTACTTGTCATAGAAAGTAGCAAAATTATCTGTCTTGCAGGGACAGTGGGCCACACACAGTGAAGACAGACTGGAAAACAGGTGGAACACATTTAGTCTTGTGTGCACTGACCACAGGATGTGAACATTTTGTTTGTTTTTCAAGAAATTTGCTTTTGTCTAGAAGAAATTTGTTCCATTAGCATCTCCCTAAGTCTACAGTAAGTAGGCCAGAATACAGACTTCATTCAGGAATCAGAAAACCCTAGAACTCACAGTTTGCAACTTGTTCATGAACATGTTATTTTTCATAATATTTTTTTTTAAAGTGTATTTTTTAGAAAAGTGTCCCTATTTACATCTCCTTTTCCTCACACTATTATTCTGGTGGCCCTGAAGGCAAGCATCTAGACAACCATTGCACCCACAAGACTGCGGAGAGTAGGAGATGTTTGGATGGGCTGAGGGACTGGGGAAGGCACCCCACTGGACCTGTTGTTTGTGAACAGAGAAGGACTTGTGGGTGATGTGATGGTTGGAGGCCATGTTGGGCAGAGAGATCATGAAATGATAGTTTTTGATTCTTGGAGAAGTTAAGGAGGGGAGCCAGCAGAACTGCTACCTTGGAATTCTGGAGGGCAGACTTCCGCCTGTTTAGGGACCTGGTTGTCAGAGTCCTTTGGGAGGCAGTCCTGAAAGGCAAAGGACTCTAGGAAGGCTGGACATTCTTCAAGAAAGAAATCTTAAAGGCACAGGAGCAGGCCATCTCCATGTGCCAAAAGATGAGCTGGTGGGGAAGGAGACGGGCCTGGATGAACAGAGAGCTTTAGCTGGAACTCAGAAAAAAAAAAAGAGAGCTGATGGCCTCTGGAAGAAAGGGCAGGCCACTCAGGAAGATTACAAAGATATCATGAAGTTATGCAGGAAGAAAATTAGAAGGGCCAAAGCCCATCTAGAATTTAATCTGGCTACTGCTGTGAAAGACAATAAAAAATGTTTCTATAAATCCATTAGCAACAAAAGGAGGACAAAAGAGAATCTCTATCCTCTGTTGGATGCAGGGGGAAACATAGCAACAAAGGCTGAGGAAAAGGCTGAGGTACTTAATGCCTTCTTTGCCTCAGTCTTTAATATTAAGACCAATTGTTCATGGGGTATCCAGCCCCCTGAGCTGGAAGACAGGGACGGGGAGCAGAATGAAACCCCCATAATACAAGGGGAAATGGTTAGTGACCTGCTACACCACTTAGACACACACAAGTCTGTGGGGCTTGATGGGATCCATCCAAGGGTACTGAGGGAGCTGGTGGAAGTGCTCATGAAGGCACTTTCATCATTTACCAGCAGTCCTGGCTAACCAGGGAGGTCCCAGTTGACTGGAAGTTAGCAAATGTGATGCCCATCTACAGAAAAGGCTGGAAGGAGGGTCTGGGGAACTACAGGCCTGTCAGTCTGACCTTGGTGCTGGGGAAGGCAATGGAGCAGATCATCTTGTGTGCCATCACATGGCACATACAGGACAGTCAGATGATCAGGCCCAGTCAGTATGGGCTAATGAAAGGCAGGTCCTGCTTGACTACCCTGGTCTCCTTCTATGACAAAGTGACCCACTTAGTGGAAGAGTGAAAGGCTTTGGATGTTGTCTACCTAGACTTTAGTAAAGCCTTTGACACCATTTCACACAGCATTCTCCTGGAGAAACTGGCTGCTCATGGCTTGTATGGACGTACTCTTCGCTGGGTGAAAAACCGGCTGGATGGCTGAGCCCAAAGGATTGTGGTGAATGGAGTTAAATCCATCTGATGTCCCAGAAGGCCAACGACATCCTGGCCTGTATCAGAAATAGTGTGGCCAGCAGGACTAGGGAAGTGATCGTTGCCCTCTTTTTGGCACTGGTGAGGCTGCACCTTGAGTACTGTGTTCAGTTTTAAGCCCCTCAGTAGAGGAAAGACATTGAGGCACTGGAGCTTGTCAATGAAGGTGGTGAAGGGTCTAAAGGATCTGGAGAAAAGGAGGTTCAGGTGAGATCTTATCACTCTCTACAACTACCTGAAAGGAGGTTGTAGCGAGGTGGGTGTCAGTCTCTTCTCCCAAGTAGCAAATGATAGGATGAAAGGAAATAGCCTCAAGTTACACCAGGGAAGGTTTAGGTTGGATATTAGGACAAATTTATTCACTGAAAGTGTTGTCAAGCATTGGAACAGGCTGTGCAGGGAAGTGGTTGAGTCACCATTCCTGGAGGTATTTACAAGGTGTGTAGATGTGGTGCTTAGGGACATGGTTTAGTGGTGGACCTGGTAGTGTTAAGTTAGTGGTTGGATTTGATGATCTTAAGGGTCTTTTCCAGCCTAAATGATTTGATGATTCTATGGCTGGTGGCAGCTGCACATACATAGCCAGATTCAGGCCTCCATGCCTGTGGGAAGAATTAGACATAATCTGTATAAAAATGCATTACAGCAAAGATTAATGGTCATTTGGTAACCAAAACCAGTGATTTTAAAACTATTTCTAATTATTTCAAGTTTGTCTAATTCAGATTGAACCATGCTATGTCTATAGCTACAATCATCGCTGACGAAAGCTACTTACTGTAAACTTCCCAAATTATAGCATCTAATGCAAAACTGACACTAAATTTGTGATTGCTCAAGAAACTTTAAAAAAAAAAATTCTCTTGACTGGTATTCACTTTATTTGAATCTAAATTATTTGTATCTACAGACATTTATGTTTATTCAAATATGTATGGAACATGACTGCTACAATTATCTAAGAGGGTAAAACTTTCCTGTAAATTACTGTCTCATATTTTGCTATTAGTGTTTCAAATATATTGCTTAATAAAGTGCTCATGAAAGGCTGTTATGGTCGTTTATTGACCAATGCTGGCAAATTATGGTTTAGAATCCTTGTTCTCATAGTTCTTTTTAATAAGGCCCAATCAAAGGCTGAATCCTGAAGTATTTTTGTCTGTAGATCTAGGGGTTGGAGTATGGTTTTCTAGTGGGATTTGTACTTTCAGTTCTTTATGTATTTTATTTTGTAATTCTCCCAGAGTCTTACAGTACCTTTAACTGCAAGATTTGCTTGTGCACTACCTACAATTTACCTCTTCAAACAGTAATTCTAAATATATATGTTTTATGCAAGTTGCTGATAACATTTCACATTTTAAACATGATGGACTGAATCCAACTGAAGCTAAAAGAACATACAGAGCAAACAACAGAAGTTTGACGCTAAAGAAGAATAAAGACTTCTTTGGTTTTAGTTCTTTAGTTAACAGGATGTTTTTCCTAAGGATAGACATTTTAAGTCTATGTAGAGAATCATCCCTCTGAAAAACACAGACTTCACCACTCAAATGGATATGACTATGGTAGGATATGTTTAACTTAGAGGATTAAAAAATGAGTATAGCCAAAAATATAATTTGAATATACAGTAAAGTAAAAACAGCCTTCCAAAATTGAATTTCTTTGTCTGCCTCTCTGATCTGAGAGGGTATCATAATTTAATGTGTGATTTCTTCATCCTGGGTTACTCCGGTTTTGTATTTGGCAATGCATAGTATTATTATTCCTCAGCTATTTGCTTCTAGTCAGGTCAAGATGGTTTCGAGTTCTCTGGATTTTAAGCATCTGTTTCTTAAAGAATAGACCCAATTATATTGAGGATGTTTTACAAGATTATTCACTATGAAAATGGAATGCATTTTTTAAAAAAGACAGTTTCTGAAGATAGACTAATTAATTTCCTTTATCTCTAACTAGATTTCTAGCTGTTCTATTAATTCCTTTGCAGTGACTGAAGCTTGCAGCACACAGCTTATCTGTTACATGGTGACTGACCGATTTGCCAAACGAGTTCATTACTGAGTTGAGTAACACCACAGTGAAAGCAGTTAGTCTTGTCATTGTAAGTCTAGATTTATATAGTTTTTACATTTCTGCACTGGGTTTACATAGCAAGGTTTTGATAGTGGAGGTGGAGGAGGTACAGAGGTGGCTTCTGCGAGAAAATACCAGGGCGGGCCCAAAAGAGAACAGAACAGAACAGAAAAGTTTAGTTGGAAGGTACCTACAATGATCATTTAGTCCAACTGCCTGACCAGTTTGGGGTTGACAAAAAGTTAAAGCATGTTATTATTGTTATTGTCCAAATGCCTCTTAAACACTAACAGGCTTGGGGCATGGACCACCTCTCTAGGAAGCCTATTCCAGTGTTTGACCACCCTCTCAGAACAAAAATACTTCCTAATGTCCAGTCTAACCCCCCTGGCATATCTTTGAACTATTCCCATGCATCCTGCCACTGGGTACCAGGGAGAAGAGCTCAGCACCCCCCCTCCAAGTCCCCTCCTCAGGAAGCTGTAGAGAGCAATGAGGTCGCCCCTCAGCCTCCTCTTCTCCAAACTAGACAAGCCCAAAGTCCTCAGCCGCTCCTCATAGGACACGTTTCCCAGCCCTTAATAATAATATTGCTGGCCTGTGCAGCCGAACAGGAATATTTGGTTTAAAAAGTAGAAAAAATTATCAGTGAAAACAAATATAATGAAGAAGCTTGTTTGGCAACTTGAGAGATATTTTGATTGTATCAATTGGTCTTCCCTCTTTGAAGACAAGAATGCAATTCTTCCACATCCTAATGTGCTGCCATCACTCTTAACGCTGAATCTTGAACGCGCCTGGTTTACCAGGGGAAACCCAGGGAAGTGGCAGAAGCAGGCATGCTACCCTACCCCAAGGCTTAGATGCACTCAGCAGGTGGGAAACATGAACAGACTCTCTTTAAGCACTACCAGGCTTGTCCAGCACTCCAGGACACAAAGAATATGGGCTTTTCAGGGCAGATGCTACTTAATTTCATCAACTCTTAAAGTGTTTCACTTGTATTTGCCCTTGGGAAACCACAAATTTCTCAAACACTGATCAACAGGCAGCTCCACCTTAAAACGCCTAACAAAAGTAGTCAAGAAAGCCAGAATGAGCTCTCTAAAGCAGAAAGTAAAGGATTAAAGTAATGGACTAAATCACCTCCTGACAGATATTGGTGCAGTTCTACTTGCTTTTACAACATAGGCCTGTGCCTCACTTCAGAAACAGGACAGAGAGAGAAGTTATACATCAACTTCATCATTCACTGACTCTTTTCCTGGTCTAACCTGATGGAACCCAAATACATTACCAGCCCTTAAGGACAGAGGTAGGAGAAAGCAGCAGCAGGATAAGGGACAAATTATGGATATGGAGCAAGCAAAAAAAAAAAAAAAAAAAAAAAAAAAAGTTACTGTATTCAGATTTGTATTTCATTTTTTTAGCATTGAGCTGCATTCAGAAGAGCCAGAAAAAAGGAAAAGGGAAGAAAGAAAGAAAACAGCTTACTTTGATGAGGGTTCCATCTTCACCTTGGGATCCTTTGTAAAGCTTCTTCTGCTTCCCACTGCTTATGTTGAAAACCCTGAGGGGGACGACATAAGACAACATCGCTCATTTTGCCCAGGTACTGCTCTGTGGATCTTGTCACCAGGATCCTTTTCTCTTTCTGTTCCTCATTCCACATGAGATACAGGGAGCAGGGCCAAGCCACAAGAAGTGGAGAAATGACCTCTATGAACTATAACCACCAATCATTTAAATGGTTCCAGAACCTCAAAAGCAATGTAGAGGCCCAAGACTGGGTGATATAATATTAAGCAGATTATTTGCATTAAAATTGAGGCTTCATTCTCAAGCCAATAATCAAAACCAAGAATAGCATCATGGCACTGAAGGAGATCAAATGGGAGGGAGAAAACCTTGCCATGCCTTGTAATGGCTAATGGTTATGTAGCAGGAATGGCTCTTAATAAATTTCAATCAGTCCTCCCTGCTATGAAAATATCTGTGGCTCCTTCATACTAAAGGAAAGGGTTAAGAGAGCAAGCCCCTTTATTTACATTAGAATACAAAACCAAATTACATTCAGTAGTGGTATTTAGCTATGACCAAAACTCTTGGCCTCTCACCCAGATACAACAAGAGGAGACATAAAACTACAGAGTGTCTCCTTTGCTTTGAAGGTAGAAGCAAACACATTGAAGAAATGGATAAAGAGGGAGCAGAGAATGGATTCCACTTGTCCAAAGACAGTCACACCTGGCTCAGTTTTAGGTTCCTACAGTCCCAGATATTCCACAGGACCTCACAGCTTCTCACTAGACATACCTTTAAAAGCAAAAATTACCACAGCGCAGAAGTTCTTGCCCCACAGCTCAATGATGTGCCACGAGGAAGGCACATTTGTTCTCCCAAGAGAAAGGCTTTGCTCTGCAGAGCAACCCAACAAGAAGCCAAGAGTCCCATGGGCATTTGTATATATCCACAGCTTTTATCAGCCAGAGAAAAGGCAGAGATCAACCTCACAGAGTGTTAGGTGACACCTCGGATCTGTCTGAAAACACTATGTCAAAGAACCTAGAGGAACAATGACGGAGATGGGGCCACCTTGGCCAATTCATTTATTACTGCAAAAATATTTTTGAGACAAGAAGTAAACTAACCTGATGTTACGATCCTGGCATCCAATAGCTGCGTATTTCCAGCTGGGGTCCACATCCATGTCATACAGAGTGGTCTTCCTAACAATGTGATGTGTTCGGGTAAACTGAACCCCTTCTCCTGTCTAAGCATGTGGGTAAAGACTGTGTCAAAATCAAGTAGTTAACCCACTATTAAAAACTTCTAAATAAAGATGAGTCTTCTCACTTTGCACAAACCATTCCTTCCCACTAATCAGGTCTGCTGGAAGCAGCTGGGACTGGAGACACAATGAACTACCCTCCAGCCCATACTCTTTCACCACTCCTCACAATACCCCTGGCAGCAAAAGAAAAGCAGATATCCTAACAGTTCTCTACTTTGCATCTTGGTGAGAGAGGTCAGGCTGGGAGCAGCTGCACACTTCACAGAACTAGTTCTCCAAATGTAATCTCTTGCACTGAGTCAGTGGGAGACACTAAGGCTGAAATAGCAGCCAGCTCATACAGAAACTCTAATATCACTCTTTAAAGTAGTTCCTTTGTGGAGAGAGTATTAAAAAAAACTGCACAAAAAGCTGTAATAAGGTTACCTTCTGCGCAGTGCGGAAATAGATGCTCTTGTCTGCCCCACAGCTTATCATTCGCACTTTCCCATCATTGGCTGGAACAAAAAAGCAGGAGCCGATCAAAAGATAAACACACAAGATACAAGGTGGAGGAAATGTTTCAATTTATACCACTGCTCATTTATTCCAGTCCTGATTAGCTAAGACTGACTCCTACCTAAGCAGCGGGATGCTGCAGCAAAACAGAAGCCCCTTCTCAGGGACAGCATTTGTTAATGCTCGGTGTGCGTAACGCCTTAATACAGAGACTTTACACAACAGATTAGGGTGTAATTCTGTCTTCTCCCTCAACGGTCTGCTCACGTGCTTACTCTGTATGTGCCACAGCACTCTGGCAATATGACAAGTTCACACTCAGTATGAGCTGAAAACAGGCAATAGGCACTTTTCAGTCCTCCAAGTCAGTCACATGTTTCTTGCTGCCCTTTCTTACTGCAGGGTCAGGCTTCCCTTCTTCTCTTAGCACTCTTTTGTAACCAATCTGCTCCTTCAGCAAAGCAACACCTGATAAAATTCCATGTAATGAAAATGGATCCAATATCACACAAGTCCACTTGAACTGCGCCCACTTAGAGCGTGACTGCACTTAGCTCGCAGACTAGCACAAAGGCCTTCGCTGCCAAGCCTTGAGTGCAGCTCCCTCACCTCCTAGCAGTTTAGCTGGCTGCATCCAAGGTCAACTCACTGGTAAGACAGACCTGTCAGAAAAACTTTTGCTGGCATTGGAGCTCCTTGAGGAAAACCTTGAAAAAGCCTCTCAGCAGCTTCAGGGAGCCTCTGCTATGAAGCTTCAGCAAGGTCCCTTCACTTGGGAGCTACTTCCAAGCTGAGGTTCTCATCCTTGAACCCCAACTGAGCTACACCGCAGCAGCAGCAGCACTGCAGCCACACCTGTGCCTGGTCACATACCTTACTGATCTGAATCCTGACCCCAACCCATGGACTCAGCTTCCTGATTTGAACTTGAACCTGCCTTGCTGCTATGGGTTTGCCTGGCAGGCACTGAAATGTGGCTGACCCTGCTCACTGTCTCCAGACTGATCCTGACCGTGAATTGCTGACCTGTCTTATCACTATGGATTTATCTGGTGATCTGGACTACTGGCCAGATCTAGTTACTGTCACTGGACTTCATCTGTTCCACCTTGTCCAGGTACTGTGGGACTTTCCCATTGCCAGTTAGGCCACTACCTTCGCCTGCCTTCCTGCCACCCTTGGCTACTGGCTTCCCCTGGCGGAGCAGCCAACCCTTGTTTTTCCCCAACAATAGCACAATACACCACACTAATGTCTGACCACCAGGAGTAACGGAGTGCTGGGGATGCAGTGTGCACCATTACCATAAACACAAAGTCTTATGCTGGTTTGCAGTGACAAATTTACTTGTGACTAGTTAAGCCCAAAATGGTTTTTCTGAGTTTGGGGATTTTTTTGGAGGATGACTGTTCCACAGTTCTCCTCACAAAGAACAGCGTGTAGCCACCTGACATCAGCTAAAGGGTGTAAATCATTACAGAAAACAGCTTTCCAAAGAAATGCTGAGGACTTCAATCAGGAGGGGTATTTTGAGTGGGGAGGAAGAAGAGGAGAAAAAAAACAAAAGGGAAAAGAAGGCAAGTATCATCATACATCACCTTCTGTTAGGACTGCAGCTACAGAAGGTGACAAAAAAGCAGCTGCAGCTTCAGCCTGGCCTAACCCAGTGTTTAAGCAGTTAAAATTACTTTACAGCTACAATGGGACAACAGCAGTGCTCAAATAGAGCTTTGGAGGGAGGCTGTGATTCTCTACCTGCAAACTTCACAGCAGTGATGGAAGAAGAATGTTCATCCAGAGTCTGCTGCAGGCTGTAGTCCTTTCCAGCATCCAAGACATGAATCAATCTATCCCGACTGGCAGAGGCTAAGAGCTTTAAGCCTGTCAGAAAGTTAAAAAGAGTGCAAGACTATTACTAAAAAGTCATTTGCTCTTCCAATCACTATTTTAAACAGCTTCTCAAGTCATCTTAGGGACAAAACATTATACGGTAGCTAACTGCATTGATGGACACAAAGGAACACCGCTGTATTTCACATTATAACAACAGATAGAACAAGTTGCAATCTCAACCTACTATATTGCAAGGAAAAGTATGAGAAAGAAGCCTTTTTTGAAGTCTAGTTCAACTGTCCCAACGCTACAAGTCTGCTCTGAAATCCAGAAGTAGCTCACCACTGAAAGTTCTGACATACCATGGCTGGACATTCTGACTTGTTCAACACTACATTCATATGCAAAAGGGAAGAAGCTCAACTGCATTTACCTGTGTCAGGTTTGGAGTACTCCAGACATAGGATCTCAGAGTCATGGGCTTCCACCTTCAGCATTTCCCTCAGAGACTGCAACTCATATATCCTAAGACACAACATGGCTGATTTCAGTATGTTTAATAAAATTAGCAAGACCTGGTTCTGACTGTCATGCCTGCGCAGCCCACAGTCTGCTCAAGAAGTTCTATGGGATTACCTGAGAGTGCCTATCCTGTCCCCTGAGGCCAGGTGCTCCCCACTGGGACTCACACACACGGTGCGTATCCCCACCTTCGTGTCCATCACTTGCGCATCAGCTTTGTCTGCGCTTCCTGCCGAGTTGTAATCAGTGTCCAGAAGTACCTGAGTGTTGTCATCTACATAGATGATTTTCATCAAGTCCTGGGGATACAATACACCTGGAAATATTAACTGTTTACAAAATATTAAAGTGAAGCATCTGCCTTAGAAACTGGGCTCCTGGCCAGCATATACACTTTATTGGCAGTAATGCTGTAATTGGTAGGATCTTTTAGCTAGGAGCAAGCACTCGGCCCTTTCATATTGTAGGATGAAAGTTTCACAGTTGCGTCTCACTATCACCCTTTGCAAAAGATTCCCCTTCAAGCTAGAAACTAACAGCATCTCACACAACAGACAAGCTCTGGGATTTGTGATTACAATGTAGCAGGGGACACAGCAGGAATCTGAAAGACTTCCAGGGATCATCCAAGTCAACCCATGCCTTTTGAGAACTGACAGAAAAAGCACAAGCTTTTTCTACCGTGAGCAGATTGGTGAGAACGGGCAGGTCAGGGCTGCTGTGCCCATGGATCTTCCAACACAACTGAGAACGGAAGCAAATATCCATATGTAATCACTCTTCTGTATGAGTATCCTCCCCTCCCTCTTATATAGATGAAGTGAGTGTAAACTGTTTCTCATTCAATTCTCCCAAACCTCTGCCTCATTTAATGCACCTTCTCTAAACAAATCTTAGAGTGGTTACACATTACAGAGATGGAGAAAAAGAGAACCAGCTCTCCTGAAGCATACGGTATGAGCCATTTTGGAAGAGACTAAGCTTGGCAAATCCTTGGGTGGTTTATGGAAAAAGCAATAGTGCCCAGGACCATTTCAGACAAATTGTCTTTCCACCTGATACTCCCTTCATGTATCTTCAGGTTCATAGATTTTACCGGACTTGTGCTCTCTTTACAGAGAAGCTTGTGTTGACTCAGAGATCCAAAGAACTTTGGGCCTTAACTTGGGAATATCTGTGCATGAGGAAGAGCAACCCAAAGGGCAAGGAGGTGATCAAAACCCAGGATCTTACATTGCTGAGGATGTTGCGGTGCAGGGCAGTACCGTGAATGTTGGAGCTCTCGGTGTTCCACAGACGAATGGTGTTGTCGGATGAGCAGGTGATGAAGGAACCAGGGGGGAGGCATGACTGATTGTTGTCCTTCACCTCTGGATACATCTAAGGGCAGGTAAAAATCAATGCCTGAATGAGACTGCCTGGCACCTGGCATCCTAGACACTGGTAGCAAGTTTCAAAACAAAATGAGATAAAACGGCTGTGCTCTCTGTTTTGTAAAGGCAACAGCCAGACAGTTCTCATAATGAAAACTTGTTTGCAGACCAGAGCTTCGTATTCACTTCAAACAAATGTTCATTTCCCCAAACGTAGAACATCTCCTTAAGAAGCGTGCAACGAGCCAGCTTTCTTTATTTCTAACAGTTCAAAGAGAGCACCTCAAAGAGCACGCAACGACGACCATGCAACAACAACCCTGCACTGCTGTTTGCAACTTTCAACTACTACTGTCAATTTATAATCCAGAAGGAAATGGTGAGATGCGATTAATAAATAATAACAAAAAAGAGTCCTCAACCTCTTCCCACTTTCCTTCCACTTCCCTCTTTCCTGACCACTGTTGGACATATTTCAACACATTAGCAGTTACATTGTTTCCTACACCTCCTTTCCTTCCCTCTGTCCCTCTGAGGGAAAGCCAACTAGACAGACTGGAAGATGACAGCCACTTGAGAGGCTAATTCTGGATGTCCTGGTAAACAGGTTAAGAAGGATCAGAGCTGAGATCTTATCACTTCTTTCATTCCTTCGACTTTGGAGCACTTGCTCACCACAGACCTCGAACAATTTTTTTTGAGGTCAGCAGTAAACTCTTGGACATTTTGTGAAAGGAGCCCCTGCATTCAGCTTTGTCCAGTTCTGCTTCTTCTCCCACCTCTCACTGGTGAGATTTTTCTTCCAGCAACACACTGCATCTAATGCATTTGGTCAGCCATTGCAGTGCAGCCAAAAAACTGTTCCCAGCTCCAACTCAAGCCCTGTAGCAACCACACTAACCACAGGAGGAAATTTGAGTCAGTTCTTTCTCTCTGCAGTAAGTGCCTGCATTCAAATTTGGCAGCTCTTCAGATGACTTCCTCAGCTGCAACTTGCAATCCAAAACTTGTGTCTGCAGACAACATACCTCAATATTCCACACGCAGGAAGAGTGGTACAAAGCGGAGTACACCTTGCCCACTTTCTTCGGGTCTTTGACATCCCACACATACAGGCTGTGGTCATTGTATACACAGGAAAGCCACTGGTTGGTGGGGTCAAACGTCAAGGCAATCGTGTCTGGATACTTCGCATCAGCCATACCAGAGAAAAGACGACTGCACAAAGAGAGAACAACAGCCTGGTTAACTTGCGCTCTCTTGGAGTCAGAGCAAGGATGTGAAGCATGAGAAGTCAGATTCTCCCCCAGGGCGCTGGCAAGGTGAACGATACACTGCAGCGTATATAGGCAGACACAGTAGCTGGCTGGGAAGACCTGTCTCTTGAACAACCAGAGTCCAAAAAGAATCCTGAAAGTCCCATGGCAAAACTCATTCTCCTTGCCATCCAGCTCAGAGTCCTACCACAGACAGGTGACGGACTTTCCCTGAAGGAGGCCCAAACAGGACACTTAAACACCACTGTGGATCATCATAATTTACCCATACATATCTAGGTGGTAAAATCCAAGACAAATAATCTCAAAACAAAGGGGAGGGGGAGAATCATCTTTTGGTGGGTACTATATTTTGTTTACTGATTGCAGGAACTTCTCTTTTGTGGGACCAAGCAGAAGAATAAGTACTGCACTCAACAGACAGGAGCACACCAGCACAAGGGACAAAGGAATGATTCATTTCAGCAGCCGCTTGTCTGACATGCTTCCCTTCCACCCCTGCCCCACACACAGGCCAGCTTGGTGCTGCTCGCAGGAGCTCATGAGATGGGCATAGTCCTTTCGAGATAGGCAAGCTCTCTGATGCAAACGTAAAAACAGAGGAATTCTGCAGAACAAGAAAACACCTCTTTCCCCAGGTTAGACCAAGATCACGCCAGGTGAACCCTGTATCTCCTCTAGAGGGGTCCTGCTGCCATGCACGTAAAGAAGGAGCTTCTCTCTTGACCCGAGGTGAACACAGCCATCCCACAATGATGTTAATGATATTGAATAAGGTAATTATAGCCAGAGTGGCAGGGTGTTGAGAGCACGTAATTTAAAAGGACTGACGGAGATGCAGGGATGAGGGTCAAAGTGCATGTAGCCCACCAGACAGTTGGAGCCCTGCTTCTGCAAGTGCACAGCTTTGAGGACTAGAAGAGTGCAGCCCAGATCCTATAGAAAAATCAAGTCATTGATACAGTTGTGGGCAGTTCATTGCGGGCAACTGGCATCCCACAGAGACTCTGGCATGCATGGGAACATAAGGAGTCCTGTGTTTTCAAGCTTCTTTGGAAGTCATTGAAAAAAAAAATGTTGTTAAGATTGTAATCAGCGCTACAAATGCATGTTTAAGAATCACATGAATATTTCTGCTCAACTGATGCATGACAGCAGCAGAGAGTATTTTTTAAAGGGTCCATGTATACAATTGCTTGACTTTAGCACTACCAGAAACTAGTGACATTTTAAATTGAGAGAGTTCCTTCTCCAGCTCCCTTACTGGAATATCATTATCTCACACTGATCTTCTGGAGGGGGACTATACAGTGCACTGTTTGAACCTTTACCTCAAGTTCCCAAGAAAAGTTTAGAGAAAACCTGTTGACAAATAAAAAAACCAAACCAAACCAAAACAAAACAAAAACCACAAAACCCATCAACCTCAAAAAAGAGTATGTATCTGTAGACATGGGAACTCCAGATATCCAGTGGAATGATGGCTGGTAGATTTGTACACCTTTGGATTTCTTTCCCCACTAGTGACAGAAGTGAAAAAGGGCAACAGAAGAAGATTGGGAAAGCCTCAAACCAGGACTGGCAAACAGCAACACATGAAGCATTTTCTCTAGCATAAGCCTCCGCAAGCTGGCAGACAGAACTGTATGGAAATCACATTACCCACCTCAGAAGGTGAGAAACAGAGAGCCAAGGCAGAAGATACTGGAGCAAGGGAAACAAGACAACACAATGCACGAGATTGAGGGAGGAGAAAGACTACAGACAATAGTAGATTTGGGTCTATAAAAGATTGCAGGGAAGCCTTTGAAAAAATGACCCATCGGAGCCTGGGCATCCCTTAGCAACATCATTATATTGCTACGGAGGAAAGTCTTCAGCCCTCACCCGTGATAAGCAAAGGATGTGCCATGGTACAGGAACAACTGAAGTGTGCCACAGCATCCTGTGCCCACTGCCTGCTTGCTCCCAGCAACCAATTTCAAAAGGCCACCAGACCTGAACAATCCCAGGGAGATGAGGAGCAAGATAATGCTGTGTAGTCCAGCGACCAGCTTTGGGCTGTAGCCCAGGCAAGCAAGGCAAGGCTGCAACAACTCAGGGAGATCTGCAACCGGCTGCTAACTTTAATCCATAAAAAGAGCACACTCCAGATGGCAAAGGTCTAGGGAACAGTTCTAACCCCCCCCAAGCCTCCCTTGCTCCCTTCCACCCTCCCCACGGTACCTGGCCTCAGTCACACTCGCGATGTCTGTTCCCAGGAAGTGCGGCTTCGGCAGCGTGGTGACAAAGTGAAGGTTCAGAGGGTTGAAAATCCTCACAGTGCCGTCAGCGCAGCCGCAGAAGATGTAGTCATGGTTCACAGAGATGCAGTTTGCCACAGTGGTCTGAGGAGGACACAGCACACGAGAAGGTGAATAAGCAATGCGCTCTCACTTCAAAGGTCACCCGACACATGACAGGGAGAACAGCAAATTGACAGACAAAGGAGTCATGGTCGGAAGAGCTGAAGTGAAGTCGAGCCCTGGGAGTAAGGAAAAGCCTAAAAATCCATTTTTCCTTTCTGAAGAGTTTCCCAGCCAAGGTCCATTGCAGATTCCAAGTGGTTAAGGAAAGAGCCCAGTTCCTCTGTCACCCACTGCGGTGGGAGGTCAGCAGAGCTACACATTTGCTCCAGCTGAGTCTTACTCTGAACATGGTTTTTGTTCCTCTGTGACATTCAGCACCACTGGCAGGCAAGCAGCACCTCACCCTGTACTAGCATGCCAATACATTACCTGTCATAAGGGGATAAGAAAAGAAAAAAAATGGATTTTCTTCCCCTCCCATTGGGATCTGTACAAATGGCAGAAAATGGTACAAAATGGAGTGTGGTGATAAGGGGATGGGTTCAATGCAAATTTTTTTTTCCAACTTACTGTGAAGCTGTCTGTATTCTGAGCGAGAGTGAAAGGCAGATTTTAGAGAGGAAAGGAAAGAAAAGAAGAGGCATTTCACTTGAGTGAAAGCGTGGAAAGATTTTTCCCTTGATTTTAATACACTGGATCCTTTCAGGTGGGCATCTTACATTCAGTTGAAAGGAAAATAAGCTTGATCAAATTCTTAGCTATGGGCCAAACTGGTGTTTAGAATAGCCAAACCAAATAGTACATGGGGAACCTGCATTTGAGATGCACAAGCCAAGTAAGACAACACAGAGTGGGTAGAAATCAGAACCCTTCTAAAACTCATACTTGTCCAGGCCAAGCCAGGAGGGACAACACAGGGGTTGCCAAAGCTACATAAGGACACTGCTTTGCCAGAAGAGCAGTAGCTGTAATGCTGAGGCTTAAGAATGAAAGAGCCTCATTGATTAATAAAATCCCTTTGCCAAGACACAACGCTATTTTTGCTTGGCCTTCTAGACTAAGTCACAAAGTGGCAGAGGCCCAGTGACTTTCACTGCTGGTGGTCAGCTTGCGCTCCAAGTGCCCTTATTATTCGTTGTCCCTGCTCTGCTTCAGCAGACACAAATATTGCAGGACAGGAGGATGTAAAACTCACCCTCAGCTCCACCCACTTGTCTAGCAGCCTTTTTTCATTGAATTCACAGAGCAGGCCTGAGGATGTGATACAAAAGGTGCTGTCAGCTTTTTTGCCCCTTCCACAAGCCACATCTGCAAAGAAGTTGTTCCTCAGTTCTCCAAGCAATCCTGAGCGACCTAGCAAGGGGACTGTGGCATTGACCTACCAATAAAAAACAGTTTGTTAGAAATAGAGCATGGCACTCCAGGCAGGCAGACGTTTTCTAGAACACTGAGCCTTGAGTGCTGAAGTGCCTCAAAGAAAGAGAGCTGCAAACAGCCTACAAGGAGAGGTAGTGACATGTTTTACTTGCTGCAGACCCACTGGTTGCACAGTGTATTGGAACCATCAGTATTAGCCTATCAGTGGAACAGAACACTATTAGTGCCACCAAAACTGCGCATCCAAACACATGACCCAGAGACAGCAGACCAACCACTGGAAGAACAACCCTTCCATGATCAATCTGTGATTTATACCAAATGGCAAAGCAGGGTCCAAGCATGAAGTAGGAACATCTGTTCACGAGTACCAGAAAAATTATCATACGTGAATTCTGTCCCCCAGAGAGGAATAGAACAGCTAAAAGTTTAAACACTTTAGTTGACACTTCAAAATAACACTCACAATCTTTTGAGATGCTCATACCAACATCACACAGCTCTCCCCACCTCTGTGCTCCAAGGAGTTCAATGACTGCAGCTCTTTTCTAGTTTTTTTGTCCTTCAGTACATGTGACTACCGAAAAACAAGCATGCTGCTATACAACTTCAGGAACTGTGCCCTACCTCAGTGCAGGATAAGACAAGCTTTTGGTGCCTTTTAGTGCTACCAGCCTATGGGGAGACTGAAACTTGAGAGCCAGGGGTGGAGGGCTATCCTTGAATCCCAGCAAAATCAAAGAGTTTTCACTTCCCACAGCTCACTGGGGCAAAATCTACCCTGCTGTAAGATGGAAATGCCTGCTCACAGCTTGGCCTTGATGCACCTTCTCTCACCTTGGAGGTTTTGCTGTCATCCAGGTACCAGAACTTGATGTGTCGATTTCCAGCAGTGACAAAGTAACTGCAGTCCTCTGAGAATGATACGGCTGTCACTTTACTTGAGACTTTGTTGGCTGCCACTACGATGTTTTTCTGGAAACATAATTGTTTAGATAGCTTAATTTCTTTGCTCAGAAGCAAAGCAAATTTTAATTACAGGCACATATCCAGTACAAGTGCTGCAGCAGGGAAAAGAACCTGCATTAGCTGGGAGCATTGATTTGGCAGATAGTACAATTCACATTTCCGTTCAATTCCAATTCCACATTGACTGGGATCAAGAACAAATCAGCAGGCACTAGTGCCTGCAGGAACTTGCTGTCTGAGCCATGACAAACATGTTGGTTTCACAATCACCAGGACCTCAGAGCAAACCCATTTCCCTTTCTAAACAGCAAAAGCATATGTATGCCGGCACAAGAAGGAGCTCTCCCAGCCTCCAGGCAGCAATGAGGGCAAGGCACTCAAGATGGGGAACAGGTATTTTCTGCAGGGAAAACAGTACTGGTTCCTTCATAAATTCTCTCTTCTCTTTAAAGACATGTCGCTTTATCAAAAGACCCAAAACACAAAAAGACCACGCCTGTATTGGAAGGGACAAAGCAAGCAAAATCTGCTACACCTCAAATGTGCACCTCAAAACATCAAAGAGTTTGGGAAAGGAGGGAGAACACAGCAGGGACAGAAAACTGGAATGGACACTGCCCAAGCAGAACGGTCAGATGGCAGGAGCTCCCTGTCCGCAATACCAGCGCTCAGTTTTCCTCCCCCTGCCTTTCCCCAGGGATTGGTAGCAGTGAGGATAAAAAAAGTTTTCCCCCCTGCCTGTGGTGGGTTTTCAACCATGCAGCACATGGTTGACAACAGTGCACCACTTTTTACTCTCACTCTCTTTACCCTTCCTTTTAGGGACTCGGTTGCTCCCAGTCTTCCCAATGCAACGCCCTCAGCACACAAACCATGTCACTCTAAGGGGCCCATTGGACTGCAGGCTGATAGAACTGAAGAAACAGAGGAGCCTGTGCTGCTGCACCATCACTATGCAGGACCCCCAAACCCAGACTGAAGGAAAAGCAAGGGGGACAGCCATTAACATAACTTCTTTCAAGAGAGTGCACAGAGAAAGGCTTAGAACACTTGCAGACCTCAACATCTGGATCATTGCTGTGGCCTTTCTTTAGGGAAGCAAAGGGACCCCACAGTCAACAGGGGTTTTCTTTTCCATCACATTCAAATGACTAAGTCTCCCAGCCAGGAAAAACAGGGAAATCAAAGCAGCAGCACAGTGGATAGAAGAAGGGTTGTGGTTAAAAGTGCAGGAAAGTGCTTCAGGAGATCTGTTTGCACATCTTGGACTCTTACTCTTCTTTGACTTTGGTCAGGTAAAGTCTGTCTAGTTTTGGTACACAGCCTGCAAAATAAAGGCTAGCTGGACCTCACGATAGTCACAGTCTGGAGTGCATGCTTAAAGTGCATGTTCTTCAGCGCAGAAGAGTGAGACAGTCCTTACCTCACAAGCTCTCATGCACAGAACTATAAATAGGATCACAGTAAATAGAAAAACCTGCATAAGCAAGGGAAAACAAAGCCACTTGTACTGTCCCACATGTCATGCATTATGACCACCTCCAAGTCACTACTTTCATTTGTATAACTAGAAAGAACCAAAAGGCTGAGCACTCGATTTTCAACACTGACATACACACTTAACATTTTATCACTACACAGTTCAGCTATAGAATAAAAATAGCAAGGTCAAACTTCAGCTCATGCAGGAGAGAACTAACAGTGAGATCTTAAACTATAGCTCAGGAAATGCGATGAAAAGAGTAACATACTAAATGAGCACAGGCTTATAAGCTGCAAGAGAAGAGAAGGCTCCAGGGAGACCTTATAGCAGCCTTCCAGTACTTAGAGAGGGCCTACGGGAAAGATGGGGAGGGACTCTTTATCAGGGAGTGTAGTGATAGGATGAGGGGTAACGGTTTTGGAACTGAAAGAGGGTAGATTTAGATTAGATAT
Source organism: Aviceda cuculoides (assembly GCA_035590195.1). Classification (NCBI taxonomy): domain Eukaryota; kingdom Metazoa; phylum Chordata; class Aves; order Accipitriformes; family Accipitridae; genus Aviceda; species Aviceda cuculoides. The sequence goes on from JAVJGG010000032.1 coordinate 19,314,839, forward strand.
TAGGAAGAAATTCTTTACTGTGAGGTTGGTGAGACACTGGAACAGGCTGCCCAGAGATGTTGTGGATGCCCGATCCCTGGAACTGTTCAAGGCCAGGTTGAATGGGACTTTGAGCAACCTGGTCTAGTGCAAGGCGTCCCTGCCCATGGCACGGGGGTGGAACTAGATCATCTTTAAGGTCCCTTCCAACCCAAACCATTCTATGATCATGTGAGATTTAACAGATGCATCGAAATTTTTTTTAAATTGCATCTCTTTTAGAGGGGGTTACAGCATCTGAAGAGATAGCAGGAGCTGAATAAGTGCTTAGCATTTATTAATACAGAAGAGCCCAAGCCTACTGACAATAAATGTTCCTTTTCTTATAAACAAACAGCACACACTTAAACGTTTTCTAGAGGATAAGGCATGGGCTTTGTTTCCCCAGAGTGCTGCCCCATGCCAGTGGCAGACAAACCTCCATCAGCTTTCACCCACTGTGATTTCTCTACGTTCCCTTTCTCAGTTATCAAGGATGGAATCAGACATCACAAACTCTGACACAACAAAAACAAAACAAGCCAAGAGCATCCACTACACCACAAAAGAAATCCCTGGTTGATGAGCATTTCCTTCCTCAACATCATAAACTAGTTTTTAATAAGCCTCTAAAAAAGCACAAGTCTTTGACAAGGTTTCAAAGTCCAGGCTTTTCTGGCTGGACAGCAAGATGTCACACGTCTCCAAGTATAAAGAATATCCCTTCACTGAAGTGACTCAGACCTTCCCTAAGGGACCACAGCGCTCTCTCATGTCCAAACTTGTCTGTGTCTATGAATGTCAAAAACAAAACAACAGAATTTTAAAAAAGCAGAAAGCAAGATGGAATTGAAATAGTTTACAGTCAGACTGTCCACTTCTTTTAATTTAGCAACACCCTGTGGTCCACCCAACCTCCTAGAGAACTCACCTTCCATGACCACACGTTGACAATCATGTCGTGCTGGTACCCCACTGAAACAATGTACTTGGAGCTGGGGGAGAAGGCCACACAGGCCACACCATACTTGTGCTCCTGGAGCTCAGCCACCTGGGTTCGCTCGGCCACATCCCATACCCGAACCGCTGGCATGTGTCCACTCTGGAGGGGACAAGAACAGACATAGAACAGGAAACGTAACCCCAAAGGTCAGTTCTGACAGACTTGAGCACGTAAATTTGTGGAGGCTTGGAAAAAGATGTCTAGACAGTGCATTCACAATAGGGTTAGAGGTTCCTTCGATTCCTTAAAGCCCAGGTTGAGACTGGCAACCTAAGGAGCATATGCATTTCAACAGGTGTCTGAAAGAATTAATACAATCTCTGCTTTAATCCTTTTCTTATGCTACTCACAAATCAGCAAGAAACTAGAACAATATTTTTGATGCACATCCCTGATCTTTGCAATGGGAACTCACAGACAGCTCATGAAAAGGATTATAATGGATCTTATCTCTGGACTCAGTGAACCAAAAGGCCCTCGCATCCTCTGGACCTAACGCAATGTGGACATCTGACATCTCAAGCCAGGTCATGCCATACAAAACCATGACATGACTGTTGTGATAACTATCACACGCCATTTGAGGGAGGCCTCTGGGACACTAGCAGCATCATTTCTGTCACAAAGGTAACACACGGGTGCATGCTGCCTGAAAGAGTAAGGGCAGGGTAGTGTCAGAGAAAAAGACATTGAGGGAACAGAGACTCTGGTTTTACACTTGTTCTCCAGAGAAACAGAAAGTCATAGACTTCAGAAATGCCATTTCAGCACCTTCTGCCAGACAATTCCATTCTTTTGTTTAATTGTTTGTTATTAAACCAAAATGAAAGAAGGTACACAAGATAAGCTGCAATGCTGGCCAAAAACGTGCCTGATGGGCAAATCCTACTGAAGAGCCTGCTCTTGATTTCTCATTGAAGTCTGTCAAAACAGTAGCTTACAAGATAACATATCCATGGCAACATGGCAAAATGGTACCTTTTCTGATCAGTTTTAAGTAAGTCATTTGATTATGTGGGAGAGGCAAGTCTGATCACAAGGAGAAGTCAAAGCTTTAAAAACTCAGAATTGTGCATGTTTTAATCGCCTGTCATGGTTTAAGCCCAGCCAGCAACAAAGCACCACGAAGCCACTCACTCACTCCTCCCCCTCCCAGCCCCAGTGGGATGAGGAGGAGAAAACATAATGAAAAGCTCGTAGGTCAAGACAAGGACAGGGAGGATCACTCACCACTTTTAGTCACGGGCAAAAGACAGACTCAACTTGGGGAAAAAACAAAATCAATTTAATTCACTACCAATTAAATCACAACAGGATAACGAGAAGTAAAACCAGATCTTAAAACACCTTCCTCCCAGCCCTCTCTGCTTCCCAGGCTCAACTCCACTCCCAATTTTCTCTACCTCCTCCCTGCCCCAAGTGGGGCAGAAGGACAGGGAATGGGTGTTGGGGTCAGTTCATCACACGTTGTCTCTGCCACTCCTCCCTCCTCAGGGGGAGGAAAAAGGTTTTTCTTCAGTGTGGGTCCTCCGATGACTGGAAAGGCTCAAGTTCTGCGTGAAGCACTCCCTGCACTCGGGGCACTCATACGGTCTCTCTCCCTTATGGATCCTATGGCGGGTGACGAGGTTGGAGAAGTCATTGAAGGTCTTCCCACAATCTGGGCACTTGTAGGGTCATTATCCCATGTGATTTCTCTGGTGGCATCTCAGGCTGTTTCTCCAGCAGAAGGTCTTCCCACACTCTGGGCATTTATGGGTCTTCTTCTTGGCATGGGCCACCGGCTTGCTCATGGCTGTGTGGGTGTTCTTCACGCCACCCCCTCGTTTCGTCGGTGTCTGCTCCTTCTTCCTCTCAACTTCTCCCCTAGCACCCAGGGTGGTTGTCTTGGCTTCAGCTGGGTGCTCTTGGTGCCATCGTGAAGGACTTGCTGATGCCTCCTGAGGTGAAACCTCTTCCAGAAGGTCTTCTTGCAGTGCAAGCAGGGGTACGGTCTCTCTCCAGTATGGATGCGTTGGTGGGTGATGAAGTTCGAGCACCAGGAGAAGTGTTTCCTGCATGTAGCGCAGAGAAAGGGCTTCTCCCTGGTGTGCGTCCTCCAGTGACACAGGAGGACCATGCTCTGCATGAAGCTCTTCCCACAATCCAGGCACTTGAAGGGCTTCTCTCCCGTGTAGATCCATCAGCAACTGGTCGGGTTGCTCCCCCAGGTGAAGATCTTGCAGTCCACACACTTGTACACCTCCTGTGTGAAGCTACTCCTTGGTTGGGTTGCGTCTTCTTGAAGGTCTTCAGCATATGTCCCTTTGAAAGAGCATTTTCGAGATCTTCTTGGTACTTGTCTACCTTGCTTGTCATCTGGCTGATGCTGAACATCGTGGCCTTTGCCCACCTTGGGGCTCTGGGGCTCCTCTCTGGGTCGTTCCAGCATCACCCTGTGCTCTTCCATGGGCTGGGACTCCTCCTTCTTCTCACTGTCTGTCCCATCACCCAGGGGATGTGGCAGGGGGTGATGCTCCTGGGGGTGGGGGGCTGCAGGGCGCTCGGTGGTCCCCATGGAGGCAGATCCTCATGTGACCTGGATACAGTGAATCCTTCCTTCTCTTCCTCCATCCCTCCTCTTCCTGCTCCTCCTCCATCTCTCCTCCTTCTCCATCCTCCAACCCCCAGCCTGCTCTCCATTTATATACTGAGCATGACATCCCATGGTATGGAATATCCCCTTGACTAGATCCGGTCAGCTGTCCTGGCTTTGCCCCCTTCCAGCTTCCTGTGAAAATTAACTCCATCCCAGCCAAACCCAGGACATTGTCTTCTTCAAAAGCTTTGCCAAGCAACTGCTTGTGGCCTGGAAAAACACCATGGTCAGATTTTACTGCACTTGGTACAGTTCTCCCTCCTGCAAGGCAGAGCTCAAGTCTCAAGGTGGCTGGCAAGATGCTACCATGAGCTGAATCAGCTGCTCTTCAAAGCAATTGCTGTACTTAAACACATACATACATATGTGTGTATATACAAACATATATATGTTTCCCAGCATCTTAGCATATACCCCAAGACCTTAACAATTTGAATTTGTAATTCATCATTTAAGAAATGCTCACCAAAAGAGAGCTCTGTGTGATCCCCATGGATGAGAAATGCCCCCATGGGGAGAAAGGAAAAACAAAGTAAAAAAGAAAAAAAATCAATTTTCTTCTGGATTTGAAATATACAGAAAACATTTAATATGTATGGTGGCCAACGACTAACCTCTAGGCTCTCCTTCCTGAAAAGGCAGCCATGCAGAAAACTAAGGTGTTACTAGTCAGAATAGCATGAGGCTGCTAAAAGCAAGCTTGAAAAAGTGAACTCAGAAAGCATTTCACTGTGGGACAGAGATCGAACTAAGACAAGACTGGTGACACCGGCAGGGGACACTGCTACACTAAGTAATAACTCAAATGTCAGACACGTGGGAGGATACCGAAAAGAGAAATGGTTTTAAAACAGGGCAAGAGGAGACATGTTTTACAACAAGGCAAAAAAAAGCTTTCAAGTGTAACTGGAAAGGCTTTTTTTTTTTAAATGTGAACTTGCCATTCACCTCAATGAAGTTTCAAACCGAAAAGTTTGAGTTGTTAGTAAGAAAAATACCCACTTTATTTTTCACTGTTTTTTCTAACCCACATGTGAAGAGTAGAGCACCAGAGATTTTAAAAAAAAAAACCAAAAGAAAAAGAAAAGAAGGCACCAGAATCATCAGAACTGAACACGAGGGAGAAAAAAAAAATAATATATATAAAAAATAATTTTAATATACACGTTTTTTATTACATTAAAACTTCTAGAGTGTAAGGAGGCATTAAAGCAAATTACAGTTATAAAACCTCAAGCTTTCACTAAAAAGTTAATAACGCCAACAACCTCTGATGATCTGATGGAAAATTTGTGTTTACTTTTTCTGTGTCAAGGTAGCCTCCATCCCAAAATACTGTTGTTTCTATCCCTGGCCTGATCCATGCAGGATTCAGGCCCAGCTTGGGAGCCACCCAGTGACATGCCACCAGGGTGGCTGCACTAGGGACGTCTGGAGCAAACAGCCTCCGCCGTGACAGCTCTGACATGGGGCTGTCACATACTTCTCGTCTCTGTGGCTGAGGCTCAGGAGGGGACCTGTTTCACACATGCTCCCTCCCCACATCTTACAGAGGCGCAGAAACTAGGGGTAAATTACCATTAATCACACACAAGAGCAAACTGTGCCCAACCATATGGGGGACAGTCAGCATTTCTGTGGATTTCTAGCATCCAGCAATTCCAGCCTCATGACACAGTCCATGTCTTGAACTTCTAATGGAGAACAGACACACAGTGCACTCATCCTTCTTCTTCCCCTTGGGCATGTTTGGCAAAAGGAAGCAATTTTTGCCCCCAGCCAAGCATACAATGCCCCACAGGCCCCAGCACCTTCTGTCACTATTCCTAAAACTCCATTCCACGTGCACTTTTCACTTTTTCCACAACACTATTACTGGCTTCAGTTACTTCCTGAAATCCTAAAGGCACAATGCTAAACTCAGACCAAGATGAAGGACCATCCAAGTACTCTTCACTGATGCTAGAGTAGAGCCATGCTGTGTGTCCTTCTACTCATTTTCCCTCTACCTTCAGCCCACAGATGCCAGCCCAGAAGATCCATCCCCCAAGCTGATGAGAGACAACATGCTGAAAAACTGCCAGCAGGAGCACCCAGAGCCACCCACAACCCAGTAGGTCCACCCAGAGATGCAACACTGAAATAGATTTGTCTGCGTCAAGGCAGCTCACTGGCTTGTTTCTTCTAACACCCTCTGCCCTGCTTCAAAATGCGATGGACAAGGTGTGCCCTTCCTCCTCTCACACTTACCTCTCCTGTAACCAAATATTTTCCATCTGGAGAGAAAGCAAGTGCTGTAATTGTTTTCCTAAAACAGAGAAAAGGACACTGAGAAACATCTCCAACATGTGATTTCATTTCAATACATCATGACTGGGGAGTCAGTTGGGATGAACTGGAAAGAGGCTAAAAATCACACATAATAGCCTGACACAATGGTTTTGCTTTACCAGAGGTCTAACACTTGCCACGGGGATTCCATGCTGCCCAAGTCTCAAGAGCATGCCTACAGCACAGGAAAGCTCCAGAAGTCGAGGTTCCTTTATGTCCTTGTGCCTTTATTCCAGGACCATGTCCCAGTCCTGGCTTCAATAATGAGGTCATAGTTTTAGGTGGAGAAAAAGTCAGACACCATGGAGTTCTACTAAGACCTCCTCCATGTCGTGCCTATTAGCAGTTCCTCACGGGAGCACAACATTTATGAGGTGGTACCTCATCAGCAATAGCACCTCACATTAGAAGGAGCTGGAGTCAAACTGGCAGCCTCTCCCCAAGGCAGCTCTCACGGTGGGGATTTAGCCTACAGCAACGGCAGCTCCTGCACTTCACTCAAGCCATAAAAACCTTGAATTCACCTCCCACAGAAAGCAAGCCCAACTTAAAATTTCACTCACCTGGAACTGTTTAGAATATGGTGTTGCTTATTTTTCCTAGGGTTGAACAGCACAACAACACACCTAGATGGAGGAAACAGAAAAACAAAAAGAGTTGACATAACCATGTACGTAAAGAAAAACAAAGAGCTATCCTTGCTGGCAGAGCAGCAGCAAAAGCAGCCCCAAAAAGCTGTTTCATCCCCTTATCTCACAGACTGAGCTGGGGTTAACCAGAAATCACAAAGAAAAAGAGCAGCCCAGCGGGGAATCACAAGTCTCTCCCATGTTGAGAAGTACTGTGTGCTAGTACCATAAATAATACCTTTCTAGCATCTGGGAGCCCTGAGTCTCTGATTGCTCAAGCTGGACAGAAAGGTTAACCACGAAAGTTTGTGCAACGGCCCTAATGGATTATGTCCCCTGCCATAAAAGTGACCCTATGTACTGGGCACCAAACCAGCATGACTAGAACAGAATAAGAAGGTCAGGAAGAAGGAAAGGGGATTTTTCAGAAAAGCTCTCAGGGGTGAAGAAGGGGAGGTAGGGAGGCAAAATTGCTGTGCCTGACCATAACACTAGACAGGACAGAAACTGTTGAGTATAGCACAAGAAGTGGTTGGCCAGTTGAGACGTGAGACATATGATGCCAAAAACTACTGACCCAAGGGACATCTCTGAATAAACAACTTGCTCCAGAGCCTAGCAGAAATCTCTCAGCAAGATGAACTGCAAAAACAAGCAGTAGTAAACTCCTGGTAAGTAAGTAGTAAACTCCCATCACCTCCATCGGGAGCAAAACAGTCGCTGACTGGGAGGGGAGGGAAGGAGAAGAGGCCCCACTTCCCACTCATCTTGCCCACAGCACATTGCCTTGGTGCCTCAGCCCACCATAACCAGCCCCAGGCAGTCCCAGGTACCGGAGCCCTCCCCACGCTCCACAAACACCCTAAACACAATTTTTAAATACTCATGTAACAGCATTTGTCTCATAGCAGAGAGCAGTAGCAACACATGGCCCTTACTGCCCCCTCCCAAAAGCGTAACTGTTAAGTGAATAAAAGGAGGTAGAACAGCAATTGCTCTGATGACCTCGTGCCCCATCTCTCAACTTCACCTCTAAAACAGAAACTGTGTTTTTCGCCTGTCCCTCTGCTAGTGCATGCTGCCAGAGCTTGGAGAGTCCTGGCTCCTCCTTCACTGCGGCACCAGGGGAGCACTGCGGGATGCCCCCGCTCCCCCGCTAGCAGCCTTCGACATGCCGAGGGCTTCGCTCACGTCACCACTGCGCTGGGGCTTGCCCGCAACGGGTGCCAAGCTACAGACGTCAGTCACGGTCAGAAACGTGCGGGATAGAAGCAGGGGAGTTGGCCCGAAGCCGGCAAGCAGAAAGGCAGAAGCTGAGGCATCACAGAAACCTGTTGCAGCACCGCACCAACTTTTCGAGACAGGCGGTGCTCACTGAGGCACAGGACTAAGCACACCTTGGCACCACGCTGCCCAGGACAACGGCTGCGTCCTTCCAGGCCACCCTCCATGTCCCCAGCAGCAGGCAGGGCTAGCCGTGCTGCAGGCAAGGCTCAGGCTTGACAGGGACCCGCGATGTCTCTGGCATCTCCTCGCCTAGCCCAGGCAGCTGATCTTTCCCTTGGTCTGACCGGACTATGCCTTTATAGGCACCAAACTTTCTTGATAGTTAAGGCAGACAGCCATGGTTGGAGAGGTAATCTTGTGGAAGAGCGGGGAAAGTATAAATAAGCAGTTTGTTCAGACCGGGATTGATCCTTCTGCGCTTTTTACCCTGGGGAACCAATCTGGAGAGTTTCAAGCCAAAGCTATGCTATATATTTCTGAGGGATTAGTGTAAAGAAGCAGGTGGTTTGTGATCCATTAACAAGTCAGAGGAGGTTAAGCCTCGCAAATCGCGAGATACGAAATAGGAAGTTAGCAGATGTGAAAATCTATCTAATCCCAAGCCTCCGGCTAATCAGAAAAGCAAAGCAAAACCCCATTATGTGTAGTTGGATAGGGTTAATGGGCCAAAATCCCGCAGAGTTATGACAGGGATGAACTGTGCTCAAAATAGGCTTTAAAAAACCAGAAAGAATAAAGGAAAGACATGAAATCCTGGCAAAGATTTTCCTATGCAGCTCTTACATTTAAGTTTCTGTTTTGTTGTGAGGAACTCTGCAGAAAAACAGGACTTCAGAGAAGTGAACACAGTCTAAAAAACACAGGAAAGATGCAAAATACAAACCATCGTCTTCAAACCAGGCAAGCAAACCAACCACTTCCTAGAATAGTATAGTGAACCACTAAGGTCCAGGGCTTTGCCATTATTAACTTACATGACAGAACCTTTGGCCACTTACGATCATGAATTTTAGCTCAGCTGCACTCCGGAGCAGGCCGTCTGCTGGCAGGCTTCCTCCTCCTTGCTAGCCCTTGGCCCAGTCCAGAGTCCACAGTGAAGGCAAGAGCCACCCAGCTCACACACCAAGGCAAATCAACAAACCAGTCCAAGACCCACACAGCTTCTAATGCCAGAGCAGCCATCACAAGCATGGGTATTTTAACTTTGTCTTAAGACAACCCTATACTCAATTCACTGAGTTAGACCCATAATTAATAAAGTCTATCTGGAGGGCAGGGCGGGGCAGGATAAATCACAGTGTCTCCTTACTGGTCAGCAAGCATTGATTTATGCCACAAAAAGGTGATTTTAACTCATAGACTCAGTGAAACAAGATTGTATGTTGTTACATTGAGTTGTAAGCTAATAACTAACATAACTTGCTAATTGGTTATGATCTTCTATGCCAATAAAGTCATTTAGCCAGGATAAACCAGTCTTCTAAACTTGCTTTCTTAAATTAGCTGCTTCTCAACAAAAGCTACCCCACCACTATGTTACCCCATGCCAATTTTCCACCATCACTCTCCTGTCTGCCATACACAAGGGCAATGAAAACCCCAGCCAACTCCAAGGACACCTTACTCAGCCAGATGGTAGGCCACAAACTGCCAATCTTACAGCAGGACACAGATACTGTTCTGGGAGTCAGGAGCACCCCACTTTGAAAACTGGCTTCCTCTCAAAATGCTTGGGAAGGTTTCTAGTCCATTCCATCCTAGAGAGCACATCTCAACGAGCAGAAGTTAACCATTTCTAGCACTTTAATCTCTTCTGAGTGTTCAGGGTGGCCTCAGTTGCCTGCTCAGACACTCACAGCTCAGCTCAGTGTGGCCCCAGAGCAGCTCCTCCACCCCACGCAGCCAGCAAGTTGTTCTCCAGCAGAACCTGCAGCGGCTCCACAAACAAGGTAGCTCAGAGACCATTAGTACTCTAGGAGTGCTCTGTTTTAGCAAAGGAAATTGGTCTAGCAAAATAAAGGGAATGGAGACACTGAATGGTCAGATCACTGACCCACCTACTCCACACTGCCTCCAAGTCCAGTTAGGCTACCAAGCCCTCAGGGGACTCAAAGTATCTACTCCTTTCCATTTATGCTGGCTTTAATCTCACAGCAGTTAAAACAGTAATTACCGTGGAAAATTAATTGTATACAAGAGCATACACCCATCTATCCACCTTTGTCTGCTCCTTTGTAAGACCGCATTCAGTATGCTACAGCCAGAGGGATGGAAAGGACACAAGTGAAGAGAGCACATCTTTCTGATCCTAGCTTCCAACTAGTGGATGTAGACCAAGCAAAGTATTTCAAACTTGCACTTCTATAATGGTCACATCACCTCTTCCACCTGCCCCACCCCTTTCCCAAATTGAAGCTTTCAAAACAAATTCAAGTTCTCAAGACACCTTTGTCTGAAGAGACCTTTTTAAATGCTAGTGCCAACATGCAAACAGACTAGCTCCAAAAGCACCTCACATGGGACCTACAGAGAGAAACACTGACCCTGGCACACACTAGCTGTTTAGAAAGTCAACATTGTTAGCACCCTTGTTTCAGCACAAACCCTACCTCCTCTGCAGCTGCAGGCATGGCTTGATGGCTATAGCGCCTTTTTAATCCGCAAGTATATTCTGATTTCCAAGACGTTTATAGAAACTATTCACTGCTGTATGAAGTACTGCTGTACAAACCATTTATCAGCCAGCTGAGGTCAAGCGCCCTGTTTGTTTGCATGCTGGTTCCTGCAGAGGCTGTTGGCAATGGCATACCTATTTAAAGGTATTATTTCTAGGTCTATGATGCCACTCTACAACGTTTAAGTATACCTTCCTGATGCAAGCAGGTTTTAAAAACAACTTGGCTGTGGAATCTCTCCCAGTTCTCTTTCTTGTGGGACATTCAGGTAACCTCAAACGCAAGGGAAGGACAGCATCAGCTCACACAGCGATGTCAAAGGTTTTTGCAGACAACCTGAGCTCTCACCATCAGGGAGCCCATTTGGGTCAGCCAATGAGAAAGTGGTAAAAGGTTCCTTGCAAAGCTTTCCAAACCTCCATGAAGGCAAAGCCCCATCTTATACATGCACAACTGTGCACCATATATGCAGATAAAAAGCTGGTGTTGTTTCGAAGGGGGAGAGGGGGGGGGGGGGAGAAGGGAGTGTCAGCAGTTTCCATTGGCTCCAGCAAGAGGAAAAAACCCAAAATATAAAAAAGAAGCAATTTCCCTAAGCTAAATATAGGAGCAGGAATGGAGAGGAATTGGACGTCAGTATCACATTCACCCAAAGTATCTGACTCACTAAGTCAGCAGCAGTGGATCACTCCATGCAGCTCCCCCCACCTTTACTTCTGCCTTTTCTCCTACTGGCTTCACTCCTGCTCTTCCCAAAACCCCAGTTCCTGGGCATTTTACTTTTCTCATTGTCCTCTTGTTTCCCCACACATCCCTCTAGTCTCAGCTGCCTTCCCCCAGCTACCTCCTTCTTCACCTTTCTTCAGTAAGCTAATAAAAACTAGATTTTTGCAGAAGTCGGTTTTCCTCTTTCCTTCTTCTGCAGGCCACACTCCCCTCCAGAGAGCCTGGGAAAATTAAAAGCCCATGATAGCATTCCTTTCCAAGTTATCCATCAACTCAGTGTTGCCCTATCTCATGGGACATGTGACAAGAGACAGAGTTCATGGGTCAAGTCCTGCTTGGGTCAAGTCCTCCTCTCCTAAATGCATGCAGCCTATGCTATAAAGAGGATGCTGTATGGAGGAAAGAAAACTCCATTAAGACATCAAAACAAATGTTGGCTTTCTTTTTTCCCCCACAATATATTCCTTTCATGCTGCTGCAAGAGTAAATGAAAGGAGCAAACAGTCCCATCCCTTCAAAATGGGTCCATTTCTCAATTTCTGGCTCATACTCTGCTCTCTTCCCCCCACCCAAAGCTATTCAAATGAGAGCACAATAGCTTCCTACGCACTAAATGCATGAAAAAGAAAAAAGACATTGATAAGAACAAAATCTTTTTGACACTGCACTGGTTGCCAAGGGAAGCTTGATCAGAGTGAAGCAGTGTCTACAAAAGCTGGTGTTAATTTTCTCTGTGGCAATTCTTCCTGCCAAAAAGCTTCTTTAAATCATAGCCAGTACTGTGAGTGGGTTAACAGCGATGAGAGAGGATGTGCATGCTGACTATGTAACTGAATAGGTATTTTCATGCAAGCTATATTAATTAAATGCATGCTGAGAAGAAAGATGTGTCTGTTGAGAGGTTAAGATTTGGGTGTTCCTGCCTGAGCAGAAAAGCCTTTGGAGCTCCCTGCACCATACCATGACCAAGAAGACTGGAAGGGTGGGAGTCAGAGATGCAGCTAAATTCACGCTTCAGAAACCAGCACTGGCTAATGAAAAGCTGCGAATGCTGAACAAGAAACCCACTGTGAAAAAGAAAGAAATCGATACATTTAGAGTGTCGCTAGGCTAATAGAGAAGGAATTTTTGATTGCCAACCAGGGACGTGTTTGTTCTGTTTAAAAGGCTGCGTGGCACCCCAAACCTGCAGGAGTGGGAGCTCAAACACACCACAGAACAGGCTCGTGCTCCAAAAATCCACAAGATGAATGGCCACACCAGGCCAAACTGAAGTCCAACATCTTGCCTCCGGAAGCCCAGGCCTAGGGAAGAACGGGGCAGATTTTAGAGATATTTGTCCAGACTCTTCTTCCAGCCTCCAGAAATTTGACGTTCAGAGATATCTTAAGCCAGTGGGCACCCACGCACAAAAAGAGGGAAAGCAGCACAGTAAATTGAGTCTATAAGAAGGCAGAGCAGAACTGACAAGGATTTGTAGGGATAATCCCCAAAGGGACAATGGCACCCTCTGCTCCCCCCACCATTTCAGCCTATCGAATTCACATCACCCATTGCACTGACTGATAGGGCAGACGTGTCCAGCACAAGGGAACATGAGATGAAGGAGCCAAATACCCCCGTCTCTGTCTCTGCCCAGTGGCGTTTGCTTTGCATAACCACAGGATAGTGCTCCGATTACTTTCCTGAGCTGGGGTAGGGTAATACCAGCAACAGCTCCCTTCTCATTCAACCTTCAGTGGACTGAGACAGAAGAGCAAACCATGCAAGAGAACAAATACTACATCCCCAAATACAGGAACCTCAAAATGCCCACACTCCCCCCCCTAAAAAAACCCACCAAGTGTCTATGTGATCTGATGACATCCAGAAAAACAGGCAACTGCTATCCCCCACCACTTGGCAAGGATGCTGCCATACTCATGATCTTCTGCTGCCAGTGTGGTTTGTGTCTGCCTACATGTACAAGCTCTGCTGTAGGTGAGGGGACGGGGCCCAAGAAGCAGCTTCACAGCTCCTGCCCTTATCAGGGCCAACACAAACTCCTGCCGTGTACAGCCAACAGCTTCTACCAGCAGCTCTCGAGCCCCTTTACACCTGCCAGACTCTAAAACAACCGGCCATGTATCCAACCTCAAGCTGCAGATGGCAGAGAACAGATGCACAGATCTCAAAATACATCCAAAACACTTTAAAAAGACTCTAAGAAACCCCACATATAAATGGATTAAAAGAGATTGTGACTGTACACCAACCAGTCCAGGCCTCTCTTGCATACACATAAACACCACGGAGGTTTCTGCTTTACCAGGAACAGAGGAGAAACTCTGCAGGAGTCCTCCTGCCCACCTCCTACCAGAGCAAGGGAACTGCCTGCCCACAAGGACTGGCTGCAGTGATTTCTAGCAGGTCCAGCCGATCTTACGGCAACTTATCCTCGCCACCCTCCACACATATGGAAAACTCCACCTTAGCACACAAACCTCCAATGCTAGGTTATTTCAAGATCTCTTTTTAAAGGAGCAGAGCAGAAGAGGGAAGAGGAGGAGTTTTAAAGTCAGCAACCCTTCTGACACTGGGCAAACATAAGGCAGAGTGATGATTCAGGAAAACAAACTCGGACTCCACGCTTCGCACGAAATGGATGCAGGGACAAAAGACAGCCCGGGCCCTGTCACCCGCAGGGAAAGTTGTGCGCAACTCCACAGCAGCCACGCTGGAGCCAGAGATGCAGCAGTAGTGCCCTCAGGAGAGCCGTGGCTTTTCGCAGAGCTGCACAATAAGGAGGCACCTTTTCTGGGAGGCAAAGAGCTAAGCCAGACAGAGATTGTGAAAGACATGGGCAAGAAGAGCGTGTGGGGAAAGCAGAGGGGAGAAACAGGCTCGGAGGAAAACCACGGAATTTAAAGCAGCTTACCAACTGGGAATCATTACAGTTGCAAGGAAGATGAAAATGATTCCAGTTAATTGTTATGGCTCATAGCTGCCTAGTCACCAGTGATTCAGCAGGAACTTCACCTTCAAAACATCCTGATTCCCTTTGACACTCCAAAGCCAGGAAAGGAAAAAAAACTCATGGATGAGAAACCAGGGATAAAACCCTGCCCCAGCAGAACTGGGGACAGGCCATCTCCCCTGCCTTGCAGAATATCCCATCTCTCCTCCAGCCTGCGGCTAAGGTAGGTGGAACAGTGAAGCGTCGCAAAGCAGCAGCTGTGCGTACACACAGTGAACTGCCTGTCAACTTGCACGTCTGACAAGCTTCAAAGGACATAAAGCACTAATGACAAATGCATGCACACACACATATATATGTGCATAGGTGCATATATACACACATGCATACATACGGCTCATGGCTGACTATAACACACACACATATACAGAGTCCACATTCCTCTCTCCCTCCCTCCAAAACCACTCACTTCCCCAGGGGCAGGGAAGCAATGGCACCAATACACCTACATGAAGCATTAAATCAACTGGGCTAGGAGTAGGAGTTGCCGAGCTGCGTTTCATTTCAGCACTCTTGGCAAACACCCACTGAACATTGCAAATGAGCAGCAGCCCTGGGGGCTAGAGCAATGGGCAACTGATGATAGGAAGGCTGGAGGAATAAAAGGATCACTGAGACAGTCATGACAAGAAAATGCGCTGATCAGTCAGACAGGAGAGACTGAGAAGCAGTAGAAAATGGAGCCATGAGCAGAACTTGGTTGGTCCCAGGTGTGACCAAGAGAGGTGAAACAAACAGCCAGAACACGGCTGAAAACCTCAAGAGCTTTGCACAAGGCAGGGAATGCAACCTTTTCCAGGATGGATGCTACAGAATCACCGCATGCTGTGTTAATTCTTGAGAAAGAACTTGTCTCCATATGCTGAGGTCTCCTCCCAAAGTTACGGCTGTCACGGGCAAATCAACAAGTAGAAGAGAACAACTCTCCGTCCTGACAGACCAGCCAAGACACCTGCTTTGGGGATCTCTTGCTCCCCAGTTGTGCTCCACCCCTCCACTTGCTCTCAAGAGCCAGTCCCTCTTCGATCAGTGTCTGGCTGACAGCCCCAGATTTGCCATTCTCAGCAACAGGCTGTAAGCTTTGCACTGAGTCTGAAAGGCCTCAGGCTTCCTGGGCTTGCTCGCTCTGAACTTTTCTTGACCCGCCTGTAGCTCTGTTTTACTTGGTTGAGCTGTGACAGCAATTTCTCTAACTGACCAGGTGCCTATGGCTAATTTGTTTTGCCTCTGTTTATCTTTGTGTGCTACAACCATAGTTTTATATAAATAACAGTAACAAGCAGTTATTTTATGTAGACTGAGATATTTACAACTAACACAACAATGTAGTGGAGAGAAATGCAGGCATGGTATGATAGCAGAGGCCTTGAGAAGTGGAGATGTGGGGATGCAGCATAAAGGAGATGCAGAGGAGAACAGGCATGGGATGATAAGAGATGAGGCACATGCTTGGCAGAGGAGACCCCACAGCTGTGAGCAACTCACCCACGGCCCATTAAAGAAATACTGACCTGGAGCTGAACAAAACAGGTTTTAGGGGTAACGAAGAAAACAAAGAAAAAATATCCAACACGTATGAAAGACACCATACATAGTGAATTCAGAAGCATCGTGGAGCTGCAGACCGACTAAGAAAGAGAAAGGTGTCAAAATGTGTAAGCAAACATATAAAAAATGACCCAGGTAGACCCTGGAGTGAGGAAGAATCCAGCAACATCCACATCATACTCCTCCCAGTGAAGGGCTACAAAGGCTGAAGATTTATGGTGCTACCCTCCAACAACTGAGTTTAAGATCCAGAGGAGCAACACAAGGGTGAGCATAACACCAGGAAAAATGAACAGAAACAAAGAAACGTGTTACAGCGTTAGTTGCATTATGACAATTACTGAGACTTTTTCTATAATAGAAGCATTCAAATGCATTATCATTCTTTCTTTTTCTCTAATAATTAGTGGTAGAGTAAAATGATTCTTTGAGTGTTAAGCATTCAGTTATAGCAACCATAAATTCTTGCCTTTTTTATTTGTACACACACGCAGCCCGCATCTATAAGGTGTGCTTCCTCTTTGCCCATGAACATCACTGAGGGTAACAAAGCCCAAGGGGAGTGCCTCAGGCACTGCAAACACACAGATCTAGGGGAAGAGGAAGCAATGAAAGACAAGTTGAAGAAAGAAAAGAAAAAAAGATTTTAAAACCCCAGGCAAATAGCAGTTCAGAGGGAAAGGCAAAGAGGATAAAGAGGAGCAAAGTTTCGAATAAAATTCCTGCAGGATAATCAAATCTGCCATCAAGCGCTGACCAAATTCAGCTCTCCAGCCCAACAGTATAATGACAGAATATGGGAGCTGTCTCTGAAGGCATCCTCCTGGGAGCAAGCAGCTCCCTGCAGGGATTCACAGACCCAGCCAGGCTTACACGGGAACATCTGGCTCTACACTTCAGGTCTGCACCGACTTCTCCGCAAGAGCAGTTCCCACCACACCACAAAGCCTCAAAAGCTGAGTGTCTTCCTTTAAAATCAAGTCCCAAAGGAAAAACACATCCCGCTTGCAAACAATTGGCCAACACCTCTGTTTCCAGCAGCAAGCGCAGCCAGAGTATTCCCTCATTGTGCCTGAGCAGCTTGGGAGCAGGGAGAAACATCTATACATCAAACTAATCATCTGGGGCAGACGAACATGACAGCTCATGGCACATGCCTCAGGGCTTTAATTGTTTTACCATGAGCAAGCAGTGTACTCGATATTAAAGTGGCATCAATCAAAGGACCAAAGCAAGAAGTAATACAATTTAACTCTCTCCCTGTTCTCATCTAATTAACCTTTCGAAAGAAGTAGACTGAGGCAGGTGTGTCTCCCAGCCCTCTCCTCACCACCATCTCCCTTCAGAGGATGGCCACACAGCAGGTAAGGAAGGCACTGGGAAGGCCCCTCCAGTGCCCATTGACCCAGCGTTGATCTCTCCTGCATTCCAGAGCAGATGGCAAAAGCCCCGACTGCGGCAGAGGAACTGGAGCAGCTTTTCCCCTTGAATGCTTCAGTAAGCATAATCCTTGCCATATCCCTGTAAGAGTGTCAGAGAAAAAAAAAAAAAAACCAAACCTGCTTCTTCGAAAGCATGGAGTTAAAGAATCACCCACTCAAACGGTCAGTTGTTTTCAGCTCCTCTAGGCACAGGCAAAGCTCACAGCTCTCTCGGGCAGCAGGCTACCAGGGCCAGCAAAAAGGCAATAAATAAAGCCTCCTGCCAGCCCTGCCTGTTCAGAGCCCTACACGGTCAGGCTGGCAGATGCTGAAAGAAGGGGCAGGGGCAAACCTGCTTCTCCCCACAGCTGCTGTCAGTGCCACAACCCATGAGAAGCCTGCTGCGGCTCCTGGGCCCAAATGTCCAGAGCTCTTGCTGGCTCTCTGCCCCAGCCCCACCAGTTCTCAGAGCAGGAACAGCTCAGATGCTGCCACATTGGCAAAATTCATTTCTGCCTATGTTATCTTTTTAGAAGCCTTGTGACAGCTCTGGCTCTAATGGAAGATGAACATTTACCACCGCTTTGCCTGTATCTCAGCATAATATAGAGCATTTTAAATGCACCAAAATTTTTCTTCAGAGTAGCTAATGAGCATCAGTTGTCAGGAGACCTGAAAAGACATCTTTCCTGGAAGAAGAAGCAATCATGATAAAACCTGGTTTTGCTTTCTCATATATCTACATCTCTTGTCAGAGAAACGTGGCCAGGTTAGAGTCCAAGACTAAGAGGCGTTAGGTCAGCATTGCAAAAGCGTAGCAACTGACACCGAAGGCAAGGAAGTGGCTGGTGTCAGCTCCGGCGATCCTTGACTGCTGGCCAAAAGAACCAGGTTCAGGTGCACAACAGGCTGGTGCACATGTGCGTGCATTGCACGGCACAGCTTCCAGCACTAGCTTACTGGGGAGGGCTAAGTCCTACATATGGTTCCTAAGCAAGAGTCAGGGTACGTCTGGGCATGCTTACAATAAACAAAATACGTGGCTCCTTGGCACTTCTTAGCTGTCCTAACGTGATGCTCTTTCACCTTTAACTTGCCTTTCTGACACCAAATGAAACCCAAGACCATCTACAGTGCCAGATCTTCTAGGAAGAGAAAAATGACCGGCTGCCTGTTGTTCACACCTGGTGATGGGATATGTCCTTTGGACTGCATGTACTTCTTTTAAGTTAAACTCTACGATTTGTGTCAAGGTTGCCAGGAGACACAGTGCCTGTTTTGAGATTCTTAGAAAGGGTGGAGCTCAGCTGAGGCAGCTGGTATCTCATTTTCATCCCAGACTTTGCTAGTCAGTCCCCATTCCCCCCCTCCCCGCTCTTATGCAAGCTCAGGATTTGGCTCACAAGCAAGTCGTGTTGCCGCACCAAGGCTCTGGTTGCTGGGAGGTAAAACTGCTGGAGAGATACAGAGCAGGTAGAGAAGAGAGCAGGTTGCTACCTGCAGGTACACAGGTTTTCGGGCACTCCTGCTCTGTGCCATCCCCCTCCTTTCTCAGGCAATGTGCAAACCCCAGGGGCTTGCAGAGCTTCAAACTGAGAAAAGGCCTATATGTTCCAAAATAGCCAAGGCAGCGTGAGCTTTGTATCTTCCCTATTTCACTAGCGTGCAATAGCTTTCCAAACCTGTCAAAGCTTCCCACTTGCAGAGCTCTACCAGAGTGTTTAGCTCTGTTATTAAATAAAGTAGACATGCTTATTCTCTCGCTTCAATTTCTTTGCGCATAAACTGCAAGTGACCCTCACCACGGGACTGCCTTTTTGGGGTTTTTTTTGCCCCTTTTTTTTTTTTAAATAGTGACTTCCCTTTAGTTCACATGCTGGTTAATAAGATCAAAGCACAAAGCAACAGACTAACCATCTACATGGGACTATTTCTAGCTTGCCTCATCCCAACTTAAAAATCAAATCGGTACAACTGGCAGAGTGAGAGATTTGAGGACAGTCCACGTTTCTCTTAATAAGGCAGGTTATAGTCAGATATGACCAATATAATCATTAAAATAGCAACTGCTGTAGGTATTCTGACAGGCATGATAACGCTCTCCCATTGAGAGAACTGGAATATTTGCCCTGGAACTAGAATGGAAGGAGGAGTAACAAGCACATACTATATAGTTGTCCTTAATATGGTTTGTCAGGCAACCCAAACAGCAGCAAACTTGCAGGACTTCTTCAAGAAGCCCTACATTTCCCTGCTCACAGCCTCAGGAATCCAGCACAGGGAAGCTTCAAGGGAAGTTAAGTGCTTTTTTCTTTGTCACAAGAATTTTCACTGCAGCCTTACAAAGATAAAAGCATTCCCATTTCCCTGCTCTCGCTTTCTTCATCACTAACATTTTTGGCAACAGCAAGAATCCACACTCTAACATAACGTTTCTTGAGGGCTCAGCTAACACTTCTGGCCCGCCAACACACACTGTACAGGCAGTGCCTGGACCTGCCACACCAGTTGTGTAAGGCAGTGTGGGACTGGAGCTATGGAACTAGACCTGCCCTACCCACACCACTAAACTATTTATGGCTCGCTCACAGCACCATAGCATCACACAGGGAAAGAAACCCCTTCTCCAGGATTTCCATCACTGGCGGCGAGAGCACATTCATGCAGCCTGCATGCAGCTGCAGGCAAGGAGCCTTCTTTGGCCCAGAATAAGGGTCCTGCAATTTATTCTTACACTAAAAACCATCCCCAACTTCATTGTCAGTTGCTTATAGTTAACACAATTGTGTGCCACGCTGTGGTACTGAAGGGTCAGAGTTCAAAGGTATAGTACAAAAAAAATAGTACAGGAGAGGAGAGGGGTGGA
>JAVJGG010000032.1:19342923-19365304 GCA_035590195.1 Aviceda cuculoides
GAGGAAAGAGCACCAGTCCGGCCACAAGAAGTAAAAAATCCAGTACATTTCTGTTCCCCCCCACTCCTCACATAAGGCCGACTTTGTTATTCACTCCATAACCCTAACAGCAACTTTGGGTTTATTTCACTTGCCAGCATAAGAGCAGGCAAGTGCAGGCAGCAGATGTAAGACCTTCAGAGAGGATGTAATTTTCTCTATGTTGTCTTATCTCCCAAGACAACAGCCTTATATGAAAGTAGTGGCCTAGAATATCTGCAACACTCAGTGCCTTTAGCCTTTATGGCAGCACATGAAGAAAAAGCCTCCTATAACACAAGCATCCCACCAAAACAATACCAGGGTCAGCAAAGCTGCTATCACACACTGCCAGAGCAAAAGCCTCATTAGGATCAAAGAAGAGAAAGGATAAAAGGTTCAAAAGCCAGTGAGAATGAAGGAAAATAATAATGTAACCCTCAGCTCTTTGGCACCACTGTGGAGTTGGAATGAACTTGGGTTGCATTGGGAACTGCTTCTTTCAGGAGATTCAGAAACTTCTCAGGAGATCCAGAAACTCCAGGAAAGAGAAAATCCAGAAAAGCAATCTTTTTTTTTTAATTACTTTAGGCAAACCAGAGACCAGAGTTAAGATTGTGCTCAAAGAACACCAAAGTTTCTCATGCACAAGTTCTCATTCACATACGCATTCATATGCCTGGTGTGGATGAAGTCAGGTTGCCTGGGGCAACTCTTTTGATCTTAACCAAATGAATCTAGGTATGTTGAAAGTGTTCTTAGGAAAATATAGAGTTGTTACATAAATTCAGCTTTTAGGGGTAGGACAGACTGGAGGAGCAAAGCATCTGCACATCAGGATTGCAAAATCTCAGTAGATGAGCCGAGGGCTGAGGAAATCACTGGAGTACCTGGAGCACACCTGAAGATGTCCAAGTTGCATGGACAAGTCACAAAGCAACTTTGCATGAGCCATACCCAGTCTGCTACATCAGCCTCATGTAAGAAGCTTGTGTGTCCAGTAAATTCAAACAAATAAAAACAAAAATAAACAAAATAATATCAATGTACCAGAAATGCCAGGATTCTTGCAAATCAAGAGAAATTAACTGGAAATGAAAATGGAGGAAAAAACAAACAAACAAAACCCCACAACAACAAACTGAACTTGCACTAACTTAGTAAGGTCTGTACCAGTACCCCTCTCATGTTTTGACTCCTTAACTAACATTAGTTTTGTTAGAGATTGTCTTGACTACAGCAAATCACACCACCATCACAAAACAGGCCAGCTGTGGCACAAAAGCAACAAGCCATTAAACTGTTAAAACACACACCTGCTATATTCCATAGGTTTCCTGTCCAGGCCATGAGATGCTACCACCAACAAGTAAGAACAGGAACTCCCCTGTAAAGCCCTAAGGAACCACATAACCTTTTAATTACCCAAAAGAATCCCCAGGTGTCCTCATGCTTGATTAAATCAATGTTAGGCACGCACCAGCTCATCAGAGGACATCGCTAGTAACAAAACTAATCTATCTTTAGCTATGCAAGATCCCAAAACATCTGTTTACTACACTTGTTTTCTTCTCTCTCTCCCTTACCCTCTTCAAGTGTGAACACATTCAGTGTCAGAAAAGATGCAGAGGAAGAGGCAACACACACTGGAATATATTTGCCTGGCTCCAAAGAGTCCAAGCATAAAGGATGCTGTCAAGTGCAGATGTGGATCTCAAATTGCCTGCAGTTTAACAGACTGCCCACTGACAGAAAAAAAGAGGCAATGCGCAGAAATTAAAACACATGACATTCCATTTGAACACAAAGGAAAGAGAAAAGAAAAAAAACAAACACTCCACTTTTGTTGTTGTTGTTACTGTGAGAGTAGTCAAACACTGGAACATGCTGCCCAGAGAGATAGCGGAGTCCCCATCTTTGGAGATATTCAACAGCTGCCTGGCCATGGTCCTGGGCAACCTGCTCTAGGTGACCTTGCTTGAATATGGGCGTTGGTCTAGGTGATCTCAAGAGGTTCCTCCCAACCACAACAATTCTGTGACTCTGTGAACTAGGATATCACCAGGATGGGCAAAAATTTCTAGCCAGTTTTACTGACCCCATCTCTCATTTTGGCCACAAATGCAGAATCGTTAAGTGTTGCTAGCCTGTTTCTTGTACACTTGCAAATGTCACCTACAATTGTTCTGAAAGTTCCCTTCTTCTAATTCCAGCTTTCATGTCTTAAGAGATGTCCTTCATGTCTTGGGGATACTGCCCTTCCTCTTCTCCTTTAGCTTGCTGACCAGCAGAATAAACTAGGTCAGAGGAAGAGCCAACCTCATAGGGACTTCTGCAACCCAGCCACTTGGAGTATCCCCACATAGTGCTACATTAAGCAGTGAAGGCTTTTCCTGAAGAGTCACTCTTCTGTCTTCCCAATCTATTCCCACTACAGTATCATCTTTCCATCTAAGTCATACATACATCCCATCTCAACAGCCATGCTTCCACTAGCAGGATACAATGTTTTTCCTCCCCAGCTTTACAAAATGCCATCTGTTATGAGACCTCTACCTGTCTCTTTCACAGTCCCTTCAAAAATTTTCAGGGGTTTCATTCTTCCAGACAAGTCCCATCCCACAGATCAGCAACAATGACATGCTCTGCTCCTCCATGGACACGTGCCCTTTGGGTGAGCTCTACCTTCAGCAAGATCAGGATCTGGGCCCAGATGTCTATGATTTTGCTAAACATGCAACTCACAAAGCCAGCTCTCCAGCCCTCAGCTATTCTCCCTCTAGGTAACTCTTTTGCTGTCCATCAGTCTCCTTCTGGATATCTGTATTTGGACTTAGACTGCGATTGATAGAGGTGTTGCACTCCAGAGAACCCACATGCGAGGGGCTGTCAGCCTGAAATCTTTCTCTGCATTTGGATGAGGAACATGATAAGTCATAAACTGCACAGCATATACAAGAAGGCTTTTGTCAATTCATTGTCAATTCAGACTTTTGTCAATTCATCACCTGCTCCATTAGGTACTCGCTGGCTTGAGCATCGCATGGAGTTATGTGCAAGTTCACAACACTACAGAGCATAGTTTAAAAAGCCCACAATTTAACACTCAGCTTAGAGAAAGAAGAGGGAGAGGGGTTCCATTAAAAGGGATCCCATTGAAACTTGACAGGTAAAATGCAACCCCTCTGCCTTGGCAGTTACACTAACAGTGCTAAGTCTCATCATTCTCTGGTGTTAAAAGACTAAAGAATGGTAAATAGCCTCCCTATAGAAGACCACAGCAGAAACACCCTGAATCTTTATGCTGATACATCAGTCCTGGTTTATCTTAGCTTTGAAGAATGTGGTTAGTGACTCACCCTGCCGGATAAGCAACGAGGCCAGTTCTGGGGTCGCAGGCTAATCCTCTGCCTCCCGACACAGTTATCCCCAACACCTTCTCCAAAGTCACCTAGTGCATGTGAAAAACAAAACAAGAAGTAATATGAAATAAGAGTGCAGTTCAAATGGACCCATACACAGATGCTGATCTTCTGGTTCACGCTGGCACTGAGAAGAATCACCTTAAAATGTGATTCCCAAATCACAAAACCTTAAAATTCACTGACAAGCACCCAGGTACAGAAGCAACCCTACTCAGTTTTCAACATAAGCACAGTAAAATACTGCTGGGGTACAGAGGAATTATCAATACACTGATTAGTTCGTCTATACCAGAGCATTGCAAAGCATTGCAAAGACAGAGGATTGCAAGCAGCATGTAGTACTGGTGAGAAGCTGGAATGCACATTCACTGCCCAGCAATTCCCATCCTCCCAGCAAGAGCAGCAAACCAGTTTCTTCAAAGCTCTTTCCCAAAAATTGTTTCCAGGTTGACCCGTTCTCTCTGTTTCCTCCATCCAGTGGCAGGTGGTTCAACCTGGTCCCAGCCCTGTATTTCTAGGAACTCAATACTCATTTTTTCCCACACTGCTTGAATTGGAAATCACATCCAGTGGACCAGGGTATCCCTCCCCAGGAATCTCAAGAGACAGAACAGCTTACATGACTGGGTTCACATGCCCGCATACCAATGACCCATGCAAGAGACCATAATCCAAAATGCTTGCTTTGTCCCCTGAGCAAATCTCTCTCAACTATTTTTAGGAAAATAAAAGAAATGCAACTGGGAAGAGCTACTTCGAAGGTACAAAGATTCATAGCCATGCCTCTGTGGCAAGAAGCTGGGAAAAGCAAAAACAAAAGGGGAAGGGAGGGGGACAGACAGACACGACACGATATTTTGGGGAGCACTCCCTGGCAGAGACAGCATCAGAATTTAGCAATTACCCCAAAGCAAAAGGTTGCAGTGGGATTACACTGCACAAAATTTGGTCTTTTGCATGAAAGGACTCAACCTCTGAGCACAAACCAGTTCTCAGCCCTGGGGTTGTTTTGAGCGACACAAAATTATTCTCTTTCCTTTACATTTGCACAGCTTGATTTTATTTATTATATATTTGATGCGTACATTCCTCCTCAGCCATGCTGTCCCTGCCAAACTCATGGATTTTAATGGGTCACGGTCTTCTGTTTTTAATTATCATCATCTAAGTTGTATCTGGCTAAGGCCTTAAGGGCATGGACGTGGCATAAGAAGTTACTATTGTAATAATTACTACTATCTTAATAGCTGCCCTGAAGACGAACATCTTGTATTTATACCAACATGGTGCACAAAAGGCAGGGGCAGGGCAGGTTCCCCACGCCACCCTGACCACACAGCTTACCAGACCTGAGGAGTTCAGCTATAGGGCGAAGAAACAAGGTCTCACTGAGCTCATGGCCCAGGTTACTAGAGACAGTGACAGAAGTAACCCCACACAGAGAACCACCTTGCTTCAACAGGTAAAGCTGGGCTGAGGTGCCACCACTTAAAGTGAGCCATCCATGCTTTAACTAGTTCAAATTTGGCCTGCCTTCAAACCAGTGACATGGTACATGGAAGATTTCATATCCCAGTCCCTGGAACAACTTCGTCTTTTTTTCCCTTTTAGTAATAATATACCCCAGATACTTCGAGACAGTATGAGAGGACACCAAATTGTCCCCTTCCCTAGCAAAATTAGTATCTCTGGAAACATGGCTTTTACAAAAATCCAGTGGATTTTTGTTTAATATAAGAACGTACAATTAAAAATCCATTTACAAATCCACCGGTAACGAAAGGAAATAGTTTTGTTCCAACATTAAGCTGGAACAAAAATGCTGGGCGTGCAGGGGGGAGGAATGAGGGAGGCTAGGAGGATATCCACTCTTCCAGGCTCGATGGCAATACTTCAGAACACATTTATTTTTAAAGCAGCCTCACAAATGCACAGAAAGAAGAACTTAATGCTTCTACTGCTGAGATTCTAGCTCGTATCAGCAGTTCCCAACCCATCAAACTAAGAGAGGTTTAAATTCCTATGGAAACTGCATTCTTGACAGCAAAGGAGGAAGTGGAAGAGACATGTGCCATTCAAGTGCTCCAATCTAGATAAGGCACCAATTACTTGATGTTGTCAGCAAACATCAATTTAGCAATGCTGTGCTTACGTTGCTCAGCACAAGCTTTAGCTCAGGCTGGCTGCAATTGCAACTACCCTAAAAGGCACTACTTGACCTTGGCTATGCAGCTATTCAGCAGCAATTCAGCAACCTACTTTCACCAACAGGTAAATTTTTGCTCTGCAAAAATGTATATGTATATCAAGCCTCTCAGTGTGCAGTCTTACGCCAGAGCTGAGCTGATCTTACAGCTGCCTGCTCTGGAGGGGACAGTTCCTTCCTCATCCCACTCAGCCCAGTCATATCCCCCGCCATTTCCCTCACACCAGCACTGGCATGGCAACTGCCTGACCAGCAGGGAAAACCAGCAGAAAAACATGTTGTAGTTTTTCTTTTCTGTTTACCAGTCTGGGGAAGCCACAGGGAGCTCAAAGCCAGGGAAGAGAAAACTGTCCCCTTTCACTGGCAACTAGATCAATCCAGCTGCACCTCCAAAACCCACCCTGTACTCAGTGTGGAAAAATCTCCCCCCTTCCTAGTCTCCAAGAGGGAGATAAACCGAACAAGAGCACTAACTGACTTACCTGGGCACCCTCACCCCACCAACAGCAAAACGCCACGCTCGCTCCAGCTTCCTCTCTCACTCTAGTGCCTGTGGGGGCCCCATGCTGCTCTGCCAATAGACTAGTAGTGCAATACTAGGAGGTGGAAAGTCTACCTTTCCTCTGTGGTCAGCACACAGCTTGACACAAAAGGAGTACCTCAGTCTTTGGGTCCAATTATTCTACTACCAGTGAGCATTTTCTGGCCTCCAACAGATCACTCGTTCCATTAGAAAAAGACAACAACTATCAAGGCCATACCACTGGTATTGACAGACCTAGTGCCACGGAAACAGACATCTGTGTCCAGAGACCCATAACCAACTTTCTGAAAAAGACTCCCCCTCTTTTGCTCCTAGTCTTAGATTTAAAACCTTCCTAATGTAAAGAATCTGAAGGGCAACCCCATGAGCCTACCCGATGGATGCTCTTACAACACCTCAGCATGATAATCTTTGAGTATTAAGAAGAACTTGCTTCAAAAAGGTGTACACACAAATTTTGACACTTGCAAGCTCCACTCCCACCACCCTGCCCACAATACACCACAGCTTTATCCCCATGACCAACCTCCAAACCAGGTGACATTAGGGTAAGAGATAGTCACTTGTCACAAAACTTGACAGAAGAATGAAAAACATTTCAGAGAAAAAACAATAGGCAACAATGCAATATAAACTGGATTCCTCTCAACTTGCCAGCTAAAACAAAGAAATTATAAATATAGTTAATTAGGGCAGAGGTACACCGACTTTAACTTCCTAATCTAGAATTAACATTTGTCAGCAAAGGGCAAATTTGTTGATACAGGTCTGCCATCACCCCGCTCCTGAAGTTACGACTTACAACAAGGTAGGAACCCACTTCCTTATGTGGTAAGTGCAGTCTCCCAGTCCTACACAGCCATAACCACTGCCATGTCTCCCAGGTGGTGCTTCAGCACACCTGAATTGGAAACAAATTCCCTGACGCACCTTTCCAAGTCTGATCTGAGCTAACCACTGGACCTGGAGAGTCCCCCTTCAGGTCTGAGATACCATGTTTGTTACCAATGGCTCCCACGTTGGTCCAATTTGCTTCCCACAGTCGTCAGACATGTCACTGCTTGCTCAGGCCTTCACATGCAATCAATGGGCCACCTCACCACCCTCATCCAAGCCTGGGAACAACTGCAAGATTAAACCTGTTATTTTGTGCGCCTAAATTAGAGGTGCAGAGAGGACGCCGGCTATGCACATTTGTTACTTCATCTTGAGGCTTCTATTAATAGTACTTGGCACTTTCAGTCAAGGTTCTCTACGTGATTTGTGTTATCAAATTGATCCACACTCAATGTGCTTCTGCAGCTCACTTCGTGTTGCCACTATGCTAACTGTAACCACCCCATCTCCATTCTTTTAAGGTCAACTTTTTTTCAAATTTGGACGCTCAATACACACTCTTAGGCACCAAAAACAGAATCAGCTGTGCAGCTAACACCTGTCTTACAAAACCTGATATTCACCTGTTTTACAGACTTAAATCTAAATTTGGCTGCTCAGAGTTGTACAAACACGTAAAGAAATTTTAGTGCCTAAGCAGATCACTTACCCTGCTCCTTCCATATCACATCCCAAGATCATCAGATAGTTCCTACACCTGGTAGGACAAGGCCAGCAGAGACCTGAATTGCAGGACTTGAGGTACTGACAGGTATTCATGGCAGCCAGGCCTTCCCAGGGAGAGGGGCCTTGCTGCAGCCCAGTCCTGCCTGGAAGTCAATGGGCACATTTGAGAGCAGCCCTTGCTTCTCTCGGGCATGGTTCCACGCAGCATGAGGGGAAAGCCCACGCTTGCGTGACGAAGCCATGCCACCTCTCTCTTACTACTGAGGTGCAGATAATCCTTTTGGAAAGGCTGGACAGCCCCTGCCAGCCTTGTTTGTATTTTCAGGAAACAAGATGCACGACTAGCTGCTCCCAGCTCTCAGAGTGAGTTTCGTACTTGCGTGAGCTCTTTCTGTTGTTTTGAGGAAGATACCACGAGCAATTGTTTCCACATGCTAAAAGGACAACACAGAAATCCTTGAAGGATCAGCCCAACTTCAATCCCCTGCAAACACTTTCCTCCTTTCCATCGTTTGCATCCCTTCGGGACCATCTACACTACAAAGCCACACAGGAGGTACAGGAGGCACCGTGGCCTGCACATCTAGGCAGCATGCTGCTAGAAAGCAGTAGTAAACACACCCAGCACAGTCATAATTTCCACCAAAATGGATGCCAAAGGGGATAACCTAGTCCCAGTGACAGTCCTGCCTGACCTGAGCTCACAGGTGCTCTCCCTACAGCTGTGCTGTTTTACTATTGAGCCACCGCTGCTGGGTAGGAGCTCCTGTGTCTATGCCTGCTTGCCCACCAGCAGACTTCTGCAGTCCGGCTTCATCTTAAAGAACGAGAGGAAAAGAAAATTTCAGCAGCAAGCCATGTTTAATACTAGGCATCCCTCTAAGAGTTTCCACTGTAGGCTGAATGATGCTGCTACTCACCCCATCATCCTTCCCAGGCCAGCAAAAGACTAAGAAGGTGTTCAGTAGTATTTCAGCCCCTCTTCCCCATACTCCTATACTCAAGAAATTAAATTTTTCTGACTTGATCACCTCACCTCCTGCCTTATAATACTTTCCACGTTCTCTTCTGGGCCCAAAAACTCATCATTCTCTAAAAATACAATTTATTTAAGCATGGAAATAAAGCAACAAAGCATTTGAGAGGATACATGCAACTCTCCAGTGCTCAAAAAGACCACTGAGGGGAGAAAACTGGTGTTACGGTAGAGGGCTGCCCATCTGTCCCAGCAGCTACAGTATTAGGCAGGAGGCTACAGCCTGGGAAAACCATGTCCAGCAAGCAGATGTGTCTGTTCCAGACTTCATGAGATTGGCCATCTTGGATCAGACACTGGTATCTAGCCCTCATTCCTGTTTCCCTTTGCAGCCATAAGTGAAGGAGAAAAGTTAGGAAGAACAGTATCATAAACAAATACATGGGTAAAGTTTAAGAGCAGGGAAAGCAAATTTGATTCTCTCAGCTCCTGTCAATCTCCCAGTCTCAAAATAGATATTCTCAGTTTTAACCTATTTCAGTAGAGTTCTCTACCATGAACTTATCCACTGTCTATAAAAGCTTAGCATTCACAACATCTTTTGGCAAGGAACTCCACCAGTCTGATATATGTTGCAAGAAGGACCATCTTTCATTGCTTGATTTAACCCTCACTTCTCTTAGTTTCATTTGATGTGCCCTAGTTATTGTACAGGAGGAGAAAGTGAATAGTCAATCCCCACTTACCATCTCCAGGTGGCTCATGATTTTGTAAGGAGCTATGCCACCACCCCAAATAATCTGCGTTCCAAGTACAAGAGTCTTCACTTACTCAGTTTACGGCTCTCCTGAAACTCATTTCACATCTTTGATCAGCTCTGATGCTCTTCTGTGAACCACCTTCCAGGTCCACTATATCCTTCTGAGATGAAAAGGAAACACCAAGACTACATACAGCTTTCAAGGTGCGGTCACAGCAACTGTTTACAGAGCAGAATAATAGAGCCTTCTGTTTTGTTCTCCATTCCTTTTTTCCCATTAATAACCTACACTCAATCTGCTTGTTTGACATCTAAGATCAGTTACAGACAGCAGCAAGGAGGTCACCCTGCTCTAAGTCACAGATAAGAACTCCTGCTGCTTTGCACTTGGAAACTTATCCCCCATTCTCTCCTCTCTGCTCCCCTATGGAAAGGGAAATCCTCTTATTGAATCAACAGTTTGATTTCAACTTCCCCCTTCCTCTCCATGCCTTTGTGAGCACTTATTCATGAACAAGAGCATCCTCAGAGGGAGTTCTTGCAGCAAAATTATTCCATTCCACTCAGTAGAAGAATGGCTACTTCAATGAAAGTCCACATGCAGATAAGTTATATTTTAAAAGCCTTCCCATGGGCCTGTGTATAACACAGTTAACGTTTGAATCCATTTAATTAACTAGCAGCACCGAGTCAGCATGAAAAGACAACATCCATCAGAGTTCATCTATCATCCACTGCACAATATGCCTGCCCTCCTCATCCGTCTCCTGCCTGCATGTGGTCATATTAATAATGTATGTGCAAAGGCATACGCTCCTGAGAAAGCAGAGGACACAGAAATCCCAGAGATACATAACCCATGAGGGTTACTTTGGAAAGCCTTCCCTAGCACATCAAGTAATCGCTTACCATCCTGTCTGAGGAGTGGCTGAATATTCATCTGTTCTTTTGCCTTAAAAATAACGCTTTTACGGCTCAACTTGAGACCCCAATACTCTTCAGTGCCAGCAATACACTGACATAGGGAGCTCCAACATCAGGTGGCGTTTCATGACAGCACTGTGGTTTTCATGTCTGTCTCCCTATATTCTGCTCCCAGAGGTCTCAGCACTGCTGCCCACACTCCAACGCTTTCCGTGCTGCAACACAAAGTCCTATCAATGCACTCTGGCATCCAATAAGTGAAAATGCATCGTAGCTGTACACTGTCAGCATCAGCATTTAAGAAATAGCTGTCTACTTCTTACATAAGTGAAATTTGATAGAGAGCACCAAATTTCACAGCTGGCCCTGTTTGTACATCTCTCCTGCTGCCCCTAAGCCCCCCTGCAAAAAAAGCACGTTTAACCTCCAGGGACCAGCACACGAGTTGTAGGCTCTAATCCACCGTCTGAACACACTGATCTCCTGTTACTGCTGCAGAAAAACAAAGGCTTGAAGCTTTACATTTAGCTCTGCTGTGCTTCGTTTAGCACATTAAACACAGAACACTAATTACAGTATACTATTCCACTTAAGGGGCTGTCAAAGCCTTCGTTTCAGGGCTTTATAACAAAGCTGTGAAATACTCATTTTGCACTTGAGCTTGACATGCAAAGGTCTGGCTTTGGCCCAGGTTCCTCTGCCTGTTTGTTTTTTCAGCAGCTGGGGTTTTTGTTGTTGGTCTGGTAGGGGGAGGGCCGAAGATGGGTGGATGGAATTAACTGCAGGGGATGTTTGACTTACAAGAGCACACAAACAACAAAACCACTCAGCTCCGCAGTTGGCTTCTGTCCCTCACCTACCCAATGCTTCACCTTGTTTTTGTATGTGCACAACGAATATGCACTTGTTAAAAAAATTTTTAATAATTTTTTTATAAAAGGCTTTTCTATCCTCTCCCTCCTCTCCAGCCTGAGCCTTCTGTACCTCAGCATCCAGTGCTAGCAAAGAGTACCGTCTTGACAAACCTGGAGGCTGGAAATATTCCACCTGCAAAAGCAACAGTGGTAAGCCAAGCTCCAACACACGACCAGTTCAGAATCTCTGCCTTGACAGAGCAGTCTCCATGTCTCTCACAGTGTCTCACAAGCCTTGCTTACTGCCATCATTGCAGACTCATACCAATTGCCTAACTGACCCTCTAGGAACTACTCCAAGACCATCAAACTGGTTTGTTTCACACAATCCACCACACAGACTTGTTGCAACACTTCAAGGTGTTTCCAGCCAATGCTCAATTTGAAGCAGCATTCATGGGCTGAAAGGATTCAGAGCTATGTCTGACCACTGAACAAGGCCTCACATTTTAACCAATTAAAAAAACCAAAACACCTGACCGGAACATCATCATCATCTGCAACAAGCAGTTGCCAATTCTAGGCAATTTGATTTCAAGATAACCACTTTAAGAACATCAGGGAACAATCTCCCACAACACAAATTATGAATGACGCACCTTGGCATAAAAGTGGCAAGGGTAGAAACCAACTTGCCCAAAGGTTTTTAATAGCTGAGTTATGGGAAGCGTTACATTATGTTTGTCAACCTGCAAAAAGGCAGAGATGGGATTGTGGGGGTGTTCTGATGGAAATGCTGAGCCTCAGCTCTAATGGCTCTGCCAGGTGTCACTACAATGGTTGCACAGGGGTGTGCACGCATTTATTAAAAATTATCCAGGCAGTTGAGAGAACACGGAACAAAACAGGGACGGAGGTGGAAGAAAGGGAACACGAGCAACCCAGGGTCCCTGCAGGCTGTCTTTCCACACGTGCCTGCACGCAGCACGCGTGCGTTTGTCCATCTCTCCACACAGCCTCTCTTGCCTGCTCTCCCCTCCTGGCCTCCCCACCATGCTGGCTGCTTTCAGGCCGATTCCAGCTGTCAGGACTGCATTCCTGACCCATCAGCCCCAGCTGTCAAGGGCTACGTGCTGAATCTGCACTCTGCCGCCTTCTTCATGCACCTGGAGTAAGGCAGTCCCAGGGAGGCCATAAATATCATTGCATAGCCCCAGGGAAGTGGGTGGGAGGCTATTAAAAGCACCTCTACCAGGAACCACAGCGAGGGAACTCAGAACTGAGAGCAGCACACATATGCAAGTGTCCCTGTGGCCTGCAAGAGAGGATATATAGAGGGTTAATTTCCTACCAGCTTCTGCAGCACGACCTAGCCATCATTAAATAATTACCTTCTGTTCCTTCACTTAACACCAATTTTCTCTTCCCCACCCCCACACCAAGGTCCAATTTCTTCTAAAATACTGCAGGGGTGAGGAGAGGCACATGTAACCTTATCAACCCTTGCTAGAGACATGGCAAGCAGCAACTTCTCCTCCTTCTCCCCTTCAGTCCTCATTCTCACCATAAAAGCAGCCCCGACTCAGATTTTCATGAGATTTCACAAAACTTTCACAATATCTGAGCTTCAGAGATACAAATGTGGTGAAGGGACAAGGAGTGGAGTGTGTGTAAATTGTCCACTTTTGTCAGTGTTATGATAATGCTATTTTGACTTTGGTGTGGGGAATTATTTTTGTTGATGTAAGCGATGTTTGTGAAGATTGTGTGGTGAATGTATGTCTTTAAAAAAGAAAAAGTGACATCAAACAGGCTACAGGTTTGCTGGCACATAAAGAGTAAATCCTGATTTATTCCAGACTAAGCATCTGCACATGGAGTCAATCCGACCAGCTCCACAGGCAGGCGAGCCCTACGGGACACAGCAGAGAGACACATCCTGTGTGGGCAGGCATCAAAGAAGCCATTCCTTGAGCTCTCAGGACCTGGAATTGTGCAGGATCACTTTTTTACAAGGAACAGATTTTTCCAATTTGCAGATGTGCATCACTTTTCACAAGGAAAGAGAGCAGGCAAGAAAGCAGACTTTATGTTGGGCGTGCTTTTGCCCTCCCACATAGGCAATTTACCCAGTGATTTTTTTCATCATAGTAGAAAAAGAAACCAATTCACCTTCCCCTGCATGGAGAACTATCTGTAAGAGGATTTGGTAGAAGTGAGGACTTGCAATGCTCCCCCATCAATCTGTCCCAACAGTGGAGATCAAAGGAAGCAACTTTTGACTTTCTGGCAGTGTTATATATTGGTGTCCTCCAAATCCATGCACAGGGCCTGAATATAGGCAAAGAAAGTGCTTCAGTGAGTAGAAGGGAAAAAAAAAAAAAAAGTAAATACAGCTCCCTTGGGCAGCGTTTCAGTTACTCATATAAGGGTTTGAAATCAAGCAGGAACAAACGGTTCTCTCAGCGTAAGGGTCACTGTTTATCATCATTAATCATCACTTCCTAGATAGGAAAGGCCCCTTCCCCTCTGTTTCGCCCAGGCTTTAGCACTCACGAGAAGCAAGTGACAAGAACAAGGAAAAGAGCCAAACAGGGATGTGGGCATGGGCTGGCAAGGCTGCTCCCTCTGTGGCTCTGTCAAAGTCCCTCCCCACGGCCCCGGCCCCACGCTGGGCCTGCTCCTAAATACAAACAGCTGACGGTTAAAAGTCCACAGCTTCGCGTCAGAGATGGGCATCCACTCCAAGGAAACCGTGGCAGCTCTGCATAACTCCTGACTCCGGAGAAGTCAAACACACGGGCCATAACACAGCATTTCTAATACCGATACCGCCGTGGTGAGGAGCTCCATCCTAAATCACCTCCTGCTGAACTCTATAAACAACGCGAACATTCAAACTAAACTTGGACACAGGGAAGACAGACTGAAAGAGAGGGCGCAGAAAGCCTTCCCCACAGCTAACCCTGCCAAGGGGAACCAGAGAAGGAAAGCCACATCTCAGCGCTTCAAGAAAAGCACCATGTTACAATTCCCTTCCCCTTCATTTCTTCTCACTGGGGCTTACTTTTGGTATAAATGCATCAGTGCACTGTTTGACAAGGCTTGGAGGGAGAACTTGGTGGTCGATCTTGAGTCCAAGAGTAGAAACGCACAAGCTAGAGCGGTGCAGGATGAGGAAAAGCCTTTTGATCAGCCTGCCTGAGGTGACACTCATAATTCATTCGTGATTTCTTTATTCACGGATAACACCCCATGCCAAATCAATCTATTTTTATCCTTCACCACCACCAGATTTGCACAGCAGTTCCATCCTAAAAGTCATCGACTGTCACTTACAAATTGTGTCTCTAGATCTCGTCCCTACCTACCCAGTCCTCACTGCCACAAAGGCAACCACACAGGTTTTTTGGAGAAGGGAACAGCTGTGAATAGTGTATTTAAGTCTCCAGGAAAGATTTAAAGGAACCTGCTGTATGTAGAAGCCTTGCCTTTTTATGCCCAGATTCTTTATACAGAGCAGGTATCTGTCCCCTCCACAGGAGGTCAGAAAGCTCACCTCTCCCGGTGCTTGAAAGCTCCTGCCTGTAACACCTGAACCACTCCAGGACTAGAACCTTGTCCTCCCACGCACGCATCTCCCTAGGACGGCAGTGATGCTATGGGGGAAAGTACATACTTGCATCCTTAGGGGATTAGGAAATGGTTTCGTTGTAAGCCGATTTAAATTATATTAAAAAAACACTTATCAGCAATTTAAAAGATGCTAAGATTGGAATAAATACAACAGGAGGGAAAGAGTGAGTACACAGCATTTATCACACAGACAACATCCCTACAGAAGGAGGCAGGTGGTAAAGAGATTAGTATTCAATCTTTCCCTAAACATTGTCTGGACTATTTAGTATTTGTTTCACAGTACTTGCAAGAAGTCCCAACAAACATGAAGGGCTCCTGTGCTTACAGCAGGTAGCAACATGTACTCTCATACAGTTTGCAATCTATAACCAGATACAGGAGGACTAGGTGGCAAAAAAACCAGAAACACTGAAGTAAAATGTCTTGATCGTAGTTGTGCAACAAATCAGCAGCAGAGCTGGGAATAACCTCACCTCCCTCTGGAATTCTAGCAGCTATCTACTGCATGGATCATGCTGCACCATTGCCGTATCTCACTCCTGCTTGAGGCTAGGGACAATATTTGTAAAGAATGCTTAAAAATGAATCAAAGGAAAGCATGAAAGATTTCTTTTTTCCCCAAACCAATCAGGATACAAAGAAGGAGCCACCCAAGCTTCCTACCCACCCCCAGCCACCACTCGCTGTCTAGCTCTTGGCAATCCCTTCCTGCACTCCTCCCTGCCCTCTGCCCTGAGGAATAAGCTTCTTACAGAAGAGCCTTTATCATCATCTGCCCTTCGTGCATCCTAGAATTAAGCAGCTCTTCGCATCTGTCAGTCAACATGCATACTGAGCACCCAAGAGATTTCTCCTGTCAGCCAGAAGGGAGATCGTGTCCTCCAGAAGTGATACACAGGAACGTGAGCCAAAGATTAAGTAAATAAACTTAAGAGAACAGCACAAGCACTGATTTCCATTGTCTTCTCAACAACCCTGCTGCCACCTCCTCCTGTTCCAGTGCAGCTGGAAAGTCCTGCACCAGTAATGCAGTGTCCCCACCACTGCACTTGCTGCTCAGCCACTGGCACGGACAACTCCAGCAAACCCACATGTGCCCACTCAGGTACACACCACTGGGCCATCTTTCTGCTTCAAAGATGCAAACTCGTATGAAAGGAGGGGCAATCATCGTTCACAGTCATAGCTATTCCGGTTGCAGAACTTGGTTTAGTCTTTTCCAAACAGTTAAAATTTCTTGCAAGTTTTATAGCCTAGTCCTGGTTTTGTCTGGGATAGAGTTAATTTTCTTTCTAGCAGTTGGTATACTGTTATAGTTTGGATTTAGTATGAGAACAATGTTGATAACACACTGATGTTTTCAGTTGTTCCTAAGTAGTGTTTATACTAAGTCAAGGATTTTTAGCTTCTTATGCCCAGCCAGCAGGAAGGCTGGAGGGCCACAAGAAACTAGAAGTGGACACAGCCAGGACAGCGGACCCAAACTGGCCAAAGGGATATTCCATACCATGTGACATCATGCCCAGTATATAAACTGGGGGGAGTTGGCCAGGGGGGACTGCTGCTTGGGAACTAACTAGGCAGCGGTCAGCGAGCAGTGAGCAATTGCATTGCACATCACTTGTTTTGTATATTGCAATTCTAGTAGTAGTAGTAGTGTCATTTTATTGTTATCATTATCATTATTATTTTCTTCCTCTCTGTCCTATTCAACTGTCTTTATCTCAACCCACGGGTTTTACTTTTTTCCAATTCTCTCCCCCATCCCACTGAGAGAGCGAGGGGGGGAGCAAGCAGCTGCATGGCGCTTAGTTGCTCACTGGGGTTAAACCACGACAGCCCAGCAGCCCAAAGATCTAGATAACTCCCCCTGCAAGTAGCAGCAAGAAATACCATCAATCCTCTCTCCCTTACACACATACACAGAGGAAACCACCACTAGACAATAAACCACAGAGAGACAAAAAGTTATAAAGATAACTACAAAGCAATCTTAAACAAACTCATTAAATCATTCATTCAGCCCACTTTCCTTCTTCACATACTTTGCCCTTAAATCACTTCTTCCTGTGATTTTTCCCAAGCACCTTTTTCAGTTTCTTTTCCTGAAGGAAACAAATTCTGTAAACGAGAGGTACAATAGTCCAACATAAGCTGAATTAATTGAGGAGTTCGTTAAAGATGACTTAACAAAAAGGGAGCAGGCTGCCATCTAAGTGACTCAAAACTCTGAAACAGGGAGTAACACTGGAAAAGCAGGTCTCCTCTAGCCTACGTTTAGGCTCAGGAGCATGGATAATGTAGAATTACCATGTGTGAGACCTGAGGAAGTAAAACCACACTTAATGAGGAAGCAATTTTTATCTACACGCTTAAAAAACCCTTTGGTTTTGTTACCACCTAGCTCCTGCCACACTTCAAGAAAGCAAACCATTAGAACTACCACCATTTCTTTACTGCCCTTGTTCAGAAATTCAGAAAACCCTAGATCCAGGCACACAACCAACTCCTGTTCCTTCAACACTTCACAAAGTACTTCTGTTTTTACATGTTTAGCTCTTAGCAAAAATTGCTGCTGTAAAAAGCAGAACACACACAAAAAAAGAGATTATGGAACTCCAGTCTTTAGCAAAGAGCCAATGCTCCCAATGCATGATTTTCTGGTCAATAGTTTTAGATGCATTCACTTACTCAGAAGCATTTGGCAGAATCTCTCTCGGTAAGAAATAACTTTAAGCGACACATGTAGTTCAGAAATACCTGAACTACTAGTCCTAAGTACATTTCTACAGTGTAAACAAAGGATATAAGAAGCAGACAAACACTTGAAGGGCAAGCAGTAAGACTGAACACTATGCTAACCCTGCTCAAACTGTACTTTATGTCCTCCAGTGAAAAGATAGCTATAAAGCTTCTATGCAGTTTGTGTCCACTCCTTACTGTAGTGCACTGGCAGCTAGGTAGTGGGCAACCGCTGGATACAAGCTTTACTGTCATCCCTGCACAGGAACTGGCCCCTGCGTGAAGCCAGGCTGCAATTCCCATCACTGACCAGAGAAGAGGTGTTGGATGAAATTGAGCTGATTGCCTGTTGGAGTTCTTAAGAATGCAACTGATGATTCAGACTCTTAAAAAAAAAAAAAAAAAAAAAAAATTGCAAAAAGAAATTATTGTAGAGAATTGTTCATGGAGCACCAAACCCTAAAACTGTTCTCACCCGCCCACAATCTTGCCTCTCTTCTTATAACTGTATCAATCTGTTTAAGAAAAGACATTACTTCTACCTGCAAACCTTGCCTCTCATGTCCTTAGAACATCACAGGTTGATACCTGCAATAAAGCACTTGGGAGACAGTATTGTGGAAGGATCTGTTTACAAATTAGCCAAAGACAAACAAGGACTTAAGAGTTTAAAGATGCAATTAACACCAGCCACAATCTAAAGACTAAAACTGGCTGCTCAGTGCTTACCAGCACTTTCTGCTATTTCTATAGTCACTTCCTACATTTCTTTTGTGTGAGATAAAAATCTATTAGTGACAGAAAGGACCACATGAATTGGCACAATCCACTACTGCAGCCAAGCTGACCGAGCAAAGACTTGCACTAAATAAAGAACCAGAAAGATACTTTGAAATTGCAGAAGTTGTTTTGCTTACAAGCACTGCCTGGGAGAAGTCCTATGAACACTTCACACGGTTCAAAAGATGACAGCAGCATCCCAATGCACCTGTGAAGCCATGCAATGATGTCACTTAAAAATACTGCTCCCTACAATGTGTCACAACATGATGACCAAGGCAACTAGAAGCCTCACAAGTACCCGGACTACTTCTCTAATAGCTTGAGCAGGAAACATCTGCCAGGAGTTGAAGAAAACTCAGCAACAATTTTGGAGTCACAAGAAACCAAGAGACTGCCAAACTCTGTGGCTTTGGGGGACCAGGTTGCTGCAGACTGAACCCTGTAGGATTTCTGATAGATGTTCCACCACAAGAGAAAAGAGCTGAGGACCTGTCAAGCAGGAAGCCAACACTCCAGACCCAAGTATCTCACATTTTATGCTCTTCCCTGAAGGCTAGGAGTATGGCATTTTGTTGTTGCTTTCAGCCACCTTCCCCAGCCTTTTCCACTGCAGATAGAGCACCAGGAAGTCTTCCTGAATTAGCTCTAACGAAGGGAAGCCCTGGTGCTACCCCTTTTTCCTATTTATACCAACAACATTTCTGCAACAGTTCAAACATATTTTATATATAGCCCTGTGGCTTATTTCCAGGCAGAAGTAACTCAATGCTGGTGTACATATGTTTAGACCACAGCAATTGGAAAGAATGTCCCATAAACGCTGTTAACTCTGCTGCTCCACTGCGACCAGAATAGGCTCTACCACTGCAGAAGTACAAGCTGTGTTAGGAAAATTAAAAAAAAAAAAAAAAAAAAGAAAAGAAAAGAAAAATCATCCACCCAGAAGCTAAGCAAGCCACTTGCCACCTGCACAGCACTGACAGACTTCCACTATAGCCCCAACAGATTTATAGCTGTAAGTTAACAGCCAGCTCTTGTCACATCAAGATACAGTGTCTGACTGCCAAGAGACCACACAGAGCTGACCAGGGTGTGGGCCAGCATAAGGGCTGACATGCAATATACAGAGCATCTGCCAGTACCCACTTGCATTTTAAAATAATCTTATAAACTTAAGGGCTGGACAAACAGAAGATAGTCAGATTTGCACAGCTCTATTTGCAAACCCTGTTTGTAGTGAAAATATCAGTAGTGCTACCATATTTTAATGAGTCTGACTTTAGTCCAATACCCATAAGCTGGTGCACCGAAAAGAAACAAGAAGGTCAAGGTGCAGGAGCCAGGGACCAACATCCAAAATGGACTTTCCTTGGCACTGGTTGCAAGGACCTCAGTGACACGTACATGAGAGAGGCACCTGCCTCTTCCAGTGCTAAGCCTAGGTTTTAACATGAGCCCAGGTGAGCCAAACCCCAAGGCAGCAGCCCACAGGGAGACACAGTGTATATTCTCTCTCCTAAAGGAGGGTGCTCCCGTTACCACTTGTAGACAACTACCAGGTGATAACTACCATGCCTTTCACCAGATTGTCCTCCACATGGGCTGCAAAGACAGCTCTGCCAGTCTTCCCAGAATACATTAAAACAACTTTTCATCACATTTTTCTCTGCAACAGCTAAATACTGGAGGGGAGATTAACGTGTCTTTAAAAAAAAAAAAAATCTTGCCTTTTCTTATGTCTGAATCCAATTGGACTGGACTTTAAAGAGGAGGAAGGCATAATCAACACTTCGGAAGTATCTAAAAAGGCACAGCATCTTCAGTTATGCGATGTGGAAAAGTTAATGACCACCATCTCAGACCTCTGCAGAGACAGGCGTCTCTTGTCCTGGGGTATAAATAACCTGCCTTTATCCTTGCATAAACCTGTTTGTAACTTCAGGGATGAAACTGCCCTTCCTGAACATGTCAGGTCAGCATCTTGCTTGGATCAGAGAAGGCTCTGCCAGGGAGTCTCTAGCTGGGGAGAAAAGAGGAAACCAAGTACACATTTTGGGAATGATGATGGGGTCACAAAAGAAAAATGGAATTTTTCGGTTAACTGTTTATTTGAGGGACAGGAAACAAGGAAAGAGAAACAGTCTCTGTTCCAGGCCTCACAGGACTGGTTAGCAACATGCCCAGGGAATACGGATTAATGGACAATGTGCAGCTGAGCTGGTCAAAACAACATGATAAGGACAACTGCGTGATATACATATAAGGCATGCACACGCATACAGTTATGTGCATGAAATGAATCATCATACATAGACTCTGATCTTGCAATCAGCCACAGAAGCACGTATCTTTACATCCATTGGGTGAAACGGAACTACTCATGCTCATGCTACCTCAAACACAAAATTAAGCACATACTTAAGTATCCGCAGGAATGGTGCCAGAGTTTGCATACAGTTTCCTTTTAAACCCTTCAGGGTCATCAAGACTGTAAAAATGTTACACGAAAGAGTTGTGCAAGACTTTGTGTACATTACAGCTGTAACACAATACCAGTGTCACTTTATAAGCAGGGGAAAAGAGTGGGTTCTAAGTTACTGTATTAACAGGCACACTAAGAAAAGTAACATACGCTTAACCAGAACAGAATATGTTCTTCCTATTAAACATACACACAGAAAAATACAAACATACTCATATAATCATCCAACCAGACCCCAGCATTTAAGTATGCTCTACAACGCAAAATCCTGCTTGGCAGCTGTTACAGTACTTACAGGATCTGAGAAAAGCATCCAAATTAAATCACACTAGAGAGTGGGAGGGCAGGACGCGGGACAGAACCCAGGCAGCAGACCTGGAAGTAAATCCCTCTTCCAGAGGGATGGCCACAACACATAGGCAGCATTTCCTCTGCTGCCCAGAGACAAGACTGCCTCCCCTGCAAGGGAAATCACCCACTTTGACATTTTATAATGGATTTTGCTTCTACGCTCTTCCTTCTGCCCTAACTGCTTCCGCAGCTTACGTAGATCACTGATGATTTACAGTTCTGCCATCTCCTCAGCACGAGAGCTCCCCGACTCAACTAATCCCAAATGCTACACAAACATGCTTCAGGCCCACAACTCCATTCCCCACAGCCCAGGGCAGGAATACCAGCTCCTCTCTGCCTGGAGAGTTACAGTGTTCTTTACACAGCCTCCTCCCCTCCTCAGCCAGGGCTGCTGGCTAAGGCGGGCCGGGTTGCTCCTCCCAGTACAACAGGCCTTAAGTGCCAGAAAAAACTACCAGTAAAAAGAAGGAGTTTCTGCTGCTTGCCAACAAACCTTTAGGCAGTAGGTGATGAGTGTTCCCAATTGTTTTAAATCTCTGGAAAGCACTGACAGCAAAACGAAATGCCTTATCGCAGCAAGCACTCTCTTCTTCCCACTGGAATACCACAAGACTCTCCACGGTAAGCAATATTTCTCCCTTCCTGGTGACCTCAGAGTTACCCCAGATCCAGGCAAAACCCCTGTAAAACGCTCTTCTTCCACAAAAGAAAGAGGCAGATTTTCCTGAACTAACAAGACAATTCAGTTCCCTCAGCAGAGATGCAAAGCTGGGCGCTGGCCCGGTGCATCTCATGCAACCATCTCCTCTACCACAGAGGACAGTGTTATTACCCAGGGCAACCTGGCGCTCCCTTCCAGCCCGGAACCCTGGTCACCAGAGCTCCACCACAAAGGACCAGACACTGTCTGGAGACGACGCAGACTCTCGGCATAGCATAGAGGGTTTGTCTAGACTGGAAGCTTGGCTTGTCTGGGTTTTTTTTTCCCCAAAGCCTGTGTTTAAATTCACCGGCACGGGCTTACCCAAGGGTACATACAGTCCCTGGGAAGAGCGCCGGGAGAGCGGTGCCCAGAGCAGCCCTTCCGCACCCGGGCACCCGGTTAAACACA
>JAVJGG010000032.1:19365360-19377120 GCA_035590195.1 Aviceda cuculoides
GGGCGCCCCCCACCCCCCGAGCGCCCCGCCTCCATTGGCCGGGCGGCGTCTCCATGGCGACAGGAGGCCGCAGGCTCCGCCCCCTCCCACGGCGCTGCGCCGGGAGCCGGCCCGGCCGCTGACCGACAGACCGACCGACCGACCGGGAACTGGGCGGGCTGCGGCGGCCGGAGCAGCGCTGAAACGGCGGAGGGGGCAAGGAGCGAGGGCAGAAGGCGCACGCCCACCCCGCGAAACTGCCAGCAAGCGGGCAGCGGGCAGGCCGGGCCGTGCAGCTGCGGCCCCGGTGCTGCATCGCCCGCCAGCTCTCACCTCCGCCCCGGCACGCCTGGCGGAGGGCCATAAATCGGCCCACTGGCCATTTTATCGACGGCCGTGTTTACATTCAGGCGCTCCTGGGCAGAGATGCTCATTCCGAGGACCTGGAGCAGCTCCGATGCACAGCAGAGATAGTCCAGGCGCTGCATCTTCTCCCCCGCCACCATGCTCTTGTTTTCCACTGACGGCTCCAGCAAAAAAAGTATTTATCGTGGGTCTCGGACATCAAAAAGCTTATCTGCAGCCCTGCTACAGAAAGTGGGACAAGGACTTTGCAAAGCAAGCATCTATGAGGCACCCACCACAACAGTGATGCAAGAGACCTGCTCTTCCAGAAGTTACAGCCAAAAACACAGCCAAAGCAGTCAGCGGCGAGGAAGCTGAAGAAAGCTACCTCTCGCCCAGAGGACCCTACCCTCGTCCTCCCCCAGTGCCAGTTATTCTCACTGCTGATTGCGTGTAAAATACATCTCAACAGCTTAGCTCGGGAAGCCTGCAGAGACATGCAGCGCAAACTGTGGATTATCAGGGAGGACGATTATCCTGCCGGTGCAGGAGAAGGTGGAATCCCAATTCCAGCCTCAAAAGCAGCTCAGGGTTTTAGAGATGACTACTACGTTCATTGGGGCCCGCTGCACGCTCGTCAGAAATATTCATTAATGCATTTCATTAAGAGCGTTGTATGTCATCTTGTCCCCATTCCCCTCCACCACCACTCCCACAGCGGGCTTCAGGGCCCAGGCTGGGCAAACACCCTCCAGCTATCCCTCACAGTTGGGCAAGACACACAGAACCATTTCTGAAGCCTGTCTGGCTGTGATTCAGTCCAAGAAAACCAGGTGAGTTGGGACAAGATGGGCTTAAAACAAATGAAGCAGATCCCAAATTTGTCAGTTCTAGTTTGCAGTCAGCAATGCTTTTGGACCCAGCTGCTCGAGAAGGATGACACCCCAAAGCAGGTTTGAAACAACTGTGCTTAGGACCGCTGTATCTAGTTCAAAACTGGGAGATAAGCCAAATGCAAGGAGTTACGCAGCTGTTTCAAAGCCCTGGATGCTGGGACGCTTTGCAGTAAGTGGGTAAGTATCCTGTCTGTTTTACATTGAGGGGAAACAAGAGGCTTAGAGACAGTCTGAAGAGCGGAGCACAGAACCCAAAACCATTAACTGCATTTAAAAAAAAAAAAATACACAGTTCTGTTTCAAGGTTCGCTCCACGTTTACACGCTTCAGCAGCACAGAAGCATTGGTTAGGAGCGTGAAAAACATCATTCTTAGCCCAGACAAAGCTCCTGCAGAAAAGACACTACTATTGGTGCAATGTAACTGGCAAAAAGAAGTCCTTTTACTGGTATAGCCTGTTTCTTTGAGGGACAGGATCATTCAACAGACTCTTCTGATGCTGTGTCACCATTAGGACAGCTTGTTGTAGAAGCTCAGCTTGCAGATTGTATCTCGCACAAGCATGTGCTTAGCCAAGTACACCCTTACACTCATGCCCACTCTGGATACCTCCGACACCATCCCTGTCCCCTTATGGTCCAAGTCAAGGCCCCATGGCACAGCCATGGCTGAAGCACTGAGGACAGCAAGTTCTGAGCACCAAGAGCAGTCACCAAATAAGGAGGCAGGTCTTGCACACACTCCTTTCACCCTCAGTCCTATTCAGTGTTTCAGCAACTCCAGCATCTAGATTGCATTAGGGACTGTGTAATGAACTCAAGCTCCTCTGGTGCAAAGTCCTGGGCTGAGCAATGGCGCTTTTTTTTTTTTTTTTT
This sequence comes from Aviceda cuculoides, assembly GCA_035590195.1. NCBI lineage: Eukaryota > Metazoa > Chordata > Aves > Accipitriformes > Accipitridae > Aviceda > Aviceda cuculoides. The sequence goes on from JAVJGG010000032.1 coordinate 19,367,456, forward strand.
GGCAAATGAAAGCATCCCTAGTACAAACAAGACTTCAAAGGCCAGCAGCCCCTTATGTGCTACTCAAAGGTGAGCAACCAATTTCAAAGCCCTTGGGACAGCTCAAAGGCTCCCACTGTTGAGCACAGGAGACACAGCTAACACTTCAGTACTGGCACTTCAAACAACTGCCTTATGCTGGGCCTGCCTGTGGATAGGGAAGGGTTTCTGAACAGGCAACACCGTTTTCCACAGTGCCTGCATGGAAGAAAAACAAGAGCAGAGAGCTTTACAAGTCTGTATCCTCGAATCCACTGACACTGACATAAAGTTGCTTTCTCCTTCTTTCAGAAACTCCTCCATCTGCCTGCTCTCAAGCCATTTGTTAGCGTTGCGACTCTCTACTACTATGCAGCCTCCAATAATCTTTCTTCCAGAGAAAGGAGTCTCTCTGGATCCATGATGAGGGAAATCTCAGCCTAACTATGAAAGGTGTTTGGGAGATGCAGAAATTAAAGAACCATCACTGTAAGGAAGGAATGTCATTGTTCAAATTCCACCAGGTAAGAAATTTCATATTAGTTGTTAAAACACATTAGCCTTCTTGACCAATTGTGAATTTTAATACTGTATTTGAGAGAACAAGCAGGACTGGCTTTTATTGCTATTGACTTGGAAACACTGAACACACCAGCAGTTCATAGACTTCTACAGTACTATTTTCAATCAGAGTTTCCCCACAGTAACTAACAACAATACTGGTCTCCTGGGACACTAGCAAAATTACAAGGCTTACTGGGGTTTCCACAGCTCTAATTCATATGGTACTTAATCTGCTTGAGCCTGTTGGAAAGTCATCATCACCAGAGCTCCTGAAATCATTAGTGATAATGGAACCAAGTCAACATTTACAACAGCACAGTTTGGGGACTTTAAAGCAAATAATCCTAGATGAACACACAGTCCTCACAGGGGAGAGGTGAGAAACATCCCTGGTAATCTGCAAGAGGCTGGGCTTTGTGGCTAAGGCTAAGATTTGGCCTCAGAGGATCAGGATTCAAATTCAGTCTGTCTCAGACTTCCTGTGGGAGTTTAGAGACAGGTCTGTATAGGAAAAGCATATCCCATTCCCCCCACACCTTTTTTTCTTTTTTTTTTAAGCCTGAAGCTCCTCTGTGCTGGGTGTACTTTATCACATGTCTATCCAACGCTCACCAAAGCAAGGTAGAGATGGGATGTTCCTGCAGTCTATGGTCATACAAATACTAGCAGCGACTCACCTTTGCACTAATATTTTTTAAGACAGATGACACAGCACAGATCCACTACTGGTTTCAACAGCTGCAGGCCTCAGCTGTATTTTCCTTGCACAACATGCAGACATGCTCAAGACAAGGCTAAGCAGCACTGTGGTGAAAGGAAACAGTGGGAGGTTTTTCTGAATCGCAGTAGCCACCCTTTGGTGGGTACAGCCTCAGCAGAGCCCACAGGGTTTGAGGCACAGGGATCAGCCCACATCTAGAGCTGGAAGCCAGAGCAAAGAGCACGCCACAACCCTGCTGCGCACGTACAGGAGCCCTCAGAAACTTCCAGCTCTGCAGAGGCAGGTACATCAGACACAAACAGAAGCCTGAAGTGACTGAAACTGGGCTTGGTGCTAGTTAATTATTCAGACCTTAGCTGGGATCACTCAGCACTAATGTCAGGGCTCCGTTCTGCTAAGCACTGTTTCACTACCATGCGAGCACCACTCCCTGTCCCAAACATCAAGACAAGAGATCTTTTAAAAAAGCCAAAGACTAGCTAGTATATGGTGTCTGCTTTCACGGAGAAAATTGTACCAAGGCTAGTCAAGCAACTTCTCCCCAGGACCTGATCAACAGGAGGCAAAATATCTACTCAAATTTGCCAGGCCAACAAAATGCTGACCAATACTTTCTCAGATGGAAATGAAGGTGATGCCGTGCAGTTACTTGCCACTAGACACAGAGGAGAGTGAAATAATATACAAGTAATTTTACAAGGACTTGCAGACCCTTGATGATACAAAAGCAGATAGTGGTCCAACCTGGCCTGACTCCCAACCATCACTTCAACTGTTCTGCCCTCCTGCAACAAATGAGCTGATACCCCACAGGTAGTACCAAGCACACAGCTAGTGAAACAGATGGTACACTTTGGAAGGCTCTTCCCACTGTGTCTGTGGATGCCTTTCTCCACCAGCCCTCCCTGTATCACAGTGAACTACAGCTCTGACCAGCAAGCAGCAAATGTACCACCTGCAACACCTCTGACCAGCCCTGACCTCTGCCATCTTACCATCCCAGACAGGTCTTTGGCAAAACACTACATACCTCACAGCGCACTGCAGAACAACAGCCCACAAGCAAAAGGGGGTCATCAGTTTATATGTGTACAGCTTACCCAGCACAGCACGGACAGACTAAAACCTGCTTACGAGTCTCTCCAGCCAGGTTAGCTAAGTCCCACATGCCTTCTCAGAATACCCAGCTCATCTGAAGGAGGTGAAGAACAACATGCAAGGCAAGACCTCAGCAGCTCTAAAAGACCATCCGGGTAAGCAGCATATGACCACCCAGGGGAAGCAAGAACCATTTAAACCCACTAGGCAAATGTCCTGGTTTGTGTTATTTATGCTGACTGCACCCCAGCTGTTAGCACATCATCACTCCCCCTCTGCCATGGAGAGGTCTTCCTGCTGTCTTTCACGGTAAAGACAGCACATTATTTAGGGGTGGACAGAAGGGTGGATCTTTCCAGCAATCTTGTCTCAAGATTGGCAAGAAGGATCATAGTGCTTCATGGATACAGTTGCAGGCTACAAAACCAAACATGTTGAATTGCTATATGCTTTTATATCCACCATACTTCAAGAACCAAAAGCAACTGGTGCTGCAGTCCACCAGCAGAAAAACTTTGGCTTTGATATGCCCTGTGGCTTTAAGTCACACTTAACACTCATGTTCAGCTCCAATTCAGTCCAGGAGAGCTAGCCAGATCACCCTGTAATTTCGGGACAAGGCACAGCATTCATAGAGCAAAGAGTGGAACGAGGAAAACTGTATGAAATTGTTAACAAACACAGGGTCATCTTGAGCACCATGTGCTTGAGCACAGAGTAGAGGGGACCAGAGCAGTCCAGTAGGGAAGGATTCAGCCCCTGAGCTATGACACTCTCAGTTGCTCCACTGACTCTATCTACAGATACAGACATGCCACTGAAATGCAGGTCTGGCTTCTCTCTGGCAGGAGAAGCTAACCAGCCTTTGTCCCCTGCTTTAAGGGACACTGTTATAAGCCTGACCAGAGACAGACATGAAACCCCTTCTATCTCTGGACAGCAGCCCCTAAGCTGTTGAAGCAACTGGGTGTGTTTAGACTGAGCGGTGCAGAGCTGAGAGAGAGATCACTAGCTATCATCTGGGGCCAAGCAACATTCATGGATGTTGAAGCAGAACAGGCACAGCAGCAGAAAGCCAGACCAGGGCTAGATGCATCTCAGCTGTGCCACTGGCTGCACTGGTACCAGAGCTGGCGTGCTGAGCACTGCTCATTCTCCAGTGGAGTGGTGAAGGGGAATAGGGCAATAGTGTGCTGAACAGCTCCTCAAAAGCACCATCATCATGTAAAAGACCCTTCCAAATCCTGCCAAAACAAAAGCTTGACAGCATCAGACAGGCTGCTCTCTACCTCACCCACACAGTCAGGCTGCTCAACCCTGCATCCAGCTCCCTGGAAAATGCTGCCCACGAGGAACCCAGCAGACTCTGCTGCTGCAGGAGCAAGTTGTTCCCAAAGACTTACAAAGAATCCCACTCTGCAACAAGCCTCAGCTGCACCTTAAACGATTTAGTAAGAGGTGATGATTTTTGAAGCATTTATATCAGTGAATCGAACTTGTGTGGTTTTTGGTTCTGTTCCAGTTCAGGTTCAACAATTCTCAACTGATCTGGTTAAGACCAGTAGCAGTCTAAACTGATTCATGTTGGAAGCTACAGTATTTTCCAAACAAATAGGACTGTGTACTGAAGGGAAGGAAGCTACAGCCAGGCCAGAAACATTACTCCACTCTCCTGTGCCCAGGACAGCTTATGATCCTAGCCCAAGCCCTGCAGCTTCTCAGGGGATTAAGGAGCTGGAGAACTGTGTTGGGAATGCAAGGGGCATGACGAGGCATGAGGGGTCTCAAGCTTTCATGGATCTTCTTCCCTCTTAAATCTGTGCCTGCTCACCAGCAGGACAGAGAGATATGCATATGCGTTTCTGCTGCCCTAACCATGGAGCCACCATCAGGCTGATGGGAGCCCAGAGGCTGGCAGTAAGAACAGACCATGCCTCACCAAAGTAGGACAGGAAACCCTCTCCCACTAGGAGCAACTCAGGCCTCATTTTCAGAACAAAAGCTCTCAAAAAGATTTTGCAGAGCCACCCAGTCCAACCCAGCTTCATGGAGCGGGAACAGGTGCTCCAACTGCACACGCTTGTATGACACTTGGGAGAGGGAGACCACAATACAACAGTCCCCGAGCTGAATGACTTCCTGCTGGGGAATGTCAGGTATTAGTCGAAGCACTCTTTTAAACTGACAACTTGAAATATTTCTGGCTTAGAAAAAAACAGGAGAGATCAAAGAAACAAGCAGCAAATTCCAAATGTGTTTCTTTGACTCACTGGCTTACCTTTTAGGGAAAAGCCTGTAGCAGGTTTTGTAGCAATTTGTTTCTACATTGACATTCATAATCTGGTTTGACTGAGGATACCCCCACGCACACCCTAAAATAGGCACAGCTACATCAGTTAAAAAGATGCTTGTATTTACAAGAGCAGAGCTTAACAATATGAACAGCCTCTGCAGGAACTGTACCTGCTCAGGTACGTTACTTCTGTAAGCAGAGAGAGATTTGTGTAGCCAAACTGCAGGGTACTACAGCAACCAGGACATTTTAGCAATGGGAGATGGCTCAACCCATAGCTTCCCCACTGTCCTGCTAGTGCTGCTCATTCAGGGTGATCGATGCTGATGCTGCTTCTAAGGCACTCAGTGCCCAGTTTTTAACTCTGCATCTCTACTGGAATCACAAGCACGGTGACCAGATGCACGACTGGGTTTCTGGTAGGACTAGTAATCCTCTAGAAACTGAATGCAGGCCAGCGAACTTCTGTGGGGAAATTTCAGCTTCCAGCCGCCACAATGACATATTACAATCCCAGCAATCAACAGGCCTAGACTTAAGTCACTGTACATCTAGGTCTATATTGGTTCAATACAAAAAACAGAGATCTAGAGAGGACAGAAAAAGTGGATTCGAGCCATGGACATCAGAAGGCAAAAAAAATGTCTAAACACAGAGCTAGTCAGGCAGCAACAAAAATCAGGACTCCCACAAAACAAAAGTTGTTTCCAAAAAGCAGCAACAAAACCAAATACTACCTCCAATTTGTCAACAAGCTTTACTTAAAGACCTCCTATTCCTTCCCCTTATTTCTTCTTTTTTTTTTTTTTTTTTTTTTAAATATCCATGATTATATATTGGTTCCTTAGTTTTACTCCTGTAGAGATCTCCTGGAGCTGTACAGTAAAACCGTGCATTAATTATAGGCAAGAAATAAGTCCTAATAAAAGTCACAAAACAAGTTCTCTCTTGTACAGCTCCCAAGTAACACATTGCATGTCCTGCACAGCCCTCATGCAAAATATCTCTACTTACCCACACTCCCCCTTCCAGAGCAATGCAAAAACAGGTCTCTGCGGAGCCAGCCTCCTACAGCCTGCCCACGTCCAGCCCAGCATTACATGGCTGCTTCACAGAAAGGAGCCAGTTTTCACAGGGCTTCTCTTCAGCATAACAAACTGCCCAAAGGGTCTGTCCCTAACCACTGAGACAGCCTGGCAGGCCTCACACTGCCAAAGGGTTGTTTAGGAATGAGCAGAGACCACGGACATTTTCCACTGGAGCGGAAAATCACAGCTCATGGAAGTCAAGGCAGTGCCACTGAGGGTGCTTGTCCATCTTAAATTGAGCAGCTGGTTGTAATAAAAGCTTGAGGGACTCAGAGGAACCACAGGGCTGTTGAGGGCTTGCTCTTCACCTACATCTGCACGTACAAAGCACAATATCACCTTTCAGGCATTAATCTAGGGCAACAGTCCTCCTCCATCCTATGTAACCAAGCAGCATTCAGCAGAGATGACCAGCCAAAGCTACCAGCCTCACAGGCCCTTCCATGTGACTAGAGTCACACACGCCTCTTGGAGCAGTCATTTCTCAAAAAGTGCAAGAGACAAAGATGCCCAAAAAACCCCTCCCTGCAGGTCAGCAAAGATCCTTCAGGAGCGATGTGTATGAGGCTCAATTTCACTCCCAAGGGATTTACACTCACACCAAATAGCAGACTGAGAGGATCTGTTTCCTGCTATTTTAGAAAAGTAGAGCTGCTTCCCACCTTGGAAGGCAGAGGAGCACACACATAGCAGAGGGAGCATCTCCACAGATATCCAACATATGTCAGAAGTTTGGTAAGGGGCCCACTCCTTTTTGCCTTGCCCACTCCAGCTGTCCCACTGAAGGCAGGCCATAACTCATTTGAGGGAAATTCAGAGCAGATCGCTTTAGGAAACCAACACCAGCGCCTAACTCCTCCTCAGGACAAATTGTTTCTACCAGCAAACTCCCCAGCCGTTCCTTTACATCTTACTGATTAACTGCTCTTACTAATAAGATACACAAAATCCAGCCCTCAAACCCTAATTTGATGATGTGGAATGAATCCATGATATCCCCAGGGGACCAGACAGCCCTGGCTGCACATTGGGAGACAGCACAAGGGATACAATGGAGCTCTTCCAAAAGGCATGTGCAAGGAAAACAAAATGAAACAGGCACCAGAGAATACCCGGGGTATGTAGCAGCAGGTCCCAGCTCTGAAAAGGAGTGTACAGACCTCAGCTCCTACTCACAGAGCCAGAATCCAATGCCCACTGTACATGGTGGTACAGGTGGCTTTGGGCTCTTTCGACAGAGGTCCCTGCAGAATACCAATCAACAAACTGCTCTTCAGCAACAGCTACGTAGCACATTTCACTGGCAGTCCACAGGCTGCATTAAATGCAGCACATGCATGCACATGCACACACCAAGGTCACACACAAACACCAAGGGCTCTCCTCTAGACAACTTTGAGGAAGCCCAGCAGGTTTTTCTCTTGCTTGGCAGGAGAAGAATATTGTGTTCCTTGGTATTTAACAGCCATTTCAGGGAAACTCTGACCTGAACCAGAGTTCTGAGAACAAGATTTCATGCTGGGGACAGGACATTTAGGCAAGATGTTATTTATTTTCCCAGAAGTTTTACACACAGTCTTCAAGAAATAAATTTTGAAGCACTACTGTTTTGAGACAAATGAATGCACTTTGCCGTCATGGATTACAAGCACTTCTTACTTATTAGTGAGACTTCACAAGGGGGGAGGGATTGAGTTTTCTATTTATGGAGAGAGCGAGCTACACAAAGGCTGAGTGATTTGCCCAGGGTTACAGGTGATTCAGTGGCAGGGACAGAACGAGGTGCCCTGACTCAGGCACCTGCTGTTAGCACAAGGCAATGCCACCAAGCTCCTGTTCTCCCTGCAGCTGGGGTTAAGCCATCCTCTCCTCATGACACCAGCCAATTCCCAGTGAGCGCCTGTCTGTCAGGAATTCTCCACAACACCAAGAAGAATGATGGATTTTTCAGGTAGAAGCAATTATATCCCAGACAAGACATCCCAAGGGAAGGGGGTCTGAGGCACACAGAGGAGGAACACAGAGGAAAGCCCATCCAGGCCTGTGGAATGCAGACCCCATCTGAGTCACCTCTGAGACACATGCCACATCCTCCATCTTTCAGACCATCCCACCCTTCCCCACATGCTCACAGAACACTGCTTTGTGGGGCTGAGAGCAATTGCTTACACAGAAGAACAGGTCTTTGTGTATTGTTAGCTGGTGGTAATGCAGGTGAGCAGTTGGAAACATGGAGGAAGAGGCAGCATTACATTTCTCCTGTTAGTTATCCGATAAGAACTCCACACACCACAGTGTGTGAAATCCCAAAAGCTTTCTGATACAGACTGGGTACATACCACACAAGCAAAAAGAGTGTGCTTCAGAAGAGGGACCTGGGCTTTAGCAAGGATCTGCAGCAGAGTAAAGATCCCAAATAGAAGACAGACTACAGTCACTTATCAGTTGCTCTGCATCACACTAAAGTTATACCGGGTCTCCCAAAGCAGTATTGTTGGTACAGATGGGACCTTAGGCAACAAAGTTAAAGCACATTGGCCACACCACACAGCACTCACCTTGCTGCCTATATCTTCACGCTTGTTCCCAGGCTTGCTTCTCCTCAGCTTAATGGAAGGGGAGCGAAGCAGATTTTTGATCCGACTTGTTATTGTAGACCCTTCGACCGACATCATCTCCAGGTGCCAAGAGGGTATTCACCCCACACACGAACTGTGCCTGGGTAACGAGCCCAGGTTTGCGGCAGAAATACCGATGTGCTCAGCTTTGCTTACGCTCGTTCACATATCTCTCAGCGATTCCGGTCGGGAACTCCACTCCTGTTACACTGCAAAGCTATTCACAGAGGCTGGCAGACTTTCCTTTTGCAGATTCCAGAGGATCAAATCAGCAGTAATCTAAACTGAAAGATGCACCCGCGGGTCAATACGACATTTGCAATAAATTCCAGCCTCATTCTTTGCAAGAAGTACCAAATACAAGAGTTTACGATAAGGGTGGGTGCAGTACTACTTATTCTCAGAGGCTTCCACGAAAATTATCATCCTTTCAGTATCAATTAGCACAGCTAAACCAATTCCCAGATCCCAAATTTAGATGTTTTACACTTCAGTTTCATCTTATGACAAAGACAAAAATTCCCACCATTAGAGTCCATTAATGGGGTCCATCCAGCCCCCTTGCTTTTGCTCCATACACATCCATTCCACCTTAGGCTTCACAGTCTGTAAAGCACAACGCTGTACTTGATTATTAAACGCCAAGTCACAGAAGCACACCGAGAATAAAAAACAAGGGAGTTTTTAACTCTCACAAATTTAGCTCTGCTTTAAGCACACACACACACACACACACACATATATATATGTAGCGGGTGATACCTGATAATAAAGGCATATGATATTTCACACCCCTGCACCCCCTACTTATAAAGGGGATCAAGGAGGAACGGTAACTGCTGCCAGCGATTACAGACCCCCGGCCAAACCGCCCACCTTACCCGAAGCCCCGGCGGTGGCCGGGGGGGTAAGAGGGATCCAGTCAAAGCCTGCAGTGAATTATCTTCCCGGCTGCCGTGCAAAATGGGGGCGGGGGGAAGAGAGAGCGAGAAAGAGAGAAGGGGAGAGAGAGCAGAGGAAGGGAGAAACGTCCAAGTCAGCGCAACCCCCAGCCCCTCTCCCTGCGGCGGCAGCGCAGCGGGCTGAGGTGGACGAGCCTGAGCCGCCTCCTCCTCCTCCTCCTCCTCATCCTCCTCCCCCAGCCCCAGCCCAACCCGCCGGCTTAAACCTCTCCTACCTGGTGCCCAGGAGCGGCGAGGCCGGCGACCGCGGTGCCCCGCAGCGCCTGCCCATGCAGCCGGCCTCCCCCGAGGAGGGGCCGCGGC
>JAVJGG010000032.1:19377330-19393341 GCA_035590195.1 Aviceda cuculoides
CGGGCCGGCCGCGCTACGGCGGCCCGCGCGGGTCAAAACGCGGCGCGGAGCTCGGGGCGGGGGGGGGCAAGAGTTGGCGGAAGGGTCGTGGCGCGCGGTGGCCGTTAGCGGGGCTGTGGGGAAGGGGCTGGCGCTGGTGAAGCGCCGGCGCTCTGTAAGGGTTGGGGGGGGGACGGGGACTGGAAGCGCGTCTCCCACCCGAGAGACACGCGGGACCCGGGGGAAGCGAGGGCGCGGAGAGACCCGCTCCGTCGTGCCCGCCGCCCCTCAGGGCCCTCGGTCGACGTTCCCCGCCGCCCCGTCCCCGCTGCCGGAGGGCGTTTGCCGCGGCTGGGGGTGCCGCCCCGGCCGGTGTGCCCCACACACAGCTGGGCCAGCCGTTCCTGGCTTGGCCCCGCAGCCCGCCTGTGCTGACAGGAGCGCTCTGGGGAAGCGACGGGGCGGGGAGCCGTGGGGCTGTGCGGCCCTGACGCCCCCGGGTGGGCGAGGGGGCTGAGGGAGCCGGACTGCGCTCAGGCGCGGTGGGCTGGCCGGGCTGGCCTCGGCACACAGCGCGGCTGTGACAGCCGCCGGCTCTCCGGGCCTTCTCGAGGGCAGCGGTGCTGAGGGTGCTGCTGGGCAGGCGCGGGTCCTGCATTTCACTGTGGAGGTGAAAAAGTTGTTGAGTGACAGCCTGGCCGCGGGGTAGCCTGACTCGGACGATACACACCTACTAACGCTGTACATCTGGTGTTTGCATCTTTTACTGGGGCTACAGTGGTCACAGAGCTAGCTGGTGCAGCGGCTGCTGGCAAAGCCAGACCCAAAGCAGCTGAGCTGGACGTTACTGGATGACTCCACTCTCCCACAATGGCATGGCAGGACTCCACTGCATAGGTTCCCATCAGTGACGATGTCCTGGAGCTCATGCTTCCCTCAGCTCTCCAGAGTTTTTGCTAGGAGCCTGGCAGCCCCCTGTCACATCGAGATGCAGGGATGGAGCCCATGGCGTCAGAAATTTGGATGTTTGTGTCCTGGCTTATGGCAGGTGAGAGCCTAGAAGCAAACATACACCAAGCCAGAAAGAGGGGTTTGCCCTGGAGCTGCCAAAGAGCTGTTCCCCATGGAAGAGTTCGGAAGCCACTACGCCAATTCCTGTGCTCCCCAAATGGGGACAGACAGCTGCCCGACCATGCCATGGCAGGTACGAACCACATGAGAGGAGTTCAGAGAGACTGTACATGTCCACACTGGCCTAACATACATCTCCGCACCAAAGCCCTAAAGGGGAGAAAGAAAACCAGCATTTCTTAGGGTGGAAAATTGCTCCTAGCAACCCCTTTCTTAACACGCTCTGCCATTTACTGCAATCTATCCTCTGTCCTTGGAGCACCTTTCTGGCTCCCTGTTTCCTATCATGGGTGCCCTCCCCCCTTTCCCAGCTTTGGTGACTGTCCCGTCTTCAGTGACTAATTCAGAGTATTCATAGTAATTGGATGTGATCATTCAAAAAATACAGTCTGTGAAAATTTGCTGAAGTTCAGGCATAGATTTACCATGACAGACGATCCACATGGGCTATGGTCTTCCCCTTAATGGTGCCCATTGTGGCCAGCACACTGCCACCTTCATGGCTTGTGACTATATGAACCTGCACCACCTGAATTTCAGGAAAAGGTTGTTTGCATTCAAAGTGGGATTCTGAGCAGGCACAAGGGCTTGCAGGACTAGGATCTTAATGCTTGACTGGTCAGAAACCTGCATGTATTGATGAAAATACCCAGAGGCATAACACAGGACATCTTTCTAATCTAATCTCTATCAGTTCCAGTCACGTCATAGTAACCTGCAGGAAGTGAATTTAAAAATGTCAGTTTCTAAACTTTGTTAGGCTTTAGTTTTGATAAGCAGGTGCCATAGAAAAATCCATGTTTGTTGCTTTAGCAAAAAGTCACAAGGTTCCAGGAACCGGGGCTTTCTGGAAGATATCAAATTTGGTTAGATTTACAATAAAATTGCAAGAGTTGGTAATGTTGCAATTATTTTTAAAATAATAGGAATATAAGTATAGAATCATAGAATCATTTAGGTATCTTAGCTTTCAGCCCCAGACGTGGCCTGCAACCCAAGAGGTGGCACATATGAAAAGGATTATTCTAGAAAATGTGAATGTTGTCCATTCCTACCAACCCTATTGTGCTGTTGCTGAATAACAGTGCCCTGTTGCTAAGGATGAGGAGAAATTAATGAAGGAAACCAGAGCTGCTACTGCAAAAATAAAATCCCTCTTCTATGAAGATTTACACATGTGCTTAGTTTTATCCAGACTATCAATTCTAGTGCATGGAATTACCCACACTGGACATGGAGTTAAAAACGTGCACCAGCCTGTACAGGACTGGGACCTGGCACTGCACGGGGGTAGGGAATAGTTGATAGTTCTTAAATTTCTGCTGTTCAACAGTAAAACATCAGAGTCATCACATTTGGGAGAAACATGCATACATTTGAGAAAGAACTGAGGGATGTCTTTGAAAACAAGGGACAGCTGAGATGTTTGCTTGGGAGACACTGTTTAAATGCAACTAGCATTGTTCCTCTTTTGTTGAAAGCTGAGCACAGCATAATGTGATTTGTGATTACAATTCTTTGTGTCTGTGAAGCGACTGAAGAGACAGGCTAACTCTGAAACATCAGTGGACTTCTAAATTCCGTGAAAAGGAACCAGGACAGGGAATGTATATTTCTGATTTTCTGACTAAAGCATACTACCTTTCTAGTTAATTTTAAGCAGGATGAAATGTCACGGAGTTTCTTAAGTTCATCCTAAAGAGAAGGATCTTGCCAGTGATTTTTGAAGAAATTTTTTCTGTAGTTTTATTAATACAAACACTTGCTCTTTTTTTCTTTGATCCTATTAATACAGAAGGAAAACAAGCAGGAATCACCAGCTTCCTCTAGGTATTGCAGTACAAGTCTTACCACACACCTGTTTCATCATTAGAAGGGCCCGATTCTCCAATTGTAAAATCAGACTTATAAAAAGTTAGTGCAAAACCCTTGCACTGACTCTACAACTACTAGAGCTTTAGCTTGGGTGAAACTGGAGTATATGATGCTAACCTGCATGGCTTCTGTTCTCCCAGTCTTATCCTCCAGTAGATAACAAATAACTTGCAATTAAGAGAAATAAACTACTTTTCATCCAGTGGCATGTCTAGAAGCAATTGGTAAGCCTGCTGCTCCATGACATGCTTCCTGATGTTGGTCTTGCTCACGGTGTCCAAAATAAGCTCTCCCACGGCAGCAGTCAAGCTGGTAATCTGCTGGCCAGTCATTTGCTGCTGCTTCTGTCGAAGCTCATTAAAGGTACACGTGCATGTGTGGCTTGTGATGGAGCGTGTGCTTCTCCCTGTGCTCACCCACCCCACCGATTACTGCTGTTCCTTTTGTTGTGCCACTATTGTCTTCTCACTACTGCTTGCCTTTTTGTAGATGGCCTTTACTTCAGAACAAGGCTTGTCTTTCGCAATATGTTCCTGTAGGGCCCATCTCCACAGGGCAGCATCTTCACTGAGATCAGTTAATGATAACCAAAGGCAACAGGACTCTCAGCTTCACTCTAAAGATCATGAGTTCTTCCTTGCCAGAAAGGACAATGTACCATGAATAAATTATATCATTTTTCTTTGGCATTTGGTCTTGAATGGTGTGTTCTTAAAGTAGTCTTCTGAGGGATGCCATAAACAATGGGAGAGAACAGATGCCTCAATAAATTAAATGCTGTATTTTTAAGCATTAGGTAATGAAGTATCTGAAAATGTTTTTCTCTGTTGCAGAAATCCTCTGTGCTTTTCTAGGAAATAGCGTCATGCAAATAATCCTGTAACCGTCCTGTAGGGCTCCAAGCAAAAGGAACATTTTAGAAGTTATTTTAAACAAAATTATTTTCCTAGTCAAAAATATCATGATAAAAGAGCATGTAAAAGATGACACAAAGCAACGGAGCAGGTGCTACGCAAGCCCTCTCAGTGTGATATTAAAACCTTTCCTTGAACTTGTTCTCCTTACACACAAAGGTCTTCTCAGCACCTGTGGCCAGGCAGGGAGCGTGAGGCGACTCTCCAGCCAGCCGTGCTGACATGATGAGGGGCAGCCGTGGTCCCACCACCGGACCTGCTGAGCACTGCCCCAGCGCTGGGTTGAGGGGGCAGTGAGATGCTCTGTGCCTCTGAAACCCTGACGCGTTGATACCACGCTGCAGCCATGATCCAGGATGGTTGCTTGGTCACCTTGGTTTTGCCTTTTTTTAAATTGATTTCTTAAAGAAACAGATCTGAGAAAGGATTTCATTTTTTCAGACACCGACATGCCAGAGCTGACCTGCTCTCCTGGTACTAGAGGGAGGTCCAAACTGGAAGTTGTGGCAACCAGCATGAGCAACTGAGGCCAGCTCAGAGACCAGGTGAGTTAGTCAGGGATCAGCGTCACACTCATGCAGATTCATTCCAGACAGCTTAGAGCATGGGCTGAACTTGCTCATGTGTATCCGCAAAAATAGTGGGGACAGACATTTTGCTCCACACCCTCATTGCCACTTTCCTGAGCAGCTTTCTGGCCATGTGAAGAGCAGAGAACACATTTTTCCCACAAACTTTGAAACCCTGTGGAAGAAAAACATTCAGCCTTCTTCTGCAAGAGTTGTCTACCCTTCTACCTCCAAAGGACCATGGCGCTGCTTTCCAGTTAGGCTAACGGCTATCATTTTAGCCTCACAGGATGTTGATACAGCAGGGTCATAATGCCTTTTTCCACCTGTTGAGTTGTTAGAACAGTGAACAGCAGGCACTCATACAGGGAGAGAGGGTGGAGGAGGAAAGACAAACAGCTTTGCTCTAGTCCAGAATAAAAATAACTAAATGAGAAACTAGACAGGTAGAGGGCAAGAGAAGAAAAGCAGCTACCATGCAGTATATAGAGGGCATTTTATATTTAATTTTTCTCCAGCTATGAAAATGACTGCAAGCTTAATAATAATTTCATTATTAACCTCTGAATTAGTTATGAGTTTGCCCTGGCAAAATGCACCAAGGATTCTTCACAGGACACCCAAAGGTCTCCAAAGCTCAATGGACAGCATGTCAGGTGATGAAGCCTAACCAGAGTTCGCTGGTTTTGTTGACTTGTTTTCCCCCAGTGAGCTTTGTCCCTTTCTCTCTCTCCTTTATTGCCACAGCTACAAGGCATAAGCAGACAGAGTTTCTGGAAATTGTTTCCAACCGTAGCCTGGGTCTTTTTATCAGGCTCCTCGTACCTGACTTGAAGTGTTTAGATTCCAGCCAGAAGTTACACAGGATCTTTTCTTCATATGTTCCCATGAAAAAGTCATGTAGACATCTATGGTTCATAAAGCATCCAGGGAGAATATGCTTGTATCATAGATCCCAGCTGAGCTTTAAAAAAGGAAAAATATACATGCATGAATGCTGTTCAGCTGGCTGCCAGGAAATTTTGCTGATAAAGAGAAACTATGGGCAGTACAAACAAAACGTGTAGTATAGAAAGCCCAACTAAAGATAGGAAGATGCCGCTTAGAAAAGGCTTGTATCTACCAAGGATGGATAATCTCTGTAATAAGACAAAAGGTGCACAGGCAAAAGGTACTTGGAAATCCAAGCATGGCTACAATTTTTTTTTCTGAATTAGAAGAATGTGCCCTAAACTGAAGGAAAAAATTACAAATTCATTTAAATTTTGGTGCTGCTATTATAACAGGTGAAGTAGCCCACTTGTTTCTCACTCCTGTATTTCAAGGGATCAACAAAATTCATGCCCTCATTTAAAACTATTTTTAACGTAATTAGCAAAGTACGTACATGTGTCCCTTCAGCTGTCAAACCAAGGCCGTGTTCTGACTCACCTGGTGCCCGAGGCATGTGCGCATCCGGCGTGCAGCAAGGTATGCTTCCAAGCTTGCTCTGAGGTGGCAGATGTGATTGATAAAGAACAATCTGGGCCGGCTGATTTAAGCCTGGAGGAATGGCTTCCCACAGCCACCTCGGGCAGCACGTGCTGTGAAGGGTCCTCACGAGAGCCTGGTCGGTGCTTGGATGCCGTGGGGACAGACAAGCCTACCTGGGTACTGCAGGGGCCGGCAGCAGCCCCAGCCCCTGATGCCACAGCCCCAGCTACTTCTGTTCCAGCTTCTCAGCTGGTACACGTGAACAGTGTTCCCCACTAGCTGTGGCCTGGCTTCTGGTTGGACTCGATGATCTTGAAGGTCTTTTCCAACCTAAATGATTCTGTGATTCTATACCCACGTTAACCAGCTTGTGAAGGGAGGTAAATTACGTTACAACCCTATTAAATTTTTGCCAGAAGCAGGACCTGTCTGTGTTGTTCATTCTTCAGTGGCAGGGGATCAGAATACCACGCGGCAGCTGCTGAATGTAAACGTGTTGTGCTTCCCGCTGTCTACATGGAGGCCAAAAGAGAGGACACACAGCCAGTACTGAGGCAAAGCTCATCCCGGACACTGTCTGGGTCCTGTGAACGCCCCACCATCACAGCTTTGGCTGGTCAGATAAGCCATGACGTTATCCAGGCTAATCCACGGGGGTTTCTTTAAGCTTAGATCTCACTGAGTCTGGTCCGATTTACATGCAGGACCAAATGGTTTGACAGTCTCAGAAGCCCACAGTGGAACTGCAGTCCTGCATGAACTTTGTCTTTTTTTAGAGAGTAGTTAGCTGGGACCTTGGATGTAGGTAGAAACAAGAAGAGCAGCGTGCAGATAGGAGAAGGCTGTCTCTCATTGACTGGCCAGGAGCCAGGGCTGGCAGGCATACAGAGATTGGATGCTGGATACAGACATCCCTACTTGCAAGGGGAGTCCAGAGCTGAAAACCACATGATAGGAAAGCATTTGACTGAGCTGGTACTTAAATAAGGGATGCCAAATCCTTGTTCCCTTTTGTAGGAGTTATTTGTGTTCCATTGTTCTCCTTAATTACTGCTCTCTGGAAATATGAAGCACAGTATGAACTTACCATTAAGCTCGGCAAGGAATGATAAAGGTTTCCCTTAGAGCAGTCACTTTATACCTTTTCCCAGTTTTGGGCCCATAAACATTTTGCAGTGAGTAGAGGTGCAGACACCTACGCACTTCAGCCTGTTGGCAGCGGGTTTAGGGGGTTTGTGAAAGGTAGCTGGGAACAGCTGCCTTTCACAAACATCTTAAAAGTACTCACAAGGGCTCACTGAGCGGAGGTTGAAAGCTGCTGCCTTACTACCCTAAGATCACCCGAGGGCCTGTTTCCTGTAGAAAGGTTCAGTTGGGTTATAGGTTATGCTGGGTCAGGTTAGGTTAGAGAGAGCTCCTTACCGTTACAGGCACAGAAAGGGATCATGAGATACGTTTTCCAGCATGTGTCTAAGCAACTTATTGTCCTTCACTTGTCCTCCCTCTGGCAGCATAAGCAAGAGTGTACAAACTACACTGTTTTCACTCCAGGGCTGTTCTGCATGGAAAGTGGGGGGGCTGTTATTTTCCAGGTCTGCCCTGAGGCTCGGGGAAGGGGTCTTGCAGCTTCCTGCGGGGCTAAACGTCACATGGGAGCAATGCCTCTACATCACTTGGCTGATGACTCCCTGGATGTTCTTACGTGTTTAGGCCAGCTCTGCGCAGACTGCAGGGACGGCACTCCGCACGCAGGCTGGCCCTGGCCCAGGGACCTGAAAGGAGAGAAGCATGCAAACCCCTCTTGTGCTGAGCTATGCGTTCCCCACCGCCTGCTGTCTAACCTCCCCCTCCCTCCCCGAGAGTATGTAGGTCACTGTTGACATTGTTTTCCTTTGAGCCACTTCTGCTCCTGTTTTACCACTTTGTTCGCAATTAGCCTGTACTTTTGTAATTGACCTAAATAAGCCTGTTTGTTTCATTCTCCTTCATCCCATGCCTTATGTTTCCAGAGAGCAGTAATTAAGGAGAACAACGTAGCACGAACATCTTCTGCAAGCCCAAAGCAGGCAGTGCCCTGGCTGCAGTGAGTCTTGCTCTTGATGATCCCCAGC
The DNA here is from genome assembly GCA_035590195.1 of Aviceda cuculoides. Taxonomy (NCBI): domain Eukaryota; kingdom Metazoa; phylum Chordata; class Aves; order Accipitriformes; family Accipitridae; genus Aviceda; species Aviceda cuculoides. The sequence continues at coordinate 19,385,383 of JAVJGG010000032.1, forward strand.
AAGCTGACACTGTAAACCAGAACTCAGCCAGCTTTGGGTTTTGCCCTGAGAAGAAGATGGCATGGCAGGTCTTACAGCTTGAATGTGCTCTACGGCTGTCTGGCCTTCACAGATGCCTTTTATTAGTACTACTGCTAGCAAAATTAAAGAACTACAGCAAAACTGTAAGCAAGCAAGCAAAAATGAAAGTTCCTCTGATGACAAGGGATGTCATTGCAAGCCATGAAATCCACCCGTTTATATCAGTTTTCACAACTGTTTGCTATGCTCCTGCAATCCTTAGCACATTGATGATGTTCTAAATTTCCTCTTATGCTGCGACCCTGTCCTCCCTGTTAGGGCTCAAGTATGAATGTTGGAAAATCAAATGCAATGGAGCATGGAAGTTCTCTCTCTCTCTCTTTCTCTCATGTTGTTGAGCAACACTCAGCTGGCTAGGTTTCAAGCACTGCCTTTTGCCTCAGTTTCCCATCTGTTCTCATGAAGTCCTGCCTGGAGACCAACATCTCATGAACGTTCCCTTTATTTGCTCTGCTTTTTGCCTTTCACATCCTTAAAAACAAAAAGCAAACATCAAAACAAAACCTTGCAAGAGAGTTTTTTCCAAAACTTCCTGCTGTGTCCCAGACCCTCCCGCAGAGATGTTCTGCTGCTTCCCACTGGGGTGCCCGCCTCTGTGTCCCCCTCCTGCAGGCAGGGCTGCATTGAGGTCCGGACATGGGGTTGGTACAGAGGTCAGTACAGAGGCCCCCAGGGGTTGTTACAGAGCCTGTAGAAGAGGGCTTAGCATGTGGCATCCCTGAGCACCAAGCTCCATCCTCTCACCTCAGAGGTGCTGAAATGAGGCACGGGGGCTGAAATGCAAACTACATGTCATACTGTTTGGAAACCGAATACCAGAAATGCTGGCACTGCATCTATTTGTGTTTTTCCAGACCCACCGCCGGTACCCTGCTCAGCCCTACCTAGAAGTACACAGTTTATGTCAGTCCCTTTGCTTGTGCTTGGTTCTCTGGAGAGACTCTGAGAGGACTTCGGTAGGTGTCTGAACCAAAGCACAGCTCTGTCCCAGAGGAGACTCTGGCCAGAAAGCAGAGAGGCAGGATGGAAACAGTCACAAAAAAAGCTGTGGCACTTGGCTGTGGAACTGGGGTTTTCCAATAAGCCTAAATTTGGTACCTAACTCCAACTGCATTTCCTTGGGAAGTAGGGCAACAAATTACCATAAACCCCTTTTAAAGTCCCTGTCAGTTCAACCCCTGGCTCCTCGACACAGACTTTGAGAGCCGGGTTTCCCCCTTCCTCTGTAACATACCTTGGCTTGCAGTATTCACCATGCAGAATGAAATTTGACCTTTCCACTACCCATGGCAACCATAATTCAATTAAACAGGACAAACCTTGGACAGCACTTGCCCTCAGGACCTGGTATACTAAATACGATACAAGCAGGAGAAGAGTGAAACACAAAACTCATGAAACAATCCTGTCAAAAGAGAGTTGGCAAGTGGGTGCCCTTCAGAACAAGGACACACACAAACATGCATGCTCTCCTTTCTTTAGGCCCGTGCACTTTACACACATGACAACAAAAAGAAAGGAGTGGGATTAATGGCAACATTTGCGTGCTTGTAAGTCTAGCTGAAGAGCAGTCAAGCGCACATTTAACTTGTATGGATGGATGCGTTTGTTCCCATTACTAATGTGCAAATACTGTTCTGACTAGGGATGCTTTCCTACAGCAGTGCCAATGTGGGCAGAAAACAAACGTCAAATACAAGAAAACACAGCGAACTAGTCATCTGGCAAGATGACTGACCGAAAGAGAGGGAAATATAAAAGTATAGCCAGATCTTAAGTCCATGGGAGAAACTCTTCGGGTGTCATGGCAATGAGCATGGCATCAAAAACCTCAGCAGATAAGAGAATGCAAGACAGCAGTGTGGCCTGCGCTAGTATGTTCATGAGCAATGAAGCGAGGTATAACAACCCTGCAGACAGAGAAAGAAGTCAAAGTGGAAGGGAAATTCATCTTCTGAATAAACTCAAGGTGGTGAAAAAGAGAGAGCACAGTATATAAATGTCAAAGACACAGCAACCCCAAAATATTATTCCCAAAATTACTGGAACTGGGAACGTTAGAAAGCTGGTAGCAACAGCCTAGAAATGTTGCCCGGGAAGGTGACACCTTCTTCATCCTTTGAGGTTTTTAAGTCCTGACTGGAGAAAGCCCTGAGCAACCCGGTTTGATCTCATAGCTGACCCTGCCCTGAGCAGGAGGCTGGGCTACAGATCTCCAGAGGTCCCTTCACACCTGAATTTTCCTATGATCCTACAAGTGCCTACGATTTGGCATACAGATAAGGCAACTACTGATATTGCCATGACAACAAACTGGGTTTATGCTGCTGTTGCAGCTTCAAGCAAAGAGAAGAGTGCACGCTTCCTTGAGAGAAATGTTCACAAGAAAACAGTGAGATTTATAGCACTAGACTCCTTCGAGCTTTGCTTTCAATCTGGAGAAATTAATAGGTTATCAGCTTGTTACACAGTTCATTTCTGCTTCTGTTTCAGGGGTTTTTTTTTAAGAAAGAGAGGAGAAAATTACATGCAATCTTGCAAAAAGAAGATAATTACATCCTCCCCCTTGGGGAGACAACCAAAATGGCTTCAGCTAATACTCCCAGTGCAGGGGGGAAGGCAGCCAGTCAGCAGCCCGGGCCGGCTGCATGTGGCTCATCACAGCCAACCCAGCGCTGTAAAACATATTCCTTCAACGTTGGCCCTGTCGGCCTCCTAAGTAAAAACACATGAAGCAAAATGCTGCCAACGCTTTGCTCAAACACTGCAAACGAAATCACAACTGCGGTAATTGGGAGTTGAAAACAGGCAAATTCCAAGCAGCAGCGCTTCTGCGGCACGATGTCACCCACCCGGCGAGCGGCATCATCATCGGGGAGCGGCATCATCGGGGACCCCGCCGCCCACACAGGATCGGGGCTCGCGGGAGGAGCCCAGTGCTGCACTGACCTGCTCCGAAGCTCCGGCGGGCTCCTGAGTCGGCAGGGGATGCGCGAACCTGCCACCACGGCCTCTGCCCCAGCAAACGCCCCTTGGGGACCTTGGAGACACGAGGGCGTTGGGGCCCGAGCACGACGCGGCTGCAGCGACGTCTCCCCGTCCGGCCTCGGCGAGAGCGCTGCGGTCTGCCCTGCCCGCCTCGCAGCCGGCTGCCAGCTGCGCGTGGAGCAGCTCCGGAGGCGGAGGAGCACTTGGTTTCCCCCACGATCGCCACTTGCGTCGCCTGCCTCCCAGCCAGAGCCAAGGATCCAGCCCACCGGGACCCACCTTCAGCCAGGAATAACTTCTGACTTGAGGCAATTTTAGTAGGTCGCCAAAGCCGCCGGGTTTTCCCTTTGGCAGTTGTGCCTCTCTTCCTCACCCTATGAAAATCAAGTTTTCTTTCAAACATGAATGTGCCCCTTGTAAGCTGATCTGCAATATAATTATTTTCTCCCTTGCTCAGCAAAGTTTATGAAACTGGACATTTTCCCCGTCAAAGCCAGACAATGAGGCCTTGTCTACACTGGAGCACGGTAGTAAACAATTCCCACTGTGGCTGCCACCAGTTCAGCTCGCCTGGTGGGAGCCATTTATTAAAATTTCTTCCTGGAGACTAAGCCTCCCGGTTCAAGTTGATTGCCCCATATGTCAGAGCCACAAAACATTTGCGGGGTGAGATTCTGCAGGAAGACTTTTGTCTTCATGGACATTCAGAAGCTGAGGAAGCAAATTTAGAGCTTTGCAAAGCGGTCATGAGCTCAAAGTCTGCTTGAGCCATCTTTTAAAACCAAAGAGTCATTGTAACCTAGAAGTGAGAGCACTGGCTGAGGAGCAGGAGTTAATCATTACTGTTGCAAAAGATTTGCAGGCACCTCCTTTTTCTGTCATGTTTTTGCAGCCAGTCACCTTAACGCAAGTTATAACACGATCACATCAGATCTACATCATTAAAAAAAAAAAAAATCAAGATAACCAGAGCAGGAAAATCCTATCTGCTGTGTTACCCATCTTGTGCGTGGAAACATTCACATACGTTTGAACTTTGCTGAAGCTTGGCCCCTCCAAATTTCTCCAGCCCCATAACTTGTCTGGCGGCCGTCAGCAGGCCCCACCACCACCTCCCACACGCCGCAAAGCCGGCGAAACCCGGCCAAGCCGCCAGCTGCCCCTTGCCCTGCACCCGCGGGGCACGTTCTGGGCAGGGGACCTTGTCCGCACCCCGCTGCCTTTACGAGGCTGAGCATGCAAAACGTGGCTCCAGCCAGGTCCCAAAGGGACACTAATGGTTTATCGAATCACGTTTTACTCCAGCTGCATAATGTTGTTTCATAGCGACGTCCAGGTCCAGCACGTCTCAGAAATAAGGCATAACATTAACGAACACGTTTTCAAAGCTCAACGCTGCCAGTGCCTCAGGCTTAGGCAGGGATGGACAAAGCTGCCCGAAAGCTGTGCCCCCCTGCGGAAAGGGCCGAGGGCTCGTGGCTGAGGACAGCACAGCTTCATCCATACTGAGCAACAAGCGGCTCCTGCAGCCAAAGGCATCTTTAGCCGCTTTTAACAGCTCTGAGCTTCACCTGGTACCGAAGGAAACCAGACACCTGGTCACCGTTGTGTTTTTTTTACCTTCAGGAGAAAAGCAACTCAGCAAGGAATTCCAGGATCCCTTCAAAAATTTTATCGTCGTTTTAGGACACCTCAGGGTGGAAGATGTTGTGTGAATAAAAGAGCACAACTGGCAGGCCCTCGGTCATGCAGAGGGCAGCAGGAGGGAGCAGAGGGCTCCCTGCGACACTGCTGCCCGGCCGAGCTCCGGCTGCGCAGATGCGACCGGAGGGGTGCGAGATGTGCATTTGCTGGTTGCAGGATAAGGCATGATAAGCGGCACCTGAAGGAAACCAGGATAAAGCTGGATAGATACAGAATACGTAGGAGGCTGGTGCTGTGGATCTGCCGTTTGCAACTTAGTGGATAACTGGAGCTCCACTCACTGGGACCAGCAGGGCTCTGCTGTAGCGCTTTCACACTGAGAGGCCTTGCTCCCAGAAGAAGAAAAAAACCCCAGAATTTGCTTAGCGGTTGACTTTGAGCCACAAGGCGAGTGTAGCCACAGGCCTGGGCTTTGAGGCTCTGGCGTGTGTGTATCACGGCAGGCCGGGGTGGAGTGTGGGAAGCAGCAGGGTTTGAGCACCTTTTCCTTATGCAGAGGACGGGGGACTCAGAGGTCCAGGCCCGAGCAGGCAGAAGGACAGGTGGAAGAAGGGGAGAAAGAGGAGCGACTGGCCCTCAGGCCAAGAGCAGCTTGCGCAGCTCCTACAAGGGGGTTTGGCGCACAGGGCACCGTGGAGGCAGCAAGGGACGGGTGGTGCAAGAGCTGGCAGCAGCTGCCCCAGTTGCTTCTGCCAAACTACTCCGTCACCTCCAGCACAGACCCACCCTTCTCCTCTTACTGCTGCGGGAAATCCTGGCCAAGCGTTAAACTGGAGGCTACAGCGGCACGCGCTGCTTCAACAGCCGTTCTCGGTCCTTCGGAGGAACAACGGTGTGCTGTCCTAAAACCACCCGTAAAGCTGTTACTGTCCTGCTGCTGGACTTCTTGTTAATCAGAACAAGCAAGTAGCTACAAATCAAACAAGTCTCGATCATATTTTCACCCTGCAGAAGGTCCGGGGGAAAGGCGGGGGTCATCGGTCGCCCAGTCCCCATGGGCTGCAAACACGCTGTGCTAGTCCAGAAAGCGGTGAGCTTTTGTCACGCGTTCATCCTCCCATTTTGTTTTTTTATGTAGATTAAACTGCGCTAGATCCAAAAACTCTGGCCCCTTTTTTTAGACTGATTGGTGATAACACTGGGGTTATTTTACATTTTTTTCTAATAACAATCACAGATGACTGGATCCCAAAGCCCAGGGATCCAAAGTCCATTTTCCAGGTTCTTTGGCACCTCAGCGGTGCGATGTATTTTCTATCCCTGCAAGGCTCAGGAGCCTCAGCTGCAATCGGAGCCCGTTGCTAACGTAAGCTGTGCAGACCCACACCAGCCTGCAGCCCTTGCCCAAAAACTTTGTCCCCGTACCCACCCATGTGCTGGAGAAACAGGGGCCGAGCCGCACACCTCGTGGTTGTCGCCCCATGGCTGCAGTCCTGCCCCGACAGGCCCCGGGTTTGGCCAGCGAGGAACAGCTCCGGAGGAGCCCGGCAGCCAGGCAAGTTGTTTCATACAGCTGTTTTCCAAGGAGTTAAATCGCAACTGGAAGCCACTAAAAAAATGGCACGTGGCTTATGTTTGTGGATCTTTTTTTAGCCGCTATCTAATTGCCTGGTTTTAGCCCACAAGGCCCAGCACGCTGCGGCGCTTGCGAGGGGCACCCCTTCGTGTCGGACGGGGGAACTACAGGGACCCCGAGGCCAGCGGGGAGGCTGGAGCCCTGCCACCCACCAGAGAGACGAAAGGAACTCAAAAACCACGCAAGGAAAGCGGAAAAGCCCGTCTGCTCCTCTTCGGAGCTGGTGCCAGCAGGCTGGCAGCACCGCAGCCCTCCCGCTTACGCCCACGCAGCCCCTGACTGCGGCCGGGCACCCCCCGCAGTGTACCCCCCTTCATGTCCACATCTGACAAAAACCAGGGAAGCAGTCCTACAAAAACCAGGGAAGCCTCACGAGAGCAAGGCGAACCAGGTAAGCGAACACCGTTAAAGCAAGGCCAGGTCTTAGCTTGTGCTTTGTATCACAGGAATGCTGCTGCCAGCAAGGGGCCGTTAGAGCCGAAACGGGGGCGAGCAGGGGCATTCACATACGCGCTAATGCGGGTCAGACGCTCCGGGCGGGTGGGGTGGATGCCTAAGTGGATTACTGGTTACTGACGGACATAACCATGGGCTCCAGAGGCCTCGCTGGCCTAGGGACACGCCGGTGCTGACGAGCATGCTGGAGGTTGCGTGGCTGCAAACCTGGGGCAAAGGGCTTTCCAGTTGCTTGAAATGCTGCACAGGCTGGGAGGCCCAGGTGGCTGGTGAGGACGGCATGCTGCTTTCCGCCTTGTCAGAAAAAGACTACTAGACAAACGGAGACTCCAAGTCTTTCTAGGGGTAGAATTCTGTTTCAAAATGAAGAGGGGGGACCTCCAAAAGAGCTGTCACCTGTCATGGGCCTCCAACTCCCAAGAGTCCCAAGACAGACAAACAACGGTGCCAGCTGAGGCAACACAAAATTCAAACGTACAGGAATAACCGCGTGTACAGTGGTGTAACAACACCTTCTTGAGCTGCAGCAGCCGTTAAAAGGAAAAATAAATGATGCACAGAGCTTAAGTGATCACAGATAGTGTCACAATTCCTCCACTACCATGATTCCTGTGGTGGGTTGACCCTGGCTGGATGCCAGGTGCCCACCAAAGCTGCTCAATCACTCCCCCCTCCTCAGCTGGACAGGGGAGAGAAAATATAACAAAGGGCTTATGGGTCAAGATAAGGGCAGGGAGAGATCACTCACCAATTACCATCACAGGCAAAACAGACTGGACTTGGGGAAAATAAACTGAATTTATTACCAGTTGACCAGAGTAGGGTAATGAGAAATAAAACCAAAGCTTAAAACACCTCCCCCCCACCCCTCCCTTCTTCCCATGCACAGCTTCACTCCTGGTTTTCTCTACCTCCTCCCCCCCAGCGGCACAGAGGGACAGGGGATGGGGGTTGGGGTCAGTTCGTCACACCTTGTCTCTGCCGCTCCTTCCTCCTCAGGGGCAGGACTCCTCACTCATCCCCTGCTCCAGCGTGGGGTCCCTCCTACAGGAGACAGTTCTTCACAAACTGCTCCAACGTGGGTCCCTTCCACGGGCTGCAGTCCTTCAGGCACAGACTGCTCCAGCGTGGGTCCCCCACGGGGTCACAAGTCC
>JAVJGG010000032.1:19393570-19409387 GCA_035590195.1 Aviceda cuculoides
GTTTCTCTCACATATTCTCACTCCTCTCAGCTGGCTGCAGTTTCTTGTTGCGCAGCAACTTTTTCCCCTTCTTAAATCTGTTCTCCCAGAGGCGCTACCACCGTTACTGATGGACTCAGCCTTGGCCGGTGGCGGGTCCATCCTGGAGCTGGCTGGCATTGGCTCTGTTGGACATGGGGGAAGCTTCCAGCAGCTTCCTACAGAAGCCACCCCTGTAACCCCCCCCACTACCAAAACCTTGCTACACAAACCCAATACAATCCCAAATGTCAGTAATTAATTTAGATTCCATTTGTTGCTATTTATGGACAAACTGGTCCTCTGCACATTTTTGGGCTGCATTCATGGACTTAAATAAGTTATTGCAAAGGCTCCCTGCAACTTTTCATACTCCACTAGTCAACTGAGCTTATTCGTACCACCATCTGTGTTTCCAAGAACACAATGAACATACTGGAAAATGTACGTCCCCAGCACAGACCAGCATGGGACTCTATTGACAGGTTCTTTCCATTGCAAGCCTGACTGGATATACCTTACGCTTATGTTCCTTTCTATTCCAAGAAGGAACTTCACCCCTTAAAATAAGGAGTCATGGGATGTGGCCTTGCTGAAGGGTTTCATCAGAAGTTTTCAGAAATACATTACCTGACTGTATCACCCACCATTTTTGTTGATTCTCTCCTGTGAGAGCTGATCTTCCTCTTAAAAAATAAAATAAAAAAAAAAAAAAATTGTGACATCTCTTCTCCAGTCCATCACTTACCCTCATGCATAACTGTTCTCTTCATTGTATCTTCTTGTCTCAGGTCTGTAAGTCAAACATGCTTATTTGTAGATGTTTACTACTTAAAACAAAACCAAACCAAACCAAAAAACAAGACAAAACCATTTAGCAAGTGTGTTATCTTCCATTTAATGGATATGGAAGCAACAGACGGTCACTTGTTACAGGCATTTTATCTATTTCTTCTAAAAAAGCATCTCTTCTGACACTTCACTTGGAGACAGATCTTGCGACTTGTTCCCATAAAGACAGCTGTGTTGTACAACCTCTCTAAAGGAAACAGGTACAAATGATTAACCTAAGTTTGGGGTTGGGGGAGGGAGACTGGAGAGTGATTTTATGTGGACTTAATCTTCAACCGTTGGGGTTTTTTTTTCCTTTTTGTGCCACGACTAAATGTTAACACCATTGGCTTCCTGCTTCAGATGTGATTGGTGAAAATAAAGCCCCTTCAGTAGTTTTTCCGCATTTAGCAAGTCAAAAATCCCTTTTTACAACCGATGACATTTCCTGCACACTGCTTTAGACTAAAGAGAGAAATCTCCTTCGAGTTGTCTGACTACTTGAACCAAAACCCAGATGTTTGCGTTGCCAAAACTTCTGCCCCAGAGCATATGTGTGTGTCATCTGCTCGGGTCCAACGCTACCTGTCACCAACAGCACGCCACCACATCATTTGTGCTCCCTCTCCCTCCCTGTAATAAACTTTCAAAGCCAGTTTCTAGTCGACCTCAATTGGTTTATTTTAGTTTTACACTTTGTCCCTCACATACAGTTATTTAAGAGTCCTGTACTGTTAGATTTCTACAAAAATATCAATTTTTCAAAAGCAGAAAAGAGGGAAAGATATATTTTAATATATAAAAGGAAAAAAGCTAAATCTGACATTTCATTATATTCTTAAAAACATTCCAGTCTATTTACAGATGTGTAAAAAACCAAAATCTCCAGGTCTCTTGGTCTAGTAAGAACGTGCGCCTTGCAGGGGCTTCCTTTGTTCTCCCAACTCTAAAATCTTTTCATTACATGTCATATACTTTCATTATTGCCTCAAAAGACAGCATATATCATTTTTAAAAGGTTTGTTCCAAACCAATGGGAGCTTGAGGGAAGAGCGAAAAAAAGAGACTCAGCATTTAAATTCATAGCAAAATACTAAGCTGCAGACATGAGACGGTGGAACAAGGAGAGCAAAAAATAAGAGCATTTCGAACATGCTTTGTTGCTTGGTAGAACCCATCACAGATCCTTCCTGGAACGGCACCAACTACCGCTGTTTACAGCCAAATTTGGGGTCTGTTCTTAGTTAATTTAGTAATCATGTTCAGGAACCAAAAATTTTTGCTGTCATCTTTACACAGTAAGTTTTTATTGCAGTAAAGTTTCTTACTGCCCAGTGCCAAACAGTAAATACATCCAGGCATTTTCCATTACCTTGATAATGGACAAAACATACTCAAAAGTACAGCATTTATTTTAGATAATATTTGAATGGTTTTCATGTTACAGCTTTCTCTGTCCCACAGAAGTGTGCAAAGCACACATACTTTTAAAAAGTATTCAGATATGATTCTTACACAATTCTGCAATTAAAATTAGCCATTTGGAACCATGAAAGGATGGGGTGCAGAAAGAAAGGTCAGTGATGAGGAGTTTGAAAGGAATCGCAGCACAGTTCTGGTTGCTGGTTCACGCATAGGAGAAATGAAATCTAATGGCAAAACAAACTGCCATAGGTAAAAAAATAAGCAACTTCAGGCTGTTAGAAATGCTCAGAACCAGATTCCCAGCTAAATAAATTTAAGTCTGATGTAGTGCTGCTAAACTACTTTAGTTACTCCAGATTTCCACCGGTTTAAAATAAGGTTAAAATTGTTTAATAATAAGCAACATATGCCTAAATACTTATTCATACCATAAATTCCCTTTTCTAAGGCATTCAGTGACTACTGTAAGACCCTGCATGACTCTCATTCTGACCTATACTCTCTTTTCCAAATCACTAATACAGGACTTGTATCAAATATTAAAATAGTAAATATGCAAAAGGCCCTAAAGAGTTATAGGTAACTGCTTTAAAACACACCATTTAGAATGGCCAGGTGAGGAACATTTTTTATGTAGGCTTTGGAGTAACTTTACACATACCAAGCTTGAAGAGTTTCTCTCCTCTGCAGCATAATATAAAAACATAAAAAAGACACGGAAACGCCCAAGGTACGTGTATCCCATGGCGGATCTAACCGAGACGCAGATCCAGAAGATGCAGCTTGCTGAACAGGGCGTAGGGTTGCGCTGTGTATAAACACTGCTCCCTGACTGTGGAAGAACATCACTCTTGACACCTGCACAACCTCAGTGCTGGAAAGATCAAATTCCTGCATTACTGCATCACCAAAGATGGGGAATTTCGGGGCGGGGGGAAATCCCAGCTGCTGTTACTGGAACAGTAAGACAGGGGATTACATTCCTAAACATAAAGCAAAATGCACCACCAAATTCTCTATCATTTTCCTGGCAATGTTTTTTACCATTTCAGAGCAGTTAAGAAGCCCCTCAAGCGCACCATAACTCATATTTACAAACTTGATAGGAAAAGATTGTGTATACACTCATTAACAAATCATCTCTCCTAGGCTGAAAATTTCATTTGTCAGGAAAACTATGAAAACAAAAATTGTGTACAAAAATATAAATATCTTTACAGTCTCTGTAGGCCCTTCACATCCAACAGCTGAACAGCGAAGAGTATCTACAGGTTATTGAGTAAGCAGTGGCAGAGAAGAATAAAAAATACATCTTGTGATTCAATACTGCCCTATTTCCCTGGTAATGAGCATTTTTGTTGACTTTTTTTGCTATACACAGCTTGTGCAAATGCAGTGAGAAACCTCTGAGTACCTTTCCTGAATTTAGAAAGAAATTGAAGGTTTGGATATACACATATTTTCATATACACATTCACATATACACCTCGCTCATTTATGCTAGGCTACAACAGTCCTGAAAGCGTTCTGTAGTTTTTATGAAGCAACACTTCCTATTAACATTCCTAGCCACCAAATACATCTTGAAGAATGACAAGAAAACAAGAACTGGGAAAACACTCAAGCTACTTCAGCAATGTATTTAAAAACGTAGCAATAGCGTGCCCAAATTTCTTTCTACTCTCTGTAATTTTTCCTTCCAGATGCCCTAAGCATCAAAGGAGGGAGTATTTGTACAGGGGCAGGAGGCAAAAGTAAGAGGGTATTTTTAGTAGTTTTATTAAAGTTAACATACCGTCCTACTTCTAATTACACTGGGAAATATAATTTTCCTCCCCAGGTAGTGAGAGTTATAGATGTTTATTAAAATCTTCTGTGCATAAGCTCCCAAAAAGAGTCTCTGCCAGAGAACTATCTAGCACCAAAGAACAAAAACTTTTCACTTCAGCCCTCTGCGCAGTCTCAGATTTCCTTTCCGCTGCTCTACGTAACAAGTTTGAGAGTAACCGCAATCTCATTTCTGCACATTCATCATATTCTGCAAACATTAAAACCAGCAAACGTGAACAATCCCCTTTCTGCATAGGTAATTTGCCTGGTACAAAACCAAGCAATCTAGATTCCGCCCCCCCCGCCCCCAACAAGACAGCTGCCTCCCTATGGGGAGTGGTGGTGGTGGTGGTGGTGTGTCGGGGCGGGGCGGGGCGGGGGGGGAAGAAATCTCTTTCAATAGCCTAGGTTTCTCAGTCCTTTGATAAACTATTTCTGTGAAGGACCCAATTTTGGAAGGATACCATGTGCCCAGCAATGGTTATAGGTCATCTTCCTTGTTTTGTGAAGGGGAAGGAGAACACCCAGAATACAACAGTGAGGTAAAAATATGTCAACACGCTTAAAGTTTCGTAGCACTTATTTCTCAATTTGGGGCCTGCCCTCAGATGAACAGAGTGCTGATGCCATACAGAAAATGAATGTTGCAGACAAGGGAGGTTGCCGAACTCTGACGCTGGCTCACACTGCTCCAGATCTCCATTCCAGTCTCTGATAAAAAATATATGCATTTATTTGCCTGCTGAATTTGAAGGCAAGGTCCCAGTAGTATTCAATTTCGTAACCACAGGTGCTAAAGTGGGCATCACTTTGTTATCCTGTCCTTCTTGAACAGTTGCAGGCAATGAAGTTTTTACCCCACTGGGTGTCAGTTTTGCAACTACAGGTGCCAATAAGGGCATCACTTTATTACTCTGCCCTTCTGAGTCTGCTGGCAGACTTGCCACTTTTAAGCCAAGCGGTGCCAGCTTGGGCATGGGCCTCCACAAAGTGTCAACATTACTAGCTTCTGGATTAGTTTTCATCTGCAAAACTGGTGGAGTCACATTAGTGGTCTCTGCCAAGGTTGTTACAGTTTTGCCATTCCCACCACTGGTTCCGGACAGATTGGGAAGTGGATCCTTCATTTCGGCACCTATTACTATCTTTAAAACATCTGCTTCTGACGAAGGCTCCCCAGAGTTCTTGTCCCCATCAGTAAGGTCATCATCTTCCAGGTGCAGCAGGAGAGGGCTTATAGAGCCACCCCCTCCTCGAACTTCAGAAAGGTCCTTAAAACTGCCTCCCAAATGGCCGAACTGGAAGGAAGACCCATCTGCAGCGGCGAGATCACTGGCTGTTCCCCGACGAGCTTCTGCATCTTCACGAGAGAAATCTGAGTTTAGAGTGCTGGGTAGTTCCGACATAGCTGACGCATCGTCGTTCAACTGCTGATTGAGGAAGGCAATCTCATTGAGCAGTGAAGTGAGGGTTTCATCAGTGTCATCGCTCTCTTCAATGCTGCTCAGCAACTCACTTGCATCCAGTTCTGCTTCCTCCATTGCAGATGCTACTTTCCTCAACTCCATTTCTATCCTGGAATCTTTGATCTGCAGCTTGCGGAATGGCAATTCTTTAGATTTTAATCTTTCCCCTGCAGGATCACCATCTTTCCTCCTGGTTTGGCTTCCTACGAACTCACCCATGCACAGCTTTTTGCTAAAGGACTCTGGAGGTTCCTTTGTACACGATACGTTCCGGAGCTGTGAAAAGCCATCTTTATTTTCAAATAAAACTTTTGTGGGACCTGTGGTGTTTCTTCCATCTCCACCACTGTCTCCAGGACATGGTTTGGCTTTTTCTTCTGAAAGGATGCTATCGCTCTTCCTACTTTCAAGGGGTGCTACAACCAAGGATTTCTCAGAAGCCTGAGTACCTGCAGCTGTTGTTACATTAGAATTCTTGTTTCTGTTCATGTTTAGACTCATGCTTCCCTCAGCAGCCAGTGATGTTACATTAACAATCTTTGGCATCATGAATGAATCTTCGCTTTCTGCAAAACCAAACAAAGCAGCATCCATCAGGAACCATGCTAACTGCAAGGTAATTCCTAATTAAATACAATTTGCTCACTTTCAGGTCTTCCTCAAGTAAGCTGCTATTTACAATTTAAACTGCTTCCACAGTTTTGGTCAAGTGAAGCCTTAAAACACTAATAGCTTAACTTTCAACTTGCAGAACAAGAGCAAGCTTCACATCTGTTATCCCAGAACCACTTACCCAGTCCTTTCCTTCAGCAGGCTGGCACAAATGTAAGTAACTAATGCTTACAATTCTGATGGTGATGCACAAAGAAAACAGAATGACAACTTTCTCTCTTACTGTTTTTTCGTGCTTTACTTCTAAGCTCATAGTTTGCAATACTGGTTTTGTGCACAATACTACAGAGGCGTTTCAGGGACTGCACGATTACTTTTTGCCTCCAAGCAGTTGCCTATTTATAGCACTCAGATTTTTCCCAGTACCAAGCCTGAAGTGAACGTTACTTTTTCATTATGACCAAATGACAACAACAAAGCAGAAAGCGAGTGGCTTGCTTTTAACACAACAGACAGCAAACAGCAGACTACTGGCAGGAACCACTCCATGCCTAGACCCAATGTACAGTACTCAGTCTTGAAAAACATCTCTCCAACCTGCAGCAGAGCTGGCAGGGTTATGGGAAAGAGTTGTGCTGCGGTAAGAGCCTGGACGTAACAGGCAAAGATTTTCAACACCCCACCACCACTTCGCACTGCAGATTCCCCAGTAGGATGCATTACACCACAGACACATTCCAGTCCCCGCTTACTCTGATGTTGCTGAGGGCAAAGAGGCTCAGTGAGGTGATGGAAAGTTAAAAAGCTCTCATCTACAGTCCCCTAGAGGCCCCTCTAAACTGTTCAAAACATTTAACAGTGATTTTCTTTGAATACCTAGACAATAATACCTATCACTACTTCCCAGAGAGAAAACAATTTACCTTCATTTTTGCAAGGATACGCTTTGCATGCAAGCAAAAAGATCCATAAAAACAGAGCCTACCTGAATGGGGCTCTGTAGCTGATACTACTGTTGAGGGCACCGGGTTTCCAGCAACAGTTGACAGTGTAATGGGAATGGCAGAGTTAGTAAGGATTCCTTTTACTTGGACAGGAACTGTTGATCCTGGCAGCTGAATCATCACAGAAGCAATACCTTATCCAAGAAAAGGGGAAGGGGGGATCAGGCGGAAACAAGAGTCTTTCAGATTCTCAGTTAAGCCTGAAAAATAAGAGCCTTGCACTTTTAGGCAAGACTTTACACTGTGATACCATTCTGAAAGTGGTAAAAAATAGAAATATAGATTGGTTAGGTGATTAAGAAATCTTCCCTATGTTTCCCTAATTTGGGAATAGCGTAAATTTAACAGATTTTACTTAACTGTTGACAAACTGCTGGTTTTGAGTTAACTATATCAAATCTCTCTGATAAGAGTCAGGTTCTACCTCGGTCAGTTAAGTTGTAAAAAAACCCCCCAAAATTAAAGCAAAAATTAAACAACACGTTAGTTTGTAAACTGCTGTGCACATCTATGAACAGCATTATACTGATTTTCATTAACATGTTCTCACGCGATCATACCTGGCTGTGCTGTCATGGCAGTACTGACAGCTCGAGGCTTTAATTCAGCTTGCAATAGCGTGGAAGGAACAGCTGCTACCTGCCCTGGTACCAGTGGGCTCTTCAATGTAAGCACCTGCCCCTGTGGAGTCATCACTAGGCTTGCAGCAGTTAGTGTAAGAGAGGATGAGGTATCCTCTGTAAAAAAAGAAATATGTAAATCAGTAATTTATTCTGGCATGGCACCCCTGATGGCAAATGATATCCTGCAATCCAGGGTTAAGTACAGCTGTGCAAGGAACTCCAGCTAGACGGTTTACAAACCCTACATTAGAAAGCTGCTACAGGAGCTATGCAGACTCCAGGAATCTCAACTACACAGCTAGAGCCAGTCTGTACTATCTCTTTGTGCAGCGTAACAATCCTAACTCTCCAGAGCGGCATCCTGATCACATATCAGAGCAGTCTTGCTGAAAGTACAAAGGGGATTTGTTCAGTCCAAAGAAAGGAAGGAAGGAAATTCTCTCACTACATCTGAAGTCTGATGTCAAACTTCCCCAGGACTGGACAAAAATGAGGCTTGGGAAACCAGAATGATAGGTTGTTTATAAAAGCCCAAGAGCACTTCAGGTAAGGTCTACTTATTACCAAAATAAGAAACATCACTAGATCCCTACAGAGTATTATAGTGGTGCTACCATGGAAGTTTGGATTTCTGCCATTCTTTTGTTCCTTCCTACATTTATGGTGCGGAGGTCTCCATAAATGCCTAATACTTCTCCACGAGTGCTCAGCTCCAAAGAAATTCTCAAGTGTCTGACAATTCTGTCATTTAATTTAAGAGCAAGTCTTATACCACCTTGAGAGCTAGCTTGTTTGGGGAGAGATGTTTTAAAAACTGAATCTGTTCTAGCAACTCCAGTATTCTGGGGGTTGAGCTTCAGGTTTTGAGTCAGCAGCAGCAGAACCACCACCTTTGACTCTCAGAAATTACTGCAGGATTGCAATGAAACTCCGTGAGACCAAAGGACAACTTAATAGGAATTTACTTCCCATCATTCTGAAACTCAAAAGTCACGTTCATCTGAAGACCTTGGTAGTGCTGGTCTCATCCTTACTGAAAACAAATGGTGTCCACACCTATCGGAAGGACACTTCTGGTCCTATACTCAGTTCTGCTTCAAGAATGAAGTTGCCTGCATAAGCAGGCTTGCACTTTGCCCTCCCATGGGGTGCTGCTTCAATGTCTGTCTCCCCTTGATGCAAAATGTTTATCACTTTTAGCCCACCTGTGGCACGGACTCCTTTTCTGGCGAGTATCAATGGCTTCCCTCTTCTATTTGTCATAGTCATTTGCGCCAGCTCTCTGGAGGGAGCAGAAGATCCTTCTGGCTGTGTGCTAGCAGTTGAGGTTACAACAGATTCCTCTGGCTCAGGTTGTTTCTTTTTTTTTTGTGCTTCTACTGCTTTTTGTTTGGCATAAATATATTCTAGCTTCTTCAGGACAACCTCTTCTGTCTTCCCTACAGAAAAATTATCAGAGAGTCAGCCTATCTTTAAACTCTTTGCAATATGAAGAGCTGAAGACAGAACTAAAAATCTATTAAGCTGACACCATTCAACTACTATACAATAGATAACCACCACCCCCACCAAATAAATAGCTTTCTTAATAAAAGGGAAGTCATTACCTATTTATTCCAAGTTTGGGGGTTTTTTTGTTCAGAAACAACCATACATTTTAGAATTTATCTGCAAGTTCGATGAGCAGAAATCAGCTTGGACAAGCACTAGGTTCTTGCTGAACAAGTACCATTTGAAAATATCCAAAGCTGTGAAAAAAACCTCGCATCTAATGATAAAGGTATGACTACCAGACAAAATGTTACCCTTACCTGGTATGAAATTTCTTGGACTAATGGACCCTGTTACTCAAACAACATTTAAAGTTAAACTCACATACAGTTTACCATTGACATGAAAATTGTAACCTTGAACAAACACAAAGGTTTTATAAATAATTTGTTTTCTGCAGATGCACACAATTTAACATGATCAAAGTTGAAGTAACTATACTGGCTTGTTTCCTGCTTAGTATTCATGTTCTAACATCGTGGTCTATCTTTAATTCAGTCTATATTTACCTAACTCTCCTGAGAGAGGATTTTTTTCCTCATCAGTTTTGAGGTACTTCACTAGGAATGCAAAAGATCAGAAAACTACTTGGTGAAGTTATTTGCTTTCATTCCCTGCCCCAAAATCCTATCATACATTTCTGGATTAAGATGAGGGTTCACTAAAAGACTTTTTAATTTTAGTGTGGGGTTTGGTTTTTTTTTTTTTTTTTACCAAGTACCTCAAATATACATGACCTGATTGACATAAATACACAATATTTAAATATCCTTCATTTCTACTTTACAGGTAGTCTCCTGTTTTTATACCTAGACAGTAAGAAGATTACAAGAATAATTTAATGTTTTGTTTGTTCATGCACATTTTGGCACTGGCTGAACACGTGTCACAGCTTTCCTACACCTCCAAGTAAGACAGAAAGACACAATAAATACAACACAGTTTTTGTCTTTAAATGCCTAGATGAGTAGCAGCTCAGAATATACTGCAATTTTGTTCTATGGACAGAGCTGCCTTCTTCTAGACACTAGTTCTCAGCAAAGCACTACAAGGATAGTTATTTGCAAAGTTGACCAAAGGAATCACAGGTTTTGGTACCGATCAAAGACAGCTGTGTACACTTGTAAAGCACTAAGCAGAAAAGCCTGTTCAGCAAGTGACCAACAACAGAATGAAGTGACTTCCCCCCCACTAAAGCGTACCCAACGCACAGGAACCCAAGCCTGTGTGGCTTGCAGCACAGAGATCATTCTCCGCTTCCTTTAGGCATAAAGGAAAACAAAAGCAGTTCTTATCAGCATGATGAGTGCATCACTGAGTCAGAGCTTAGCAGGTCTGTCTTTGGCACCAAGAGTCTTAATTTTTACATGAACTACTGACTCACCTGGATCCACAGAGGATTACTATACTCCCTCCCACTCTTAAAAGCCTTTTCTTTCATTATTCCAGCTAGTCCATACCCAAGAACAGTCTCACCTGAAAGTGTGGATACTTTTCGAATCAAAACATCTTGTTTGCGTGTCAGTAAGTTCTTCTGTCCAATAAGTTTATCTGCCTGATCAGTCAATCCTTGGATTTCTTCATAGGCCTAGAAAAGTGTCAGGGAACTGACTTATAAACAATGATACACAAAATAATAAAATCGTTTTCCTTCCCAGAAAGCTTTACAGAATTTATTTAGACATCTTCTTCATCTCCAGAAACTAGGACTCAGAGAAAGCATGCACAGTACCATGTAATGCCAGCTTTCCCTAAATGCAAGCTGTAAAGTGATAAACATCTTGTTTGTCCTTCCTCCAAAGTGCAGCTATTTTAAAGAAAAAAACCCAACTTTTATCCCACAATTTCAAGGTACAGCTGATAAACATAATTATGTATCTACAACTTCTGTTTTATTTCCTGTCATTAAAAACTTAATTGTAAAGATGTAAATGTCAGTACACTACTTAATGAAATGCTATCATCTCATGCATTAAAAGTAAGTCTTCAATGTATTTCAAATTGCCTGATGTACACAGTAAACTGCTAAGGAATTAACACATAATCTTCCATGGTTAAATTCACAAAGAATACAACAAGGAGAGGGCTAATCTGAAAACATGCATCTGTGTCACCAAGATTAAGCTTTTAGGCATACAGATTCGTTCCAATATCGTTTTATTCTAGAGAGTCCTGTGAAGGTAAGAGAAGTTCTCTATTCACAGTATCACTGGGAGCCACTCAAAGAGTTCATACTAGCTTAATTACTCTGTCCAGATTAAATTATTCTCCTCCTCACGTAAGTTTCAAAATACTTACTTGCTTGAGAATGTAGGATTTGGAGACCTTGGGAAGGTTGTGTAACCCCAAAGTTCTCTTCAACTTTTCAAAGAGATCTCTCATCTCATTACGTCGCCGGCGTTCGTTTGCTGTGTGTGTCTGACGGTAATGAGCAAAGGCTTCTGCCTCAGTCTTCAGCTTTCTGTTCCGGAATTGACGTTTCTGCTGGAGAAGTAACCGTATTGACCAGTTTAAATAAAAAAGGTAACGTAATGGCAATGTTCAAAGGCATGCCTGATTTACAAGGTTTCTAAAGACACCTGAAGATTTCATGTCATGCTATTCTGCTACTATGTCTTCATGAAAATTCAGTGTCAGAAGCACACGCAATAAGCATGAAATGCTGACCAGCAAGAAATGACCAACATAATCATATCAACCCTAAAGGACAAGATCATGAGCAGTCCCTTCTATTCATAAGCTTTTATTTTTTGCAATACAAGGCTAATTAGACAAACCACACGATTACAGCAAGATCACGTTTGAGCCAAATTTTTTTGTTGTTTGCTTGTCAATAAATTCTACTAATGAATGAAGCAATCACATCAAATATAGGATGCTTGAATTTTTCCCTGGAGTTAAACTAGTTTGATTTCTGTTTTGTTTCATGGGTACCTATGGGTTAGGGCCAAGAGACACTGCAGGTAAGAATGCGAAAGACGGCATTGAAACTATCATCACCCTAGACATCTGCCAAGAAACACCGTCAGAGACAGGCTCTGATTTTGAATTTGCTTAAGTTTCCAAAAAGGTTGTCAGGCAATAAGCATAATTACTAATCTCTACAGATTTGAAAGTTTGTTATTTCATCATTACTCCTACAGGTTTTGTACAATTATGCTATTTATTTCATGATGAAGTAATACTTAAAAAGGAGTATTAACGTGGTTTTTACATCATTTCAGGTCTGCTCCAAACCCAGTGAATCAGTGGCAAGACTCCTCAGGTCAGTGACACTATTTCTGAGCCTGGTGGCCTTAGGAGGAATCTGAAGGCTGTCTCCTGAAACCTGGCTCTTGACATCCGTTTTTGCCCTCACAGGCAGACTGAGCACAGTAAGGCTGCAACTGCATCTGCTCTTGGGTTGGGCATTGGGTTCCTTTCAAGGAAGGGCCTCGTGCCGTAACTTCAAGGGCAGAGAGAAGAATGCATGGAGGAGGCGAAGCGGGCAGAGCATCCTGGAACCCATCTCCATCTCAAGCAAAGGCACGCATACCAGTCTGCTCTAATGTAGAAGACATTCGCCAGGCTCACAGCCCACCTCAAAGCCCCACCCCACCCCAGCAGGTAGCTCTACAGCTGACATCAAGTACACCACAGGTCGTTACCATGGACGGTTAGTGAAACTGGCTTCAAAGCCACCCTAAAATACAGCACAAGCTTCAGAAGGATTGCAGTGAGTTTTGGTTTGAAAGGATTCTGCATTATCTTTAACTTGCCTAAATACGTATTCTTTAAACTACTGTTTTCACAAACCCTTTGCCCAGTGCTGTGCCCATGTAATCCTACACACTGTCTTCTTTGACACATGAAAACATTTCTCAGTTGTTCATTATTTTACGTGTGCTGTAAAAATTATTTATGCCAAGAACACAAAACCTAGGCAAACGTACTAATACATAAGAGGCAGATACTCCTCCCATACATAAAGCTGAATCTGAAACCTGCCAATGCCAGTAGCAGTCCTTTTTCTTTAATGCGATTTTGACTAAGCCCCTTCCCCCCACATACACATTTGGTTTCTTGCATTTAATCATAAATATATGGAAGGTAGATAAATCGCGTTAAGAGTTGCGCTTGAGATGAAAGTTTATCTTTAAAATGAAGGTGTGATACCAAAAGGAAAGAGGAGAGCAAACATATACCTTCGTAGGTTTTTCTGATAATTTTTCATCCGAAGAATTACGAGCATGGTATCTGGAAGAAAGGTAAAAAGTTTTTCCCAACACTACTCATCTCATGCACTCTATCCTCATTAACTACATTCCAACAACCTACAATTGCTCATTTTTATCCCTTGAAATTAACTCTTCCTTCTATAACTACATGAAAGCAGGACACTGTTGAGCTTTCTCAAGAAAGTGAACTCTATCTCCAATACCATCATCCTGGAAAAAAAATGAGCTGTTCTGAATGCTGTAAAATTAACCCATACTGCAGAAGACAAACTATTTCACTATATGCCAAAGAGAATAAATTCAGCCTCTGACTGTTAGCTACAGAAAGTATTTTTTTTTTTCTATCATGTTTTGTTTCTTTTTTTAAAAAACACAGATTCAGTACAGAGCAATCCCTCCCCCACCAGGAACAACCAACCAAAATCCTCACATTTATTACTATCCTAATATATAATAACAGCTTCCTCATATCTCGGGAGTGTCAAGAAAACAAAGAACAACACACATTTAAAAGAATTATTTTTTACAAAACATGACACGTTTTTCTCTCTCACTGAAAGATCTTCACAATTTACAGCAAATTCACCATCTAAGGATAAAAGTTGAGCTGTATCTTTGAAGGAGGAAAAAAAAAAAAAAGGAACTATATGGGAGGTATATAATACCACCAAACAGATTTTTTTAGTTTCTACAAAATAATTCTTCAAACCAAAAGAACTAAGGATGCAACATTCCCCATTCTTTTGTTTGGTGCAGCTGAGAAATAGCCATGACTATCTTGAGGTATGTAAAGTAAGCCATGTTTTTACTTTGCATTTTGTCATTAAAAATGCAAGAGCAGCAACAATAACAAAAACAAACAAAAAAACTGAAAAGAAAAAAAAAAAAGAAAAACCAAGCTATCCAACCATGGCAGACTATATGTAAATAAGAAAATACTTTCTTTGCTGGGGCAATGGTCCCAAAGATGAAACATTCATTTACAGGATCAGGGATTAAGCCAATGACTGCTCCTGCCTAAAAATAACAAGTCCACCAGCAAGAATAAACAAAGCTTGCAAAATCATATTTAAAACAAAGATGACCCTGCTCATATTAAGTTTGCAGGAAGAGAGGCAATTCACTCATAATAATTTTACATTACAAGATACACATCCCCATGAACAAATTAATTAGAGGGGAGGGGGGGGGAAGGCTAAGACACCTCAAATCTACTCTTGGTTCTGACAGCCCCATCCTCACAGACACTGGGAAGCACCAGTGCTCAGGAATACCTGACAGAAGCCTTGCTTTATCTTACCATCACATTAAACCTGTTGTTTAATGGGTTCATTCAACGCCAGCTCACCAATAAAATACAAAACTGTAGTGCTCTCCAAGGATGCTTACTTCTGTTTGGAAGGTTGGATATTAGCAGCTGTGGCCTTCAGACGGGCAATGTTAATCTTCTCTGAAAGCTCCTCCACGGTCTCAATGTCCACCTGCTCGTCATCCTCACTGTATTCACACGCATCCTGGAACAGTTTTTGTTTTGTTTTTTAAAATGAGTATCTACTTAGCAATAGAGCTCAGGCCAAAACAGTTTCACTTCTGTCTCAAAAGAGATTACATTATAACATTAAGAACCATTAAAGAATCAACATCTCCAGCTACACTGGCCAATAAACAGTGCTAAGCAGGTGGTTATTTTAACTGTCACCTCTAGGAATTCCTCCCACTAGCAACTCTGCAAAATGAATTTTGGTAAGGGCAAAACCCATCTCTGTCACTTATGCTTTTACTATGGGTGAGATAAAAAGCTCTCACGGGGCAGGGCTTTCCTGCCTCCATTTTCAAATAAGATTAAACTGCCTTTACAACCATCTACTGTAAACTCTTGCCGATTAACATTTTTTTCACACAAGCTGAGATAGTTGTGATCTTGGTAACTGTCTCCCATACCTAAGATAGCAACAGTCAGAACATCATACCACCGGGCTTCTTTCGGTCATACAGTAAACTGCTTACAAGATGAAGAGTATGATTTTGACTCTAAAACGCTGCCCAAGAATTATTTTAAATATTTTATGACATTCTGAAGCGTACTTTTTCTCCATGCTTGCCTGACCAAGAAAACTTGCTACCATTTGTGAAGACAGAGATAGAAAACAACTGCAGTGCTCTATCAGCTACAAGAGTTAAATAAAAATCTTGTGGCCATTTGTAGTCCCCGGTGCTTTGCGGGGGGGGGGGGGGGGGGG
>JAVJGG010000032.1:19409487-19422191 GCA_035590195.1 Aviceda cuculoides
CCCCCCCCCCCGAACAAAACAAGCCTTATTCAAACAATTTGTTTGTGTTACAGTCTTTATTGAAGTTTTTTATATTATCATCTTCGGTCTGCTTAGAGAATGCAGAACTCTATCTCCTCCTTAAGGAGGAGAAAGAAAATGTATACTTCCATTCTGTACTCTATTTCATCCGGTTCCCTGAATTAACCCAATCTTGTCCTCCTCCTATTCTTCTCTTCTGCCCTTCCTTCCTTCTCTTTGTCCTTCTTTCTTTTTGAGGAGCTGCAATCTCCTTCACTGCACTGAACACTTACCTGAAATTGATGCAAACAGTTAATCACAAAAAACACTAAGTACAGAACGGGGTGGGGGGAAGTAATGTGCAATACTGGATCAGTAAGTGGCCTCTAATAAATGCTTTTCATGGTACTGGTTATTTCAAGTTATTTGCAACTCACACTGCTGTTTTAAGAAACTGATTAGAAAGGAGAAAGTGTTGCACTTACACAGCTGACCACAGATGAGGCTATATACAGCACTATTATGAAAACAAACAAGAGCTGCCTAAATTACCACACAAGCATAACTAAACAAGTGGTTAAGGATACAGATTTCCAATCATCAGTCATGAAACTTACACCTGTGAAATTTGCAGCTATGATAAAGAGACTCAATTTATAAACTGACAGTAAATCTTAGCTGATAATTTCCTTTGTGACAGAGAAGGAGGATCTCTAATAACCTAATGTTCGATACAGTATTTGGCTTCTTCACACTGATTAAACACAACCTTTTCTAAATCAAAAAAAAGAAGAAAAACACAACCCTGAAACCCACAACTCACAGCAGGGCTATCTCAAAGAACAACATAAAAATTGCCACCCTAGTTACTGATACCACA
This sequence comes from Aviceda cuculoides, assembly GCA_035590195.1. Taxonomy (NCBI): domain Eukaryota; kingdom Metazoa; phylum Chordata; class Aves; order Accipitriformes; family Accipitridae; genus Aviceda; species Aviceda cuculoides. The sequence goes on from JAVJGG010000032.1 coordinate 19,410,368, forward strand.
GAGTGACCGCCATTGTGAATCATGCTGCCACATAAAATTATCAGTATTTTTTAAGCCTTGTGTAATAATACATCATCTCCCAAGGCTGTGTGATCAAGGCTACAGAAAACTGAAAACAGAATCAGTACAGAAAAATTCAGCAAGTTCGCTCTCCTTTACCGAAGGCTATACTCGGGATATCACCTTTGTAAAGTATAGCAATGTATACTTTGCAGCAACATAGCCTTTAGTAAAATATATAGTGAGCGTATGTGCATATATATATATGAATATATGAAAAAGGGCATATATACACATAAAACAGTGTGTATATATAGTACATATATTTTAGTGTCTACACACATACATGTATGCAATACCGCCTGTAGAATCTTCCAGGTTTTTTAAGAATGAAACCATGCAGCATCCTCCCCTGTAAAACCACTCTCAAGTACTCCCAAGTCTCCCATCACCTTCCATTCACATCATGAGGGGTCCTACAAATTGTTGGTAGTATAGATTCTGTGTAGAAAGAGGTATAAACTTCTAAACTACTCACTCATTTGCAGAGAAGCTGACACCTGTTCCTGTACTATGAGGTATCGAGATACTACTGCTGAAACAAAGAAAAGTGATGCTCAGGTTATCAGCTGTAGCTGCTAGATCTGAGCAGAAAAGCGTCCTTACTTCTACAAGTTGCTATGCACACTCCCACGTTACCTACTATCTCTATGCTTGTAAAAAGTCACCTCTTTTGAAAAAGAAAGAGAAGAGCAAGGAGAGTGACCTTAGATGAGAAATTACTAGCCTGAGAGAACAATCTCACTCTTTCCTTCAAAGATATTTTTAACATGTGCTGACTTTAAAGACACCATTCTTCTCTGCCCAAGAAAGCAGCTCTGATCTCTGGCAAGTTCTGTATTTGGAAAGGCAATAAGTAGGTTATTCTACTACGACTAACTTCTGGGGTTTCTTGCAGCTTTCCTTTGGAACTGTTATGAATCTGTATTGTGCCATGACAGTTTTTGTTATAAGTATAAAGAGCAGCACAGAGGTAAAGCAAATTCTCATCTGACCTTGAAAGTATGGCACTGGCAGAAACTTAAGGCTGTTTCTCTCTGTGCATGAAGCCCATAAAATTCTTATTTGTTCCATCTTGTAAATATTCTCCTACGAAGCAAGACTTGTTAGCACTGGGACCGGGTAGAGTACAGAGAAAATGAATTGTCTTTACCAAGAAAGCAGTGCATCACTTTGAACTTGACAGGCTGGTTAGGAGCTACATGTCACCACTGGTCCCCAACACAGCAGGAGAATGAAAGTCAGGAAACACCACGTCCCTGGGCCCTCGGTGAGGTCCAACCAAATACTGCTTGCAGTCGAGATCCAGAACACATATGCAGGGGCTACTGAAACTGTGACTGAGTTAAGACTACATTGCATTTCAGCACAGGTATTTCGACAGCTTTCAAATGCTGCCCATGAACAGATGCAGCTTTGTTTCATGTCTGTTGAGTGGCTCTTAAGCCACTTAAGAAATCCAAGTTCTACTGTACAAATTCTCACTTGAAGAATGTCACTTATGCAAACAGCCAGCAATTTTTCAACAACAACTCCTCACGCTTGCTTTACTTGTTAGAGACTTTGTAAAGCTCCAGTTTTAATGAACAGGAGCAACTTTTTAGATGCATTTTTTTTTTTTAAGTAATTTTGTTCTTAAGACAACACATGCATCCAAGTTGCCTTTAAGTTAATTCTGTAATTGACACCGAAAAGCACAAGACCACAGAAAGGCAGGAAAATCAAAAACACAACTGAAGATTTCCAAATTTTCTAGAAGTCCTTAACTGCTATGCCAGGGTTCACAGAGTGAACTAGGTACTAGAGGACCCAGAGTGCCAAAATTCCAAGAATTCCTCAGCAGAGAAGAACATATGCTTGAATCTGAAATTAAAAGTCTACTAACTGGTAAGAGTTTAGGGAAAGGAAAGCAAAAGAAAAGAAACCGGAAGATATCAAAATTCCACCACCTCTCCAGACACAGACCTTCTGTTGAGCTACACTAGGTAATGTAAACATGTAGCATAGCTGCTTCCACAGCCTTTTTTTAATCCTCCCCAGGTCCTGATGAGAGAAGGAAAAGCATTATAAAGCCAGAGGAAAAAAATATGGCTGAACAAAAAATGCTCAAACAAAAATATTATTTAAATTACAGAACTACTGCGTAGATACACACCATTATGTTGAAAGTACTACATGTGTGAGAGGTACAGGGTTACATGATTTTAAGAGGTCAGCTTTTATGACAACATAGTTGTATTTCATTATATATAGAACATTTCTCATTCTTGCCTGCTTTCCTGGGTCATCCATAAAGCCTCCTTGATTTTAGAAGCCCCCTGATATTTTCTCTAGCTTTGCTATTTTATACAGTATCATTGCTGTGACTCTACATGCAAGATATGCATACTCGTTTTCTTCAGTGGGCAGGACTACTCTGTCTAAACTACACTTGGACACCATCACACTGCGGGGAAGGGGGACAAGCAGGGTAGTTCAAAAGATGCTACAATCCGGGGGTGGGGGAAGAATGAAATTAGCTTACTGTAGAAACACTATCATGATAAAGCTTTTGAGTGCTGACAAGTTACACTGGGCTAACCAAAGAGTTGATAGTAATTATCCAGCTAGAGCTGTTCACATAGTGGAACCTTCTAATGCTATTATACTAGAAAAATGGTATTCAACACCCGACACGTGAAAGAAAATAAAAGTAAAAACTCTCCACTGCCCACCAAGAACTTCACATCTTTAAGTTTACAAATCCTAAATGTGGGCATATGTAAAACAAAACCCATTACTTTTCTCATTCTTGCATCTAACAACAAAAGGAAAAATGCTCAGGATGTAAATCTTTTCTCTCTACCTGCAAATTTCTAACAACAGGAAAAATATCACAATCGTGAAGATCGTCAGAAGTAAGCTCACTGAAGTTCTGCCATAAGAACAGCTATTCCTATGTCAGTACTGCCAACCCGTCACAGGCTGAAGCCTATTCATCGCCTAGCATGACTCCTTGTTGGGGTGCAAAACTTTTAAAATTCTTGTGGAAGCCCTACCTTTCTAGCACCAGTTTTTCCACGGGTCCTGGAGTTACAAAACTTCTAAATGCCTTTCAGCTTGTAAAAGTAAAATACCTTAAGGAATAAAGACACAAGAATAGCAATCCCGCACTACAACAGAAGTTTCAAAGTTGCTACAGAAACGTCAGCAATTTTCCCTCTCTGCATTTCAACACCTGTTTCTAAGTGCTCTCCTCTTACTTTTATCTGTCTGTTCCCAACAGCCTACATCCCTATTGCTGGTTCCTAAAGAGCAATTTGCCTGATAGCAGAGGGTCCTCAGCAATAGTGCTGAGAAAGAAAGAGGGCAGATGACAACAGATGTCATTAGACATTACCCAAGCAAACGCCTCATTTCTGGATCTGCCTTCTATGCTACAATGTCTGCAGATTTCACACATGGTCTGTACCAAAACATGCGAGAGACTATTAGAACTTAAATAGTCCACAAAATATGTCACTAGCACTTTTTATTAAACTTAACAATCTTATAGTAATTCATAATAGTTCCTTAGCATTTTGATGTTCGGCTCAGAAAAAGAATGACTGAAAAAGACGTTTTAACAACATTTAAAGTAAAATAACTCGCCAGAAACAGAAGCTATGTTTAGACTACGAACTTAAATGGGACCATGGGACTCCATCTGTAGCATTAAAATACTAGAACAACCCCTGGCATGGTTTTGGTTTAAGCCAACAAGCACTCATGTGAACAACTCGCAGACACAGTCTGTGACTTAGCCCAGGCCAAGCAGTCATTCTCAACAGGAATTTTGTATGCAATCATCATGCCTCGGAGATCAAGAGTTTAACATCATGCTGCAGACCATCACACTTGAATTTGTTCAGACAACAGGTCCTGATATTGATTAGTTTGCTTATATAGATATTCTCAGAAGGTTTCATTTATATCACCAAATCCACAATGATCAACCCTCCTAAGCTTCTCTTGATGCAATTCAGGGTAGGAAATGCAAAAGGGCAAAGATAGCATCTCAGGAAGCTTCTCTCTTTTTGTTGGATAGAGGAGTCTCAAGTACACAAAGTTAGCAGAAGATAAGAAGGTAATCTGAAGAGCATCGAAAAGCAAAATTAAGAACAATGAAGTCATTACTGCAAGGAGAACCAGCGTGGGCAGATGTACTAAAAAAGAAACAGTAATAGCTACTACAGGTAAGTAGTAATCATACCAACTCTCACTGGAGTTTTCTGGGGTTTTTAATGGCTATTTACTGAGCAACTAAACCCAGTCCATATTCCAAACTAGTAGTGAAAGAACTATCATTAGTATTTCCACTAAACAAAAATATTAGCGGACACGCACGTACACTTCGCTTCTATGTTTCTACTAGCTTAATGAAACAGATAAATGTCCTCTAGTAGTCCATTTATATGATCTGACTCCATCCAGTCTGACAAACAATACCAGTGCAGCCTGTCTTGTAAGCACTACACTGATAAAAGAGTACATTCCAGTGAAAAATAACAGACACTTACATATTTAAATGTAAAACTGAATTCTCCATCAGGCATTGACATGCTAACTTAACTTGCAGGCAGCACAGACTAACAAACCAAGAACTCACCCAAATTCCAGACAGTTTTTTTACAGTCCTCTGAGATCTCATTCCTCGGCTTTACTGCTCTAGAACCAAAGCTAGTTTACTCATGGTTGTGTGAGCTTATGGTGAAGGCATACCCTTATAGGACTTGCCAAACCAAACCAGGTCAAAACCTGCATAGTAAGTTTCTTCCAAAACAAACATTTCTTATAATCTCTAATAATTGTTTTTTTGTTGTTTCATCATTCTTTTGCAGGACAAAAGAAAATACATCTTTAAAACATCAACCCTGATAACAAGCTACTCTGTGACCTAGACATTATATTACCCGTTGGCTTACCAACAGATTCCCAAGACTACCTACCTTGTCTGGAAAGTTTATCTGGCATCAGGCATGAATTAACCATGGTTCTCAAAACTTGATAACTCTGCTGAAGTTATTGAAGGATACAGGAGTTATCAAACTGTCACTACCCAACTTCAAGACAAGACAGCAACAGCTCAGTTTTCAGGTTGAAAGAACTTCCAAAAATTACATCTGCTTTCAGCTTCCTCACCTTCATGCTGCTGAAATTCTATCATCTTGCCTGAGAATAGTGAGCTACATTATGAACTGATCAGTCAATTTTTCTGGAATTTATTAAATAGATTCTCTAAAAGCCACAGTTGCCAACTTAATTGAGTTACTCTGGATATGGTTAGAAGAAAAAGAAGGCTAATTTGGTTTTCAACTGTGAGAGGACTACACTAACACAAAAGGGCTAAAAGAACTGTATACTTTCAAATTCCTGAAGACACTAACATAATCTCCCCTATTTTTAACTTGTTTGTTCCCCAGTTCTTCTCCAGTTTAACCTTTCTCTTTCCACTTTTATCTCATCCCAAGAAAAGGCTACCTTATTATGTCTATTTGACTGACTCACAAAATCACAACTTCATAAATTTTTAGTAATGATGCACTGTTTCTTAAGTTACATAATGATATATAAAAAGTACATCAAGGAGTTATACGTGGGATTGTTTTCTTTTAATTTTGGGGTGAAATCTGATGTAAATTCTAGGAGCATTAAAATCTAACCGTATCTTAACTATACTAACCACAATGTTTTACACTTACTCTGTGACTTCTGGAGCAATTTGTTTTCTATTGAATACGGAATGACAGCTTTCACACACTACTTAAATGCATTACTAAATTTCAAGAGGAATCTAAGGAGAGATTCACATTCCTTCCAGAAATAAATGTTAACCAAGGGCTACAAAAATTAGGCAGAAGGAAACAGCTTAAAATAACAGAAATACTAGATTGGCTACTGCATTTAGGATCATAAGTTGTATTACAAGGAACCAAGTTGCTTGAGTAAAATACTGAAGGAAGACAACATGCAACCGTTCTATCACAGCTTGTTCAATGTAACTCCTGTTCTCTGAAAAACAGACAATTTCTAAAAGGCCACTACAAAGCTACCTATTAAAAAAGCATGCAACTAAGAAGAAATAAAAGACATTTCCACTTGGAACCCTGATCTAGACTTTCTAAAGAAACTGAAGTCCAGAACACAAACATCATACTGTGTCTTTCAAATCCATGGGTTGTGACATGTTAGTTGTCAATTAAAGAAAAAAAAAAAAAAAAAAAAAAAGCCCTTCAATGCATCAGCATTTCTAAACCTCTGTGTGAGATTTTTAGGTAGGCATTGTCAGGTATTATTCTGGTTCCATTTAGTCAAAGCATAGTGAAGAGATTTCACATGGTGGTGACAATACCGGTTTAAGTCTATTTGCTTTTGTTCTAAATACTGCTGGGCTTTTTTGCCCTAAACCATAGCAAAGTCAAAGTAATGAATTGCTAGACATGAGCATTTTATGGCCTTTTGTTATCTCAGAGGAGAAAAAAAAAATAATCTGGCTGTATTGTGTTTAATAGTTGCTGTGCACCCAACCAGTAATTATTAAAAGATGCAGTCAAATACCAATATGACCTGAAATGCTTCATTGCATTCTGCTATAGTACCTGCAGCTTGTGCTTTATAAACCATATTCACAAGGATTTAAGTGCTGAACCCAAGTAATATTTGTGTGAGAGCGTTCCCCAAGGAAAACTCAGACACTGCAGTAAGTGACGTTATCAGACAGTTAGCAGCACTATTGATCACACCTAGTCAAGATAAACCACTCTCGCTGCATGGTGTAAAGGGTTGCCACCTCAAAATTATTCTGCAAGTGGAGGGAATGACTAAGAGTAGGACTGGGCGAATGAAGAGTGTGTCATGTAACAGGAAACTAAAATAGCTTCATATCCCCCAAATGATGGCACAGCACTCTACCACTTCATAGTTAAACAGTGGGGTGTGGAAGCAGCTATTTGAGCTGTAACACAAGTTAATGCCTGACACAGGAATTAACAATTTTCATTCTTTATGTTAGTGGAAGGCACCTAAAGGTTTCCTGGTGGAGCTGTGAATCCTGTGAAGTTAATAGACATCTATTGAGTCTGTGCTGGCTGAGGGACCTCTGCAAGCTCTCTGTAGACTACCCAGTGGCTGCAGATCACGGGCTGAAAATCACAGTTAATTATCCAAATCTGAATAAATTCAGGAAGGAAATCAAAATGAAGTTTCTAACTGCAGGAAGGCTGTGGTTGTGTGTCAGAGCCTTCCAAGAAAAGAAATGGCAGCATGAATCATAATTGGCTTCCAAGCTTGACTAATTTATGAATGAGATGATAAAAGCCCTAAGAATTTAATTTTAGGACTACTTTATAACTATGTTAATTGTATGTGTCCTCGAAATCTTCCTAGAAAAAAAAATTGGTCAACATGGGAAGCCTTTTAAAATTTAGCTGGAATTTTTGAACATTTAGTTGTCCTCCTAGAAATTATTTTTCAGGCTGCTGAGTATTTCCCTGGGGGAAGTTTTAGATAAAACTAGAGAATATGTGCATGGTCACACATTTAGAGCTGCTTCATAGTTAAGGTTTGTGGTTATATGGCAGCAAGCTGGAGCTCCTATACCTCCATGCTGAACATATGGTCATGTGTAATAATTCTGACGATTTTGGGAAGCATCAGTCACCACAGAAATTCTGCACGCTTGTATGGACCTACTGTGCGTGAGTTGCCCAGTTTTTTCCCTAGAGGTCTTCAGTATATCCAATACTTTCGTTTCCATTTCTAGGCAGTGTTTACTAGTTTTACACCCTGAGATATATGAATATAGGCCACAATAGGTCTGCCTTAAATTATAAACTACTCACTTAAACAAAAGCAAGATATTCTTGGAAGATTAAAAGCCACAGAACTAATGTTCATTGAGAAATCCCCACCTCCTCCATGAGACAGAGTAGCTGAACATGGTCTGATTTTAGTATCACTTACATTTGGACGTAAAAACAGTTTATCTTAAATAATCCTGGGTGTGTTTTTCCTAACCCATTTTATTGCACATGTAAAGTGACTTGAGGATGGCATGGCCAGGGTTACCCTCCCTGGCCATGTCACAACTGTAACTGCTTTTAGAACTGTTAAGAAAAAATGTAAATCTGTTCATGTAGATTTGCAATATGTGTTCAACATCAATTGTTGGAACAATTGTTGAGGGACAATTTAGTTAGACGAGCACATATTTAACATATGTAATTCATTCTTTCAAGGCCATCCTTCTGCTGACTTGAGCCCTGCTGCATTTTTAAATTCAAAAAGCCTGGGATGAGGCTTTTTGCCCGAATCCTTATTCTATTGAAAGCAATAGCAAAAGTCTACTCACTTCAAGGGGAAAAAGATCTGGCACTAGCAAAGAAGCTTAGCTAAAGTTCCTTTGCCTGAAAATCACTTTGCTGGGATGTGATCCCTGTTTTGCAGACGGTTTGGGTTACCTCTCAAGGATCTCTCTGCTTAGGTGCAATGCACAAACTTTATACTTAAGTTATTGTGGCTAAGCTGTTGATGATGACAGTTAAGCTAAGCTCCTGTTTTACAGAGCTAACACCTTATTCTTTTACTTTCTAAGCCGGAGCTGAAGGAAACAGAAATGTCACACGAGGCCTGAGCTCCTGGAAAACGTTTGTTACCTTTGAGGCAGATTGGTGCAATGCAGTGCATTGACTCACTTTTAATATTGAGCCAGAAAGGGCGACTCATGTTTTTTAAATATCGTATGTTCCTGTTTAGCCTCTAGGATATATTTCTGCTTCACCAGAGTCAGGTAATTCAGACAACTGATTCTTCTTCCCTTCTTCCACCTATCCTAAGCAGCAGGCAAAAAGGTTTTCCTTCAGATTAAAGGGTCTTCCTTCATCCTCACGACATTAACACTAGGAAGAAGGTGCTTCCTTGCAAAATACCCTATAAAATGGTGCTTAATGCCTGACTGTGGAAAGACACAGCTTTTTATTTCCTTGGACTGAGGTGGAAATTAAAACTATGTTAGCTGTCTCCTGGGATATTGATCTAAACACTGCTGCCGTTTGAAGGCTGCTGATGTGCACTTTTTGCATAGATGACCTTAGTGATAAGTGTACTCAACCCTTGCAGCCAGCAAAGCTTGCTTGATTCCCATGGACAGGAGCTGTGACTTTGTAGCCTGCTGGCTAGGTCATTTAGGTAGCAAGAAGGAAAGTAGGTTTGTTTCCTCTCATCTCCTCCTGCTTTTCCCTTCTGTTTCTTTAACCCAGTAATTATCTAAGGTAAAGCATGTAATCAGTTGTTGGAGAAAATAGTGACTTAAGCGACTGAAATGGTTACCTGCTCTTTAGGTCTAAATTACAATAATGCACAGCTCTGTAGGTGCAGTCCTTGGAGATGTGTTCCTAGCCATGCAAGATACAGATTGAAATGCAGAATAAACACCTCCTGTTGACATATCTTCTTGGCTTGCCATGTTAATGCCATGACGCTCAATTAGGATGTTAGTGCTCCCCCAGAGCTCATGTAGCTGCATAGGTGCTTTGCTCCGCTGTGTGATATTTACTCCCTAAGACAGTTATCTGACTTTAAATAGTAGCCAGTGCTGATGGTTGTGGTGCCAAAATCCTCTTGTAATTCAGTGTCTGCTCGCTAATGGGAAAGTATTTTTTTCATTCCCATGACATCTTGTGAGGCCGATGGCATCCTGTGAGAAACTGGCCAAATTAGGTCATGTTGCTCAGGGTCTTGCACAATTGAATTTTGAATATCTTCAAGAAAATTACTCCACCTCTCTGGGCCCCTGTGCCAATGCTTGTCAAACATCATGGTGGCAAAAGTTTCCTTCTGTCTAGGTAGATAAAAACTAACATCTGTTGCCTTTTGCCCTTGGACTGTGCACACTTGAGAAGCATCTGGCTCTGCCTTACCTAAATCCTCCCACTATTTAGTTGTGGATATTAACATCTACCCTGAGACTTTTCTTCTGAAAACTGAGCAAATCCAATTCCCTCATTCTCTCCTTGACTACTATATATGATATATGCTCACCTGACTATGGGATGCCACATGAATATATAAAAAGAGAGGGACTGATCGAAGGGCTCTAAGCACTTGTACTTGTCCCTCCCTCTTTCCCCAGACCAGGACAACTATTTCCATACCATTTCTGACAGATTTGGTCTACCTTGTTCTAAAAAAGTATCCTACAGTGGTGGTTTCACTGTCTCCCTAAATGCTGGTGTCCTATGATCGCTTTTGGTCTCAGCCTCCTCCTCCTTCAGCTTAACAGTTCAGTCAACAGCTTGATCACTCTCAGTTCTGCTTTCTGGATTCCCTCCAGCTGGACCATATTTTTCTTCAGCTGTGGTGTCCATAACTGGACACAGTGTTCAGTGGAGCTGAAAGGCCTGTTTATGCTTCCCAGAGGGTGTTTGTCTTTGCAAGCGCCTTTCTCATTTCCAAGTCCTCCACTAGTCCTAGGGTTCCAGCCAACAGGCAAAGAGTTTGCTTAGGAAACAACAGGATGCAAATGTGTGGCAAATCCTTGCTTTGGATAAAGGCAAATGTGTATCCTAAGGTTTTGAAGTTTTCGACGAATAGGGATGTCCAAGACAGCTGTATAGAGGGGTCACTTAACCTGGTATGAATCAGACTAGACTCCCCCATCCACTGCAAATTTGGCTCTATCTCTGCCCATTTTCTTCTGGGAAGTAGAAGGACATGTTACCCTGACTTTATGTAAGGAGATTTAACATGCTGAGGTGTGAAATGCGAGGCTGACACTCAGGAATGGGCTTATCATGTCAGAAGATTGTACGGTTATATTTGTACTGATAACTTTAGGAGTCATTGGAGGATTTGGTTTGGAACAATTCCTTGTGGTCAACAGTGGCCTGGTAGAAGTTTACGAATGTTTCTCTATCCATCCTCAGCTCTTTTTTCCCTTGGTTGTTTATTTGCCATTCACAGTAGTAAAGTTTTATTGAAATCATAAGCTCTGACAAGAATTCAGTCTTACATGCTAAAAAAAATACTATAGTTAGTCATAATTTTAAGAGTTAATGCCTAAAAAGAGGAAAAAAAATAGATTAAAAAAAAACCAACAACAAAAAAGAGGTGTTTAGAGAGAAAATAATAGTCTTTTGTGGGGTTTTCCTTGAATTTTCCTGCAATATTTGAAATACAGTCTCTTCGTGACAGATACTTATCTTGCATCTCTAGTGTGTATAGTAGGCTGCAGGTTCTAAGCTAAATCATGTCTAATAGTTTCAATTTCTTTATAGGATATGTGTGCTCACAACTGATGCAATCAAAGACAGTTCATGGAGGCAAATGCTTGTTCACAGATAACATTTCTTAATTTCACATGACCAAGATTTATCGGCAGTTCTGGCTAATTGGGGAGGTCCCAGTTGAATGGAAGTTAGTAAATGTGACACCCATCTACAAGAAGGGCCAGAAGGAGGATCGGGGGAACCACAGGCCTGTCAGTCTGACCTTGGTGCTGGGGAACGTTATGGAGCAGATAGATCATCCTGAGTGCCATAGAATCATAGAATCATAGACTCATTTAGGTTGGAAAGGACCTACAAGATCATTGAGTCCAACCACCATCCCTGCCCACTAGACCATGGCACAGAGTACCTTGTCTATACGCTTTTTGAACACCTCCAGGGACAGTGACTCAACCACCTCCCTGGGCAGCCTATTCCAATGTCTGACAACCCTCTCAGTAAAGAAATTTTTCCTAATATCT
>JAVJGG010000032.1:19422291-19438120 GCA_035590195.1 Aviceda cuculoides
TGTGTCTTTAAAATCCATGGGTTGTGAAATGTTAGTTGTCAATTAAAAAAAAAAAAAAAAAAAAAAGGCCTTCATAATAGTTAAATGCTTACCACTTTTTCAACATCTACTTCCTCTTCACTTGGGAAGTCAGAAGTACCATCCAGCATCTCATCAGCAGAATCATCAGTTTTTTCATCCTCTTCATCCTCCTCATCATCTTCCTCTTCTTCCTCTTCCATATCATCAGCGGTTATATCAATAGTGGGCATGTAACCCTTTTTGTGATGCCTGGGTTCCTGTGCCTTCTGTTCTGGTGTCAGGAGGTCACTTTTCTCAGATGTATCAGCTTTGTTGTCTGCCTCGCTTTTATTTTCTAAAGTGGGTACAATGCTAGATATTTTGCTCCAAGAACTGTTGACATGAGTTACAATATCATGACCTATTTTAATTTCTTCCTGAGAATCAAAAGCGTCTTGTTCTTTGTTGTTACTGCCTTCCTGCCTAGCTATGTTTGCTTTGCCTTCCTCAGTATTGACTGTGTACTCTTCTCCTGATGCATTATCCTGCTCTTTTGCAGAACTGATTTCAGACTTGCTTCCTTTTCTCTCTCTTATGCCTTCTGCTTCTGTAGTGCCCTTGTACTCCTTCCTTTCCAAATCTGGCTGCACAGCATCACCCCGGCAGTCTTGTTTGTTCTGAGGCAGTTCAGTCCCTCTCTGTTCCTTCTTGTTCTCCAGCTGTGTATCTTGCTCTTGTTGACTCTGCCACTGCCCAGAACTTGCCTTGTTGTCCTCTTTCATCCGTGACTGTGCATCTCCTTTCTGCTCTTTTACTCGATTCTCTTCCTGTTGAGCATGTATTTGTTCCTTCCCATGGCTCTTCAGCTGTGCAGTCTTCTGATTCTCAAGACTCTGTGGATGTGCATTATCCAGAGGAGCAACCAGAGACTGATCTGATGACCCACAAACAGTTTCAGGGTTAGTTGAAACAGCCTCCGCTACAGTTTCGGAACTGACAGAATCCTCTTTCTCCTCAGAAGCCCCTTGTTCTTCCTCATCATTTGGCTTCTCACTGATGTACGAATGGTCAGATGATACAACATCTGCAGAAACATCATGCTGAGAAGAAAAGCTATCATCACAGGAACTCTCTAGCACCTTTGAGTCCTTCTCCACCACCTCCAATGCAGTGGGATTTCTATCAGGTGCAGTTGTGCCAGATGCTGACTCTTGAACACTATTTGACTGGTTAACTGACAACTCATTTTCTTCTTGTTTCCTGTCTGACACTGTGACCTCGGAGTCTGTAACTTCAACATCATCTAATCGTGAAGCCTTCCCATTCTCCTTCTGCTGAGCAGCACCTGAGTCCTCTTTCTTGCATATTTTCCTGTAATCCTTCTTCATCTGAAGAGATGCAAAATGGTGAAGAATGGAGTTTGGCACAGTTTTCTGTCCTGGGAGCTGAAGTAAAGCAAAACTTCCAGATTGTAAAGGTATGAGATTAGCAGTGGTAGCTGGCAGACCACCTGAGCTGCAAGTTATTTTAGACTCAGAGGCTGTTTGATTTGTCACGCTGCTAGCAGCAGAAGGAGAGATCCTCAGAGTCAGAGTCCCTGCCTGCGACACAAAACTTGTTACTGAAGGAAGAAGAGAAGATGCTTGAGTGGCTAGGTTAGATGTAGGGGATAACTTGGGTACTGCAGTTTGTACAGCTGAATTTGTGGCAGGAGAAGTGGAAGACACAGAGGAAGTGGGAGACACAGGTGACTCAGGAGGCTTAGAAGGTGCAGGCAAGCGGATTCCTACAACAGATCCTGCAAAGAAAACAAAACATCAACTAACACTTCCTCAAAGCACTTTTTTTTGTTTTACTGTTTGATGCTGTACTAGAAGTAGCCAGCATTCTCAAGGATCACAATGTAATTGGGCATTTGACTGAAAGTTCTCAGTGAAAGAGCTGGTACCGCGTAAAGATATATAAACTGTTGAATTTTTATATGGAACACCCCAATAAAATACATGAGGTGGCTACTTTAAAACTACAAATTTAATGGTAAGTTCTAGCATTAAGCTTTTAATCAAACAAGGTATTGCATTTAGTTAAAATCCTCTGCGTTTTACCTTCTCATTAATTGGAAAACAGGAAAATGGGAATTTTATAGAAAAAAAGTATGAAAAGAACATTTAATTTAAAAAGCCTTTTTTTTCATCAGAAAAAGACTTCCCCAGAGAAAAACTATGACAAGATTACACAATTATACCACCATCTTTTTCACCTTAACGAACTCTTCTGCAGCGTTTCAGAACTCCATAAAACAAAGAGGAAAAATACTACTACAGGCAACTAGTTTCTCTTGTACAGCAAAAGCCCAAAACCAGAAAGGAATCCAAAGAACTTTTTGAGTGATTCTTTACTACACCTCATGCTCAAACCTCTACTAAGGCACAGGATTATTTTCTCTCCTCCCCACAGTTTTGTCATCTACTGTGCTTGCTCTCGCCTCTCTTTTCAACATCACTCTGTCTCCCTCTCCTCAAGATGCTTCTTTATAAAAGGAGAACAGAAGAAAAATCCTACTGGAAAGTAAAGAGGCATTTAAAGTATATTTTGTTTATAAACATGTTCTATTTACAAATATGTACAACAGGGTGCTCAACAAGCATCCTACCTATTTTCTGTCAGACACCTGCAATTTCTAACTCTTCCAACCCTGTCTTCAACTATGCATTAGAGAAACAGCTGAAAATCAAACGTATTTTTCTTCTCACACTCTAAGGAGGAAAAAACTCACCAGTTTTGTACTGTGCGTAACATTTGACCTAAATATCTGCTGTAAAAGCACTAACAAACCTGCAAACCAAACAAAAACACAGCAGCACATCCAATGAGACACAGGTAACAACTCATTCTTTTTAAGAGAATCTCCAACAAGAATTATTTTTGAATCGCCAGGTCAACAGAATTTCTTTCAAGTTATGATAGTACAATCGACATGGCTCCACTGCCACACACAGAGGCCCTTTTAACTTGTGGCACAGAACTCCCAGATTTTGGTGACTTAGCTATTAACTGCACTTTCTGTATTTTAGACCCGTGATATTTAAGTTGCATTACATCTGAATAACTACACTATCAACTACCTAAGAATTATTTGGTCTAATTACCAAATTAGACTCTGTTCAATTACTTCCAGGAGGGAAAAGGAGCATCACAGAGACATTTATTACATTGTTAATTTGTGGGCAACACATCGGTCAGTCAAGAAAGACACATTGGACTTTGTACCTGGATTGCGGAACATCACTGGCTGCACACTGGGTTGGGCACCTGCAGCTCGAAACTGATGCAGAGGGACAAGCTGAATTATCTGCCCATTAGGATGTCTGAACAGGTTCACAGCACCGGGGCTCCTGAGAGGCTGAAGAATCATCCTCTGCCTCTGAGCAAGCTGCGCATTGTTTAGTGGTCGCAAAGCAGGAGATGCCTGATGCACTGGAATCAGCAACAATCGAGGTCCTACACGTTTCTCTGTTCCAGGAGACATCTTCTGAGGAGTCCTACTTGCAGCTTGTGGAGTAGCATCTTCTGAAACATTAAAAAAGTTATATAAAAATCAGCTTAAGAGAACAACCTACAAATCAAGCATTATCCTTAATGAAAACAAGCACAAATATCATGGAAACAACTGGATCTCTTTAAATTTGTTTGAAAGCATTTTCTTCTCTTTTTATTCACAGAACACACATAGAACCAACCAGGTCGGAACAGTCTTTTTCATGCAGTTCCATTGATATTTCTCAACCATGACTCAGAAGACTTCCACGTTAATGACGAGAGAGTAACTCCATACCTACTGCTTGGACTCTATGCCATGCATGAAATTCTAGCAGTCAGAGTTGTGCTATACATTTCTATGGGCCAAGAAATTATGTGAGACTTCCAGCTCATTTCATAGCAGTCACTGACTAGATAGCTACATTTTTTTCCTCCTCTACCAGCTCAGGCTGGAATAAAACAAACACCTTTAGAGATTACGTTTCTTATCCATTTTGGAAAGAAGGGTGAGGCAAGTGAATCTATATTTAAATTAGGTTCTACAGCTGCAGACTGTATTCCAGCTATGAAGGAGGCAGAATAAAAAAAGGAAGTGTTTGCAGTAATAGCCCAAAGCACCTACGTCTTACCTCTTTTTGGATTCAGTGAAGGACTTGAATTAACTCCTGACAGTATAATCGGAACAGAGCCAGCAGAAGAAGTTGGTGTAGTCACCACAGATGTAGCTGTTGTTAGTACAACGGTAGAAACGGATGTTGTGACAACGGGAGAAGTAACAGTCGGTGTTGTTACTACAGTTTTAGGGAACGACGTGGTTGCTACTGGTGCAACAATCCCTGTTGCTTTTGCCATGTTCACAGTGGCAGTAGGGGTGGTGGATGAGGGGGTAGTACAGGTGTTGATTCCAGGTGTTGCAGGAGCAGCTGTGACTGTAATTGCAGGAGGAGAGCAGGCTGGCTCATTAGCTCTTGTTTGGCTAGGAGCTGTCACAGTAGATGCTGCCACACTGGTGCTTTCCACAGTAACTGGAGAAGTGGTGGTGGCTGTAGTGACCCCAAGAGAGACTGTGCATTGAGCTGGAGGTGGCCTTGACGGAACCACGGGAGCGGCAACCATTATTGGCGTAGGCTTGATACTGAACTTCTGTGGCCCTGACAGAGGCTGGCGTGTGCTTGCTGCAGGAATCTTCTGCTGTAGAGCTCCGGCTTTGTTCATCACAAACTGTGCGAACATACCACCAGGTGAGGGTCGGGCGGCTGCAAATAAAAACTTGCAGGTCAAAATTTTAATAGATTTCCTCTTTGCCTTTCATGAGGTGCTACAATTGTAATTTCAGCGTGAATTTGAGCCTCCGTTTTCTTTGTACCTTGTAATTAAATTGAAACCTTTATGACAGTTCCTGGACATGCCTTACATATTAGAAATATGTCTGCTTTATTCCACTTCTATAGCTTTTTGTTGCATTTCTTCCTGGCCGCACAAAAGAATCAGGTCTTGAGGGGTTGTTCTTTATCATGAAACTATGAACAGACAATTCTAATTACAGTACAGGAAAACAAACACCTAAGTGAAATAATGGGCTCAAACTATCTTCTAAATCTCAAATTCCTCCAGTAACAGCTTGTGTGATATTCTTCTTTTCACTGCTTCTTGCTTTCCATCCCCCTTCTACTGCACCCAGTCATAGGGGAAAGGGGCAGGAGGGAGACAGAATGTGCCATGTCCCCTTCTCATTGCAGTGACATTCCTGCAGCTGAGGACTGGATGGGACAAATTCAACCAATGGGAAATTATCACTATTGGGAAGATCCTTCCCCTCACCCATTGCTCTCCAAGGGATCAGAATACTGCATCTACATCCCTCCAGATGCCTACGGATGAGTACAACAGCATAGAGATCATGAGCAAACCCGACTTAAATATTGTAGTTATTTATGCATATAGCATTTTTAATCCAGAATATGCCAGAACACTTACATCATATATGCAACAATCACTTCACCCATCAATGAAATGCAGCCAGCTCTTTAATATTGCATAAACACACAAAACAAGAAGTTTTATTACAGGACAAGAAAAACAACACACCCACTTACATGGCAATGAAAATTTAGGCAGAAAGAAACAAAACAATCAATTGGAAATTAAAGTTTTGCCAGGACACAGGTAACATCCTTTTGTCTTGTAAAGCTTCTTCAGATCTTTAATTAACATGTGGGAATATGTGGATGGACACTAGATATTTAAATTTTTTTTTTTTAACTCATGCAAACTGTAATAGTTAAAGGCAACTTCCTCTCTTGCCATGCTGGGGTAACCATTTCAGTACCAACTCAGACACAAGTACCACACACGTCTTCCGATACTCTTTGAATTTAAAAAAAAAAAAAAAAAAAAAAAAAAAAGTGCTGACTAAGTCCAACCCTGTTTAGCTTGTGAAATCCAATGAGATTACAGGCTGGTGTGGTTATTGGCTGCACACCTGTTGTTTCGCTAATCCAGATTTGGACCATCTTGTCTTTCACTGCTGCTTCAAGCACCTTTGGTGGTCACGAGAATTCTAATTGTAAGTGCAACATCATCAGAAAAACTAACAGCGAAGAACCACAGATTAGAGTGATCCTTTACTCATTTTAAGTTAAATCGACGTTTGATGAAAAGCAATTAAACATCATAGTAAGGAAACTCTCAAAACAAAGATCCAAGCTTAACATTCAGCGTGTCTCCATCCACTCTTCCTCGTCTCTTGAAAATACGGTCTAGTAGCCATAATTAATAAAATAACTAATAGTCAACATCTGTAATCTTATTCTGAAGTCAAAATAAAACGTTCTGCTTTAAAGAGGTTATTTATTGCAGAGGCAGTTTAGGTAGGCAATGCAGCCAAAGGCAGCATGCACTGTTGCACAGAAATCAACAGCAATGCTGTACACTCGCTTTTTACTTCGGCTTCACGCAATTCAAAACACAGTAATAAGTTCCAACCTACCTATCTGTCTCTGTGCTGGGACATGGGTTTTCAGAGTCGTCACAGTGGGGGTTGAAGTAGTGCTGGTGGAAGATGGAGTTTTGGGAGTTGATGTTGTGGGCACCTGGACTGATGGTGTCCCAGAAGCAGCTGCTTTAGCATTGGATGCTACCTTGGAGATCACAGTACTGAGGGTTGAGATATCAAGTACTGTGGGTCGCAGCCTGCCTGTGATATAAGCTGCTAGCCGATTGGCGGGATGTAATGCCCCCATCTGTCCCAAAAGCAGTTTGGCCTGAGGATACCTTTTATCATTAACCTGAAAAAAGTGGAAAAGGGAAATTTTGTGAAAAGAATGCTAATTCACCACCTCTGGAGAGGCGTTTCATTCCACGGGACTTCCAAGTGCCCTTTTCGAAAAAGCATTGCAATTCAGAACGGGAATTCCTAATTTCCTTACTGCCCAGGAGAACTTCAAACAACTCTGTTATATCTTTATAATACAGATTTTAGATGCTACTTAGACTCTCACGCAGAACCACAGAGTCCAAAGTAGCATGTGAAATCACTGAAATTAGACAGAGCGAAGCTAGCATTTATTTTTCCCGTCCCTTACTTATGCTACAGTCCTGAATAAAAATGGGTTCCCAAATTCGAGGTCAATTTTGGATAAAATTCTCAAACCTAATTAACACCTAGCATCACAGAAGAAAGAATACTTATGTCATATACACTGGGACAAAACTCTAAAGAGCTTGTAAAAGCTTTATCAGCTTTTTTCTTATCCGTACTGCCACCTGATACTGTAACTAAGGTACGATGAGTTGACTAACTTCAAATTTAAAGTTGTAGTGGTAACTGACTGCATGGGAGAGAAAAAACAGAACATCTTTCTGAATGTCAGGCTTTATGCCTAGTGGTCAACGGGAAGTTTTGGTAGTGTTGCATTTTACTTTCAGGTTGCTTGATAATACCTTCTAAAAGCCAAATACATTTAACACACCACTAAATAAGGTCTTGACTCTTTTTACTGTTCAACTTTTATTAAAAATAAGAAATCTCCCCTTACATTTTTTCTCTCTGCTAGCTTCTCTTTCTGAAGGTGCCATATCTGCAAAGTGTCATGAAAATAAATTTTACTCTCATTTTCTAATTCATATGACTTCCTTGAAAGTGTTACTACAACCACAAACACCTTTGACTGAAAAATATCTTCATCCTAGCTGTACAGCTCCTACCACCAATTCATAATACCAAGTTGGCCACATGAAACTGCAGGGAAAGGGTTTACTTTGAACTTAGGATTATGAAGTCCCTTGATGAACAACATACATTCTGCAGAGAGGACACAGGCTATTAGCGAAGACTTAACAGTGAGCTGTAGCAAAAAGCAATTTAATGTTTACAGCTTCAGTTTAAAGTTTTGTCCCACTGTACACTTCCTTGGAAAATATTCTTTTTGTGGCCAACAGCCGTTCATTTAGAAGTATTATCTGTCATGCATCTGCAGGGAGTGTTCCAAAGCACCAAAAAGATCTTGAGAGAGATTTTGTACTTGGGCCACCAAGACCTAAATGGCCTGAAGCACAAGCCAAACCATCAGATTTCCTGTTATTGAGCCAATCTTGAAAGGGACAAGCTTATGGAGAGGCAGGAATGCCACCAGATACTAAAATCCTTGTCTGGACAGGCAAAAGACTAGGTAGACAAATTAAAAAGTGTTCTCCCCTTCAAGGAGTTCTGGGATACTGGATGAAACTGAATCTAATCTCCACAGTAAAGGCAGAGGGACCCACCTGAATCAAGCCTGAGGGGCTCATATTAGCATTGCGTTTGTAGACGACCAGCGTTCCTGCAGGAGAAACCCCTGCATAAAAAGGCAAGCCTTTGCCCCCATGCAACTTCTCCTGCAGTTTGTCCAATGTGTCTGCCCGCAAGAACTTTTGATTTTCTGGGGTTTTGTGTGACGGCACTCCGCTATCAGGAGTCTCCAAGACAGGTATCTCAGGCTTCTCATCCTTGTCCTGGCAGGACGGCACTGAAATTTTCACTCTGGAGGAGTAGACAGGAGGGTGGTTCTCATCCTGGGCCTTGTGTTCCGAAGCCATTTCAATAATGAAGCTACCCACTTTGAGGCACTGTGGCGCGTTACTGTTGATACGCTGTGATAAGATGGTCAAGATCTTATTGTGATCTTCCTCCAAGTTGCAGTCAGAGATAATCTCGATAAGTTTGGTTGGTCCACCTGGAGTAGTGTGATGAACATAGGAGGTGGAGGAAGAGTCCCCCTCACTACGAGAAGACCACCAGCTTTTCTCTGAGAAAGAATTGAAATAGGTTTCTGCAATACTATGGCATTTTAATCACGTGGATATTCAAACAGTTTTATTCTGCCCACACCTCCACCCTTGTCTCAGCTGCAGGGCAACAACAGGTAAAAGAACCGTTCAAAGCATGACTTCCCCTTGCAGAGCTTCACAAGCAAGCAAAAACTCACTGCAAAACTAATGTAACTATTTCTCACGATTCATTCCCTGCAGCCATACCATCTTGGGTTGTATTCCATTGCATCACAAGCTAAACAAAGCTGGGTTGTTTCAGTACATGGATGAAAGATCTCCAAGCAACACCAACATGCAGTAGAAAGCATCGCTGGTTATTCAAGAGATGGCACTTTTCTCTTGGAGTCAGAAAAGGACCAGTGTCCTATAATGGCATGAGGAACAAACATGCCGCTAGCAGAACTGTCTTTTGCAGAAGATGTGTAACAGAAGCATGACCCTTTGTTGTCATTAGAGATCCAACGCCACTTTTTGCAACACTGTAAGGATGTTGAGCCCTGTGTCCTGGCCATTTTAATTTCACCTACCAATTCACCAGCATTTTCAACTAGTTGTATTATTTTTCCATTCCCATCCTTAAATGGAGAGTGTGCTGTTGTATACATTAAACAGTGAAAAAATTCAGCTCAAAAAGGCAGCTGTATTTCATTAGTGGATGACACAATGCCTCTAGTATATGTCTCATTTTAAAGTTCGTAACATGATTTGGGCCACTTCAGACTGCAGGAGTACACAGATGTCTAGCCTACTTCTTTATGAACTAGAAACTCAAACCCAGTATATATAATGTAGCAAAACTTCAATTCAGCCTTTCAACTTGAACTAGAAGAATTCAACATCAAACAGCTCCAAATAAAAGATAAAAGTATAGGTGCTTCCTTGTCCCATACGGTTCTAGGTGGAGAACACGAGGATCCCATCCTCACAGTACCGCTTGGATGTTTATTAATTCTTCAGTAACTACAAAGTAATAGTAAGGAAAAAAAGACGGGGGGGAACCAGACAAACCAAAAACAGTGGTCTCCATTCCTTCCCAAGTATCTAATTATCACTCTTGCAGACAAGTGTGCTGTGCAGTATTTTATTGCTAAACGAGCTACTGTAATACTGGTCATTTTAACCGTAGAGCAACAGCAAGTACTGGATATTTAATCTGCTGTATCTCCCATGTGACACACACACACAATTGCTTAAGAAAACAGGAAACTGTAAGCACATCATAAGATTTTTATTGACAACCGTAATAACTCCCCCAGCAAATGGACTTTTGTTTCATCAACAGCTGCAACTTTTTAAAAAAATAAAGCCAACACAAAAACCCCACAAAAATGTGGAACTACCAAGAGGTTGAATTATACTCAAGACTCAGCTCTTACCTCCTGACTTATCAGTGTCTTTGTCTACCTCACAGGTTGCTTTCTCAGGAGACTGGAGCTCTGGTTCATGCTCCTGCAGGAGAAAAGAAATGCAAGAAAAATTCTCATCCTGTGCATCTCTCTTCCACACTAAAAATCACATCACAAAATAAACTAGTTCATCATACTGTCACCCTGAATCATAAAACATATGCTAACTTTGACAATATTACAATTTTCATCTTAGAACAGCTCTTTTAACAACGAATATTTAAGCCTTACATGATAATGCACTTGACAGACAGGAATTTCCACAGACAAGACAATTTCTATCACAGAAACAGGGTAAGTTTACCAGCACTACTAGGTGATTTAGGCTCCAGGCTCCACAGCCCTATCACCATCAAATATAAGTCAAGCCCTCCTGTCGCAGAGAGGTTTCTGGAAAAAAACCTTACTTCAACATTTTCAATATTTCTGCCTGTTCTATGATACATCCAAGTTATAGTGTGACTTCTTACCTTTATACTAGAACTCTGTGAATCCCTTTTGTCTTTGTGTTGCTTTTTCTCCTCTCTCCTGCGTTCATATGCTCGAACCCTTGCACAAGTCATCAGACTTTCAAAGTACAAGTAGACAGGATCCTTGTCCTCCTCCCGAATCTACCAAAAAAAAAAAAAAGGGGGCGGGGGGGGGAGGAGGGAGAAGAAAACCATCCATTCTAGATGCACATTAGATTTATGAAACAGTTTTCCTTTCTAACAACACTTCAACATTAATGCTTCAATAGTAAATCTCAAAACAAAGGCCCAGCATGCATTTAAAGCTGAATCTGCCCTCTAATATGACATAGCCCAGTCTACACCTTGTGTCCAAATTACATATTCAGGGCAGGGGGAGGGGGGAAGCAGAACACCACCACCTGCCCCCAAAACCCAAATCCAAACCCATTCAGATACTCTTCTAAGTAGGGAAAAAAGTCCTAAGTGTCATGCATTGTTTAACATTATCTGCTATACAGTAAATAGCAACTCTGGTATGTTTGTTCTTCAGACATAACTAGACTCAGCTCTACTGCTGTTCTTCCTCTACTTTGGTTGTTGCTTTTGTTAGATACTAAGGTGAGGGGAGAGGCAAAGGCAGATTCTTCCCACATTGGTAGTGAAACCTCAAAAAAGAACAAAAAAAGACTCCAACACTACACTGAATACTGTGTGTCTATATCCCAATTTTTTTGCAAGTAATTCGTTACTTAGGCTACATTATGCAGCTAATAACTTATACAAACATTACAGGACCAGCAATCATTTTGCCAAAAATAGCATATATTATTCCATTTTTTTAAATGAGGCTATTAGAGAATCATAATCACCTCTCACCATCTGCATATTGCTACACTAAATTCTCAACAGAAGACAGACATAGTTAAAGATTTATATATGGTCAATTCACCCTAGCTTATTAACATACCTAGGGGCAGTCAATCTTAGGCTTTCATCTCAAATTTCATCTAAAATGGCCTAGCACAAAAGCTTTTGGCAGTGGTTGTTTTAATTTTCAACACAAAGGAAAACAAACACATCTCTTTTCCTTTCTTACCACTGGATTGGGTTTAGGAGTATACACTCTGCCTTGTTTCATTCCACTGGAAGATCTATGCTTACTAGAAAGCAAGACTTCTGGGTTGGGCAGTACCGTTGATTTAACTGGTTCAATAACAGATGGTGTTGGGATGTAAATTGGCTCTGGATCTATTTCACCTTCTACTTTCACCCACAATGGACAATTCCTAACAGGCTGTTCTGGCTCCGAGTCACAGATAGCTGAAAAAAAGAAGAAAAACAAAACCAACTTACTTAGAAACGAAACACCGTCTAACATAGCAGCAACAGATTTTTTTTGTTTGAGCCTGAGGTCTAGCCATGCAGCAATCACTAGGTCATACTGCCAGAAAATACTACTGGTTGTTTCTCTTGTCTCAAATTCTAGCCAAAAGTGACTGGAATTTGTCCACAAGAAAGAGGAAATGAAAATAAAAATGATTCTACACTAATTACTGTTTCTCACCTGTACTGTGATAGCAGATACAAAAAAACCACTGAAGAATTAGTGATCATCTTTGATGCTGTATACTTAAAAATTACAAAACCTCCTCAAAACCCCAGACTTTATACCACAGCTCTATGGAAGAATTCCTTTATTCTAGTGGAACACCAGATAACACTATGTTCATTTTTAGCTTTTGCTAAAAGTACTACTAGCCAGAAACTGAAAGTGTAATTTAATTTCATGGTCAGTTTCTACCAATTTGGTTTTCTAAGCATACCTTAGGGCAGATCTGAAATTACCGTAAATCACTATTTCCACTGAAGTCAATGAACTATACAGCTATATACGGCAATTGAAAATACAGCTCTAGATACTCACTTGATAAGAGACAAAGAAAACAGCACTATGACAATGAAGATTACCAACAGCAATAGCAGTTATTATCTCATATCCTGAGTCTTTAAAGATACTTGGAGAGTTGAGCAAGAGTATAAATTATCAAAAAGAAACTCCAGCTATTTGATCACAATGAACAACTAAGTAGTGCCCAAAATGCTGATCACATAAGTAAGAGCTAAAAAAAGGGAAAAGGTGTTACTTCCTGCTAGTCAGCTATATGAAAGCAGATGTTGCAGACATCTCTTGGAATTCACTCCCAATTTCTGTATTTAGAAATGGCATCACTACTACATCCTAATAAAAATGCCCACCAAGATAGCTGGTTTCTGCAAAGCTGCAATTAATCTCTTTTGCCCATCAATACTCACTGTATTCCACCTTTTTTCTCTTCTTCTTATCTTTCTGCTTCAACTCATCTTCCTCCCCATCACCCTCTTGTTCCACATCTTCATCTTCTTGCTGTTCCTCTTGTGTTCCATAAAACACAAGATTTCCACGCACAGCCTTTTTCATTATTTTCTTATGTTTTGATCCTCCCTTCACCAGCAACACTCTTCTCTTCAAGCAAGTACAACCAAACATACAGTCTGGCCTGCGGCAGTGGGTAGGCTGACGTTTCTCCAGCGCTAGACTGGCACATATGCAACCCAGTCGACAGAAATCATTATTGCAAGGAGGTGCTCGTCGTCTTATTATTTTGTGGATAGGTTTGTTTTTGAGAGAAGCCTAAGAAAAGTTTTAAAGAAATATACACTTCAAATTTTAGTAATAGGAAATTTTAGTAAGCACATGCAAAATTGCTATTCAAAGTCCATTTAGAAGAACCCCTCCAATTACATGGTCTACATAGGAAAACTTGTCATCTATACTGAAAAAAACCAGAATAGAAGAGATTTTGCATTTGAAGTCTTCTGAGAGGCAATTTGAGACAGCTAAACCATCTTGGTAGTAAGAGGATATGAAGAAAGCAAAAGAGGAAAAGAAGTTACCATGTAACAACCAAGTTACATGACCATGATTTTTTTTTCCAGTTAGTTCAACTGAAAAAAAAAATGACAAATAGCAAGGAAATGCAGTTACTGAATAGCAATTGTATTAACCAGGATTTTTAATGGTGAAAATTTGAGGTAACTCAAATTATTAATGATTCATATCAACACGCTATTATCACAATTAGGTTTTTCACATATTGCTAAGTCAGTACTCCTCGACGTTCACTGCAAAGACTACACCACAAATAACGTTCCTTAGCAGCTTCAGTCTTATTTTCTGTGTCTATATGCAACAGTCTATATGTCTATAAGCAGACAGATTTAGAAAAGCAACAGTACAGAAAGGAAAGAAACGATTACGGATCTACCTGAGCTGTAAGGAGGGTTGCCAGAGATATGTCTGCTCGTTCTTCTGTAATATAGGTCCGCGGTTTGCCATCCCAGAGAGCACAGTCTTCTAAGTCCATTAACTTCACTTGAGATTTAGACAAGCCTGGTGGACGAGCTGCTTGCTGTTGTGGTGCTTGGCGCAAACTAATCTGTTTTGGAAGTACGTTTTCATCCAGAGCTGGCACCGTGAAGCTATCTGCTTGGTTAGTCAAACCGCTATTTGAGACAGACTTTGCAGCCTTTTCCCCTGATGCTGAAGAGCTCTGTTTCTGCTTTGCAGAAAAAGGTGAAGGTAGTATAGGCTTGTAAGATGATTTTACTCTGTTTGTAGATGTCTGTCTGTTTTGAGCCTTTGTCTTCCTAGAGGTAGATGACAGAGGAACAGCCTTGAATGTATAAGATGTTGATGGAATTATGGTGGACTGCTTCTTTAAAACACTGTCGAGTGTTCGCACATAGCTAGTGCTCTTAGTGGGAAGCTGATATACCACAGGAGAAGTAGGAGTGCTGGAAGACAATCCCATACTTGTTTCCATCAATTTCCCTTCATTTTCCAGGTACTCATCCAGCTTGTCACTACAGAATGCTGAGCGATTCTTCAAGGAACCTTCTGAACTGCCGCCTAAAATAAAAAGCACTTTAGCTCCTGGGAGAACGTACTGACAAAATTTATAATAATTAAAGAATATAGAAGAGGTAAATACCTCTCTAAAAATATATATACAATTCTTTTATAAAAGAGTACAACACAGGCACACCAAATACAATCCACTCTGAAACACAACCAGCTGTCTGAACAACTGTTTTTGTGGAGATTTTACACATATATTCATTCACAAAAAAACAGTAAGCCTTCAACAGGCCACGCTTCTGCTCAACTTACTTTCTTGTCCTGCATATCTAGCCTACCTGCTACACTACAATGCATCTGGAATACCCCAACACAACATTGTATGAAAGTGCAGAAGGTACAGTATAAATATTTAATCTAAAGAGAAAATTGGGAAATTGCCAAATATCCATTCCTGCCTGAGGCAGGGCAGAATAATCAAATATGTAAGGAATATCTACTCTAACTGGACTTAAAAGTACACCGTTATAAATGAAAATTACCCTAGTTCATTAGGGTCCCTGGGGCAACATAATACTGCAATTACCATACTTCCAAGTAAACTCAAAACTGACAAACAAAACCAAAGTTATTACAGCTTTGATCTGTTTTACACAGAAGGCTTGAGTGAAGAACACATGTATTTTTTTTCTTACTCAGAGTAAGTTTCTCTTTTCTCTCATAAACCTCCACTCTGACCATGGAAGCAGGACCAAAAAATTCTTTATTCATGACAGTTTCAATATAAAAAAATAAATCTCTCCTTAAGACGCACACAATTACCAAATTGCAAGATCTATGGAAGGTCAAGAAAAAGGCCATGTGTTGAAAATATGTACACCGATCTTTTTATGGTGGGTTTTTGTTGTTGTTGGGGGGTTTGGGGGGGGGTTGTTACCTTCATTTCTAGAAGCACCATGAAGCTTTCCTCGCCAGCCTTTGATTTTCGTGAAATCATTTGTCTTTCCTGTCCTGGAAACAAAAGGAAATCCGGTATCTGGAAAAGAAGAAAGCTAGCCTCAGTTTATGAGCCAAGCTTGACCGTATCAATGTTCTAGCAAAGTCTGCTTATTCCTTTTCATGGGCAGATGAACAGCAGTAAATAAAAAGGCTTAATAAAGAGACTTGATTTTTATAATTTATTTTTTTAAAATTAACAGATTACTTCACAAAGGGAAGCTTCC
>JAVJGG010000032.1:19455936-19510934 GCA_035590195.1 Aviceda cuculoides
GGGGTGGGGGGGGTGGGCGCGGCGGCGCGGTCCCCTCCGGCGCCTCCCGTGGGCGCTCTCCTCCCGCGGCAGGGAGGGGGGGCACCGGGCGCGCACCCCCTTTCTGCCGCCCTCGGCGCCTTCCCGGGGCTCGCTGGGGCGGAGTGTTAGTTGAGTGTCCGCCATCGTCCCAGTTAGCGAGGCAGCGGGAAGCTTCCCGTGGTTATCGATGAGCTGAGGGAGTTTTAACGAGTAAAGGCTGTACGGCCCTTCGGTGCGGGGACGTATTCGGGGACGTCTCGGAATAGAAACACCCCTGCGCCGCTTGGACAGAAGGTGATCCTGGAGGCGACAGTCCAGAAAGTCCATAGTCGGTCCGGGAACTAATGCTGAAGCAAAAAAAAAAAAAAAACCCACGTAAACGAAAGCCCCTGAGCTATAGGCAGCGTGGGCACGTACGGATGGGTGAGGCTGGATGAGCTGGGTGGCAATGGTAACCCACGGAGCGTGGTTACTGTGCCGGTGAAGGAAGAGGCGTCCTGCGCGGTCCCGAAGGAGAATTTCAGGTTGCCTTGGGTATAGGCAGGTCACATGTAATGGAAACTAATTAAAAACGTAAACAAAAGATGACGGTAAACAGCATCATAATGTAGCCCTGGGCTAAAATTTCTGCGACTGAGGTCTTGGCCTCGAAAGATGCTCAGTCGCGGCAGCAGTCGGCATTCCCCAGGCATGATAACGTTACGGAGAATTTGTGACAACGCGGCTGAGGAGTCCATGAGGGATGTAAAAAGGGAGGTGTCTAATTAGGCGCAGATTCACACTTTTACAAAACTGAACTTCCTTTTGAATTGATACCAAATTGAGTGGTTGGTTCCCAGATCACTGAGCGGCTCAAAACCATCTTCTCTCACCTATTAGATAAATATTTTTGAGGAATCCATACACAAAGGTTACAAACACATGAAGCAGTGCGTAAGCTAAACCTTTGGTGGGCTTGTAGCCAAAGCTTGGAAGCGTTTGGGTGTCAGCTGGCGGAGTAAGCACCAGCAGGTTTAGGTCCTGCCTTTTTGGAGTTTGTGAGCAGATGGCGGGATGGCCAAGCTTCAACCGCTTCTTTGAAATTCCTGCTGCCGTAAGGGGTGCGGTGCCCAATTCCCAGCTGCAAGATGTGTTTTAGTTAACAGGCCAAGCAGAGGAAACGTCACGCAAACGGAATTTACCATTTGACGTTGAATGTAATGATGTCACAAACCCAGGAAAGAATAAAGTAATGCAAAGGCAACCAGAGATGGTGGGGCTCTGGAGAAATGAAAGATAACATGTGCAGGGGAAGTAGGTCATTGATATTTATTTCTCAGGGGAAAAAGACATTTTGAGTAGAGCAGTTTTGAAGGAAACCTCATAGTGTTTGTGAATATCGCAGAAATGAGCCAACAATGCGATACAGCTGAAAAAAAAAAGTGTCGTTTTGGTCTCTAAGTGCAAAACCCATCCTTTATCTGAGAGAGGCAGATCTCACGACTGCTCTGCTGAAGGAGTTCCTATGCAAGCCAGATTTGGAAATCTTAAGTTTGAAAATGTGTGTGTAATTTGAAGCAGAGGTGCCCAAATTACGGGGTGAGGTTTTGCAGGAAAATTCTTTGCTGCTTTTTTCCACCTACAAACAATCGTCTGTTTGTTGGCTATTCAGGTTTTTTTTGAAAGCTGAGTATTGGGAAGCTAGAGTTCAGGGAGCTTCAGTAGGCGAGAAAAAGAATACTCCTCCTCTCCCACTCCTTTCCTTTCTGAATAAAACCTTTAAAGGGGGAAACTGGGGGAAGAGCAGTGCCTGTTCTTCCGGGGTGGTGTTTGGCCAGGGACCACATGCTCTTCCATATCACCAGTTCACCCAGAGGCTCCCACTCACTCTCCCACTTCTCTCTGCTCTCCTATTTGGAGATCGGTCACCGCTGGCCTCCTCCCCTTCACCCTAAATCAAACCCCAACTTTATCAGCTCTTCCATTCCCACTCATCCCAGTGAGGGTGATAAAATGGGCCTGTAAATCCATTAGGAGAGTTCCCACTGAGGAACGTATTTAGGAAATAAAGGCGTATGCTTTAGAAAACTGAGCAGAAATGGGCACATCCTTTTCTAGGAAGAAATTATACAGGTTTTGAGTGGGCTGAGCTCGTGGGAGGAAGGAAGTATGATACAAAGAGAAGGGGCGGCGCTAAATCTGGTCTATGCCTGAGGCTGGTGTTTTATTGCCAAACTCATTACCTGGTGTGTTTATTCCCAATGACTGCATAATTCAAACCCCAATAAACAGATTTTGTTCTTCCATTAATAATATCCGTTTCTAATTAGTCATAATGTAAAAATAATTGCATTTAAACAACAATAATTACATTTAACAACAACAACCACCACCCTTCTGTTTGAAGTATGTTATTTAAACGCTTTAATCAATCATTCGAAGTCTGCAAAATGTCAGAACTAAGGATGCAACTTCCTGGGCGCTGAATGAGTCAGGATCCTATGAAGAAACTAATGTGTGAATTTTTCATGAAATCAGCATTACGCACATGGGAGCCAGATAAAGATTGCTGAGATAATGGTGAAGCTGGCATTTACTAGCTTTCTAGTGTTGCTTTTGCATCCCAGATGAGGGCTTCCTTATCAGAACACGTGCAAAGCATTCATTGATGGTGGTTGCTTTCTAAGAGTTCCTTAATGTTGTTTTTATTGGGCAAAGTTTTACAAAAGATCAGTTGTCTCGGTTACACCTGCAGCCGCTGCTGTTGTGCATCATCATCAAGGATTTAAGCCCGAACCTTCTCTTTATACCTGTCAGCAGAGCTGCAAAGGTAGCAGCGTAATTGTACAGCAAGAAAGGCTTTTCTTTCCGAAGCCTGAGGCCAGGGACCAGCCGCAGGTAAGGTTAGGAGGAAGGCTTGTCCAGATTTTCTTAACTAATTCTGCAAGGAAAACAATGGCAGGCAAAGTAGAAGGCCCGCCCCTCGCTTTATTCTTGGTTTTGTTTCAGGGATGTGATAGAGCCCACCTAGAGCTCACCTGAAGTCTCCAGACTGCTTCCCCTAGTAGCCTTCCTTCTTAGCTCTTCCTAAGGGTGGTGGTGAAGACGGCACCTCGCTGTGCCTGGACGCACGGGAGAGCCTGCGCCGCCAAGTCTGGGGTCCTGCTCTCTCTTTCACAGAATACTGCAAGGCGGCCAAGTCCTCTTCCCCACAGCGTCTTCCCATGCCAGCTTTCCTCCACAGGGACCGGGGACAGTCGCAACCTCTGAATTTCCCCCTCACTGGCTTGTGCAAACTGTTGCCCTCCCCAGCCCAAAGCAGGCAGGTCAGAATCAGGGCTGCTCTTCGGCCCCTCGCCCCCCCTCTTCCTACAGAGAGGAGACGTGCCGCAGCACCCAAAGGAGGCGAGCTGCTGGCTGCCGCCTCTCTCTCTGCAGTTCGCTCCTGGCACGGTGTTTATTTAAGGCAGAAAGCTCCTGGGAATGCGTCTGCGGTGAGACGCTCGGACTTGGCTTTCTTGCTGTGGGCCAGTTCCTAACGGGCACAAGCTACCTCTGGGATCTGGCTCAAGATCATGGCTCCCTGAGGGAACAGCAAACAGCCGGCCCAGGGCTGCTCTGCCGGCCTTACTGCTTCTCCCAGCTGCTTTATTCGCCGGAGGTTCGGGTCTTCTGCTGCGATAAGCCTTGCCGAGCCCCGTCTTCTTCCTTCCTTCTCCCCTTTTGAAGGGACGGCAGCCTAACAAATCCTTCCCTGCCCCGGTGGCTAAAATCCAGCGTCCCCGGGCGCCTGGCCTTGTGCCGCCCCTTCCCTACTGCGACGGGCGACGTCCCAGAGCGAGGGGTTAAACCTTCCTCCCACCAAAGCTGCGAGGAAGGGGGATGCAGGTGCAGACGGTTATTGCCACGGCATAAATCTGAGACCTTTTAATAAATGGGGCCTGGTGGGGAGGGGGAATAAACCTTTCCTGAAATATGCCGTGGAGGACATCGGGCGGCCGGGGAGGAGGTCGAGGCTGGCTCCCCAGCCCCTCTTTCATGGGGGCCAACCCCTCCCAAGCACAGCCCTGGGGTTTGTCCATGCTCCGTACACACACGTCCCCTCGTGAGGGGACACTGTGGGGACCCAAACGTTGATCGCTTTTGATCCAAACGAGTAGGGAGCAGCCCTGGAGGCCCGGCAGAAAGCACCAGCTGCAAAACCCCTTCAGTGCATCTGTAAGCACCGGCGCAAAAGCAGCTGCGGTTTTGGGGCACCTGATTTCAGCGCTGCTGGCTGACCTTCCTGTAAGCGCCAAAGCCGCTGGCTGGCTCCTAGAATTGTTTCCTTTTAAGTTGGAAGTGCCGATGATTTCGCAGATATGTGAAGCCAGTAGCTCTCATGCTGCAATATCTTCATTTAAATCAGCTTTGAGAGTGCAGCTTTGAGAGCCCCGGACGATACTAAGGATCTAAATGACTATATCCTTGCCCTGCAGCCTCTCCAGCCTGCCTTACACCGGTGCAAGGAGACGTGAAGCGGGCACAGCTCATCAAAATTTTTGCCCTCCTCAAAGGTGCGTGAGTGGCCAACAGCAGGCGGGGGGGAGCCCGAGGCATCAACTGTCCCACTTGTGTGTGGGGGCACCCTCTCCCCTCCCATCTCCCAGCCTCAGCAGCACTGCCCCAGCAGAGCTAAGCAGTGGGATGGGCAATTTTGCCACCCGAAGCAACTCGGTGCCCTACGCACCCGCCTGCTTGGCTACCACTCGTGTCCTACCTCAGAGGCTGGTGCAAAGGAAAAATAAATCTCCCGAGGCAGGCACGTAACCCAGAGACCGGCTCAGACACCCGGCAGCAGAGCACCAGTCCTCGCCGTCTCACCTGAGGAAAGGAACCTTGCTCGAAAGCTATGGCCGCATCAGCGGGTAGTGCAGCCAGAGCGTATTCAAGGACCGACACAGCTGGTGCTAGCAACCTGCCGCTTGTGCTGCACCCATTTGGGGCAGGGATGGTTGCTTCAGTCCAGCTCATCTCCAGGTCTGGGAACCGGCAGCCCGTGAGCGGTAAGTGCATTCCCGCAGCCCATGTCCCAGTGGGGCTTCAGGCTAAACTCCCCAGTGCAGGGTGAGTAGGGATTGTCAGGACATTCACTATGAAAACAGCATCCTTATCCAAAGCAAGGACATGCTAAGGTGTCCGCTTAAAGCCAGTGTTCACACGTTATGTATTTCACTGAAATGCATCCAGAGAAATTACAAAATGGCACAGACAAGGCAACCGTCAAATATGCAAAGCACTTTCTACATAGATGCTGCTGATAAACAACAAAACCACATCACAAAACTGCATAAGCATCCTTGGGAGCAAACACACAACAAATTCTGCATGGACTGAGAGCTGGCACTTGTCGAAGGTGTTTCTGCATCTCTCCCAAGCCCGTTTCACTGTTGGCTTCACAGGGAAACTCACCAACTGTACATCCAGAAATCTCATCAGGTTTTGCACACCGAATGTCAATGCAAAGCAAATATTGACAGTTTGGGGCCAAATTCTCATTTCAGATGCTTCCTGTAGTTTTGCAGGAGTCAATAGGTGTAACTGAGCAGAAGTAAAAGCCTGGCCAAGAAAACCTCCCAACTCTCAGACTGCGTGGAGCCAGAGACCAGAAGTTTCTCTCGCTCAGCAATCTGCTACTCCGTTTTGACAGCTGAATCACATTAAAATTCATATTCAGAAACATAAGTGGGATTACTCTTCACTGTTCACCAGCAAGACCCCTAAGCAGAGTAGAGTGCAGAGACCAGCCAGCGGAGCGTGCCTGCTGCCTCAGGCCCCCAGGACAGTCCAGTGACATGGTGGCAAAGGTCTTGAATTGGTCAGCAAGGTAAAGGATCCAACTGGGCACCCACAGCATCCTCATGGGTGGAAATGCTACTGGGGCTCAGGGGCTGCTCTTGGTGCTGGGGCTGCCCCGAGGCAGGCAGGATGGCAGCTCTCTACCCAAGTTGGGGCAGAGACTTGAAGGAGAATGTGGCTGAGGGGAGGTGTTGAAATTGTGTTCACGGGATGCAAAATAGGATTTTGTGGCCGGGCAGGCAGGAGGGCAGGCTGGAAGGAGAGCTGTGGGGGAAACAGGACCTTCTGGCGACTGGTGAAGGGTTTCCCCTATAGACCTGCAGGTAGTTAAATGAATGTCTTCGGCTTTCTGGAGGGCCCATGTTCAACCGCCTTTATGGGTGCATTTCTGAGAAATGTAAACAATGGGATTTAAAAAACCAGGGCAAAGTCTGCTGTCAGCCGAGTGCCTGCAGCAGCTCTGATTCCTGCTGTAGGAGAGGAGGCCGGCATTTCTGAGACACAAATGTTGCGCTGCAGAGGACAAAATGTCCCCAAAGGGCACATTATGCCACCGCTGCCCTCCCTGAGATTTCCCAGCTCCCTGGCCAGCCCTCTGCAGCCAGCCCTGGGGGGCCAAAAGGGAATTTGATCCCCAACATCCTCTGGGTAAAACCTTGCCCGCTTCGGGCTGCCCCAGGGCTTTTCTGTGCACCTCAGGAGGGATCCCAGCACCAATGCCTGCACAGCCAGCTCAGCTCCTCTTCCCAGCATCCTCCCTGCAAGCAAAAGCTCAAGTGGGAAGAAACGGGAAAGTCGCCATTGTCTGTGGGTTGATCTGCACCGAGGGAAAGGTATGTTGTGCCCTTCCACCATACCTGGTGAAAACAAGGCAGCGCCTTGCTTCCACCTGCGATAGCAGGTCCAGGAAAAGGGAGTTGTGGGGCAGGCAGGGATACACCTCACTCTGCTAATGCATGGGAAGACCACAGAAAGCCTTGTCTTCTTGAGGATTTCACCCCCATTGGCACTAATGTTCCGCTAAGAACATCTTTTTCTTTATTTGCCAAGCTCACTGTCAGTGATAGTCTGTTGCCCAGACCATTTGTAAGATGTTTACCGAGAAAATAAATCCATTAATTTTTTCTCATGAAAGTTTAGAGCCTTCCTGGAACGAAGGCAAGTGCAGATTTTCTACATTCACAGATTTCTGAATGCCAATAGAAATTAGTCTAGAAACAGGCAAGCTGTAAAGCATGACTTTGAACTCTTGCCAGCCTTGTGACGGCATCACCCCATGGACTTCCGCGAACTGCTGCGCGTTGCCCCTGCTGTGGGCTCAGTATCAGGGCTCAGCAGTGCTAAGTAACACTTCAGCAGCTGAACAGGCACGAGGAGGAAAACCGACGTCATCCCAGCAAATCATCTTCACCCGGGAGAGGTCAGGGCACGGTATAAAGGCAGGCCGGGTGCATTTCCAGATTACAGACTACATCCTTCTCTCAGTTGTGTTGTTTTCTTGCCAGGGAACCAACTTCCAATGATCTTTATATTTGCTGATTTATACCAGTATCAGCAACGGGCCATTCAGGCCTGCCGTGCAGGAGACCTCTGGGATAAGGTCTGCTCCACTGAGACAACGATGGTCGAATGTGAGAGCATAAATCCCCAAATAAAGACCCTGGGGGCCAACCGTTGTCTTCAGTTACAGCACTGTAGGCCCCTACCTACAGCTTGACAGAGCTCAGCAGACTGGCAATATTTCCCGGAGTATATTAAGACAGAAAAAGGAGAAATATCAAGTCATGTTATTTTCTGCTATAAATAGGTTCAGCTCCTCTCACTTGGATCCTCGCCTGATGATGCCTGCAGAAAAGGTTGGCCCACTGGCAGGACAGCAGCCCTGAGCAATTTCAGTGATGACCCAGAGAGATTTCATCAATAGGTGGAAAATATGGGAAATATTTCACATAGTGAGCCCAATCGTTGCCTCAGGTACAGCCCAGCGTATCAGCTTCAGTGAAAGTGCACTGGTGTAATTGGGAGTATTGGCAGACAAGCTGGAGTGAATCAGACGGAGGGGAGGGAGTGTGAGAAGTCACCGGCTGTTTGCTCTGCCGGAGGTTTCCACCCCCACAGCAGACCTGGTAGAAACATTTGCTCGTGCTTCATCCTTTTCCGTGCATCATCTGCTGTCTTTGCTACCTTCAGCAGCGCCGGCACCACTGGCCCCGGCTACCAGGATCCCCAATTCCAGCAGAGAGGGAGCAAACAAATACTGGAAAGATGGGTCTTAAACAGCCCCAGCTCTCTGCTGAGTAAATGCCAAGCCTTGAAGTCGGGATTTGACACAGGGTTTTTTTAGTACCGGGGGTTCTGGCAACAGCTAAGTGCCTGTTTTGTTCCAGGGCATGGTTTGGGTCTGCTGCATAACCCCCAAGTCTGCATCTTCCTTTGCCCTTACACCCTGCAGCTCAGGGACAAGGTTCATGGCATCAAAAGGCTGTTAAAGCTCGATTCCTCCTCGTACACCCAGCCACAAGCCTGTAAAATATTTCTGCTCCTGCTTCTCTTTGTCCATCTTTGTGCAAGAGGAGGGATAATGTAGACAAATAGTACCAGAAAATGTATTAATTAGGTCCGAACCTTACCTGATGTTAGAGGAGGCATGCTGCTTTACGTTGTCTAGCACTGTGAACCTTGGGGGGTTTTTAGCTTCTTTTAAGGTAATTTAATAAGAAGAAACAAGGAGAGGCAGCAGCAAGTGACCAAAAGGCTCTCTGCTCAAGCTAACACCTGTGTTGCACAAGCAAAAGTGGCTGTTGAAGAGGCATTCGCTGGCGAAGCAGAAGTAGAGAGGCAGCAGCAGTCTCCCACGCAGCTCAGGTAATGACGGGGTAGCAGCCGGCATCATTGTCTTATATATTAACTAAGAAAGCAGCGACCTTCTGCATTTGCTGCACTAATTGCCATGTTGCAGGGTACAGAGTGTGCTTCTCTCCAATGCCCCACCGTTTCTCTCAACTCCCCCTTTTTGTCATCTTTACTGGCACTGTGTTTATCAGCATGTAGTGCAATATCTTATATTCCCCATTAGACTGTTTATGCATGCAAACCCTCTTTCCTCTTCAGGAATTCCTTCATCCTCACACCACAGGCTGGCAAGAGCCACCTCCTGTAAAGACTCTTCTGGAACCTAATCCGGTCCCATAAAATCCCTACTGAACTCAACAAAGCTTAAATCAACAAGCGCCGTCTATTTCCTGAGGTCAAACGTTTCTTTCAGTTCTATTTTAAGCCAGTGAAAAGAAACTGGGGCAAATAAAAGCTGTTTAGATACTTTCCAAGCTGTGGCTGGTGGCTCATCGGAGCGCCCGCCTGCAAAGCTGGGCTCGGTGGGAGCCAGCAACCGTGCTGCTGAAATACCCGGCTCCTAATTTTGGTCCTATTGTCAAACATGACCAGAATATGTCTGTTCCCCCAGCTTAACTGCATTTGGGAATGACCTGGCTCGGTGTGCCCCGAGCTGGAGGACCCACAGAGTAATTAGTAAGCGAGGAGTCCATCATCTTTGTTTTGTCACTAGACCCCAGTGCAGTGACTGAGGTCTGATTCATACTGACGCCAAGTTCCTTTTATATGAGAGCAAATGCAATCAAAACCCATGTCCCTCAGTCTTTTCTGTTCTTGGACTAAGTAATTGATTTTTAGCTCGGTTTCCCATGGTAACAAGGCTTTCTGATCACCAGCTGCACGTGTTGGCCTTAATAGCTTTTGAATCCACTGCTTCATTTCAGCCAAATGTGATGGCAAGATCAAGGTCTGAAGGATAATTAAGTTCCTACAAGTTTTCTGAAAACAGGCTGTGTGTGGCAGACCCTATTAGTGCCACATCGGTACCTTCACTGCAAATGGAACTTCAATGACTTTGTATTGGACACCAGAGACTCCACCCAGGGAAAAGCTCTTGTAAGTACCTTAACTAGGGACAAGCTTCACCCAGGGCTTCCAAACACCCGCAGGACGCAAAACCACAGGACAGCAGACTTCCTTCGCTCTGAGTGTTCGTAGAACAACTTGCTGTTTTAAGGGAGCATAATGGGTGTTAAATAACAAACCAGTATAAAATTAGAACTGTCCCTCACAGAAATCCCTGCTAAAAAAATAGGAGAATTTGCAAAAGTTGGTGGCTGTTGAGCGTCAGGGGAGAATACCAGCAAAACAGAATGTAAATCAGGAAAATACCTATGTGCAAACATCGTTCCTTTCTCTGCTCAGCCAGACCCAAACTTCTGCTCAAAACTAATTGCATTTGACTTCAGGGAGTCAAGACTGCAAGACTTCCCTGCAACCACAGGTCAAGAAGGAAGGTGGCAGGCCCCAGGGTAGCCGCGCATTAGCTCCGCGGTATATCCACACGCTGCGAGCACCCGCCGAGCCGTCAGCCCTGAGCACCCTATATTCCCCACACTGCGCCCGTATCGGATCGGGCTGGAGCATCCCTGTGTCTGCAGGCTTTGCTGCCAGCACAGCCGCCGTCTGGGGCCCATCAGCGAGCCCTGGCACTGGGGCTGATGGAGGCACCTCTCCTTGCGCATTAACTACCCCTACGCAACACAGACGGTGCCGTGAGCGTCTCCTGTGCCCTTGCTGGGCACTGTGGGCTCACTACCTCACAACTGAGCTGGTAACTGCCCTGAGCGGCTTGAGCCTGTGTTAGAAAGCAGGAGACCCTGTCCCATCCTCAGGGAGATGTGGACGGAGGAGGAGCGCGGTCAGGCTTACCGGCGCGGGACAGAGGAGCATGCGGTGCCCCTCGGCTGTCCCACCGCAGGGGACGGGA
Organism: Aviceda cuculoides; assembly: GCA_035590195.1. Taxonomy (NCBI): domain Eukaryota; kingdom Metazoa; phylum Chordata; class Aves; order Accipitriformes; family Accipitridae; genus Aviceda; species Aviceda cuculoides. Next base: position 19,466,597 of record JAVJGG010000032.1, read on the forward strand.
CTGGGGCTGCTGCTTGGGAGGAACTGCACTGTTGTACAGGGGTGGTGGGGAAAAAAGGGTGGTTGTGGGGGAAACATTTGGCTTAGTCCGGAAAGCAGCGTGCCAGGCTGGTGCCTAAATCAGAATTTTAAGGCTAAAGCTTCCCTGGGGTCAGGGTCACAGCGCTGTCACCAAGCGGCTGCAGAGCCAGGCCAGCTGCATACAGCTGCTCTACGATTTAAGACCAACTCAACGCAGGGCACTGGACCAGAGCATGTCATCCTTCACCAAAACACAAAGCCAGCCCTCACCTCAGACCCCTGCCTGGTCCCAGCTGGGACAATGCTTTCTCTGTTCTGGGTTTTCATATATAAAATTCCCCATCTCTGCTTTCCGACTCCCTTGTTTGCTGTCTTCACAGCTCATCCCATCTGTCCCCATTTTAAAATCTCCTTCCCTCCCTCTTTTCTCACTAGGTCTTCTTCTGGTGTCGCTTCTCCCACCCACAACACAGCCTCATTTGTACCTGGTCTGACCAGGCTTGTGTGCAAAGGGATTAAATCATCATTTGAAGCAGCTCCAAGGGACATCACTTGGCAATGGAACCTTAAAATATTAACTAAATCAGCCGCTTCGTGCTTCGGAAGTCGTTTTTCCTGCATTGCAGATGGGGGGGTGAGCGCTTGTACTGCTTACCATCACTCTTCCTCTCTGTGTGAGCTGGCAGGCAGAGGGCGTGCAGCGTGCTGTTTGCTGATGAAGAATAAAAGCAAGGTACACCTTTTCTTCTCTGCGAGCTGGAAATCCAGGTCTTTTATGTTGTGCTTGGAACGTTTGACTCAGCAGCTGAATTTCACCCACCACCTCCAAACCTCTCTTCCACAGAGAGCACTGCCAGTAGTTGGATGGGTGCAGGTGACAGTTTTCAGCAAGGAACTGATGCAGAGGTTTTGCATTCCCAGGTAGGATGCAGCACATCCCAGTAAGGGCTTCTCTCTAAGTTCCCACACAGCGGTGGCCACAGAGCCTGCCTCTTTGTGGAACCATGGGCCTGTACCCATCAGATTTTGGCTTTCACAGTCTCAAGTTTGGAGCAATGCAGAGTAACTGCCATCTGGGGAGGCCAAACATGCTCTCTGCCTCAAAGAAGTAGCTTGATCGTGCTTGGTGAAGGGAGAAAGACGGCTTCCAGCTGGGGCTGACAGATTTGCTATGACCCCACCCAGTAAGTGAGCATCATCACAAACTCTGCCACAGATAAGAGGCTGGGACTCAGACACAGTACATGTTTTATTATTAAAAAATGCATAAAAACTAAAGACATGCTTCCCAAAGTTTGAGTCTATATGTACATCTGCGCTTCCCAGGCAGCTGCAGGGAGCATAGCTTTCTGCCCTCACTGCAAACATGCACCGCACAGGTTTTTGTTACCGTTTGTTAGGTGTTATCTTCTCACCTGCATTTACAGCATTCCAGCTCAATGAAGAGAAAACCCTGTACTGCCTGGGGTATAGGATGGTGCAGTTTGTATCTGTGACTGAGAAACTGTACTGAACTTCTGGAGACAGCTGTAGGACATCGCTGTTCAGTAGGAAACTTTACGGAAAGGATCCGTGCCCAAGCCCCAGACTGAAACTCCCCTTCACTAGGAAGTATTCTCACTAAGGGCTGAAACTGGACCTGGATTGTGTAGTTAGCCCCGAACCTTACAATAAGCAAATACTGGGCATTGAAGGGTGGAGTGTTCTGATACCAAGTCTGCAATTTCATTTGACTTATTGGTCCCACCTTTGCCAACTCAGCAAATGATGACATTTGTGGTATTGGTTTCTGAGGAAGAACAATGTGGAATCCTACGTCTTGTGATACAGCTGAGTCTTCAGCGCACTGGAAATAAAAGAAATTAAGATCTAGCAAATATTTAGGATAAGTAGAGTAAGATGTAACTGCACTTCTTTGCTGGGAACCACTGCACAAAACGAATGCTGATTTACAGTAAAATATTAAATTATTAAAAACCACACAAGCGCTTGCAGTTATAGCGAGTCAGACATGCTGATTGGAAAACAAAACAAAACCCGAAGAGCAAAACCATTAATTTTGCCCTGTCTGGAAGGCTGCTGTGATACTAATCTATGTTCTGATGTGACTTTTACAGCATGCCAGAAGACCTCCTAAATAGGAAGGCCAGTGGTTCTCAAGCTTTTTCATCATGAGGACTCTCTCTTCAGAAAGAATCTCCCAGTTGATCCCTTCCCCCCAACACACACACCTTCCCAAAACTGATTTCACACCTTCACTATAGCAGCTATAGCACTTGGTTATTTGAAAAAGTCATAGGACTGTTAAAGATTAAATGAATCCTACTTTAAAGCAAATGCTGATTCCTGCTCCCGCTGAAACTGAAGCAAGTCTGCCATTCTGTAGCTAAGCTGCCTCTTTCCTCTCCTGGAGGGCAGCACTTAGCATTAATTAGCACTGTTTCCCCATACTGCTGTTAAGTCCTCTCTACACTGTTTCCTTTCCATCCCTTTGAAGTTGGATTCTGTCCTCACACATGCCAGCTGCTCTCCCTCCCTTCACATTTAAATGCCAGCTGCAAGTCTGGCCAGGCCTGAATTGGCTTCAAACAGAAGAAAAAGAAAGACATAAAAGAGGTACATGGGGTGAAGGGGGATGCTGGATTTTCGTTTTTTTCTAATTTCATCGCTCACCAAAACATCTGAAACTCTTAAAAGGGCCCTGGACTGAGGAAGCAGCAAGTGTTACTGCATGAAATAAGCCAGATGTTCGAATGCAGTGCTGGGTAGAAGCAGATCCACAGATCAGTTTGAGAACCACTGAGGTAGGCAACAAGTCTAGGCAGTACTGCTGAGTGAACACAAGAGGAATTTTGCCCTCTTGTCCTGAATGATAGTGTAAATACCCACTAGTGTTTTCAGAGGTACCAGTCCCGAAGTCACGCAGCCAGGATTGAAGACAACATCTACACAAGAGCAAGCACTGACTGAACAGAAGGCGTATTCAGCTCTGCTCCAGCAGTCAGTGAGAAGGAGCCCGCCTTAACTTTGAACTCCTTTCAGCGGGATGCAATCAACCTGCAACCCTACTTCCCCCCCCTCCCCAAATCCAAGGGGATGCTGGGGTTGTGGTCCTTCCAAGCCGTCTGCCACTGCAGCCCACACTGGTGGTGAAAGCTACAAAAGCTGCGCAAGAGCTCTGGCCAGTGCTGTTCAAAGCCATTCCAGATCCGGCATCAGAGCCCCAGGTGACACGGCACTGCGGCTGCACATATCCCGTCCCAGGGAAGCAGAGTGTCACTGCTATGTACAGGCTAACAACTTTTCTCTCCTTCTGTCTCCAGCTCATACAGAAGGCTTTTGTCCTCCCCTTCCTGCCCATCTGGATGCCTTTCACCCTCGGCATCATCTCCAAGGCACAAGGGGCTCATGATGTAGCGATAGTCACTTGTGACAGCAGCAGCCGCCCCAGCAATGGTCTCTTCACCGTCCGTGTTTCCAAAGGAGGCGTGCAGGGCAGTGTGACTCGCAGACGCCTCTTTGTCCTTCCCAATGTTGACATAGAGAGGATCTTGACTGGAAGAGAGTGTGGACATCCTCCCACGAATCATTTCCAGCTGGGACCGGAGCACTCCGAAGCTGGGGCGTAGCTTGGGCTCAGGATGCCAACATCTGCACATGAGATCATAGCTGCAAAACAGAGGGAGACGAGAGCACTGAGAAGCAGAGCAGCCACCCCCTGCACCTCCGAACAGGGGTCTGCGCAGTGCAGCTCAAAAAGCACAGACACCTTCCCCAAAACCTATCGGTTTTGGCCTTGCACAGGTGACAGCGCATAGGCAGCCATTATGGATCTAATTCCTTGTTTCTTCCCATTTTCAAAGGCATTCTCATTCTGGCCAAAATAATTTTTTAGACAGTACCAAAAACCCCAAAAGCCCTGTCAAAGGATGCTGAACTTCTTGGTTAAAACCTCGTTCCACTGTCTCTGGAGAGCTAGAATAGGACTGTGAGTGTGGCACCATTTAGCGATAGCTTTTGAATTTATTCACAAAAAGCATCCCGACAACCTCTGCCATGGCTGAAGCCATCCCTCCAAATTCTAGTTCAATAGCAGATAAAACACAGGAAGAAAGGAAACAAGAGATCCAACTGTGGGAGGTGCAAGTTATTTCTAGAATATTCTTTTTTCACACTGTGTTAACTCAGCGCTCCCAGCATAATGGAGGTGTGCTGCTGTTGCTGCCTGACAGGTTGCCAGCAGGACTGGAAAAAGGCACAGTGGGTTTGTTTAGAAGGCTGCGGAGGAATGGACAACAGATTCACTGCTAGAAGGCAGCTGAAATGGCCTTTCTACTACAAAGGCACCAGCCCTACGCGGAAGATGTGTTCAGCGCCGTTAGCAGCCTCAGGCCCCATCCTGCAGGATCTCTCCTGCGGTCAAACGCCAGCCACCTCAGTCAGCCCTGGTTGCCCAAGGGCTAGCGTCAGTAGACATTGCTGGCCCCGATGGCCTGCGCTCGGGCAAGGGGCAGGGAGCTCTGCTCTCCTGCAGCTGCCTTCGCAGCTCAGCGCCGGCGCTGGCTGGCCTCCCGACAGCCAGGCCAGCCGCCAGAGACCACTGGGCTGGAGCGTGGCCAGAGCCGTTGTCCTCCTCCTCCTCCTTGTGCATCACCCACAAGACTGGCAGCTGCATTCCTATGGCATTATTGTTGCCAGTTCTGCAGGGAACAGGAACAAAGCACAGCACTGGCCCTGAAAAACACCGCAGACAAATGAACCTCAGTTAAACTTGTAAATGGAAAAAATCCGATACGGCCTTTACTGGGAAATACAGCACTTCATGATGGCTTTTATTTTACTTTTTGTGTCCCTTGCTTCCTATCAGCTTTACAAGACTGGTTTTGATCTCACACTGGTTTTACAGAAAGCTTCTATAGTTCAGTTGTCTTAATCCTGATTTACCTCCCTCACAAACAGTAGAAATAACTCTAAATGCTCCAGATAAAATAGAAACTTCCTATTCTGTGGCCCCAAATTAAATATTTTCTTTTACCCTCGCTCGCAAACAGCAGAAATTCATTTGAAAGAAAGGTAGAAAACTACTGGCTGTACTGAATCAGCCCAAAAGTCCATTTGCCCCAGTACCCTGCTTCTGACAGTGGCCAGTAGCAGATGCTTGGGGAAAGCACATAAGCTGAGGGTGAGCACGTAGTGCGATTTTTCTGGTATATTTCCTCAGGTCTCAATAACCTGTAGCTCAAGGGCCTCTTGAAATGGAGGTTGTACCTTTTTAGTAGTTTTTGATGGATTTTTCTTCAATGCCTAGCAGGTTTTTGAATCTCTTCTCTGCTTTTGGTATCTATAACATCCGATGGCCATAAGCTCCGCAACTTGGAACCAAAGCTACTCACAGCAGTCAAGATGCAGACATATAATGAATTTAAGCACTGGTATAACGATGTTTTCATTTAAACTCAGGAACAGTTAAAATGAACTGCTGAGAAGATAAAAGTGTACAGCTTTAATAGCAAGAGTACAGATTATTCCCTGTGTGGAAGAAAGGCTGGAGAAAGAAATAATCCACCATCAGAGCAGCAGGGAAGAGGGAGGAAAGAGGACTTCATGTTGTCCATTTTACACACAAGGAATGGCTTGAAAAGGCCACTAAAGTCAGTGCTCATAGTTATGTTTTGCTTTGGGCACAACAGAGAAAACAGAGACTTGCTTGGGCACTCAGTGAAACCATTTAACCTTGTCCAGACTAGACAAGCTTTTACCCTGGGAGAAGTTATGGTGACGCTCCCTGGGGGACATCAGCCCCGTGTGTGGACTCCAGGAGACTCCAGCCGCCACCCACGCAGCAAGGGTTCCTGAGCAAACATTTCACGTAACCTGCTGGCCAAGAATGGTCCCTTGGCCACAGGACTAAGGCAGGACCACAGGCTGCAGCTTGTGGCTGCCTGCTCCCCCGTGGGCTACCGAGTCCTTCCTGCAAGTCTGAAAATGTCTGAAACCAATATCTGTAAGATTGTCCCGGGTTTGTTACTACCTGTAATTTAAGGTGGGACACTGATCTACAGAACCTTAGATCCTCCTATCTGCTCTCTTCTCTTTCATCACATATTTCTATGAGAGTAGTAGATCCAATTTTGAAAACTGGGCCAAGCTTTGAAAGACACATGCAGGCCACTGCCTCTGCAATCCAGTTTCCTTATAGTCTTGCTAGATTGCTTTTCTATTCAGCCTTCAGGGTGTGACATGAAACTCATCTCTTTTTCAGATGCTGGCCTGAGAAGGTAGGGAGCAGTGAGTTTCTGGAAACACAGTTACAGTTTCCATAAAGCCAAGAGCTGCTAATGTTGACACTGCTCAAACCCTTGAGCCAAGTTAGCTGCTCCTGTAGCTAACACAGGTTCCAGGGAGCTCTGCCAGCAGAGAGTATCTGGTAGCTAACCCAGAGACTTTCTAGTGAACGCCTCTGTGTCCTGGAAAGTGGATAGATTCAGATCAGCAACCCAGCCAGCTGCCCCTGTTTCCTTGCAGAGAGCCAAACTTCTCAAGGAATCACATGTCGGCAGGGCGAGGAAGTACTCACACATCTTCCAGGCACTCTGGCGGCTGCTTCAGCCTGTTCCCGCTGATGAGGTAGTTGTAGATTTCTGCATTCTCAATACCAGCATAAGGGGTTTGCCCTCGGGTCACAATCTCCCACATGGTCACTCCAAACGCCCACTGAAAGGGAACAGCACACAGAACAAGTGAACAGACAGTTCCCTGCTCACTGGGGTGGGGTTTCAGTATGCTCAGACTGTGCTGACTCTTCCAGTTTGGGTTAATGTCATGCGAGCAGCAGTGATGCAAGGACTATCCAAACTCTAGCTAGAAAACAAAGAAATGACCCATCAGATGCTGCTGATGCTGACACATCATCTTGGAAGACACCTGAAGGTCCTGCCTGGCCCCATCCTGCAGTGGAGCAGGGGAAGATCAGGAGCTACTGCTGTCTTCCACCTGCGGATCTCTCCCAAGCATCTCCTCCTCATGGTTCTTTAAGATACGTGGTATCAGTTTTGTGGTTCCCAGCTATAAGAAGATTTTGGTTTGGGGCTCACAAATCAGTTTCTTAATTCATTGAGCCAGATTCTGAGGTACTGGAAGTGTACAGGCACAACTGAAAGCAGAGTTTAGCCAATAAGCAGGGCGAGGAACAAACCACTCATGCCTCATATTTATTTGTGCTCTACACTACAACAGTCATACTTGTACATTTAAACTAAACTGCAAGGTTTGTTAGGTGCAAAAAAAATTATTATTTTCATAAGCCAAACCCTGTCCAGTGTCTACTGTACACTGGCTGAACTAGCGATCTCCAATCACTAAACACTGTCTATAGTGGTTACAGCAATCACTGGGCAACACAGCAGCCAAGTTACAGGGCACTCTTGGTGATCTCTTCAGGGACACTCTGATACGGATAACAGCAAAGGCAAGTCCACGGGCCTGAAGGAGAAAACTAATGTGAAACCAGATCAAAAGGCAGCAAGGAAGAGGGCAGAAGGTATCAGAACTAAAAAAAACCACAAAGAGAAAGGAAGCAAAAATCTATGAAGTTCCACCAATGCCTTCTGTAGGACAGAGCACCTTTGCTGCACTTCTACACGAGTGTGGGGGTTATATGCATTTCAAATGCCACATTCAAATTGTCATGCAGAAGACAGAGGAAAAAGAATAAGAAAGGAGAGACTGCATAAAGAGAGAGGAATAGGAAGAGGAGAAGGGGAAAGGTGAAGGAGAGGATGGGGATAAGCACTGAAAAATGAGGACCAAAGGACAACAGGAAAAGGGTTCATGTCTTCTGCCATAATCCTCTCACACATATTTTTAGTCTTGAGTTCTGACAGCACCCAAAGCAGAGGTAGCACTGTCCCTCAAACACAAGGCAGACTCCCTTTCCCATCACCAGGGTCTCTTCCCAGCCTCAGTGAACACAGAAGGATTCCTCCACTTCAGTGGGAATACAAGTGGTCTCCAAATGCACCACAGCAAAACTCACCACATCACTGTGTGTTGTGTACAGATTATCCGCCAGACTTTCCAGAGCAAGCCACTTCACCGGCAGCTTGGAGGCACAGCCCTGACGGTAGTAGTCTCCACTGTAGATTTTCTTAGAAAGCCCAAAGTCTGCAACACTCACGTTCATGTTCTCATCCAACCTAAAGGAAAGTTTTCATGACTGAGGAAAGCATTTATTGGCTACCTCAGGCAAAAAAAAAAAAGTTATGTCCAGGGAACTGAGGTACAGAGTTCACCAAGTATTACCCAGAAGGATAATGACTTCATCTACTTGATGACCAATATGAAATAGTTTAGTGGCCTCAAATCAGTTCCTTGAGACTAACAGGGAGAGAATTAGGACTAAGGAAGTAAGGAAACGGCTATGCTCAGATGGTCTACTAGGTTATGCAAAGTGAACTCAGATACTTTCTGTAGTTTCCACGATTATCATCAGAAGACACCTGAAGTGTTCACTCCAAGGCCTACACCCTGTATAGGCCATCAAAAAAACATAGGGTGCTTGCCTAGACTGCCTGTTACAACTCCTCAAACTAGATCTGCAACATCTTCTCTCCAGGCCTGGTTAATGGTCTGAATTGCTCTGTTACCCACTTAAACATAGACATGTCGGTAAAAGTGCACGTAAGGCCCACAAATACTTCATGCTCCCAGGCCTCATAAAGGACTCCTGGCTTTCCCCAAAAGACGTGCTGAAATAGGCATTCAGCTTCCTCTGGAGGAAGTCTGTATTTTTTAGACGTTTAAAAATAGGAAATCAGTATGGGTTTCTCATAAATGTCAAAGCAGGCTAACCCATCATTTTTCATTATGACTGTCAGGCTCCTGTCTGTACATCTGGACATTCAAATGCCTTTGGAAATCTGTGTCTCACTGCAGATTTTACCGGTTGTTGTGGTTTTGTTCAGAGGCAGAGTTCTGTCTGCCAGAATGAGTTGTTCCTTACTCTGTTCTCAGGGAAGAAGCAGAGTGGAAAAGATAAAAAAGGACTTTTCTTCCCTTCAAAGCAGGCAAGGCAGTTTGGGGACAAGAACAGCAATGTGGGATCATACAGTGTGTTCACCATGCAATTATTTCTAAAGGCATTCTCCACAAGCTTTCAGGGAAATTCTCCATTTCTTATATTGTGATAATCAAGTCCTCAAAATATACAAGAAATACAGACTTCAGGCTACAATGAAAGCTCCTTTCTCCTAACACAGCCAAACCCATTCTCTCCTGTTGGTTACATTATATTGCAGAACAAGTAGCCCATGCTGACGCACAGCCATTAAAGTGGCTAATTAGAGACACATATTGTAGTCAACTCTATGAAACTAGATGTGCAGACCAATGATGGAAAAGTTCCATACAAATAGGGTCTATTTGGAAGCTCAGTGGAACATTAGGAGTTGCTCCCAGCACCACCACACACCTTCACCCCTGCAGCCATGGCTCCCCTATGCCTATTGTCACTTAAATGCAAAGACCAGCATCCTCGGACAGGATGCCTCCCCATTTCTGTCACAGGAAAGGCTTTTCATCCCTCTGTCACCCACTCTGGTCTTTCTGTTCTCTAAAAACTCATGGGTCACTTACATGCAGTTCCGAGCTGCAAGGTCCCTGTGTATGAAATTTTTTGAGCTCAAGTACTCCATCCCACTGGCAATGTCAATCATGAACTTGAGGAGTGTCTGAACAGGCAAGTTCTGAAAAAAATAATAGTTTATGTTTTGTTCCTGGAAACTTTCAAGCATGTATGGCAAAATTGTCAGATTTGCTGCTAGCTTACTGAGCAGGGATGGGGGATATAGGGAGGGGATGGAATGCAGGAGTTGGTCCTCAACATGCATGGAATGAAATATTTCAACATCACATCTCAAAATTTTCTCTGGTATTAAAATCCAGTCATCTACCAATGCCTTTGGGAGACCAACCCTGAACCAATACGAGTACATTCTCTGAAAATCTATACACTCCCAGAAGGAATTCTACAGTAAGACAGACTTACAAAAGGGTTTTCCCCAATTCGTGACATCAGCAGAAAAGCATGAAGGTCTCCATGCTTCATGAAGGGCAGGATCACCATAGGAATTGGGAGACGGCCCTTGGGACGGCTCCGTAGACTTACTCCTAATAAGAACACACATAGCAAAGGGGTTTTAGCAAACAGATCAGTCCCAAGGGGAATCTTACAGGCCACTGTGCCTTTCTCTTACAAGTCTGGAGGAAAATGTGCAGTTTTGGCGGGTAGGTTCCATGCTCCAAACCACTTTGCATGGCTTCAGGCCGGGAGGTGTTGAGATACCTCTATCGCTGTTTACTTTAGAGGCAGTACTAAGTGCCTAGTGCTTCTCGGCTCTTCTTGCAGGACTGGCTATAAATATTTCTAGGACCACTCCAGACTAGACAGCCCTGAAGTCCAGGCTCTGCAGAGCGATCTCCACATTCTGGAAATTACCTGTGTTCCACAGTGTCCACCCCCAAATATCTTGCTTCTTACTCAGTATTTTGAAAAGGCACAATCTCCCCTCCCTCTATTCATCTACCAACCCACCTGTCCACATTTCACAGCAGTTTAGACATATCTCAGCCAGCCAAACTCTCCCTGTGGAATTTGCAAGAACCAAAGAAACGGCTTAAATAAGAGATGCTTATTACTGGTGTATGAAGGCAAGTGTTGGGAGCACTTACGCACACTCCAATTCCCTCTAGGCCTGGGAAGGAGCAACGCTGATATATGCAGGGCTCCAGGCAGCACGGAGCACTAGCACCGCTGTTGGACAGCAGGAGGGGTGAGTATGTAAGGCTGTGTGGGATTGTGCAGGAAAGGGACGTGCTCTGTGGCCCAAGCAGCAGCGCTGGCTTACCAATCAGTTTAGTGACATGTGGGTGGTCAAACTCCTTCATACATGCAGCCTCTCGCAGGAACTCCTCAATGTCAGTTGAGGTAAAGATATCCGCTGGAAAAAAAGTGACTGTAAGTTTTCTTCCCTTGTGGGTAGCTCCAAGGGACTTTACGGATAATCAGACACTTGTTCTTTGTGGCACTGCACATCCTCTCAGACCTACGGCTAGATGCGCCAGTTTACAACAAAGCAGAGCCTGACACCTTCCCCCAGGATGGGCGGCAGTAAGCACACATCAGGGACATCTGGTAAATTGGTTCTTGGCAGAGTGAAGACCTGCGGATTAGCAGCTCTTCTCTCAGTAACAACTTTCCTTGGAAGCCATGCTAATCGTGTGGGTTAAAGATGTAAGAATTAATTAGCCAAAAGGACCTAAACTACAACGTCAGGGAGAGGAAATGTCACATACAATTAAAGAAAATGTTGAAACTGAGGAGATGGCCTGGAGCCCCGATCTGGCACAGCAGACCCCAATTCATCTCTGATAAGGAAGGTGTGAAAGATCAACGTTTTTATGTCTCTTAGCATGACTGAGTCTTCTAAGGTGCTAGAGCTAAGATTTCATAAATAACCACACTACTGCAGAGCTTGGACCAAATTTAACATTGACATACATAAACATAAATTTGGAGTAAATTATTTCTCATTGCTATTACTCCAGATATATGGAAGTATATCAATATAATCAAGAATTAGCCCAGTGGACTACTTCTTCCACTGCTGCTGCTGAATTTAGCAGGAGTCCTCCAGTCCTGCTGCAAGATCACTCAGACCTGTAGGAGAATATTCACATTATCTGCTTTAGGCAAGTAATTTAAGTATGATTCAGAAGACAAAAGTAGATTCCCGTTTTACAGTCAATGGAGAAAGGAAGGTGCCTCTGGAGGGTGACAAGAGAGTTCCCAAGTTAGATGCCTGAAGCTAGACAGTCTGACTACCCAAAAGCTTTCAAACTGATTAGAAATATTGTTGAAACTGGATAAAATGATGCAACTTACACTAATGTGGTACTAGTATATTTAGTACAAACTGGTATTCTGTGGCAGCCAAACTCAGCTCCAGAGATAAGTGAGTGTGACTCCTTACAGCCCACAGGGGTGAAATAAAATAGGTTAACATATATATACATACATATACGCACATACTTGCTTTGACTTACACCTATATATCAATTGCTTTTCCTGTTACAGACTTCAGCCTGACAAACGTGTTAGTTGCCCTTGTTATGTACACTCATCAAATGACAAATCAGAAGGGAGTTTGACTACTTAGTCAAATATGCTTGACTAACATGAGTTAGCTCGTTGCTGCATTCAGCCCAAACACTCTGCTGGCTGTCAATGCCACATGATGTAGTGCTGCGTTGAATCAAGCAACTGAATGAGATCCTCTATACACAGAAGAGGCTGTAGCTATGACTTGGTTTTGGTTGCATTCACCACACGCTAGGTGCTGTACAAGCAACTAAGGTGGTATAGGTCCTTCCCTGAAGAGCTTCCACTACAAAACTGACATGAAAGGGGTGGGAGACAACATGGGGAGAGTGGCTGAGTGGGAAGCTCAGAGAGGAGTAAAGAGCATTGGGGGATGTTTGCTGGAGAACAGGACAGATAGCGTTTAATCTTTCCAAGCTCTCTTAAGTACTTCAGGTAGCCCTGCTCTCACTTACCTTTCAGCATCTTCACTGCCACTTTCTGGAAAGAGCCATCATCTAGCTTCAGTAATGCCTCTCGAACTGACCCAAACTCTCCTGTGAAATGACCAGAACAGGCAGTGAGGCAACAGCTCCTTGTGAAGAAAGTATGATTCACAACAGGTTCACTCCAAGGGTCACTGGCAAAGAAGCTGAATAACCATAAGAGATACAGCTACCAGCTTCGTTTTTCGTTCTGCAGTTCCAGCCAGCAGCTTTCAGCATATGTGTGCCTAGAAGAGGTAACACTACCAGTAGACAGAGACCACTGTGCTGGCAGTCCAGAAGGCAAAGGAAAACCAAGAGGAAAAGAAAACAATCTGCCACCAGATGGACGATGCAGAGTCAGAGTATAAGCTGGGATCCCAGGCAGACATTTCTGGGGAAGCCGTATCACGAAGGACGAGTCTGAGTGAGGCTCTGGTCAGAGAGGGGGCTATTAGCTGGAGCAGTGCATGGATGAGTTGGCTGAGGAAGCTCTCAGTGCTGACAGCCGTCAGAGCTGAGCAATGGTGCCACAACTCAACCATTTGAGACAGTCAGGCCTTACCTCTCAAAACTCAGGGATTTAATTTAATGAATCACAGCTAACCAGACAAAACATAGAACGCCTACCTGTGTGTGCATGATATGCTAATTAACAGGAGGAAGTGTTTACTCTGGTGTGTTCTCTAAGGGAGATAAGAAGAAGTGCAACTGGCCAAGCCCTCTTCAAATTATTTTAGCCTGGAGTGGCTTTACACCACACCACAACAACCTCTTTGCATTAGATCTGGCCCTAGATTTGCTCTCCCTAATTTTGTAATGGCTTACCCCACCCAAAATGCATTAGTATGAGGAACTCTGGTACTGAAAAGAAGGAACACAATGGCACTCGGGACACCTACCCCAAAAGCATTATCTTTTCACTAGCTTTTCACCAGTGGCCTTCACTACTTACTATATGGCACATGCTTATTTCACAATAACCACGAGCAGTGGATCTGACCACAAAAGAGGAAAACGGGAAGGAGCAAAGGCATTTTGTACTGCTTCCATATCACGGAGCTGTTGCTCAGCCGTAGAGTCGGCAGAGCCCAAGATAACGCAGACATACCGTCTTACAATCTGTATGCTGAGCACGGGGCTGTGGGAATGGGGCTGACGACACACACCGGATCCCGCCAGCTAGCATCCTCCTACCAAGGCCCCACTGCAGCCAATTTCCAGTTTGTTATCTCTCACGGGGACAGCCCAGAAAGGTTGAAGCAGGATCCCAGAAACTGGCCAAGAGCTGACACTCACAAACAGATGACACATGTGTTTAATTACTTAGCATTGTTAAGCCTTCCGAGACCACTTCTGCAGGAAGGTCATCTTCCTGCTCTGAAAGAAACACATTTGTTCTAGGAGGGATGGAGCAGAAGAAAGCTCCCAGTGGGAAAGGGACAAAGAAAACGGCAATAGAACTGGTCTTATAGAGAAAAAGGAAGCCAAACACTTCAGCTTCCTTTTGCTTATGACCCTTGAGTTATGCTTCTCTCAGTTATTGGCTCTATCATTACACATTTTCACTTATTTCTAGAGATTGCCTTCAGCCTGAGTAGGGAAGGATGATTCAACAGTTAACACATTGGCCTACCATTTGGGAAATCTAAATTCAAAACTGTCTTTTCAGACAGAGTTTCTGGGCCAATTTTTTAGCTAAAGTTAAGTGAAAAGCATCCTACCTTTACTCTGCCCATCCCTTCTGACCTGAAAACCTGAAATGTTAGGAGCACCTGTGTGGGAGATCCAGATGGAGATCCACAGTCAGAAGAGCTCCTAAGGACCTGAACTAATGAGGACAAATGTCAGCAAAATTCAGTACCTGTTCCAAATGTGCCTCTATAAGAGCCCAAACTAAAATCTGGACTCAAACCACCCCAGACACTGAGAATATCTGAAACTGAATCAACTTTTTTTTTTGAGGGGTTGGAGTGTTTGAGGTAGATCACCTCTGTCTGTATTGTCTCAGCCTATTTAATACTTGATGTATGCTTATGCAAATGGATGGAATTCTATAGCACCACTTTGTTTGTAGAAAGAACAGAAGTTTAATTGAATATTCCTTTGTTTAAATCTCTGAAAGAAATTCACACACCAGTGAATCAACAGCACATCGGAAAGCTGAGCATAGACTGCAGTTCATGACTCTGTAAAGCCACATTATAGGAATGGCTTAGCCAATATCCTCTTAGTTACGCTAAACCTTTGAAATGTTTTATCCCAGTGGAAGGGAAAGTTCCATTTAAATTGTCATCTACAAGCAGAAGGAGAGAAAACAGGCTGCTTATAATTCCTTCTCCCTACTCAACAGTAAAGGTAACACAAGTGGGACTTGCAATGTAAAGCCTTGTTCAGTTTTGGTTCTTACCCTTGCCCAACATTCTTCCCAAGGTGAACTGCTGTTCCTGGATTAGGACATCTTTGAGTTTCGTCTTCAGCTCGTCACTGATCCCTACACTCTCCACTGCAAAAAACACAGAAAGAGTCAAATAAAGGATGCTTAAATATTCTGTCGCATCAAGAGTCACCTGTTCTAATCTCTATCTCCCATCCGATTCCCACACTATAAGCGGAAAAAACTGAAAAAGACCGAGTTCCCTTCCATGTCCTCTAGCCTCACCACAGACAAGAGGCCAGTAACTTTCAACCACAAGAAAATGTACCAACAGTACTAAAAGGGTGACGGTGCGATAACACCACCCTTAAACACACCAAGAGCAACAGGAATACAGAACTATTGTTAATAACGCTGAGAAGACAAAATCCAATCAGAAGGGACACTGATAGACATTGGTTCATACAGCTTCATTTAAGTTGATGGAGCTGCACCAGTTTTCAATGACTGGCTCTCACACTATTTTAAGCACAGTAAAAGTCTCTTAGTACCTGGCTGAGAGGGTAACAATGTCCAACAGTTTATGGCCACTAGATTTAATGGAGAGACCTCTAAATCCAGGGGAGCAAAGTCAAAGACAGCTGGAGCATCATCCTAACCCAGCCGTGCAGTGCTGCTACAGAGAGCCATGCCCTTGCTGAACCAGGAGACAGAAATGGATCATCTTAACTCTGGCCATTCCTAGGACTCAATCTCCTGTTTGAGAAGTTACTAATTCCTGGCCTTCCAAGACTGATTAATGGGTTCATACTTGTAGCACAGCTCAGCACACTGAGTTTAAAGCATATTGCTAATATTGTCAAGCCATATTTATCTCACTTTTGCATAATATTACAGTCGAAGGAGTCCCTGTAGTGTGAAACTGGGACAGGGGAGTGGTGAATTTATGCCTTGCGCTAATACACACAATGATTGTAGCTGTAATTAACAAGCACTGCGTAATTGGAATAGCAACAGCAGTTCTGGCCTTTCACCTCTGCCATCCACAGTGTCTAAGCCTCCTTGTAAATTAATCCCATGTTCTCCATGCAAGAACATCAGTTTCAGGGAAAACAAAGGGGGAGCATAGTACATGCATGAACACAGCTTTTCAGGCAGAATCACTCAGGTCATTCTACTTACATGTTGCTTCAATGAGCTCGGGGCCCTCCCTGTTGAAAGACCTGGCAGCTCTGAAATGGACTGCTGGATCCCCTCTGCCAACCACACTGCCAAAGGCATGGCTAGAAGGCAGAAAAGACACACAGGGCCACGATTACATGGGCCATTCACTTCTAAAAGGGTGTGTTGAACAGCATGGATCATTTCTCACACCTTGCCTTACAAATACTACAGAGTGTTTTGTTAAAGAGGGTGTAACTGGAGAGGAGAAACAACAGGTTTATGCCGCCTTGCTTATGCACCTAGAGGGGGTGGGAGTGAAAGAGGGGAATCACTGGGAGAAGCTGCAGGTTGGGGCAGGTTGTAAGAGTCACATAAACAGAGATGCTGCTGTGAGAGGGAGGTTTGGGAGACTCTGAAAAGAATAAAAAGCTTGCTTGCAGTGGGGAGCAACCCACAGCCAAGTGTCAGAGGTGATGGAAAGGAGACTTTACTTGGAATCCAGAGGGTTCTGGGCAGTCAGGAAGTTACGAGCAGCTGCTAGACTGAAAACCAGCATGGGATAAAGGGCCCAGCCCATAAGAACACAGAAGATGATTCATCTGTGGGTCTTTTCTCTTTGAATCTCTTAAGCAGCAGTGCTAAGAACTTATAGTTTATATTTCCATATTCTAATAAAGCCCAGATATTGACATAACATTTTTTCTACTCCATTTTTGGTGTAATCATTTTGAAGAAAAGCTAGGGTACTTTCCTGCTAGTCTCTAATCCAGGGTCACCCCCAAAACTGTGAAAAAACAGTTATCCAAATAAAGTGCCAAAAGTACTCAATTCACAATGCTTTTTGAAAAATAGTAGTCAGAAACCACACTAGAGAAAGCAAAGATCTTTCTCACCAGCACAAAGAGAACCTCCCTTACCCAAACCGAGTTTCCTTTCTTCTTTTTCGAAGGAGAATTAGAGCTAGGGCAACAGCTGTGACCAGAGCTGTGAGAATGCCTAACGCCACAGGAACCCAGGACGTCCCATAAGGAGGTTGTCTCTGGCCACCTAGATGATAGAGAAAACACCAGTCAGGAAACAGAAGACCGTCAATGGTAAACAGAGCATACTGAGATATTTCTTCTTTTTGCTTTTAAATGGAAAAGCCATGCTGCTGGATCTGGTGTACACAGTGGATCATTGTAGACTGGAATTTGGCACAAACAGCTACTCAGTCAAGCATCAGAAAAGCTAACTGTTTCACACAGCAAAGGCAGCACAGATGCATCCAGTTGTCAGAACCTATTCTTAGTTTTGAGCCTCAAGAAAGTAAAAGGCACTGCTTCAGATTATACTACTTTACATGAGCTCATGATCTGCGGTGCTTTAAACTGCAGTCTCAGAACAAAAAGTTTGCTTCATACAAGCATTTCTGGGCAGGTTTCACCTTGTCCTGTTTGAGGCAGCCAGCAGAACCTTGACCAGGCTACACAGTACTGCCTGAATGCCGATCAGATAACATTTTGAAAAGCAACAGAGAAAGACAATTGCCTCATTGCAATCTGGTTGAAAATATTTGCATTTCCCCTCTCACCCCTCCCACAAAGAGAAGCACCCTGTGGGACGCAGTGTTAGTGGTAACTTCCCAATCTTGGTTGGTTTTAACTTCTCAATGTGGTCTACCAAAGAAAAGGTGAATTTTAAGAAGTGCCCTGCGAGTCAAGAACTAAGTTAGCCAGCATGCAGGTTCCAATTCTGGTCTAATAGTTCCTCCCAGAATATGTATACTTTTGACTACAAACCGTCTACAGAAGAAATGGAGATGCTGCCAATCTGAATAAGCTGCCAGGGAAGGAAGATAAGCAATATGGTTACGAATAAAATAGTATTATCTATGCTTGGCAAACAACAGATAAATTAATCCAATTCCCTGAAAGATTTCTTCTCGAAATACAATTACTAAAGATTAAAAGTTAATTTGAATGGTTTTATTAAAATCTAGGATAGCCCTCATATCACCAAATTGTTTAAGAGAAACAAGAACAGGTAACAGGTCCTTATGCACCTCCTGCATCTTCCTGCTCCCTTGCTCACCTTCAGCAGTTGACTGTGCTTTACCAGAAGCTAAGGAAGAATCATCTTTTGATGATTTAAGTAATCCTATTGTGTTATATGTCATAAGAGTATAAGTAAACCTGTCCTTAAAAGAGATTTTAGGTTAATGGGCTGAGATTTGGATGAACCTCTGCACAGATGTATGCGAAAAGGAGTCAGACGTCCTTGCTGGCAGAGTTCTGGCAGACAAAAGGCTTCTAAGGCTTGAGTTACATTGTCAAGCCTCATCCAAGTTTTTAAAGAAGCAATGTTAGTCTAATAAACAGGTAGAGCTTAAGGAAACAGAATTCTGGACCACTGAGGAAGCAGACTAGTACTTCTCCACTTACAACAAATTATCAGAGCTTTAGCACCTATTTTCCAGCATCTTATCTCCTTCAGCGACTCACATATTCTTTTCCCACCCAGAAGGCTTTATGGGTGCTGGGTTTTATGATACTCCCTCTTGCTGCACCTTTTGACCCAGCCTTCAACACTGCTTATGAGGGAGAGGGATCAGAAACAGAAGTGGAATGAAAAGACAAGAAAAGGTAACTCCAACCATCTGCACAATTCCCAAGCCAATCACTTGGGCTGTTCCTGTTGAACAATCAGGGTAGAAACAATTAACAACACTGATGTAAAAGGTCCTCTCTGATGGTTAACACTAGGTTTCCTTCCCCCTGTGGTGAGACAAACCTCTCTCTGCCCGTTTTTCTAGTCTCTCTCTGCTAGCTGGCCTGGTGAGAAAGCAGGGATTTAGGTCTAGGGGGGGTCCCTCCAAAAGAAGGATGGATGAAAACAAAACAAAACTAAATTACTCTCCCTGTTTTTAAACTGCTAGGAATCAGGAGCCCATCCAACAGTTTATAGCAAATACGTCAGAAATAGAAAAGAATGCTGCAATTCACTGTTTCTCTTCCGCTGTCCCACAGATCATTGCTTCCCACTCGTGCCACTGAGCTATAGAGGATGGCTGCAGCCCAAGTAAAGACTGAGTTGCCTCTCCTCCCCCAACTCTATCTCACTCCCATCTCCTGCAGCCCCCTTTTCCAACCAGCATATGCCTTAAGGCTGCACGAGGCAGAGAGAAGACAGTATTATTAGATGAGCTTAAATGAGTATTTAGAAGTCTTTTGACAATGAAAGAACTCCTTTTATTTCTGTAGCAGGTTTTATATCACAAAGGTGGGCAAAGAACATAATCCAAGAGTCTTTTCCTGCATAAAATCATAAAGCTTACAGATAGGAAAAAGCTATTAGACAATTCTGTTCCTGTCTCTGCAGTGAAAGAGAGAGGTTTCTACTGAGAGTGTTTCTGAAAATATTAAAACAATCTTCGTTAATAGTGCACAAGATCTCTGCATAAGCAGAGTGGAGCTCCCACTAGCTTTGCTGTGATGACAAATACGACTTAAAGTTTATACAAGCTTAGTCATCCTTACTGCCGCACTGGGAGCTGGTCAGAAACCACCCCTGGCATTTCTCACATAAAGCAACCAGTGCCAGTTTGCTATTTTAGGAAAGGAAGTGACTTATATTTTCTATCAGGCCTCAAACAAAACTGCAGTCTTTCTGCAGCTCTGCTGTTTAAGGCCTGTCAGTGTTTTCACAGTGAACCTTTATTTCCAGCCTGTTACGCTTGTGAAGAAATATATGTGCTTTCAGACAGCATTTGGCCAAAACAAGCACCATTCCTGATGCTACTTTTTTTGAAGTGGTTTGTAAATAAAAACAAACATATTGTGCGTTCAGGATTATCCCATTTCAGGTTCCTGTAAAATGCAAACCCCATACATTCCCTGGGGCTTCTTGCCAGTGCTGGCCATTTTCCAAAGAGATCTTCTAGTCCTTTCAGGTACTTTTCTCTGTATTTGGGTGCCACAGAAAATACCTGAGCAAAAAGCAGGAGAAAAAACATTGATGGAGCTGATGCCCAACCTCTAGTAAAGTCAGCTCTGGACCTCTGCACTCCTTCATTCTGCTTTAAATAATTTGAGGGCTTTGATCCCACAGTGACTGTGTGCTCACACATAACCATCAGTACTGACTTCATCATGGGAAGCAGGTTGCCAAAGAGCCTTTCTGAGTAACGTGCACATTAAAAGCAGCGTTAGATGCACTACTGCAAGAAAGGCTACAGTTGCCTCCTGGCTACTCTGTCCCTATCCCCCCACCTTCTGCTTGTCTCGGAACCGCACTCTGGGTTCACCCTGCCATGCCTAAGTGTGGAGGGATCAGGAGGGATCAATGTCCATAGGATTCCTCAAAAGACATGTGGGAAGAAAAAGCAGCAGGTGGGTCAGCATCGGCAATTAGACATTGCTGTCTCGCCCTGCCACAGGCACCAGGAACAAAACCTGAGGAGACTGTGGAATTTTTGCATGAACACACCTCACTGACTTCTTATCACCAATCTGTATTTTTATTTGGAACATACTCCTCTTAGTTGTTTTACAGTTTCCTTCACAAGCAACATTCTTCTCTCCCATCTCCCATCCTGCCCTTCTCCATATCCTGACTCCCATTTCCTACTCATTGTGAAATACAAGCAGCAAACAAACCAGTGCAGATGAGCCTAACTGCCCTTTATCACCAGGAATGCACTCCACACGTGCATGTTGTTTGCTCCCAACAAAACCTTCCACATGGTCCAGATTGCATGGTACAGCTTCTGTACCATCACCTCCCTCTTCTACCAGTAGCTCAGCTTTTCCATGGAGAGAGCTAAACTGGTGTAATATAAACACATTCAGTAAAACCATCACAAAACCCCATGTGGCCATGGTTTAAATCAGGCTCAACTGAAACTAGTCAGGAATGGCTTCAAATTAAATCACAGAAGAGCACCTATGTTAGAGAAGTTTTATGTCACATTTACTCTTGTAAATTTACATGAGTAAATGTGTGTGGCTTAAGCCTGAATGAAGGATTTCAAACCTTCATTTGCACCTTTTCTATTGTGTCTCCCCTTGCCCTGCTCTGCACTAAGTACAGCAAAAGCTCATTAAAAGAGACACAGTAGTGGCCAGAAGCTGTTTTTTTTCTATCAACTCTTTAAATATTATTTAATTTCTACTCTGCTTGATGAAGTGTGCAGTTTTATAAAGCCATGTGGCTCAGTCAGCTGTAAGCACTGTAAGGAAAAGAGTCAGAGAAAAACAGCCGTCCCAGAACTTCTGCCTTTTTTCGCCGAAGTGAAGGGAAGGCAGTGGACACTCACCCATGACCTCTTGGGCCTCAAGCAGGAAGATGTCACTCCAGGGCCCGCATCCTGCAGAGTTCAGCACACACACCCTGATGATCAGGTCTTTGAGAGGATTCCAGGTTGTGAGATTAGCTTTTGTATCCTGTACGATCATCTCCCCCTGAGAGCAAATGGCAACAAACTGTAAGCTGTCTTAAAAGGAATCTAGTCTAAAACCTCACCTTTAAAACTAAACCAAAACATTACTGTGTACTTCATTGGTGCTATAACAAGGGTTGGGAGTTGTGACTCCTGTGTCCTAGTCTCAATTTTGCCAATAACTTGGGCTGTCATCTTAGGTTTCTCTTCTCAAAAATTGCTAATAGTTTCCCAGGGCACAGGGAAGATATGAGGTTTAATGATTTCCTCCTTTGAGGTCCTTCCATGAAAGTTGCTATAGAAATGTTTTTTTTCCTGCTATTAAAAGATACACTTCCTTCTTGTGGTTTAAACACAAAGATGCACTAACACACTGCAAAGCATCTGACAGTTTTAATCCAAGGGAGGAGTCTGTCTGTTTTAACTTGTTGACCAAATTCCAAATGGCTGCTGAATTTCATGGCCAATTTTCACTTAGGATGACAAGACCAACATACTTTCAGTAATTTTGTGGGTCTTCATACACATCATCTGCAGTAAACCCATGAAGATTTGGTTGCCACCAGTGACACGATGTAAATCCAATGGGAACTCAAAACATCGTCGTTCAAAGTCAATGACACTGACCTAGTATGAAATGGGTCATGCAAAAAAGGAAATAAGTCTTTTTTCCCTCTAGCTGTCTATTATTACAGGCTTGTTCATCATTAATAAGCACTGGCTAAATACATATTAAGATGTGAGAAACCATAAGAAATGCTGTGAACTTCAAAGGCAGATAGATACCTGGGAAAGGTCAATGCTGAAGAAGAAATGAAAGGCCTTCTAGCCTGACAGGATCACTTCAACTCCCTACATGTTGTAAATTAAATAAAAGAATCCACAAACTTCTTTCTGTGATTTGCAGTATAATTCATTCACTTGTAAAATACACCTCTGCTGCTAGTATTTGGAAAGCCAAGTCCCAGTCACAGGAGAGAGAAAGCCCAGATCCTGCACTGTCTCAGCTGCCTTTGGGACAGCAGTAGAAAGAGGCAGAGACTAACTGAACTCTCTCTATGTTGTCTTTGTTGTACAAGGAACGGCAGAGAACTGGTCTGTCTGCAGATGAACGTTCAAGTGTAGGAATTCTGGATATGGCAGGAAGGGAGAAAGGGGTCTCAATCTTGAGGCCAAATACTGAGGAGTTTTTACAAATCAGAACAGATCCATTTACACAAAAGCAATGTCAGCAATCTAGTCCCCTGGTATGGATAAGGGATGAGGGACCCTAATGCCTAGAAAATTTAATATGAACGTTCTCCAACTCTGTGCCCAATGGCTCAGCTCTCCTCTTGATCTGTTACCTGAGTTACATTATCCTGAATCCACTCCAGCCTGTATCCCAGGACATTTTCTTTCAGCACATCTGGAGCCACACCTTCCCACTCCAAAATCAGACCAGGATCTCTTTGGATAACATGGATATTTTGTGGAGTGCTGCTTGGAGCTGAAAGCAGAGGACAGAACACAATCACCCTATGCAGGAAAATAAGGCGCTATCCACACTGCAAATGACTGAAAAGATAGTTTCATCCTCTTTCCTGAGATCAGCTGGAAGAGAAAGTGTGAGTGGAGAGAACAACTTCTGCAAGTCCCAGCACTACGTTTGCTTCAAGTGGAGAAGATAAGGTTGGTCAGCATCTCTTGTTTCTTTCTGAGATCCCAAGAATCTCAGAGAGTGAATGGGACATATGCCCAGCATACAGAAGCCCCATGGCTGGATCAACTTGTGTATCATGTATCATTACTGTTAACCACATTTGACGGCATATTATTATTTTACATTAGGTGTTAGGCAACCCTTAGAGCGGATAAGCAATCTGACAGTGTAACATTTCCTGCATTTCAGAATTAGCAAGGAGTAGTTCAATGAAGTTTATCATCACCTCTTTTTCAGATTCAGAACTGCTTTCCTGTTCTTGTCTACTATTTGCTTACCAAGCTCCAAGGTCTGGAAATAAACCCTGTCGGTGAAAGGGGAGCTGCCCATCTCATTGCTGCACTGCACACGAACACTGTAGTTGGTGGAATGCTTCAGGCCTTGCATACCGTAGGCAAAGGGTGGCACTGGGGTGACTTCAGTGGAGACCTCCTGGCCGCCTGGTGACTCAGCTACCTGTGCCAAGAGTGACATGGAAAAGACTGTTACCGTAAGCCACATGACTAACAGGTCCATAGGGATAAGAATCCATTTCATGGTTAGTTTAGGAATGTTGAAGAATAGATATGGTACCAGTGGCGTTTAAAATACTGAAAAGGGAGTTGCCAAACTAAGAACCATGTCCCATGCCTTTATTTGGTTTAAGTGACATCACTCCTAACTCTGGCTATACAACAATTCTCCACCAGATGAAATTTGGTTCCATATTTTAAAACACTTCCTTACCTATATCACAAATTCTACAGTTGATTATCATTTCCGTTACAGAAAACTATATGTGCTTGTTGCCTTGAGTGACAGTAGCTGGCTTCTGAGGCTTGTCTCAATTTGGGCAATGAAAATTGGTAGATCAACTTCTCTGTTGCCTAGTGTCACCGTTTTCTCAACTCCTTTTTCAGAAGTTTGTATATTTTCAGTTTTGTAGTGGATTAAAGACTGGTAGACACTGGTGGCTTGGTTCAACTAAACTGTTTCAAATCAAACAGAAAAGAAACTTTTTACCACTCCTGCAACTCTTCTTTTTTTTTTTGTTTTCCTCAAATCTGAACTTTTAGGCAACATGAATGTCAATTTAAATCTGATATCACTGTGTGCTTTTAATGCACAGGCAGGTTCAATGTTCCTGCTTTTGTACTGACAACAGCAGAAATCACTGCATAGCTCCCAGGCTCAGCCCATCTTTCTTCTCAAGTGCACATGAAATAGCAAAGCTGGGAGTAAAAGCAAGGTGTACTGACAAAGGTGAAACCCTCATGTGGACTTTACATTCTTTACATAGCAGTCTTTCACCCTTTCTCCCTACCCTTCTGCTCATTCTCATGCATACTTTTGGCCCACTGATTTAGTTAGCTAATGAAAAGGAAGAATCTCAAGTTTCCTTAATAGAAAAGCATATTGTTGTCATTATCAGTGTCATTCAAAGCAGGAAAAAAACCAAGCAGACTTTTGTGTAAAACCCTGTCAGTTTGATGATGTGTTTCTGTTCAAGAGTCTGAAGAGTCGGTGCTCTTACATCTGCCCCCTTTATGCCCTGGAACATGACTTAAGTCAGCAAACACAGCGATTCTCTACCCTGTCCCCAGAAGCGATCTGCCTGTCTGCTCATTGTGCTTCTGGGGCACCCGCTGCAATTCCCGAGTGCCAGAAAACCACAGACAAGTTTCAATCACCCCTCTCTTTCTGGGAGGCTCCGAGCAGAAGTGCAATCGTGAGGAGCCAGGAGCATGTGCATTTTTACATAGAAACACGGGTCAATGTCTCTCACAACATCTCTCAATGTGGGAGACAGAGGATGCACAGCTTTCTGTCAGTGGAGGGTTATGGCCAAGTTACCCTGCTCCCAGATCCAAACGCAGGAACTTTGTCCTCCCCAAATAGAACAGAAAAGGCTTAGAAAATGGGTGAGAAACTGCTGAGTGGACAGAAACTGAGCTGCTCTGATTCAGCCTCTTTTCCACATGTCCCATCCTCCCCACCTCTGCCCCTGCCAAAAGTGAGAGGGGGAACTCAAACCCCAGGGTGATTAGCATTGCAGCATGCAAGCCAGAGAGAATAGGCTGTTCCAACTGGAGATAACTGGTATTGTAAAACAGAGGAAGAAAACCATTTTCAACTGTGAATGAGAAAAGAACCAGCAAAAAAACCCCAGAGGCTGGGGCCAGCTATATTCAGGCATTCTTTCCACCAGTGAGTTAAAACAAGATGATGGTTTCTTTTACTTTATGAAAGGGAATAAGCATGAAAGTATGAAATCTCTGGTTTCCTCCCCACATAAAAAGAGGACTGCAAGCAAATTAGCTAGGCTGCTTCCAGCATACCTTGTGTTTAGAATCCTCTACATAGTTGGCAACACCCCATAGAAATTCCACTCCAGCCCACATTGCTGCTGTAATCAGGTAGGGAAAGCACAGGGGCCCAATATTCACACCTGGCAGATAAATCCACGAGGAATGTGCCTAGCTGTGTTTGCACAGCCTGCTTCCAGGAATCACCATTTCTTTTTGACACTTGGTTACCAGCTGTTTGATCTGATTTTAGTTAAGTGTGCAATGCTAGAAACTAACTCTGCCTGAAGTTGGACATGTACCATCGCTCCCAGTAACCTAAAGAAGCAGTCCAAATTTTCAGAGATGTGAGCACTCAGCACCCAGTAGAGCTAAAGGATATTATTAACCTTCATTTTTGGGGCAGAACTGGTCTTTGGTATGTCTGGATGCCAGCATTTCCTCTGGCACTGCAAAGCACAGGGCTGAACTGGCATGGGAGCCACAGGTCACCGCACTGCACTGGAGCAAGTTACCACGGGCCGGTTGCTCCAGGCTAGCAGGACGCGTGAGCACCCTGCAGCTACTCAAGGGCACTTTCCATAGGGTGATGTGTGCTTCCTATGTGCTGCAGCGTAATAGTCTGCATGGAGTAGCTGCCACGGAGCAACTGATGTGATAACCTGCCAGGAGGGAGAATGGTGCCAGTCTCAAATTCTCAGCTGGACACTTCATGCTCAAAACTTCATGCCCTGCTCTCTGGCACCTATATATGCCCTGAGTTGCACCCTGTTATGTTTCCGTGTTTTAAAACTGTGGAATAAGAATTCAAACACTGCTACAAAGCAGTTAGGAGAGCAAAAGATGGCCCACGCAACGTCGTGGCTCAGGGGAGTCCCATTCTTCATGCAGGGTAGGGGACAATGCAGAGGGGTCATACCTGAAGAGTGCAAGAATGGAGGGGTGCGCGGCCATCAAATCCTGGCACCCAGACCACGCTGGCATTGCTGCTGGTGACTTGGCTTACAGTTACATTGAGAGGCGGGAGGGGCATGGCTATAAAGGAAACAAAGAGACCTTTCAGTATACACAGAACTGAGCAGGTATTCACATGGAAATGGCAGAGGCTTGAGGCTAGAAATTATGCAATGAAATCACTAACAGAAATGGTACAATATCACAACTTTAGAGTGTCCTGACTGTTGTGAATGAAACGATTATTTTAACATTGAACAAACTATTGGCATCCATTCTTTAACAGTCCAGCATACTTGCTTGATGCATACAGGCAGCAGTTGATCTCTTTGATAGCAATGCCAGTGTCTGACGTTTACACCTTCGCTATTCAGCCCTCTTCCCTGCCCCCTCCATTGCAAGGCACCACCCAGCCCTGCACACACAATTGCCTGTGGACCTACACTGTGAACCAAATGAGGGCTTTAAAATCCCTCCCCTGGTTCTCAGTCCAGCCCCCAAAACCAGCTCTGCCAGCACAAGTCGCAGGGTGGTTTGCTGTAGTGACCCGAAAACCCTGCAGCTGGATTTGCAGTAGACTGCTGCTTGCTGTGAAAGCGCTGCCTCCAGGTGTCCATTACAGACTCTTCCTGAAACACCCTGGGATGGAGCCCGGACTGAAAACTGTGCCTCCTGCAGCCTTAGGACGACTAAACTCAGAAAGCACGATGTTTTGTAGAGAGGCAATTCGAGGCAAAGGGAGTGCCACACTACAAATTAAGGGCAGAGCCAGGAACAAAATCAGGATTCCCAGACTAGCCATTAAATCAGATGTTTGTGCTTCCTCCCACCACAGAGCAGCACCAGAGCACTACCCCTCTGCTCTCGCTCTGACCAGACCCCTCCATACTGCAGGGGCCTCTGGTATGTTGTCGCATTAACCTGAGCTCTTCGGCTTCCTTTCAGGATCCTCAATGCTTCTCTTTGCCCTCTCTTTTCCTCCCACTGCAATACCACATAGTCACTTCCTATTCTTCCCGACATACCCCTCACCATCTCTTTTTCACTCCTGAGCCTCTCTTCTTATTTAGGCACCTCGCTCCTGAAAAAATTACCAGCTTCATGAATACTAACCTCTCCCCTGACCTTTTGCTCATTTTAAAAAATCCTATGCTGCTGCCGCGAGTAATACTTTTCCTGCAGCACCTCAACAAATTGTATCCTCAGGAGTTCTCTTCCAAAAACCCAACAGTCCTCAGGACAAGGCTCTGCCTACAGACCAAATTTTCCACCTCTCCTGAGCTGTATCCGGTGGAAAGCAGCAGTGGAAAAGTAATTGCAAACCAGGATTCCTCCAGCTGCATCTTCTACTCTGCCAGAGAGCACCTTTGTCTCTCACCGCACCGAGGACAGAACTACCTTCAGCATCTCCACAGGGCCATCTTGCAGGAGAAACGCATAGACCAAAGCCCCCTCCCAGGTTTCTACAGAGGGCCTAGAGGAGAGGATGGGGCAGGGAATAGCGTCACAGATTAACCCTATAAAGCCTTTGTTGTCTGGTTAACTAATTACCTGGACCCAGGGCAGGGAGCTGCCACCTAGATAAGAACAGTGTGCGTGGGTGGGAGGTGGGGCAGCGGAGCATGGGTCTGGGATGGAAGATGGACAAGGAGTTCTTTGCCTTTCAGTGAAAGGTCTTTGTGAGTTAACTTGGACTTTTCTGTGCCTTGGTTTCTTTCCCTTTTGATGTTGGGTATTCGGATTTGTAAGCTCTTCTTCGGGGGGGTGGGGGAGCTTGCTTTCACTGCTTACTTGGATATTGTTGAAACATTGCCCTTAACTCAAGTCTTTTGTAAACACAACTGTAACTTTTGGGTTTAGCAACATGTAATTTTCAACACTGGATGGCAGGCCCAAAGGAGGTGCGGCTACACCACCAGTGAGAATAAATAATCAACTGCTAACACATCCACTCTGTAATGGAGACAGCCGCTGAAGAGGGTTGGCTTGCTAGGACCGTCCCCTAACTCTGCAATTTGTAGAAAGGACAGATGCATCTCCCCATCATCCGCTGGGAAAAAACTCTGGGTGGCTGTTTCCCATCGTGCTCTGAAACATGGAATACAACCCTGAAAGTCTTAGCCGCACGCATGAAGGAGAGCAAAGCCAGTCTGAAAACAGGACCTTGAGTGTTAACGTAATGAGAGTTAACTTCCTCCGTGCTTGTAGAGTGGCTGGAACAATGGGGCTTTGTACACGGCTGGGGACTGTGGGCTACAATAACAGTAATTTTCTGGTTGGAGTACACCCAGCACATTGTGGGCACTACAGAGAATAGATAATGAACAACAACAGCAGCAGCAAATAGGAAGAAATGTTAACAGTTTGTAAATGTCCTAGCAAAAATATTTGCCTCTGGAAACACAGAAGAAACAAATTGCTTAATAAATTGCAGAAAGACTTAAGAGTCCTCATTAGCAGATGGATCTGTGTAAGAGAGGAAGGCCCTGATCATGCATGTTCGGACAACTACTCCCAGGAGTAATTTCATTGAAGTCTACATCTTCATAGGATCAAGGACTAAAACATTATCTGGGCCTGCTACTGTTCCTACTCATGGCCCTGTTAGGAGCTTTGCTTTAATTTTAACAGAGGTTGTACTAGATCTTCACTTCAAAACCTTTGCTCTTTAGAAGAGTCCCAGCACTTCCCTAAGGTTATAACCAGCACTTCCCTAAGGTTATAACTACTCTTTTAGATATATCTTTGAGGTATCACAGTTCACACTTTTATGACTATAGCACTTGCTATCTAAAGCCTCTTTTTTTTATCTCTAGAACACACCACATAGTGATGCAACATTTGCCACATCACTTAAGCTTGCTCTTCCTCAGCTCTATAAAATGTGTGTGTGCACACACAAGTGTGTGGTGGTGACACATCGCTCCAAAATAGGTTGTGTACATTCATTAGCTGATGATTGACCCCTGTGGATCACTTTTGGCTACATGTAACTGCTGGGAAATGCAAGAATTCTGAGGCCTTTCCCCCGTTATCTTATTAATGGTTAAAAAAAAAAAATCTGTGTTAACATTAAAAAAAAAAAGAAAGAAGCTTGTTTATGCTAAATGTTATTTCAGATTATGGGTTGATGAGATTTTTTTAAAGCATAATAGCTTCGTGAACTAAATTCTATCCCAGGATAAAAATATCCATAAAAGATATATTCCACAATAACTAATTCCCCTGTGTAGACAAGCCTTCAAGGCAACAACTCCAAACATTTTTAAATTAAGTTATAAATCTTACTAGTCCAGCATACTGCATTCTTGGCACAGCAGTAACCACAATGTCCTGAAGAAAAATACACTGTAAGAGCAGTAGATCTACAGCTGGATTTTAAGCTATCCTTTAATGAATATTAGCTAATACAACTGTGAGTTCTGATACAGACATAAATGCTTGCTCTTACTTGTGCTCAGCAATAAGCTACCACTTGGAACAAACAATTTTTGTGACATGCCTCTCCTGGAACTGATAATCATGTCATTTAATGCGCATGAAAGAATGACTAAAAATTCAAATGCAGAAGCATCTCAACATGAAGAGAAGGGGAAGAGCTGATTGCTCTGATTATCCCCATTTCAGTCACCTGGAGGAACAGAGGAAAAGTGACATCAACTTAGGGAATTCCAAATGGCAACTGGTCATGCAAAGGCTAGGAATTACTTGTTTTGAATTAGTTTTTCAAGAACAAAGAATTAAAAAAACCAAAATCCATAAAACCAGTGTGGATGAGCAGACTTTACTGGCCACTGGTGATTGCCTTCCTTGTCTTTTTTCAGCATCTAATGCGATGCCAACAGAAGCGAGCAGAAGTAATGGCCTCTTTAGGTCTAACGAGACCCATCTATCTCCAAGAAGGAAAGATTTCCCCAGCTACAGATTTATATCCAGCTTCATCTCACAAACAATTTGACTGCTCTGACCCTCTCCTTTTCAAGGAAAAACTGTTACTTGACATCACATTTCCACACCTGAATCAGATGTGGTTTATTTTCAACAGCCCAGGATACGGCCCCGCACAGCAAGCGGGAACTGCTGTTAGAGCACAAAACATCGTTTCAGCTCCTGAGAGCTCCAAGCAGTGCTGGTTGCTGGCAGCTCTGAGACAACCCCTTGCATTAAGGTGCCCTACTTTTCCTCCCCAGAGAGCAAACCCGAGTCCCTTGCCCATTCTCTTGCACTCTCTCACCTTTAATTTGAACAGTGGCTGTCCGAGATGAAGACAATCCTTTTACGTTGTGAGCTTCGCAGGAGAAAACTGTGCTTTGATTAATACCTGGAGATCAGCCAAGAAAAGGAAAGGAAACACAAACAGCTATGTAATCCAGCTTCAACCTTCAGCAGAATTTCAATTATGTGTGACATGCAGCTCAAGCTGTACAGGCTATTGGAGGGCTGAGCTGAGTGCCAATCCAAGGCACGTGGATTTCAATGTAATTAACGTGCTAAACACATTTTTAATGGAGAGAGTATAGCAATGTAGAAAACCTTCCATGGGAGCTTCAAGAAGCACAGAAAAAAGGATGAATCTGGCAGAACAGCAGCTCACATCGCTCAGTTAGTAATGTCCACTTCTCACATTCTGGTGAGTGTCTTTGGAGCAAGGATCATGCTGAACCGTGTGCTTATACGAAGCCCAATGCTCTGGACCTCAGTCTGCCACCGGAGCAACCACCATCTTCTAACTGGGCTATAAGCCCAGGCAAACTTCCAAGCAGACACTGCAGATTTCAAGCTAATGCCCACCTGTCCCTCACCTCGCATCAGACTTCTGAAGACACGCAAAGGAAGCGGAAGTAAAATGCTACTGCGACAGCACTGAGGCACTTTCCAGGGGTGACACAAGCGAGGATTGCGCTCCCTCTCTTCTGTGAGCACCCATCCATCCCAAAGGGCCTGAACATGACATCGTACTGATGTCCAGCTGCTCTAAGATGCATATAGGTATTGCTACTTAATCAGAATTGAGACAGATTTGCAAAGCTGCCTGGAGAAGTGTGTCCAGCGTATGTTTTCACTTGACTTGGCCCTCAGTTGCCTTATAGGGCTCTAGCTGAGAAAAGTCAAGGACTGACACACTATGGGCATACAGTTTAGGAGGGAAAAAGATTTCAGAGCTGCAGGGAGCAGCTTGCACAGTGTCTGTCTTTGCCCTTTGATTCATCTCCCAAGCCCGAGATTAACGGCATTGCAAAGAAGGTGTAGTGGAAGAGAGGAGGGACTGCTATAAGATGAAAGAGCAAGTATTTTAGCTTCTTCCATTCACCCCAGTGAACCAGAGGAAAATGCTGCCAGCAGGCTGAAGGCCAGGCAGCAGAGCAGAGCAGCACCTGATGCGGTAGGCATGTCCCAAAGACAGAACCAAACACAGCCCTGCCCTGAGGAAAACACAAAACACACCACAAACCAAGACCTCCTTGCTCTCTCGCACATCCCCAGCACTGCTTTCCAAATACAACAATCCTTTTACCAAACCAACTGCTTGGTGAATGTTCTAAATGTTTGCTTTCTAGCCAGTACTTTACTATTTCAGAATTTGATACTTTCTTTAGCTAGCACTGCTTGTTTTCTTATCATCTGTTTTGGCATGCTTTCGCAATCTGACCATGCAGCTTGTGTCTTGCTGCATTTTTTCTGTTGCAAAGACAAGACCTACCCAAGGGACATCCCAAAGAACAGTGAAAGGGGCAAAGAAAGGTGCTGCGGATGAATATATATATATAACAGCAGTTCATTTGGAGAATCACTAGGAGCAGATGCCCTTCTTCAGGCCTCCATGCCACTATCCCAACAATGAAAGACATCTTGTGAGGCACTGTGGGACGAGTTCAGTGGAAGAAGGGAGACTTAATTTTTATTGTCTTTCCCCTCTCGACTATCAGTCTTTTCACTTTCCATTTCAACAGGCAGATTATATCATAAGGGAGGAGTTTTCATTTCCAACTTGGAACAGCATCGAGTGGCTACTTAAGAGAGGGAGCAGATGATAAAACCATTGCAAATCACAAACCAGGTTTTGATTTGCATATAAATTAGGTTCTAAGGGAAGACTTAATAGGATTGGATAACTCAAAGGATGGCCAAGGATGTACAGAAAGAAACTCCCTCAGGGTGTAACTGTATTAACACTGATGAAGAGGCCCCAGAGATGACTTTTAGTCGTAAAACCTTTTCTTTCTAAACAGCTAGTTCGACTTTGGGCTGCTGAGAATAAAACAGCAGCAAAGAGAAGAAGGAAGACAAAGCTGTTGGACAACGAACTAGAATAAAGTTACCTTTAGGAGGTAACTACAAGAATAGCTGCTGTCAAGTCCTGGTAGAGATACATTGCTCCTCCCTGAAGGGCAATGCCCTTCCCTATGCTGAAGAGAGGCCTGAAAACCTATTGGCTCCTGAGTTCTTCAGCTGATGCTGCTGGGGAAGGCAGTCTTACCACTGTGCACCTAGTGCTCGCTCTGGGGCGAACCTTGATCTCTGAGGATATCAACCAGCCCACTTCAGCACCAATACAACCACTCTAAAAGCGTCAAACAGTTACATGAGGCAGTCAGGTTTTAACGATAAGAGCATCCAGCAAGCCTGCAAGAACAGAGAGCGAGGGGAAGAGAGGGGAGAGCAGTGTATGACATGGCTGTGCACAGAAGAAAGAGGTGGCATCTGTTATGTGTGAATGCTTGGAGTTTTCCAAGCCAAATGTCACCAACAGAGACATTTAATATAAACATAAACACCCTCCATGAGGTGGAACAAGAGAGGCACCCAATGCATCATCTGTCCAGTAGCATCTCTACCACAGTGCCAGCCCCACCCAAGCTCTCTAAGAGCCTGTGCACCTCAAGCCAGCAGAAAATACACAGAGCAATGATCACCCCTCGGGATGATCTGGCTTTGCATGTGATCATGATCTCTCAACCCTCAATGTACAGTCTAAGACCATTCTCACATTATGTGGCTCCTCAGTGTCACTAGGCATGATCAGAAGAGAGCTCTCCTCCTCTTCTGATGCTCAAAGTGATCCCCTGCATTGGCAGCAGCCTTACCTGACACATTTAAGATGGAGGGGGAGATGTCTGGAAGCCCCACTCTAGAGTCTCCCATCCACCAGACAATTGTCACTGGTTCAGGGGGACCAACAGCAGCACAGGCCATATGAAATGGGGCATTAGGGGACACGGACACATCCTCAGGTTCCACAGTAAAGTAGGGCACACCTAGAAAAGCAACAGACAAGTGATAATAACTGAAGAGACTCCTTCTGTCTCTTGTTTATTTCCACTAATACCAGTGCCCAACACCGGACACCCATCTGCCCTGCCCCTATGCCTAACCAACTCCCTCTAAGCCCTTCACAAGAACCAAGGGTCAGATATGCTGGATAACCTCAGGGCATGAATGTCTACATACTCCCACTAGAATTCAGAGAGAAAAAGAGTGAAAATACCTTTGAAAAACCTCTTTCACTGACTCTCCTTCAAGACTCCCCTATGAAGTAGCTTTTAGTGGCAGTATTTGCTCAGTTTTCCAGCTGGAGAGATTGGAGTTTAAAAGAGGCAACAGTCAATAAGTTTAGCGGCAGCAGACACCACTTCAAAAGCTACCTAATCCAGCTGCAGATACTTCTTGCCATGCGCTAAAAACTGAAGCTTGTGAATGTGTTGAACTAGCGGCTGTAACAAACCCATGAATGAGGAAAGAATCCCCCCGGTGAGAGACTGGGATCATTTACAACACTCTCTCCACAGCTTAATTGACTGGAGCCACCTTCCAGCACACTCCAACATGATGAGAACCAGGCTGCCTTGGAGTTAGGGGTAATTTGTTTCAGAGCTGAAGGCTATCCACGGACACAGCTCTCTTGATTACTGTCTGTTCCCCACTGTGGAAAGACTCCTGCTTATTACAATAGGCCTCAGATCAGGCCCATAGGGAGCAAAACACAGCTGCAACGCTAACTACCTCAGGTCATCTCGAAGTGGCAATAGCTGAGCGTAACTCAACACATCAAGAGATGTGGTTCCTCTCCTGGGCGATGCCAAAACTCTTGCTGTTTCAGTGCTCCAAACCAGTAACGCAAAATTCACCAGCCATCAGCACCAGCGCTGACCCTGTGGGACAGCCAGCATGTGCTTCTGGTGGCTGGTGGAGGAGCCGAAGGCCCAGAGAAACGCCAAGTTCCCTCTTATACTCAAAATGTTGGGTGTCAAGCACAGCCACTACCAACTGCATCTACACCAAAATGAGGTATTCTCAGCTGGAAGAAGCGTGTTCTGAAAACTGCTGATCTGCTGCCTCACAGAAACAGAGGAACCGACAACTTTGTGCATTCACATGCTTAAATTACACTGCCGGTCCCTGGCCGAAGACGACAGGCCCAAGCGGCTCCAGTTGGTGCGGCAGACGCTAAGTGCCTCCAGCAGCAGGCAATTAATGTAGGTACCTAAATATGGATTTAGAAGCCCAACGCTTGACATTTCCCCTACGCTCCAGTTGAAAGTGGTGTCCTCAGTCCTTCACTGACCATCAGTGGCTGTTTGTGTCTTTCAGGTGCCAGTTTCTCTGTGCCTTCCTCGCCTCCTTGCCACTCCCTTTGGAGTGGCAAGTAATCGAACAAACTAAAATAGGTCTAAAAATAGGTCACCTCAGGAACAATGGTGCCTATCTGTGCAAAGGTTAACGCTCAATACAGGTATATCCACCATCATGACTTACTGCTGGTTTTTTGCTTACATGTTTTACTTTATTTTTTTATTGCAGTCATACATAAACAATAAAAGTGAATAAACTTTCTAGATACCAGCTGTGACACCTCCACCTGCTTTGCTCTCCTTCTCCAAGGAAGATTAGAAGGGAAAATACCACTGTTGCTTCTACCTGTTAGCAGGACCCCTGCCTCCTGTCCCTTTACCACGGCACCCAAGGTAACCTTTTGGGAGGATCCTGCCCAGCTCGGCAGGTTTTCTCACTCTGGGCTCAGCCAACCAGATCTGACAAGACCACAATTAAAAACTCTCCTATTTTAGGGAGTGCGGCTGACTCATCCAGCTCAGGAACTTGCACTGCCTCCGTATGTATGTTACCTGGATACCTCCCTGCCTGTGACACATTTAGCCTCCCAGTTCCTGGTACAGGAGGCGAGTGCCGGCACCCCTCTTTCACAGATGCACCACGGAGGCACCGCGCAGCCAGCAGGCAGGGAATCACTGGCAAAGCAAGGAAATGAGCCTCTCCATTCCCTGTTCCAAGCCAGCATCCAACCTACGGGGCTGATTTTTTTTCTACAGCTCGGTTTTTAGACAATGTTAATGCAGGGGGACGTGTCCATACAGGTGTGGCTTGGGCTCTGACTGTAGACAAAACAGGGGCTAGCAGCCCTGGGAACAGCTGCATGGTCAGAGGTGTAATTTCAGAGGGGAAGTTCTGTAAGAAACATAATCTGTATTTTTAAGACGGTCACACTCCACAGTGTGCCTCTTAGATTACCTCTCTGGGCATTGAATGCTATCATGTTCTCGGTAAGGCCAGAGTCTAGTTTCTAAACCAGAAAACAGTTTCAAAATAATTTTGGTTTTGTAAATTCTGAGGAGTGTTTCATAAGATCAAATTTTTTGGCTGTATTACAAATATAGTTCAAATACTATCACTACAAATTCTGCCCGATACAGACTACCTAAGCAGATGTCAAGGCAGATATTAGCACAGAAATCCATTCCAGCTCACTTTAAGTTACATCACCAGTAGTCCACACTTGTTCTGTGTGGTACACTGAAGGGTGTCAGCACCTACGGAAGGCTGCAAATGACCAGAGTAAAAATGCTCTCTCAGAGAAAGAGGACAACAGCTGTTATCAATACAGCAACCACTTGCAGACAAAGCCACTATGCCCAGGGAAGAAATATGTACAGAGATAACAGTGGGACCGATAGGCTTTTGCATTCCCTGATGTTTTCTTATGCTAATAGCTGACACATTTTTGAAAATCCACACCTTATCACTACTGGTTATTTTTTATTTTTTTCTACTGTCCTGGTTTCAGCTGGGATAGAGTTAATTTTCTTCTTAGTAGCTGGTACAGCGTGTTTTGGATTTAGTGTGAGAATAATGTTGATAACACGCTGATGTTTTAGTTGTTGCTAAGTAGCACTTATCCTAAGTTAAGGATTTTTCAGTTTCCCATGCTCTGCCAGCAAACAGGTGCACAAGAAGCTGGGAGGGAGCATGGCCAGGACAGCTGACCTGAACTAGTCAAAGGGATATAAGGGATATTCCATACCATAGAACATCATGCTTAGCATATAAAATGGGGGGAATTGGCCAGGAGGTGCAGATCGCTGCTCAGGCATTGGTCAGCACATGGTGAGCAACTGCACTGTGGATCACTTGTCTTTTCTTGGGGGCTTTGGGGGTGGGGTTTGTTTTTTTGTTTGTTTGTTTTTATTATGTTCCTTTTCATTACAGTTATTATTATATTTTATGATTGTCGTTGTTAGTATTACATTTTATTTTACTTTAAATATTAGATAATAAATTAAATTTAGATATTAAATCATTCTTATATCAACCTACAAGTTTTACTTTTTTTATCTCCCCCTCCCACCCCGCCCCGTTCTCCTCCCCGTCCCACTGGGAGGGTGGGGAGTGAGTGAGCAGCCTAGTTGCTGGCTGGGCTTAAACCATGACATCCACTGACTCCCATTTCACATGATTACATGCTCAGTTCAATAACCAGCTTCTGCTTTTCTCATAAAGTTGCTTTTTTTTAGCTTATGTTTCCACTGTAAGCTTTGGCCTTCATCCTCAACACTCCCCCTTACCTTGTTGCAGCTGGTTTTTGCGACTTTGATATTTTTTGCCTGTGCTATCCAGAAGGGCTCCTTTGTTTTTAAGATGGTTTAGCACACTGAGCTACCCAATCACTCCTAACACACCCACTATGCAAATACAGCCACCTCTGGAGCAGGCCATGGTTAATTGGAATAGAAATGGAAACTGCACAACAGAGAGCATTTTAAGCTGTAAACAACGTTCTCCACTTGAAACTGCTCCTGAAAATTTAGGTGGACGAAAGGCTGGGATTTACAGAAGGCAGCAGGTAAGCATTCCTCTTCCTATGAGAACTGCTATGAATGTTTCCACTGCTCTGAGCGAGACCTTTGCTGCAAAACACCCAGACCACACCACCTCCCATGGCACCCTCCCTGCCTCCCTCTCTTTAAGACTGCTGATTCAGCTCTGGTCCAAAGTGTTACCAATTACATCCAAAAAGCCACTTCTTCCTGCAAATGCACTGTTCCTGTCAACTTTCTCACCAAATATTAAGCCATCCTGTGACTACTAGCTTCTGAGGATCTAACACAATCGTGGCTCAAGGGAAATGAAACCAGCAACAGTAAGAAGCCACCAATCCACGCTGCCTTGGGCAACTTTGAGGCAACCATGTAGAAGTTACTCTTTATCAGACAACACTGAACAAAACAGTGCCACATGGAACAGTCACAGCAATGAAGCGCTGATGTACAGCACTTCTCCCGAAACTCAGAATTGGGCTAAAACTGTACCTTGTCCTCAAAGACCTGTTTGGCTGCTACACAGAATGAGGCTGTGTGACCCTGCTTTGAGAAGTGGGTTGGACCAGCTGATCCCCCATGGATCCCTTTCAACCTGAACTACCCCATCATTCTACGAATTATTTGGAGATGAAAGCAACAGCAGATTGATGGGCTAGAAAGAAATCTGTGTGCATGAAAAGATCTTGTTTCCTAACGCGCTAAAACAAAACCAGAAGGTAACGCACTGACAGCTCCTCTCCTTGAAGCTACTCTCCTATTTCTTACTCCTGCCCTGTAGCAATCTCACTGCAGTCAGCAGCAATGGTTCAGAGCCAAGAAGCCCATCACTGGAGCAATCTGCTCTCACCACTTCCACCTAGAGCATATTGGTGGGTCAGCCCTGAAAGGAAACCAGCACCACTACTCCTCCTTACCTTCCACTATGAGCCACACTTGCTGTGATTCTTCCTTCTTCCCCCCGTTCTCAACCTGGCACCAGTACTTCCCAGAATCTGTCCGCTCGACGGATTTCAAGCTGAAAAAAGTCAAAAGCCATATCGATATTTTACGTGGATAAAGCATGTTTTTGCCCCAAAGGACCCTCCAGTGTTTGGCAAACCAGTTGCACGGACAACATCCACTGAGACGCAGCCAGCTCTGGGGAGGAGGGTAACAGCCAGCCAGCACAAAGCGCGTGGCAAAACAGCGGAGACGGGGGGCTCCTCTCTAAAGTGGGTGGGGGGAATCCTCAGCAGAGCAGCCAGCCTTCCTCTCAAACATCCTCATAGAAAGCCCATCATTTGTGTCCTCTGAGGATAGGAAGGGGTTGGTCATCTCGATCCTGAATCACGACTCTAGCTAGCCTTCAAGAGCGACAGATTGGCCTACAATGTCTGAGCTAGCAGGAAACTCCAAATCACAACCCTCCAACAAGCCTGACTGTTTTGTCTCAGTTAGCTGACAGGACTGCTGACAGCCTCATACAGGAGCAGATGGGTCAGAAAAGGGTCCCCCCTCACCTCAACTGCACTCGGTGTTATTCTTATCCCAAGAGCACCTCACTGCAAAACTCCTTGGGCCTCTCGATTTCTGATTTCAAGGGGTTATGCTGGCCTACTCCAGCGCAGGACCTCACCCTACAAACTCTTCTGTGTCCTCCCTTGCTCTGCAACAGCTCCCCTTCTGAGAAGATGCATCCAAGCAAGGGAAGGCAGCCACGGGGACTGAGCAGCATTCAAGTCGTAGGCCTACAGTTCAGGGGAGAAATTCTGCTCCTTGCTCCACTGCTGGAAGTCCGCAGTATCCTCACTTGCCATTAGCAACACGAGGCTAGCATGGTGAGTAAGGGCAGAATTTGGTCCCAAAGCAACAAGGTCTCAGCTACCAAAGGCACCAGTGTGACTCCGAGCGCCTGTCAATGTACAAATGCTGGTTGCCCCCCGTGGGACGTGCAGCCATGCGTCTGCTGCCATGCAGGGATCCTCAGCAGATCTGATGCCCGCCTTTCTAATGCTAGCAGTCCGCCTTGGGGAAGGGGAAGAACATCTTGGGAAGGAAGACAGAAAAGGGAGAGTGTTTGCTGAAATGCACAAAATGGACCCACTACAGCCTGATTTTCAGGGCTGTACCTTCAAATGGCATCAGCTGTCCTGCCCATCCAGCCGCATGTTCTGAAACACAGCGATCGCAGCAGAGAGTCACACAGTGGGTGGTAGAAATGATCACTTTAGGAGAAGAAAGGAAAAAGGAGAAAAAGATACGGATACATCTAGATTTAGCACCCTAACTTAGCCCTGGTGCTGCAGAAAGTTCTTAGCGGAGGAAAGCAAGAGGTGAGAAGAGACCAGACTGAGAGACTGTGAGGGTCAAAGAGAGTTAACTGGTGGAACTGGGGTAAATGAATGGCATAGTTTCAAGACAAATTGTTTCCATAACATAATGTTATGAAATAGTTTTACTGGACACAGATTTTTTTCCTATCAAAATGTTTCCTACAGGCAAGCTTTTAGCACAGGGACTTTTAGTTGCTGGAATTGGAGACTCCGTGCAATGTCAATCCAAGAAGCCTAACAGGAGATGAAGCTGGAGCTCAGGGAAGAGTGATTCTCAGTCAGTCAACAGTTTTGAGTCCCCACGGTGATGGCATGTTTGCTTGTTCAAGCTCTCTATGCATAAAAAAAAAAAGCCAGAGCAGAACCTTGGGTCTTGTTTAACTTAGTACTTCCAGAACTAGCTGACATCCCTCTTCTGAAATAAAGGCACAGAGAGCTGCTTTGCTGAAGAGAGTTTTTGCGCCTCTGAGCGGGGCAGGACAGATACCATGTAGTGTAAATGTATCAGGAAGTTCTCTGCAAAATGACTCAGGGATGGTTCAGGTGACAAACACTCCTCCCCAAAGAAAGGAAGAGGATGTAGTCCTGGGAGTCTCATTTCAATTAACAATCCTCACCCTTTAGGCAGATTGACAGCTCAAGAGAGACAGTAAGAGAACGGAATGAGTATGAGAGAGAAAATCTATTTATATAAGTCAGACCTCAGTCTTCCTAAGTGTTCCTGCGCAGCAGAACAAGATGAACAAACAAGGTGAGAACATCCTTTCACCTTGAAGTCACGTCTCGAGCATCACAAGCATTAGCAAAGCACCTGTCACCAGAGTAGTCAGGAAACCAATATGGTTCTAGCGCATAAAATCTCAGCCCTCAGTGGCATCAATTCTGCTCTCAGTTATGCCCTTGCGACACGCTGAACTGCGGACCTAAGGACCCTCCCCGCCGAGGGCACTGCAGTTGCATAGATATAGCTGACAGCAGAAAACTGCGCAATAGTTTCCGCGATATTCTTCCTTCTCTGCATCTGTTGTACCTGAGGAAGCCGATCCAGTGTTCTTCATCTACTGGAATGTACACCTGGTCTACGCTTTGCACCACTGCTCCGTCCTTGATCCACAACATCTCGGGATCTTCCATTCCCTCGAGGCTGCAATTTAGTTTCACGGGTTGACCCTGGGACACCTTTAATTTGATTGGAGATCCTGTAAATTTCATACCTAAAAAAAAAATACTACTCCGCCCCACCCCCAGAAGAAGGGGGGTTGGAGTACAGCAAATTACTCTAGGTTGGTGGTCTGGCATTACACACCCTACCAGCACACACTGCAGAGGGGTCTGTTAGTCTCAGCACTACTCTACTATGTCTGCTAAGCAATAGTCAAAGGCGAGCACCGAAGGCACAACTGCTGGAGAAAAGTGGTGGCTCGGTGTGTACATGGGGCTTTTTTCAACTCATGTAACAGCAGGGTGAGCTTCTGCAGAGCAGTGCCCAGGCAGAGCCAGACAGAAACGCTGGGAGCTTTGCTGTGTCAGTGATTGAGCAGCGCTAAGCATGTTCGCTCAACACGGTACCACACCTCCCTCTTTTCCCCAGGCTTGAATTTCAGCTACGGTGTTCCTGTGCTGCTCAGAAATCATCATGTTTGCTCCATTGTACGCATTTGTAAAGAGCTGGGATAGGAGAAAGAATCAATTATGTCTCGTTATTCAGCATACACTCTTCCTCTGCATTACAGAAAGCTTCTCTGCAATTTGCAAAACCCATGAAAGCAAAGCCTATTCCACAGCACACCTCGCCGAGGAGCAGAATTGTTTACAGAACAGATATTTCTGTTGCGTGACGTGGGTGTGTGCTCAAACGAGCCTCTGTGACCCTTCAGTCCAGCTAAAGGACCACGCCATGCCCAGAGCTATATAGTTGCGACCCCAAAGCAGCAGGGCCAGAGTCAGTGGAACTGCTCAGGTTTACATTGACACAGAAGCGATCAGAATTTGGCCCTGAGCACTGTTACATGTGTGGGTGGATGGGGAGTGTTTCCCTCAAGCAGAAGTGAATACGTGGAATGTGTTACCATGAGAAAACATGGAAGCCAACTATAGAAGCGCATTTAAGAAAGAAAGGCATATAAAGGAGGAACCAGAGGATCAAAGGAGACCATGGGAAAGCAGGAAGGTGGAAAATAAATGTAAAGCTAGTTTTGTTAGGGAGAGTGGCCGTTTCCTATGCAGTGGCACAGGACTGACAGACCAGAACAGGTCTAGCCTAGCTCAATATTATGCCCTAGCAGTGGCCTCCACATCCTTCAGTGAAAAACTACTCCAGCACTCTTTCCCGGCCACGTATCGCAGTACGTTACAACTTCACCCAGTTCACTGGCTGGTCAGCTTCTCACAGGATGCCTCGCTAGCCTACAGAGCCAGACAGAAAAACGCCGGTTGTGAAATCCAGAGCACTGCTAAGTAAGCAGCCCTGTTGCTCTTGAACTCTGTTACAGCCTTCCCGGTGATCAAGTACAGATATTTCTCATGTGCCACCTCCCTTCCTGCCTCACGTGCCACCCTCCCACAGCCAGGAGGGCACCAGCTCACGGGGCAGAGCAGCAGCAGAGGGACTCGCAGCGTGGTTCCAACAGCTGGAAGAAGGGGGAGCCAGGACTGTGGGACCAGCCGGCGCTCTGCCACTGGCACCCGGTACTCGGCAGAGCACCACTGGTCCAGGAGCAATCCCAGAACACAGGCAGAAGGACTTTATTCCTTTCCTTAATGAGATCCCCCAGCCTGTTAACAGCTGGTTTCCCACACCTTTCTATCTGCTGTTGTTAATTTAGCAAATTCACAGAGGGCACTAGAAAACTGGTAGGATGATCGTTTTAGTTTAGTTGCTACAGCTTGTTTGCTGGGCTAAGGATTTAATCACCTTGGGTGAGGATGATCTAACCTCACATTACTTAACTCACCTGTAACACAAATGACATGTCCCAGTGCATGCCAGAAAGCATCCTCCCTTTCACCACTCACAATACCGGAATAAAACATGAAAGCTTTATAGCAGCTCTCTCCGTGTTACAGAAAACTGATGCAGCCAGGCTGCTGAACGCACGCACAAATTGACAGATACTTTCATTACAGGTGCCTTCATGGAAAAGCAAACTACTCAGCTTTCCTCAGACTGCCCTGCTGAAAGAGTTAGCCACAAATTAAACGAAGAAGTGTTGTTGGAGACCCTTTATGGTTTTCAGCTCCCATACAAATTAATGATGTAGGATATTAATATACAGTACAAGTGTTCAGCCCGAATTTTAATTCTCCACATCGCCCAAGTATAATCCCTCTGTCAAGATCAACTGAGATGACAACATACAGATTGGGGATTTTTAATAAATTTGCAGGTTTTTGACAAAGATCCAGTTTTAGCTGCAGCATCTCTTCCTGCAAGTATCAGGAAGAAGCACATAGGAGGCCAATATGGATTTTAATTTCCACTTATTCCTCCCTCTACTCTCCCACTCACGATTTCTCATCTGATAACGTTCTTGCCAGCGCAAGAAAATCTCATCCAAATAGGTTCCTCCAAGCCTACCTGAAAGAGCTGCAGCTGTTGAAACGTATAGCTAGGAAATAAAACTGCACTAAATTTCTTATCAAGCAGTCATCTGACAGAACTGACAGCAAACAAACACACTAGTTGCCAAAATACGCGACATATCTGCTTGTTTGTTTTTTAAACTCCCCACTTCTGAATATTTTGATTCCTGGGAACAGAAGTATGTTTTTTTGTGGAGTTATTTTGGGAGTGGAGAGAGAAGATGTCTACTCATGGACGCAAAGGGAAAGGCTTTCCGCCCCTCAGCCTCCCTAGGTTCCCCGACCCAGCGACGCGGCCCGTACCACAGCCCCTCCGGCTGAGCGTCCCTGCCCGCGCCGTGCTCCACAGCCAGCGCGGAGCCCAAACTCCGGGTGAAGTCGGCAGGAGGTTCGCCCGGGCGCAGGGAGGCTCCCACACGCTGCCCTTCCCTGCCGACCCGGGGATGAAACTTCGGAAAATGAGTTCAGGAGGGGGGAAAAAAAAAAAAAACCCAAAACCAACCCAAAACCCAACAAAACAACAAAAGCCCCTCAGGAATGCGTTAGCGCCCGGCTTTCCTCGGCGACGATCCGCGCTCGGCAAATACCAGAGCAAAGCCTCCGCAAACAACGGGGAGGATTATCCGGGTTTGCGACTCAACAACTCCGGACTTGCAGGCAGGCGGGCGACGCTCGCAGCTCCCCGCTCGGCCCGGGCTCCCCGCCGGGCACCGCCACGTCGCTGGCCCGGCCGCCGGACCCACGGTGGAGAAGGAAGTGTTGCCCTGCACATCGTTTGACCTTTGTCTTGC
>JAVJGG010000032.1:19511960-19538943 GCA_035590195.1 Aviceda cuculoides
GACCGGGACCGGGACCGGGACCGGGAGGGGGGGCCGGCGGGCCAGGGTGGGTCTGGAGGCGGTGTCCCGTCCCCCCCCCCTCCCCGGGGGGCTGCTCCGCCGGCCGGCCTGGTTTCCAGAGCGCCGGGAGGGGGTGACCCACATCCGCGGGAGCTGCCGGGGCGGGGGGCGGGGGGGGGGGGGGGGGGGGCAACCAGGTCGCTTATTCCCCTACCTCCATATGGAAGCAGGAGGGCAGGCTGGCCCCCTCGGAAGCCCCCGTGCCCCCCGCTGCTCCCCAGGGAAGGGGGGCTTGGGGCCGCCACCGGGGCTCGGCCCCCGCAAACCGAGGCGCTGCCGGGATGGGCAGCAGCACCTTGCCTCATGCGCGCAGCACCCCCAGCCCCATTTTCGGTGGCTGGCCCTCTCCGGCTCTTTGCCTCGGCCAGACAGACTCCGGCTAGTGGGGATACTGGCCACCCCGTCCGTCCCAGTGCCTCCTATGTGGA
This sequence comes from Aviceda cuculoides, assembly GCA_035590195.1. Taxonomy (NCBI): domain Eukaryota; kingdom Metazoa; phylum Chordata; class Aves; order Accipitriformes; family Accipitridae; genus Aviceda; species Aviceda cuculoides. The sequence continues at coordinate 19,512,449 of JAVJGG010000032.1, forward strand.
GGAGGACCGGCAACGTGAGGAGATCCACCCGTGCCCTTCAAGCAGGATCGGCTCAGCCTTGCCCTCTTTTCCACTCCTGGAAAAGTAGGGAGAGATCTGAGGAAGGAGATCCCTGCTGCCACAGAGTTACTAGCACGGCGTGGAAAAAGTCACTGGCAAACAATTTGAAAAAAATCTGGCGCTGCCTTCTCGTAGGAGTTACGGTGAGAATCTGGGTTGAAAGGCGCCATAAGGAGCAATATCGTTACAACATGATGCAGCTTTCAGCTCTGCCACAGCCATTGGTGTGCAACGCTTACTTACCCAGCGGCTCCTGCAAGACTCCAGAAACCTGGCTAAACATGGGAGCGCAGGGAAACTGCGATATCCCCATCAGGGGGATGGAGAAACCAAGGCACGACAAGCTCACATCATTCTGTCCCAAACTCTGGTCTTCCCCCACCCCCAGCCATTTTCATTTCTGGTAGGTATTCCCAGGGGACTGGAGCAACGCCAAGAAGATTTCATAACTGGAATGGAAATGTCACTCCCTCCTCGGTGCCTCTCGCCACAATGAGGTGGCCGGGAGGAGACACTGACAAGCCATCCACCCGAGAGCTCGCGGGAAGCCTGGGTGCTCTCAGGGACAAGAAATCGTGACGTGCCTCTTGCCAGGATCACGATGGCTCTTGCTCGGGCTGAGACGTTCCGCGCCAGTGTTTGCTAAAAGCTCCACGCGCACTTGCTGTCGCCGCTCGCTCTCCCCCGTGTATCCATATATACCCATCTATCCGGGTGTGCCGCGTGTTTCTGCACTTATTCATGGCGATAGCGCCTTCCAGAAAGCAGCTACTTTTGCAGCTTCTAGTTGTTTCCATGAGAAAAAATAATGGCCATTAGAATAACGCTGCATTTCCACGGCATTTTCCTTCTAAGAGTTTCTTCCAGCCTTACAATTACAGAGGCTTACAACACCCCGTTGGCCCTGTGGGCTCAGGAAACGCTCCGGTGTAGGAGCAGGAGAGAGGAGGCACAGGCGAGCGTTGTGACTTGGCCAAGCCCGGCCGGGGAGGCAGCAGCCAAGAGAGGCTCGACTCCACACCGTGTGCCTGGAGCACGCCTCTACCTCGACGGGCATTTCACCCAAATGTCATATGTGATGCTCTCAAAGGCTTGGGGAAGGGGAGGGAAAAGGAGAAGGGCTCTTTTATCTGCAAAGAGGAATGCCTGATAGAAAGTTGCCGTGGCAAGGCACAGGCCAGACTCTGGGCTGGTGTAAGAGAGCAAAGCTTTGCTGGAAGCAGTAGACCAAAGGGAATTTTCCCCAGCAGGGGATCTGGCTTCAGCTCTTCTGAGAAGGGCTTTGTGTCAACAGTGATAGGCAGGAAGAGCCACATGAAAATTGGACTGAAATCCTGCACGCGCTGCCAGTTGGAGTGCAAACTGCTGTGGGAAAACTTACGGAGGAGTGCAATATTACCATGCAGAAATCAAAGGAACTGGTGAATCTGAAATGCTTTTAGGAACTGAAGACAAATAAACTCTCTTGGCCTCTTGTGCCACTGAATTAAGCAACGTGGCTTTGTTCTATAGGCCGCAACACCAGCGGCAGTGCACGCTGCTCACACGCACAGGACACAGCACAGTGGCTTGTAAATAAGCCGGTGCCTTCCTGGCTTCCGTCCTTTCCTTACTTCTTCTGGTGCGATAGTGTGTTGTCACATCTTACTGGACTTGCTGGGTGGTGTAGGCATGTTCTAGAAAATGCCTGAAGAGCTGCACAGTAATCAAGAGGTGAATTCCCAGTGCTGGGAGACTTCTGAAGACAAGGGAGAAGGAAAAAGGAAGAAAGGAAGAGTGGGAGTGAGGGAGGGGGGAGAGAAGTATTTGCTGGACGACTTCTCCTTCCTCTGCCGTTCAGCCTCTTCTAATTATTGAGACCCAACAGGACAAGGATGGGTTATCCCAGTGAGAAAGCACCCAAACTACCCATTTCCACACGAGAAGCCATAGCCCTAAAGGTTCAACAAAAGCTGCTGGTGCATGCCACTACTCCATCGTGGAAGCAGTCAGTCTGCAACTGGGTACAAAATCCCTGTATTTTGTACAAGGTGTTTTCCCTAGAGCTCCCTGGTTTGCGCTCAGATTCAAGAACTTATCTGCTCCACCCTCTGACTTGGGATTTGAAGAGCAGCGTTATCCCCTCCATTGCCGGGGGACACATCCCTCACCCTGCATCGGGAAGCTGTGGCAACGGCAAGAGCGACGACGACGAAGTGGCGTTCAGGGGTTGCAGGAGTAGCTGGCTCTGCTCTACAGTGTAGGAGACCCAGGATGGCTGTTCAGGTGCTCCTGAGTGGGTGATCTGCTGAAACCAGCACGTTCAGCCCCAGGCCAGAACAGGAGCTGCTCACAGCTTTTCAGTCACCACCAGAGGCTACAGCAAGTAACTGGAGGGAGCTTCACGTGTGTGAGGGCTTTTGCAGCTTGGGGATGGCTTCTCAAATAAATGCCCCAAAGTTGGGCCAGAACACAGGGAGCGAGGAAGCAGAAACCCTCTGGGCTTTCCAAACCCTGCCAAGGACACAGCTTGAGAACTACTGGATATTACAGCGGCTTTTGAGGACACCGAAGAGGTTAAACTGAGCATAGACTGTCTCCATTCTCTGCCCAGCCCATCATAATAATGGGATTGCCAGAGCTTGTTCATGCTGGATAATAATACTGTTTAACGTGGCCACTTCTGAGGACCCAAATATAACTCTCCATCTTGAAATACGTATGGGACCGAACTGGCCATGCCGAGACCTTGGACACGGTATTTAAAGCCACAGGTGGCTGCAGCAGCTCACAGGAAGACTGAAACTCATCCTGCCTGTGTCTGGGCTAAGCTTGCCATAACTGAGTTATGCTGCTCATTTGGGAATTATCTTAGCTGCAGCTGAACTCTGTTCTCTTTTAATTTGTATTATTCTGCCATCTCTTCCTTTCTCCTTTCTTGTCTTCCTCCCTACTGCCTCCTTCAGTAAGAAATTGTGTTGAAATATTCCAGCCTCTCTGTTTCGTGAAGTTTCAGCCTCCTCCAGCTCTTACATCTTCCATATGTGCTGGTTTTAACTTTCTGTGTGAATGAAAATAAGGACAGGCAACCATATTAAAGACTTGCATTTACTTCATCTTCAGAATACAAGTAAATCAAGGATGATTCTGAGCTTTGAGTTCAGGCCTGATCCTTCCTTAGTTCCCAAACTCTCCCAGCTCTGCCTGGGGGTGGTAGGTGGCACGGTGTAGACGGGGGACTAGGACTGGGTCACTGTAGGGTGGATCTAAGTATGGATTTTTCTCTAAGTTTCAATGTTAAGCAGTTTGGCCCCAGCCCAACCATAATCATTACCCCGAGCCCAAAGCTGGTTCCTCCACATGTCTGGGGTGGTTATTCTTTTTTAGAGGTGATAAACTAACATATCATATGTGTTATCTATCTTTTGCAATAAATGCCAAGCTGTCGGAGTGAAAATGTCACATAAATCATACATAAAGTATTTACATTAAAAAGGATCGACTCATACCATTTTAAACAACCTTTCTGATGATGCCATCATTTGCAGCAGGTTAGCCAGGTATTACCAATGTTTCTATTTCTGCAGTTGAAATAAATACAGCACATCAAAACGGAGTCATCAAACCAAAATAAAATGTATTTAACATGGTGCAACAGTCAATGCCATAAGAAATCACCATATAAGTATGCAGAGTTATATATAATCTACACATACTAATATGACCGTACAAATCTCATGTTACATGTAGATACACACAGAATGGACTTGGCAGGAAGCATTTGTTGCCAGCCCCTCTGGGGGCTCAGTTTCTTACCTATTTGCTGTAGGGTGTGACAACACTTTGTTTTTGGAAGCGATCGTATTGCGATCGCATTGCATTCTCCTGTGAGTCACGGTGGATAATGATCTCCACCATCCACATGACAAAATGGTAGGGAGCTTGCTCAGCGTAGGACCATCCCTTGCGTGACGGAGGTTTGGCACGTGCCAGGTCCCTGGCGGGTCCTCAGCCTGACCATAAGCTTCTCGGGTCGGACCCTGGCTCTCGGGGGGGTCTCCAGCTGGGCCAGGAGGGCAACCCACAGCCCGGAGCAGAGCGGTCTGCTCCGCCAGGACCGGACACCTTGTGGGTTTGGCGTTGCTGGGACTAATTCTGGAAGGTGCTGCACCTGCTCTAGGTGAAGCCTTGCGGGAAGAACCTGGAGCCCCAGCAGGAGCGGCTGGTGGGGCTGGCTCCCAGCTGTGCTCCCTGCCCGGGGCTGGGGTGGCACCGCATCTCACTGGGAAAGGTGGGAAGGCGGCAGCGGGCTACGGGCCAAAAGCCTTCCCCAGGGCACACGGAAAGCTGAAAGGTAACACAGAGCAGTCCTGCAACTACTCTAATAGACGCTGTGAGTGGAAGAGCTTCCTAACAACCCCAGACTATCGGTGGGAGAGTTCATACCATGTGTGCCTTTCCCTCTCCAGCCCCTCTCCCCTTGTCCAGCCTGCGCTGCTCTGTGCAAGTGGTAGGAATGAAACAACCGCAAAACAGACTCACAATCCTAAAAACAGTGGCACTAACAGGGCACTGGTCTACGTGACTGCTCTCGCCGATTGCTAACAGGGGTGGAGCTGGACAAGGTTAACTACAGCTGGAAACGCAGCAGTGTCTCTGCTGCAGACAAGGCAGGACAAGGTGAGCAAAGGGCTTTTCGCTTTACCGGTGTATGTTAGTGCTCTGGAAAGAAAGTCCTCAGCGCTTTTCAGGTGCGTAGCCTGTGGTTGCGTCAGCAGTCAGTGACATTTGTGCCACGAACACCTTATCTCTGCCCGATGGAAGGTGATTACACCCTGAAAGACATCCTCACTGGCAAAACCCCAGAAAAACTGGAAAGCAGAAGTGAGAAAACTGAAAAAAAAGGAAGATGAGGGTAAAGTGATAAGAAGAGAACATGAAGAAAGGAGAGAATAAATGGCAGGAGAAGAGGAAAACAGACTGGTGAAAACAAAATAAATTAAAAAAGCACCTCATTTGGGGTTTGCAGGAGGTGACTCAGCACCTGCAGATCTGAATTCTTCTGACTTGACTCTGGCTGGCTGTGCGCCTTTCTCCTTGCTCTATCTGAGTTTCTTACCTTGCAGGGCATCCAAGAGGGCAAATATACTGCAAAGCACAGGCTTTATAAATCCTCCAGCAGCAACAGCAGTCAAATGCTGTGACTGAAATGCAAAAAAAAGACCGAGGGTGGCATGGGAGGAGAGGCAGGCAACCAAGGAGCAGAGAAACTGTGAGGAATGAAAGAGCGCAAGGAAGAGGGGAACAAAAGACTAGAGGGACCAGCCGAAGGAGGGAGAGGAGCTCTCGGAAATGAGGTTAGCAGTTGGTCAGAGTGACTATGTCCTCTTGCAACGGCAGGGGGAAGAGCTGAAGCTCGTCCTGCCGACCCGCCGTGGAGACTGACGCTTGCAGGCTCCCCGCCAGCGGCACCTCTGCAAGCCCTGTGCCGGGGCAGAGGAGCCGAGAAACCGTGGAGGCCTGTCACAGAGAAGTTTCTAGACAGGAGGAGCGCCTGACGTAGAAATGCCGCCCGTCATGCCCCTCCGGCCTGTGCACAATCAGGACGGGGAAGAAGCGGGCGTCATGGTAGGTTGGGGGGTTCTCGTTGACAGCCAGCTGGCTGGAGTAGGAGCAGCACTGCTCGTCCTGGCAGCCCCGGTCCGCGATGCTGCTGCTGCGGCTCCTCCAGAGGCCTGTCCTGTGGGAGCCGTGGACGCGGCAGAGGGAGAAGCGGCTGGTGTTGAGGGAGAGGCGGGAGTTGCCGCTGCAGCTGTGGAAAGCGTGGCGTGAGAAGATGGAGGAGGTGCTGGAGGCACGGTTGCAGCGCTCGCAGCCGTGGGCCGTTTCGCCGTACCGGCACACCGCGTAGCTGTTGTAGGCTGGGGAGTTGGCCAGGTCCATGAGCATGGCCTCCGAGTAGCTGGGGATCAGCTGCCGGTTGGTGCAGATGTGCCACTCCAGCTCGGTGCTGTCCTGCGTGGTGTCTCGGGGCATGCGGTACCGGTACAAGGGCTCCTCGGCTGCGGTGGGCACCGTGTACTCCAGGCCCAGCAGCTTCTCCACGTGGTAGTGAACATAAGCAGTCCGATACTCTATGAGTACCCTGAGCGGCCATGAGATCATCAGGATAGCTGCCACCCAGAAAGCATAGTGGGACACGTACCACGGGAGGTGATCTGGGTCCCCGTAAGCCATCATAAGCTCTTTAAAGTCCACGTTTTTGAGCTGCATGCCTTCCCTCACCTCCATGTAGTCATCCAGCCCCTCGATCTCCGTGAAGAAGTGAGCCCTCTGAGTCAGGTAAGAGTTCTCAGACTCGATGTTGGCAAAGCTGAAGCATTTGGTGAACCTCAGCTTGGTGGCTGTGTAGCTCTCCAGGCCCAGGAGCTCCTTGGAGATGTCCTTGTATCCACAGTGAGAGTAGTCAAACTCAGCTTCAGCCACGTGGGTGTTGACCCTCTCGTGGTAGACTTGCGTGGTGGTGTAGGCATCGCCATTGCGGTACCGGGTCACCTGTCGGGTTCGCCGCACAAAGTGGTAGCTGATGGCCTTCCACCAGATGCATGGCGTGGCTTGCTGCATGCGGTTGATGCATTCATAGACACTGTCCACGTCCGCCTTGTACTGCAGCTCTCTCTTGACGTGGCAGTGCCAGCACTCCACCAGGTACACCACATACAGCATAGAGAGGAAGGCCAGCGGGATATAGACGTAGCCATCCGAGCACGGGCTGTCGTGGTAGATCATGGACTTGCCCTTGAAGGAGCTATCGAAGCTGAGCTTGGTGACCCGGGCCAGCTGACACCAGGCCACCGCACCCAGGCAGCCATACATGAGGACGGAGAGGAGGAGGCATTTCCAGTGGGACTCTCGGCACATGCAGGCGCTCAGGGACTGCTTCACGGGGCGTTGCTTCAACCACACCGCCGGGGAGGGGGAGAGAAAGACAAAGAGAGAGCGAGGAACCTGTCAGTCATGCCACTTTGCACAACGCACACAGTGACTGTTGCCTTCAAGACTGTGTCTGGCTTTGCTCTCAACTGCCTGAGGACTGGGACACCACCCTACTTAATACAAATGTGAATATAAACAGAAACACCGTGCCAGGGACAGAGGTCTCTGGACTAAACTCCTTCCTTGCTTCCTCCTGGCTCCGGGGATGGAAGTTGTTTGCGCAGCAGTGACTCGCTGTGCCCGCACACCGGTTGGACAGGCCCCTCCGCAGGGGGCGAGATGGGTCCCCATCTCCTTCTCCCTGCCTGCAGCCAGCAGCCTCTACGCACCCCGCCATCTTCTAAGGCCGAGAGGGCTTCGCAGCACATGAACGGCCGAAAGCAGAGGGCCGTGGGCTTGCCCCTTTGCTTTGCGAGTGCCCAGCGCCTGGGTTCCCATACGGTGCTGCTGGGGAGGCTCAGGACCAGCACCCATCGCGGGGCCGTGGCCCCACGGGTCGTGCCAGCACAGGAGGACCAGCACTTCATGGAGCTGGAGCTGCTGCCTGACTCAGAGCTGACTCACACCCAACCCTGAAACCTACCAAATGATCGACACCATTTTCCTTGGAGGTGAGCCATTGGGAAAATTACTAGATTCAAGCACATTTACTTGAAAAAAATTGCCAGGATTACAGCACAGTGCAGCATAGCTTCAGGCTGGGTAGAAGACTAGCTCCGACCCAAAATACCTGAAAGCTTAAGCGTTGGAGCTAAGGGTGTATGCGTGAACATTTAAAACGTAGCACATCCCTCTCTTTCAAGCCCCAAAAGTCGGGCTGGGAGTAGAGCCGGAGTTTGCGCTCTCATATTCCCACTGTGTCCTCTGAGACGGCATGACTGCAAGTCCTTACCCCAGCCATGGTGCAGTGAATCAGCTGCATTCTCATGCTATGTTGGGCTATGATAAAAAAAGCCAAATCGAGCCAAGCAGCTAGCGGAAACGGAGTTGTCTCCCCGCAAAGAGCAGCAGCAGCGTGAGTTACATTACTGGCTGGCAGCCGCCTGTCTGTAGAAAGTGCGTGAGGCAGAACTCCCCACTGCCCTGGCAGGTAATGCGGAGGGCTGTCTGCGTCCCTCTTGTTACTGCCGTCCTCTGCCTCCCCCCTAACTCTGAGGAAATGACAGTGAGAAAGCAGATCCACACTGATATTCATGCATCATCATGCCCTCTGCCGAGCCTGATTTCATGCAAAAATAGAAGCACGCTGTTACTCCTTCTCCCACGGGGCCACCTCTAATGCATCAAACTGCTCCATAGATGCCAACAGATGCTAGGTTTGGGAAATGTCTTCTCTTTCTTTCTCCACGGATAAAGTTTTCCCCTAGTATAGCTTATCTCGGACCCATAGCAGTCAGGATTCAGTAAGTAATCTTGAACCAGCAAGGAATTTAAGGAACAGCATCTTATGACTCGGGAAATACTAGCACGGTGCCACTAGAAAGAAGAGTTTACTGTCTTCTCAATGAGATGGAAGCATTGGCATCTAACCTTGCAGGGCTATAAAGTCATATTTAAAGCTGCTTTTTTTTTCTGGGACAGAGAATCACTTCTAAGTAACTATAGAGGGTTTTATGGCTTGCTGTGAGCACTGCCAAACTAGAGTTCATGGGGTTTGGTTTTGATTTTGTAGCTTCTAATCTGACACTCCGTAAGTGCAGAGTAATTTTATTGATTTTAAGGAGCTACACCAGTATTCATCTGCAGGGACTGAGGGCAGAATCTGGCCCTTGATTCTTCCTGATCCATCCAGAAGGAATCTGTAAAAGAATTTCTATTCTTATCCCAAACCTTTTGTAAGTGTGTATGTATCAGAATAAAGAAAAATTATTCTGGGCTGTATTCTCTTTACAGTGGCCAAAATGGGTTTAGAGAAGCTCAGTGGGTCATAAAGGACACAGCACAGAACTTTTCTGTAGGTAGGGCAGTGAAAAGACCTTAGTATGGGTAAGAATAAAGCTGTTTTCCATAGCCTTTTGCAGGAAACCTTGAGGAAAGCCACAAAGTGGCTTCAGGCAGTCCCAAATCAGCTGAAAAATAACTATGGGAGTTTGGGGGGTGAACCCCTGAGTCTATGTGCAGTCATGGAGAGTCTAATCTCTTGAAATTCTTGTCAAATACTGTCGTGGTTTAAGCCCAGCCAGTAAGAAAGCAACAAACCCATAACAAATACCCATTGCTTTGTCCCACTGTGGTTACTGCCCCAATGTCAGGCTTCTGCCCCAGCCGTACATTGGACCCTGGTCAAAGCCCCAGGCTCTCATGACTTGTGGGAACTCCACTGGGAATCGCTGTCTTCTATTGTCTCTTCTTGATACAGAACTAGAGTTTTTAAGTGCTATAGTAATGCAAAAATATAGACTGTACTAAAGAATTGCAAACCTCTACACTTTTTTCCCCCTGAAGGTTTTCTGAGGTGAAGAAAACTCTAAAAATGAACATCTCTCTACTCCAGTCACTGGGACTGTGCAAAAGAAAACAGCTGGGCAATATTCTAACACAGGAATTTAAGTTCACACTCAGGTTTCCACAGGTACTTCTAACGTAAAATTGCATATGGTTAATACTGCGAAGAATGCCAGTGGACCCAGCAAAAGATGCCTAGCAGTCAGTTTTAATGTAAGGTGAGCGCTTAAGTACTCCACGCAGCTTCGGGAACCCCAATTTTTTCCGTGACTTGTTCAAAGCTCTGTCAGCCTGGCCCTGGGCACAGCCATGCGAGAGGGCTGTCCCACACCAGTTAAGGCACTATTTGCCAAAGGCACTCCAATCCCCACCTTCCCTTTATCTCACTTCCCTTGACTAACAACTTCTCCACTCTCTGCAGCTCTGTGGTCCAACCTGCAACCCACAGGCTGGCTTCTGCCCAAGGGGTGATTCAACCAGCCCTGCTGGTTAGGGCTATCAGCGGCCACATCGGAGCGGGCAAATGCCTCCTAATCTGCTTAGCTCCGTGAAATGCCATCTCCCCTTTGCGGGAAGAGAAGGCTATGGTCTCACCAGTCCTGGAGCAGCACCAGGCTGGGCTGGCAGCAGCTCAGAGGCTTGCAGGTCCAAGATGACATTTCTGTATGCGTTCTCTGGAGACACTTCAAAAATGGTCTCCGACCCGCTGCACTGAAAGGGCTGGATCAGCCTGAGCCAGGTTACCTCCATTATTCTCACTGCAGCCAGTAAAAAAGGCAGGTTCTGTCCTCCTCGCATTCGTGAAGACATGCAGCCATAGAGCCCACTGCCACATCTCTGATTCACACACCTACCAGTCCAGTTCAGCAGGGCCTTCATGTTCAAAACCCTTTGGGAAAAACAAGATTCTTTTCTCCTGGCAGTTCTGACCCACTGTCTCATACCCTCCTTTGTTCCTAAGCAGATCCTGCTCTCCGCAGGTCCTCAGTTATAAAAGGATCTCTCTTTCAGGGTCTACCCCCACAGCTGTCCCTCCTTTTCAAGTTCTGAATACATTCATCTGTCCTATATCCCCTTATTTCTCCTTGCCTTTGCTGAAATATTTATCTAACACAATTATACTATTAGAAACACTATTAGAGTGTTCGTAAGAAAGACACGAAATAGAACGTAATTACAATAAAAGTATCAGACATTCAGAAATCTAATAAGGAAATATATCTTTCCACCTCTCTCTGCATAACAAATTCATTAATATGTTAAACCAGCGGCTCCCAGACTTTATTAATTAACATACCACCTTCTTGCAAGCATGATGTTTGTGGTACTATGTGGAATTTTCTCCTTTCCGTGCATAGTGTTTCAGATCGAAACAGGGCAAGCTTGTATTTCTGGCTGAGTACAATAAATGCTTAAGGAAACTAATAATTTCCATTATAACTTGTGCCAGCCAGTGAACGGGAGTTGTGTCCTTTGAGGAATGCTGCGGGATCTGTGTTGTTTTGATGTGGAACAAAAGCATAACCCCTGGAAAATGTTAGTAGAGAAACATAATTGAAGAAAGCAAAGACAGAGAGCCTGAGAGAAAGCCAGACCCAAACAGAGGCTGTCCCAGAATAGACAGAGACTCAGTCAGCAGGCACTTTGCCTGCAAGCTGGGACTCACGGATTTGGGACTCTAACCAACTCGAGAGAGGTGTCCTTCCTCTCCTGCTTGTTGGGGGCTTTGCTTTGGGCTTTGCTTCCAGCATTGACCTGAGAAACCTCCTGACAGAAGATTAAATGAGACACAGGTTGCCCAGCGTTGTGGATGTCCCATCATCGGAAGTGTTCAAGGTCAGGTTGGTCAGGGCTTTGAGCAACCCAGTCTAGTGCAAGATGTTCCTGTCCATGGCAGGGAGGTTGGACTAGATGATCTTTGAAGGTCCCTTCCAAACCAAGCAGTTCTGTGATTCTACAACCACTTCTGGGAAGAGGGATGGCTTTGCCAAATCAAATGTTTCACCCCAAAGGTCCTAACCAGCTCTGAGGACAGTACAAATTGTAAAAATCTCCTGTTTTGGATGGAATGCTGTGAAGAAGCACAGCCAAGCTGTCAGTATTATTGTTTATGAATTTCAAGTTGTGTTAAAAACACACGCTGTAAATAATGTCTTGCTACGCCCTGGCATGCTGCTGAACAGCTTTCAGAGGCCTCCCTTCTCATTCCACCTGACTGGATTGGAAACTCCTGCTAACTCTTACCCAAACTATCCATAATCACAAGGCAAAATTAACTTCACTCTTCCACACTTAAAAACAACGACAAAAAATTTCCCAAATTCTTTAGTAGATCTCAGTACGAATGAGGAAAATGCCGCAGGCGAGAGGTGGCACGTGTGGGGAGGGCTGCAGGTGCCCGTGCTGCGAACCTTGCGGGGAGGGACAAGGTTTGGGGACAGCCCTGCCCCGAGCTGTCCCTGGTCCCAAGGACTTGGCCCCGCAGTGCTGCTCTGCATTTGTGTTGGGGTTTTTTGGCCCGTCATTTCCAGAAAGCTCAGGCAGGGCAAAGGATCTGCGTAGCCTGCAAAATGAAGAGGCAGCTCCACATCCTCCCATGGTCTGTTTTCTGTCTGGTGGCGTGGAGCCTTTCGAGACACGAAATGATAGATGCTGTTTAATTTGTTGCCGCAGTTGCTGGAAAATAGTCTGGAAAGCCCTAACTGCTGACGGAGAACTGGAATTTCAACTGACACCTGTAGCAGACAGGAGTTTCCAGGCTGACAACATTTCGATTATTTCTCCTTCAAGAAAAGTTCTGTGCAAAACTTAGTTTGCAAATGATAAAACATCCAGGCAGTGGCTGAAAGGGCAATTGCCTTCAAAGACACGCTCCGATGGCAGATGCCCAAGATCAAAAGCCGGTATGCAAGGACTGGCGTGGAGCCTCCCTCGCGCAGGCACAGCCCGCCAGCGCTCGTCCTGGCTCAACAGCAGCCAGGTTGGCTTCTGGCTGCAGCGACCATAATTAAAATCATTAAAACGTGCTCTGTGTTGTAGCAGCGTGCAGATTTGGGCTGTTAATCTCACATAGTGTAAAGGGGCGGAGAGAGAGCGGAGGGGGAGCGCACAGCCTGGCACGGTCCCCCGCTTAGCAGCTGGAGCCGAGCGTGCTCTGGTGGCAAGAGCAAGGGGCTGGTGGCCAGGGTTTTGGCTCTCTGACCCATCCCCTGACTCTTTGCAAACGGCCAGCATTAAGACACGGGCAGGTAAATTGTAGCTGGTAACCACCCTGAGTCAGCCTGCAAGCAACTGCATTGGGGGTGGCTAAGAATGTAAAATAAATTACCTCCCCTCAAACTCTGATTTCTCCTTAAAAGGCATATTTGAAAAGTAAGGCTGATGCTAGAGAACCAGAACAACGTACTTCTGGGTGAGCAAATTGTGCTTGTGTTTCTAGGTCCTTTCCTCTTGACGGGTACATAAGAACTAAATGAATTTCCCAGGGTGCAGGTCGAAGTGGTCGGGGCATCCCTGTTCTTCCAAGCGAGCCCCCCTGTTAGTGGGAGGAGGAAGGGCCACGCTCAGAGAGGCCCAGACTGATTCCCCCGGCCCAGGTTTTTGGGTGCCTAACCTGAAACTCTGGTGCCTCTATTTTATCAGTGATGGCTCGCTGCTTTTGCTGACCTGCGGATACAAGTCTATCTGATAGCAGGACTCACCCAGTAGCCACGTGGCCGTCCCTCAGTGATGGCAGGGATCCTTACGATATAATAAACACCCGGTCGGTTCTTTAGCACTTACAAGTAGTCACAGAAATTTCTCCTATCAACTTTGCAAGGTTATTCTGGATCAGGAAGGTTCAGCTTCTATTACAACCCAAACTACATTTACACCTTAAGACTGAGAGACACTATGCCTTCTCCCCATAGCTCCTATATCTCACAGGCAATGCAATTTCACTCTACAGTCCTATGTACGACCCAGTAACTAGTGGCTGGTAAAAGCTCATCTTCCATAAAGACACTCTGATAGACTAAAAGAAATGAAGAACCCGCATCCCGTTTGTAATTTGTTGTGGTGATGAAATTCTACTGCCATTGTAATTTCATCTCACTTCACTGCCATTCATGGCAGTGGGGAAGCCCATTCTCTGGGTGATGAAAGACTCCTTTCATATGACTGCCTTCTCTCTCTGAAGATACTTCTCCTCTAATTATGACACCACTCAGCCTTCTTTTTGACAATTTAAAAGGGTCAAGGTCTTGAAGTCCTTTGCTGCACTGCTCTAGCTCTTTTTGGTGTTTTTCTGTCTCTCCAGCACCTTGAGATCCTTCTTAAATGTGTACCCTGCGAGTGGATACAGGACTTTAGCACTTAATTTCACTGTCATAATACCAAAACACAAAATCACCCCCCATTCCCACTCATTCCCCCTTTTTACTGTCTCCAGAAGTTGCATTAGTAGATTTTTGCCCAGCACCACCCTGGGAGTTCATGTTCAACCACTCACCCACTTTGCTCCCAGGTATTTTTTAAGTCACTGTTTCTGAGAACAGCTGAAGAGTTGACTGCACTCTCCACCCTGAAATGTGTAACTTCAGATTTGGCATTGGATTGAATAATGAAATTATCAAAAGAAGCAGATCCCTCTGTAGGACTGTGCTCGTCTCATCATTACAGGCCAGCCTGCTAATGCTTGTGCCAACTGTAAACGTTACCAGCAGTGATTTTATGCTTGATTCCAGTGGACAGTGTCAAATCTGGTAATTATTCCCACAGAACTCTGCCAATCTAATGGCTAAATACCCCATCAACTTATACAAGACAACTGTCTTCACAAAGCTAAGTGTCAGTCAAAAAACCAAGGCTGTGGGCGCTGCGTGGACACCGAGGTGCTCCTCGCAATTCCAGTGCTCACTGCCAGGAGTAATCCCACATGCAGCTCTACATACAGTACTAAGAGAAACCCTCCCAAAGCTTCAGTGGAGCACATTATCACCCAGCTTGCTGTTGCTGTACGCTCTTCACCAGTAGCTGCGTTTTACTCCCAAAGTAGCTGTATGGCACTGAGGGCTTGAAGCATCTCTTCTTTTTCTAGCTGCCTCAGTACTGCTTATGGCATGCAAATGGTTACGGTGACAATGATAAACCTCTTGTTTCGTTCACTTCTGATTTTCACTGGCAAAATAAATTTGAACTGAAAGTTGCCAAACTGACCCCAATAGAGGGGGAGAAATGGCCTGTGAAGTCCAAAGGAAATGGACCAAACTATTTTGGAGTCACAGTCTTCAAAAATTTGATATATAACTTTGCCTTATGCTTACTATTTCTCTGTAGCTCTTGATTGACAAAATGGCCTTTTCCTCTTCTGTCAGACTTCATGCTTCAGTCTCCTTGAAAACTCCAGCATGAGCTGTACAAGCAGAAAATATGCTGCCACAGCATGAATTTATTCTAATGCTTGTTTTGTGGACAGTTTGGGGCCCAAGTTTGACTGTCTGTGTCTGGTTCACAGCCAGATCTCTGGGCTCCCCAATTTCAAAAGCATTAAAATTCTCCTTCAGGGAAATCCAGCCAAAAGCGTTTCCTGTCGTTTTAAACCCCACGTGTAAATGTGTTTGCCCTTGGCGGCTGACCTCAAGAGCTGCAATTTTGCTGAAGCAAAACGCTATCATGTCTAAAATGAAAGAATGAGAGAAAACAGAGGGTAGCGGAGACGTGGCCCGAATGGAAATAGAGAAACGAGGGGGAAACATGGGGGGTGGGAAGAGATGGAGGAGAGAAAAGGATTGCCTAGACATGCTCCGAATGCCAGTGCCACCGAGGCAGGGTGAGGGCACTGGCAGGCGAGGACGGAGACCAGTCGGCCTGGGCAGGGGCAGGAGGGGATCGAGCCCAGAGAAAGGACCCGGGTGAGGATCAATGGGGGAAGACCTGAACCTGGCGGCACCCAAGCATCGTATGAGCCAGCAGTCCTCCCGGCCCATCTATGGCGTGGAAAGCAGCTACTCCTGAACGGCTGCTTTCTTGCCGCTGGGAACTTCTCCAAAAAATCCAGATCTACCCCCCTATCTCCTCCCCACAGCCCGCGGGGGGGGGATAAGGTTGTGCTAAATCGGGGCAGAGACTCCCGCGGAGGTGACAGTGTGCTGCAGGGCTGATGCTGCCGCTGTGTCTCAGTGACATGTGCGGCATCACAGCATGCTCCTGCTCTCCACCAAGACCTGGCTTCTGGGCTACAGGGTGACTTTGTCACTGTCTTCAACAGCAAAATGACCCCACAGCTCGGGATTACTCATGTGAGCAAAGAGTCAATCTTATCTTTTTCTTTTTTCCTCTTTTATTTAGCAAGAATAATCTTCTTGTCCATGGGGAAAAAAGAGTCGGGGAAACACTGACAGAGGACTGGAAGAAAAGAAATAAAAGTAGAGAAGAAAGAAAAAATGGTAGATAAATTAATGCCAGTCATACTTGCATTTGCTTCTGTGGATTTACGCTTGTGATGAATATATTCCAATGAGATACATGAAAGGGAAAGAATAATCAATAACCACAAGTCACGTGCTTTGGCAGGTGGTGACCTGCCTGGTTGAAAGCAGATTTTTGTCTTTAACTATGAGAGACTCTTGGTCAAGACAGGCCAGTGGAAAATGTTCCACCTCCTGATGGACATGGCAGGACATAACACAGAGAAGACCACTGAGTTCTTGCTAGGCAAGCTCTGGGCTGTGCTGTTAACCGTAACTGAGGTGAGCTCTGACACTAGGACCAACCTCTGGTGCTGAGAAAGGCTTCACCATTTGTGCAGTGGACAGGGACGACGCAAGAAGAGCGAGGAGACCTGTAGCCCTGTCCCCAAGCAGCCACAACAGATGTGGGCGCAGATATCGCCTTCCAGCTCCGGCGGTGATCCTGGTGAAAGACTGCCCCAAGAAGTCTGGGGTGACCAGAGAGAAGACAACTGCAGGAGAAGAGTCAGAGTACAACCTCTTACTGCTTTCCAGGGCCAAATGAACTCCCAGGTCAGATACTCGTGAGAACAGTGAGGAAGGAGCCTGCAGGGCTGTGCTAAACCAGATGCTGGTGTATGATGGGCAGAAATGCTCCTCCACCACGTGGCCCAGTCTGGGCACCGCATGGGGCATCAGTAATAAGGCCTGGTGAGGGAAAAGGAAGATATTACAACAGTCAGCTCATAAATCCCCTCCTGGGGAGTCTGAAACAAAATCCCTCCTGCCATCCATCTTGAACAGCAAGAAGCCCATTACCCCTAGCTCACGCTGAGCCAGTAGCAAGTGCTCTCAGCATGGCTGCCGGCACGGAGGGAAAGGGAAATATAAGGGATAGAAGGCAACAGAAGAAGCCATTTTGCATTAAAGAGAATTTCCCTTCAGTCCTAGAACATGTAGCACATTGGTTGCTGCATGTATGTTTTGGATGCACCATTTGCTCTTCTACCATGAAACTCCTGTGAGAATGAAAACTTCCTGCAGGGAGGGGCCATGACGTCAATGCCCAACAGAAATGATGTTACGTGGTTTAAAAAGAATAACCTGCATGCACTCCACGTGTTTGCAGCATCACTGACTCGGGCATTAGCTTCAGCAGTTGCCCTCCTGTGGTGAGCAGGGATCGCTTGGTTTCTCGTTGTTTAAGTCCCTGCAGAGATTTAATCTCCTCCTTCCATCAATGGAGCTATCAAGGGGAACATCTCAGGGTGGGAAGGTACACAAAACGGTAGCATTAAATCCTCTCCCCAGCAGAGCCTACTGAAGGACAAGACAAACCATGAAAAGGCACAAATCTCGCTGATTCGCCTGAATTTCAGATGCTAGGATGCCCCTGAAATACCATACAACAACAGCCTGTTATTTCACGCCATTCATCCTCATGAACTCAAGCCACCATCTGAAGATGAGGAAAGCAGAGGTCAGGACAGAAGGAGTCACCAGTCCTCTCAAATGTCAGATTCAGCAGTAGCTCTTGCAGGATACTTTTGAGTTCTTCAAGCAGAAATAAAGGAAATCCCAGAAAAGAAAGGCATTTGGATCCCAGCCAATATATATGCCACACATGGCAGCAGGATGGGAGAGCCACTCACTAAAATACAAGGGTACGTATGCGAGTGGCATGAAGAATTTGTCCCTAGACACATCCACGGGTGATGCTCCCACACACTGCTCCAAGGAAAGCCATGTAGTTACATTTTCAGTGCCAAGGAATCTTAGCAACAAAGTGGTCACCATTTGCAAAATAGAAATCAGGGCTGTTTTCGTGGCAGCTTCTTACAAGCTCACAAAATGCTACACTAACAAAACTATCCCTTTTCCCCGCAAAATGCTGGTGTTGGTGCCACTGGTTTTCAACCCAGCAGCAACACAAAGAGCATATTCTGGGGGCAGGGGAGTAATGTCAATGCTGGGAATGAGTTCATCAGAAAGGAAAAGCTGGGATTAGAGCTGCCTCAGAGCAAGACAGCAGCTCCAAAACCAGTTCTTTTTTCTACGCTTTAAGCGCCCATCACACTAAGGTCATACTACCCACTCCCCTGCCTTGAATATCGGAGGTTCCTAGTAGACGCAGGGTAAATTTTACAGATGTAACAATGTGGCTTACCTCAACGCTTATCAGTCAACCAACAAAAGCATCACAATATCCTCAGGAAAGCTCCTGGGATGCAGTTCCCAGCCACTGCCAGATTAGAGAGACCGAGAGATTGGCACGAGCCATAGCTGGGCCGCTCAGTCTTTTGCAGCTTGCCTCGTGCCTCGCCGGCCGCTTGCCCCCCACCGCAGCCAGTGGCCAGCCCCACCGCACAGCGGTTTCTGGGCAGGTGCCCTTGTCCCTGTTCCCGCACCGCAGGGAGCTCCTGGCAGGGCTGACGGCAGCATCCGTCCGTCCGTCCATCCCGCCGCTGCAGAGCAGAGCGATCCTCACCTCGGCAGGAGCAGGCTCCGGTGTGCTCCGGTCCGTGACAGCCAGACCCCGCTCCCTGCACCCTTGGGCAAGCCGCAGGTGACGCAGATGGACCAGCAAGGCGCGAGGCGCTGACGGCACCGGTGTTACCGGCGGCTTCGCCGACGCGGAGGGAAAACTGACACCAGCCAAGGGAAAACAGGAGGGCTGGTGGGACCAGCTCCCATTGCTTCAGTCTGGGAGGGACGGGGACAGCGAGGAGGGGAGAACGGGACAGTGTGCTTGTCCCAGCTGGGTTCAGCAGGAATCCTGTAATACCTATTTTGCACCCACCTTTGCTCACAAGACGCAGCTCTCGAGGGGTGGGAGAGGAGAGAGCAGCGAGAGGAGGCTGGCAGTGCTCGGGCAGGCGTGTTTTCTCCTGTGCTGTGCAAATGAGCAGCCTGCAGCGGTGGATGTCAGAGCCATAGTTCAGTGGTGTACTAAAGCTTGTCCCTTCCCACTCCCGGGTCCCTAGGGTTGCAGGTGCTCTCCCCATCCTTGAAGAGGGCATGTCCTGTGCCTTGGTGTTCTCCCCACTGCCACAGGTCCTGTGTATCCTGCCCGACCTTCCCTCGGTCTCAACATGGGGAAGTGAGGGACTGTCCTGAAGCCAGGCTGGACAACAAGCCATGGACCAGTTTCCCTGGGGGGGAAAGTGGGGAGCCAGGAGGAGACAGCCTTGTGAGGAGGAAGCCCAAGGAGTATTAGTTCCTCAGCAGCTATTTGCAGCCTAGTCATTGAATGCCTCTGTTTAAAGACTTTGCAAATGAGAAAAATAGTTCATTATTATGAATACCATTTAATCTTTGCTTACTCTAAAGGAACACCTTGAGATTTAAATGGGGACAGAAACCTCACTCAAGTCCTCAGCAGGAATAAGATCCAGGACTAATCCAAGCTCCAGTGAAGTCTGGGGAAGTCTTTCAAAGGGAACTGTGAATCAAGCTTTGTCCAGAACCATGAGGTTTTATTTTTATTCTCACTTATTTGCAATGCCATCCTTTTACCCAGTAAAACCAGAACAACGTGGCTCTGTGATTCGACCTCTCAACCTCCAGCCTTCCCATTTCCCACGTGTGACCTCCCAGTCGGAGCCTGCCAGCCACACTTCAGCAGACGACCTGCCAGCCTCGCGGTGCCGCTCAGGCTGCAGCTGTGCCAGGTCCCTTGAGATGCTGAGCTGAGCATCCCTCGTAATAACACCCAGCCACTGCTCGGGCTTCGGCTGCTTTGTCAGATTCGGGGAGCGTCTTTCCCCGTCTCCACACCTTTCTGAACGGAGCTGGGACCTCAGTGCTGTCAATTCTTTTTATAATGGTGCTCCTGTTAGGATGAGGTAGTATCCCAGCGGCTAGTGCTTCCCTGTGAGAAACGAGGTTTCATCATAAATATCACTTCTCTCTCCCTCTTGCTTCTCTCTTCTCTCTCTGTGACACATTCTGCAATAACGTGTGACAGCACAGCAGGTGAAAACTTCACTGGAAATTCATTTAAACACCTAATGGTTAAAAGGGATCCTGGGAGCCAGGACACCTGGATTTTATTTCTTGGCTTGACTTTGACCTATGGCATGGCTTCTTTACGCCTTTTCATACCTCCCAAATACACCGAAAAAATGGCATTTATTAAGTGCTTTCACGTGAGCATTGCAGCAGCACCCTGCGGGAAGGCATCTCATCTGCATGTGAGCCGTCGCGTCCTGTCACTCTGAGCACCAGCTGGTGGCAACCAGGGGATTTAGCTCCTGCCCTGGCCTGCTGACAGACAGGCCCCTTGCAGAGGACCCCGGCACGCCTCAGGCCTGCAGACAGCCTGTCATCCCCACCCTTTCAGCACATGGCCTCATTACCCCCTTCCTCCACCGCGTACTGGCACTTCTGGCTGGCCACCTCACCTCCAGGAGGCCACGAGGGGGTTGTTCTCCATCTTTGTGGTGCTCAGAGGGACCCTCATACTGGTTGGACCCTACTGGCAGATGCTACCACCCCAGCCTCTGTGGTGCTCTGTGCTTCCCTGGCCCATCGCAGGGTCGGGGAGATGGCGCGGCTTGTGCCTGCGGGCGCTCGGGCTCTTCCAGCTCTTCTCCTCCAGGACACACTGGGCTGGTTTGCGAGAGCTGCTCAGCGTAAGATGCCGATGCCTCGTGCTGAATCACTTTTGTTACCACACTAATCGCATGTTGTACTCCACAATTCCCAGTCCAGCTCCTAACGGCAATCAATCGCATAGGTATGAAGAAGGCCTCCGGCCATAAACGAGTGGCCACAGATCCCTTCTTTCCTGCAGCCAAATATGCTATGACCTGCAGAAGTCTCTGACTGAGCCCATCCTCTCCCCTGGTAAGGTCCGGTTATGCAGACTCCACATTTGCAAGTCACCCCAATTACCTACTGTTAGATTCCTCACCAGGAGCGTGACCCTTCGCGAGCTGCTCTCTGCCCTTTGCTGCCAGCTCCCACCGGTCCCCGCTCCCACCAGCCGGCTGTTTCCCAGCCCCTGTCTTCCCTGAGGCCTGGTATTACCAGTCTTTCCTTAACACGGCCTCCACTGGCTGGATACTGAACTGGGATGTGCAATACCTCAGCCATATACAAAAGATGCTATGTGTGAGTTGGGATTCCCTGTACATTATTCACCTGATGTAAAGCCACGCAAGTCAAAAGCTCAGGCATTTCACAGGGTGTAAGCCCCTCTGTCCTCTCCCGGTAGCACGCGCGGCACCGTGAGAGCGGCTGCCAGGTACGCCAGGCACCGCTTCACAACCTTAACTCCGCTCGGGGACGGCTGCCAGCCTCCTGGTGCGGCCGAGCTACCGGCGCCGGGCGCAGCCAGGCTCCTCCAACCTTCCCACTCGCCATCTGTCCTGCCCGTTTCAGGCACTTTTCTTCCTTGCTTTTTGCGGCTACAGACGAGATGTGCTGCGGGCAGAGCGGTCGGTGCTCCGGGAGGAGCCGGCATGGTCGGCTCTCGGAGACAGCCTCTACCCCTGACCTGCACTCCGGGCTCCTGTCGGCAGCATCCCTGCTATAATACCTCGTCAGCTCTTCTGTGTGCTGCTGCTTAAATGAAGTTACCCCGTTATGGTTTGGGGTAGTTAACAAAGCCATTAGAACAACTGCGACCTCAACAAAGTTTCGTGATGCACTATTTTTAACTTTACAGTTCTTAAGCTCAGAGGAGCCCCGTGAATGATTAGAGTCTGAAAGTGAACCCTTGAGTGAACTACATTTTCCATGATTAGAACTTAGAAACTAATTAACTACTTAACCATGCTTTTCTGAAAAGTAGAACTCCGCTGTAAGTGAAAAATCAAACACAGCCTTATCTATGGTGTCATGACAGAGTCACTGTAGCAACTGAAAGGGCCTTATGGTGCCGACGATAGCTCAGCAGCCACCACTTTTGGTGTTAACTCACTACCATGTGTTAGGACACACCTAGAAACAAGCCCCACTCGCTACAGACTACATGGGGACATTTCACTCTTTCTAATCTCTGTTTCTGCCATGTCCCTGGTCACTGGCAATGATTTGAGCTCTTTTCATCCAAGGCATAGAAGCAGATGACAGGAAGCCTCACGCTCTGTTCCCAGGGAGAAGATACCTCCTACTGCACTCTTGCAATGGCTTGCACTGATTGAAAAGCATCCTTGGTATCTACTCTTCCCTTCTGGAGGGAGATCGTCCTCTGGGGTCTCTGAAGTGAGAAAGGGAGAACAAGGAGAGTATTTGGGGCTTCAAAACAGTGTGCAGACCCATTGTTTTTCCACAGGTGTCAGCTGATTGTCTGCCCACTTGAGAGAACAGCATTAGAAACCAGGTCTGGAGGGGACCTACCACCAAGTCACCTAGTCTCTCCTTCTCCCGGGAGGCAACATCTACCTACTTAACAGCTGCTTGCCTAAATTGTCCTTACAGCCCTTCAATGGTGGAGCTCCACAAGCTCCCCAGTTGCTCCAGCCTAATGCTCCATTAAGACAATTCCCTTGCTGGAGGGAATTGGGAAAGTCAGCCAGAAGGAGTGACTCACTTCGTCCTCAGCCACGGTGGCGAGGGAGCACTCTCTGTTGGAGAGGACAGAAGACTTTGCCCCTAGAAGCCACACAGCTGGAGCCCAGGCTGCCCTTCAGAGCTCAGACACATCCATTTGATATTTCCTATCTATTTTTTTAAACTCTTGACAGCTTCTTCTGTGAAGTGCAGAGAAGACAGACAACTTCAGGGCACCAAGAACAGACACGTGATTGGAAGATAAAGTGGGACAATGAAAAGAACAAAAGCAGAAAAAAAGATATGATGCCTCAGCATGGATTTTCTTATGACAGGATCTGCAATGCAAATATTGCCTGGCACTACAGGATCATGAAAAAAAGCTTTCCAGTTCCTCCGATGCCACTACTGCTGGTCTTTTTCCTTTGTCTCTATGAAGGAGACCATTTGGATCAAGGAATGAATGAGATGCACTCCTTGATTTACATCTGCTGAATAAACCAAGAGCAGGAGGGGCAGAAGGGGGCTTGTCCTGTCTGACCCTCGCTCAAGAAGGGAAATATCGTGCGCTGCATACAAAATAACTGTTTGGTCAGTCATACCCACTTGGCACAGTGACAGTCTTCCACCAGGCTAACCAGCAGCTATCACTCAGGGTGTTAGCGGAGCAGGTCTTTTGCAGGAGGTTTGGAAGAACTGAGGGGAAGGAAAAGCAGTTTCCCCAGGAGCCACATGTCGTGTCTCCTGCCTCCTCTGGGCAGCGGCCGTCGGGTCAGTGCCCTGTGCAGCTCTTGGGGGGGGAGGTTTAGAAGGGAAACAGCCCCTCCCTGGAGGTCGGTACCCAATGGTCCCTCCGCAGCTTCTGTTTAAAAGGCGGCAGGGAAGAACATTAACCTTCATCACAGCCCTGTGCCCTCTCTCCATCCCCTGCTCCTGGGTTCGTTTCTCTTGAGCACAGAAGTCTTGGGGATGACAACAAGCCTCTAGAGGGAGAGGAGGTTGCTAGAAAGGCAGCAGGGAGCAAACGGGCTCCCGTGGATCTGTGAGAGCGGGGGTTTCATCAGACCATGAGGATCTGCTGGTGAGTAGGGTGCACCTCCAGCAGGCCTGACGAACCTGAGAGGGTCGCCTGCCTCGCTTCCCCCACCACCACTCCGCCACATGAGTACGACTCAACCCGCAGACGGGGACAATTTAAAGCTACCCAGCTGAAGTTGGGAAGGGCTTCATGCCTGATGTTTCCAGGGCCACAAAATATGCCTTGACAAATAAAATGCGTATGTTTGACATTCATACTGGGGGAAAGGGATAAAAAAGCTGGAGAACTAAATGGAGTTAATCCCTCAGGTAGAGAATGTCTCTCCAGTGGCACGCTTAAGAGGAAAGGACCTGGCTACCTTTTCACCTGACAGTCTGTAAAGCTGTAGCCTGCAAACAAGCAGTACATATATTTTCTTAACTCGTAACACCCCTTGGTGCTGTTGTGACCACAAATAGCACTTTTGAAACAACTTGCTGTTGCATTTCGCAGTGGCAGTAAGAGGCAGATGAGACAGTTTTAAGTGACCTCTGTCTTCCGTAACATCTCCATCAGTGAGCTGATGGCCGTGGGTTTCAGGAACATCGACCCATGAGATTTTCCCCCTTTTATTTAAATAGCTTAACTGATTACATTATGTCATGCCCAATTAAAGCTCTTAAATATGGAAGAGAAGATAAAACTGGGCATGGACAACTGCTGTTTGACTCTGCCAGTACAGACAAGACAAATGCGTATTTCAAAATGTCAAGTGGCTGCCGCTTTCAGCTTTCTTCAGTGATTACTTGGCTATGGTAGCAAATAAATAATGCTTGTACTCACCAGCTTCACTTTCCTGAAAAAGAAAAACAATTTCCAACTAAGTTTTAAAGATTTAAATATTTAAGACCATTTCCCGATTGAGGTGTAAATTGGCAGAAATGCAGAAAAGTCCCTAACAGCTCTTCAGTGTAGGTGTAGTCTGTCACAGTAATAGGACAGACAAGAAAAACCACCAGCCCACAGCTTCACCGGGGCAGTACAGAGCAGCAGGTTCTGCTACCTCAGGGAGGAAAGTAAAGGAAAATATGTCTAGAGAATCAATCTACAGCAATAACTGCTGAAACGTTTGGAAAACCACGTCCTTTACATTCCCTTCCCTCAAAGATCTTGATTCTTTTTTGCAAGCATTGACGGGATGGTAAAATCCTACACCACCACCAAAAGCACGGCTATTCCAGGTCATCCAGCTGAGGCAATCGATATCTCAACAGAAAAAAAACCCCAAACCAGAATACTGGCAGGTAATCTGAGGGCTTGCTCTGACATTCAGCAAAGTCAGCAGCAAACCTAAGTGGCCCTTGTAGAAGAGGATGAGGGCCATGGCAGGCAACCGAACTGCCTCTCTCCTTTCTGCTCCACAGCTGCACCTTCCCTTGTCTTGCTTTCAAGAATAAAAACTTAGACCTCAGACACGTTCTCTGTTACAAGCTCAGGATTTTATCTCACATTGATTTATTACCCAATAAAGGCAATTTTCAGTCACTGTTATGATTTAAACCCATGCGTGTGATCTAAGTGAAATCCATAAATGACAAGACTGATAGAGAAACCCATGAAATGCCCATTTAATACCAGACATTTAAATGCAACTGCAGGTCCAGGTGGAAAAAGACTATTTACATGGAGATGGAGGAAGCACGAGGAAAAGACCAATACTGTAGGACTGCAGTGTTAAGATATCACTGTTACAGGCATTTGAGATATAGACTCAAATGTGCAAATGTTTGTGTTGTAACAGAAAAAAACCTGAGAACAGGATGAGTGAAGCAAGATATAATGTGCTTAGCAGAGAGATCAAGTGCTCTCATGTCTAGAAATGGCTTGGATGTTTTTATGGTGGACTTAATATATTGGAAAGCCTTCTGTAGCTCCTGGTCATATATTGGAAAGCCTTCTGTAGCTCCTGGTCATAGACCAAATAAATCAAAAAATCCCTTCCAGCATTAACCATCTATTGATCTTCTGCCGGACTGTAATTACATTGGGGAGCTCTACTGTTGGAACAGCAGCTGTATCCTGGATCCAGCCACAGCTCTTCGCAGTGAACTGTGTCGCAGGTGTTTAAAAAGCAATTGTATAGGAGAAAACCCTAATTTTCACCCACAGAGGACAGTTTTTCAACCTGAGCTGCAAAGCCAATTTTCTATTACAGGTGCTTTCAAAAGCGCTGTTTGGTTTTAGCCTAAGTATATTGCAGCTTCACATTGGCTTTGTTGAGGCTACCAGGTTTTGACTACGGGACTATGAGACTGTTGATGAGCCATGGGACCCGTTAGCAAAAGCTTTAAGCAGCCTAACTGCACACAGCGGTGTTCCAGGGTCGCTTTCATTTCTGTTTTCAGTTTTCTCTGCCTGCTTTAAGGCTGCTCTCTGCATCCCTGGGAGCACGTACATTTGTTTTTAACTCCGTACTATGAAGAAAGTTCAGTCACTTCCATGATCTGCACATGGATTACATGACGTAAATGGCAGACCTGTCAAAACAGTTGGGAGCAAAAGCTACGTTAGGCGTAGAAGAAAACATCAGGCCTTCCTAAAACAGGACAGCTTGCTGTCCCGAGTGTGCAGGACTGTACGCGCATTGTCACCACGGAGCCCTGCAGTTCTGCCCGGCCAATGCCTTGTGGCTCAGGATTTTGTGTCAACGCTCAGACACCCCCGTCATCCCCCCCCCACGGTGTGCAAGGCCACGGCGGGCGCTTCACAGCTGATCCGAAGAAGCCTATTAAAGCTGTATTTTCTCCAGTGTTTTCTATGGCAGATGAGGCAACAGGAGTGCCTAGGCCCGGAGGGAAAAGGAGAGGGATGACCTCCTCCGCTGGCCCAAAACACTTGAAAGCCCCGGGGCGCCGGGCTGCAAACCCCTTCCCCGGCGCAGCCTGCCCCTCCTGCCAGTGACACCAGCGCCCCGCAAAGCCGCAATTTTCCCGACCGTTTCCCAAGTCCCAGGGAAGGGGTAGCCTCTCCTAGGCCAAACCCCAAGGGGCTTTATTCAGCCAAACTTC
>JAVJGG010000032.1:19540704-19558790 GCA_035590195.1 Aviceda cuculoides
CATCGGCCTCCAGCACCGGTCTGCCCCCCCCCCCGCCACAACTGCAGCCTCCCGCAAACTCCCTGCACTGTCAATATTTCTTCCTCCCGCCTGCATCCTGCGCTCAGCGCATCCAGTCGTTATCTGCTCTCCTGCTGACCGGGACTGGTGTACTGCACCATCTTATCTCTGCATGTTTACTTCATGTTTCATTACACTTTTTGCCTTGTGAGGCTTGTCTCGTTTGAGCCGTTTCTCTCTCTCTGCCCTAGAGCAGTATATATTTTAAATGCTTCATAACATCTTGCAAACAGGCAAGTGAGCACACTTGAAGCATCAACCTTCACTTTAATACTTGCACCTCAACTCCTGCCACAACATGCTTGCTGCTTTTCAGGTGTGCTGCTCTGGAAACCTCCACTCCAGTTTCAAGGCACTCGGGCTGCCTAAGAGGTTGGTTAGAAGGGCTGTAGAGCAGGGACCAGTACTGGGTGTGTGAACGTATAGAAAAAAAAGCCCCAAAGCTGGGATTTTCTACAAGTGTTGGGGTCTGCTAAATCTGAATGTCAGGATATTCATTGCACTGGACAAGTCTCAGCTGATGCCAGGTAGAGAAACCCTCCCATTTTTGGAGGTGCAGGATGTCCGTGAGAGACAATTGACAAACTCCCTCTGCCTCCCGTGGCTCTGGATCACACTGCAGTGCATCTACTGCCACTGTAGCTGCAGCCGCATGTGCCTTGTCCTCCCCTGATGACATGTCCTCTTGGCAGGAACGGCATTTGTTTGGCTGCATCCAATATGTATGTGCAAAGTAGTTTGGCTTTTGCTCCTCGCAGCCCTGGAGAAGAGCTGCTGGATGCACATAGTGGAAGGCAGTACAACGCAGGTTCATAAACCACAAGGAAATGCACATATTGAATACCCTGTTTCCTTTCTGTAAGTGGCACAGTGGGAAATGACCTCTTTAGGGATAAGATAGCCAGCAAATGGGCAGGGAGCAGGTCACATCTGGGACATGGGAAGGAGCCGTAAGGAATGCATAAGGAGTGCCTGTGACTCACCTGCCTAGATCTATAGGGGCAGAGAGAAATTAAACCCCTGTTCTGCTTGGTCAGCCCGTGTATGTTTGTCTAGATGGTTTCAGTGACCTTACATACACTATGAAACGGTGTCTGTGGCCATGCTGGGGCATGATGGAGAGCTGTGGTTAGAGGGGAAATGTGCCAAGCCAGAGAACTGTGCACTGAGAAATCTGGGCTGCACGTCACGTTTGCGCCAAATTTCTACTTGTAGGGACTGTTAAAAAGCAACAGTTAAAGGCACCATGAAGGGAGGTAGAAAAAACCAGGCTTCGGTATATCGCAAGGCAGCTGTGAACAAGCACCCCCGTTCGGTAAGGCAGAAGGGGTGACAGCTTTCAGAAGTCAGGGTCCCCATTTGTACAGACGGCAGGGAGAGGCTGTGCACTGGAAAGGTGTCAGCCGGGCAAGCCAAGCAGCCCAGGAGTAAGAGCATCAAACTGAAAAGCTGAGTCAGACAAGGACGGAAAACAAAGACCTGGCAGAGCTCAGCCTGTCAGATTTGTCTGCCATCCCAGTCCCAATAGTCGCCTCTATTTAATAAATGCCTAATACCCACTGGGCTTTGGGGCAGCCTAAACAGCTTCATGAAGGTTTTTAATTTATTTTCATTTCCACAGACACTCCGCTTTTGATGTTGAATAAACTGTGATTTATTTAATCTAAACCAATCCTGACTGTTGCTTGGCTTATGGCTGCAAGCAGTCCCAAGGACTGGCTAATTGACCCTTCCACTTTTAAGGGATGAAATTGTCTCCGAGGATACGTAGCCCCCAGTTGAATTCAGGCTTTTGATCCGAAAGGCACAGGTGTGTACACCTTCCCACCTGCCATGCTGTCAGCATTCTGTTGGTACCTGAAACCAAGACATGGGAAAAAGCCCGGAGATGAAAGAGACCTGGAGAAGGGAAAATGAAGGTTGCTGTCCCTGAAATTTAAGCTTGGAAATGTCATCTCTCACTTGGTGCCTTTGTTTCCACCCCTCTAGCTCCAGATTCAAGGTATCAATCTCTGTTATCAAGGTCGCCTTCACAACCTGAAGGAACAGGGGGGGGAAAAGGAAGCTTGAATTCCAGGGAGTACTGCAAAATCTACGCGAAGAAGCTTGTTTTTTAAATTCAGAAATGCAGAGGATCAGTGTCACTGGTATGAGCTGCCTGAAGGGGCTATTTTTGTTCTTTAGAAGCTTTTCCCTCTATTCTAGCACAGATTAATTATGAATATTTATGTATATAGCACCAAAAATGTGATAAGCAGTTTGCAGGCTGGCTTGCAAAATATGTATACCATATTGCAAAAACTAGCTCTCTCTTCTGGGCTTTGTGCCTGGTCACTCACTCTTTCTAAATAGCTAGCAAAGAACAGAGACAACACGCATTTGTAGCACTGCTGCCTCTATTCAGAGCAAGAAGAAACTGGTGCAGTCAGGAACTGCAGTTTGTGTTAGTTTAAGATCAGCCCCCTGTCACTCAGAGCGTGCCTCCGTTAAAACGTTGATAATCCTTTCTCTGAGCTCGGCTGGGCCATTGCACCAATTTAACATGCAGAATTTTGTTCTGCTCTTTAGTGAGACACAGCATTTGGGCTAAATTTGCAAAGATCTGGTACCGTTTTAAGATATATCTGGGAGCCTGGTGTCTGTCTTTCAGATGAGACAGCAATCAAGATCCTGAGCATTTCTGGCCATCAAAACTTGCAGAGCACTTTATCGAAAGAGAAACATTAAGCCTTCTGTCCAGGGGAGACTCCTACCAGGGAAATTGCAGTATGATGACTTCAAATTACTTCTCTGCTGCTCCAAAAAATAGCATAAATTAATATATGTTGTTAAGGACCTGCCACATGCTACCCCAAAGCTGACAGTAATGGAAAGAGTGTTTCCAATACAGATGGTTTGTTAGCTGACTTATGCATACAGGCATATCGGAAGAGAGGAGCTATTGCTAAATATAAAGTAAGTCATACTGTCCTACGACTTGTATGAGCTGCCAAAGAACTACGCAGACTACCCATAAGGAGCAAGTCCAGTGATTTCAACAGGCTTTCAGTCAGGCTTTTAATATTAAAAAGAAGTGTATTCCTAGTTAATAATAAGCTTTGCCTTTTTAAAATTATAAATTCAAATGTCTATTGGAGTCACAAGTGGCATTTCCTTCACTGTATCTGTTTATGTCTGTGTAATCCAAAGCATGTCTATTATCTTTTGCAAAGCCTGTAAAGAGAGAACACTGCATTGCTTCAATATTAACGCTTAGTGCAATATTTGTGAATTAAATTGTGGATATAGCAAAAGAGAATCTGTCTGGACCATTCACAAAATGAGCTTTGATATCCTCTTACTAAGTAAAAAGCTGAAGGGAGACATCAATAATTTATTAGCACTTGGATTACATCCTCCAGTGCTTGTAGTTTGCTGCCTTCTTGGAGGAAAAGAGGACAAAGGCAACATCGTCTCTTCGGTTGTAAAGCTTTGCATACTCTAATATGTTGGTGCTGACAAAGGATGCCTCATTTTGAGGGGCATTTTGGCTCTCAGCGTGAGTCATAGCTCCAGGGACCGCCGTGGGATGAACCACCAGCCTGTTGCCATGTGATGCCTTTCCAATTAACGGCACGAAATGAGCCAGGTGGTATCGGTGCCACCCCGGCACACAGGCACCCCTGGTGTAAACAGCAGGCTTGGTGCCCCGAGAGGCCTGGGCTTTAACTGCCAACGTGCAAGACCTCTGGGGACTTGACGCGTCTGGAAAGCAGGGGTGACACCCACACACACGTGAAACCCAAGACAAGGGCCGTCTCTAGAGGGGTGAAGTGTTCCTCATTCCTTGTCATCTCCTGCCGTCGTCATCTCCCGGCACTGCTCATTGTCTTCCCTTTATTTCTCAAGCCATCTCTACAGTCTAGGCTTTTTGCTTCCATACTGTCTCTGTCCCATTCTCTCAGATGTCCTTGCCCTGCCTCCTACCATCTCTTCCCTGGTGGCAGTGATGCTTACTCTCAAGCTCCAGGCTTAGTAATGTTACTGCCACGTTGCGCAGATATGCCAGAATTTGCACTGACATTCGCTCTTTCCTTTCAGAATGAAATGTTCTCTCTTCTCATCTATTGCTCTGGCTTGTGCCTTTCAAATTTGGCACCTGTCTCCTATTTCTGTCTTTCCCTTATCTTGCTCCTTCTGATGTGCTGTTTCCAATATCTGACCAATCACCACCCTCCACAACTTCTTATTTCCCAGCTTTTTCAATCTTTAAGTCCTGGGAAACCTTCCCTAGTTCTGTCCCTATCACTGCCACCAAGAGCCTCATCTCCCCTTACAGCACTCTCTTGGGTCATTCCCAAGAAGCACACAGGAATAAGCAAAGGCTATTCCTCTGCTAACTGTCCTGGAGGAGAATCCAACCTCTTTTTTTTCTGCTTCTTCAAACTGTTGCTCTTCCTTTATGAGGCTGCTGGCGAGGGAGGACATCTCCAGTGTTCACTGACAGAGACAGAACAGGTACTGTCCTCTCAGCCCCAGGTAGCACATGAAACACCACAGACAGCATGACGGACCTAGAGCTGCCTCTGCCCTTCCCTGTGCACAGGGGTTTTGTTTTCTGCAGGTGCCGACATTTCCTACCCCATGTATGCTGAACATCATACCTGCATAAAACTCGACAGATGCTCTGAGAGACAGGCAGCAGCAAAAGGTCCTGCCTACAACAGTCCACCAGCATCCCCTGAAGCTGCTGCTGCTCATGTTGTTCCAAGCCTGAGCTGATGTACTCTGCTTTTCAGTGGGACTCGGTAGCTCAGCTTAACTCTAGCCAGGTTCTGTCCACAAACTGCTCTGGAGCAAATGAGAACAAAAATCTTTTTACAAATACTGTAAAGGCATCCCAGTTTTAATGGGGTCCTGCAGACAGTGATGAGGAATTTAAGCCCCCGGATTCTCTCCCCTCAGCACTGAAGGGCTTTGTAAATCAAAGGGAGCAGCAATGGAAGAATCTGTTCACATTTTGTTATCTTAAACAGGAAAGAGAGGTCCTTAGGCACAGTGGAGGACCAGAGGAGCAATCCTAGGCTGGGCAAATCTCCAGTGGCTCCAAGCACCAAAACACGGCGTGTATGGCTGGAAGAAGAGCAAATGCCTCTGGTCCTCACCAGCAAATACCTAACTATCATGGGGCTTGGCCAGCTTCTTTCCCAAGTTGAACTCCGAAGCCCAAATCTACCCATTGACCTGCACGGCTCACAACTTCTGATGCAGCGCAGCCTCTGGGCAGTGCCATTCCACAGCCAGGTCAATAATTTGGAGAGTTACCAACATTTTCCCACGGGAAGAAAACTGGGCAGTCGCTGCTGCTGTATGCCTCTAGAAGGCAGCCTGCCAGCGCTCAGGGCTGTTGTCCAGTGCCAAATAGACTTTTAAAATGCATGGCCCTCAGTGACAAACCAAAATGAAAAGCTGCACACACGCATGTGAGCAATCAATGCTCCCACACAGTGACACTGAGCAAGCACTGGAGTGGTCTCTGCTGTTTCCCCTGTAACTGTGCTACTGAAGAAAAGGACTTTTAAATGTTGGTGTTGCTAGTGGTACCGCTTGCCACTAACAGGAGGGGGGCTCTCCGCCTGTGAACTTTCCTCTGGCCACCACCTTCTTTGCTCCTGACATAGGCAACTGCCCTGAGAGATCACAATAGCTGTAAATACCTCTGAAAATAAATAAAAAACCCCCCAACACTGAAGAGAACTCGTCAGGCAAATAACGAGCATAAGAGAGTATTCTAGAAAGATGCTTTCACATCAGTCTGGTAGAGAAGTGTGTACAGCTGAAGCTTTCTGATGACTTCACTTCCATCACCAAGTACCACCAGTGAGGGAACAGTCCTGTCCTGGTGCCAGGCATACGCCAAACTCCATAAGCACTGAGCCTCTGGAAACCCAAGGTGCAAGTTCCTATCCTGCAGAAGACTGGCAAAGCCATTTCTTCAGTGAGGTGGCAACAGAGTTCAGAAGAGACTCAGCACTATGCACCAGTGCCACATCTAGGTATTAGATATCCCATGTGGTAACAATACAGTTCTGGCAATTTCCTCAGAATACCTCTCTTCCAGGCATCTCTTCCACCTTGCTGGGCTGTCCTTTTAGACAGTTGTTTCTCATTAGGCTGCTTGTCTCTCCCTCCCCAGAACGTTGGGTGAAGCAGCGTGCGTTGCTACTTGAGAAGCAGAAATGCACACCGCCAGCACGCTCCTCCGGGAACCCACGCTTTTCATGTCACTCCCAAGGAGACGGGAAACCAGCTCTGGTCTCATAAGGCTCCGTGGGCAAGTACTCACAAAGACGAGGCACAGCTACCCACCACAGCCCTTCACGTTTCCAAAGATGAAGGCAAAACCCCAACTCTGTGTGACAGCAGTTAGTTCTGCCAGACCACTTAAATCATCAGGACATCATGATCATCACTGTTAAAATCTCCTGGCAGATCTAGCAGCAGTAGCACAGCTATTTAGAGTTAAGCGCTTCAGGCGTGGGTCCGCGGGCAGTACAAGCTAGCTGCTAGCATGCACCTCCACTGGATACTGAGCTCCCGAAAGTGAGTGCATTGCAAAGGCCATGCTTCCCGTTCCCAGGGTGGGAGAGTTGGAGCCTGGGAGAGATGAGCTTCCCATGGCGTTCCTTTCAGCGTATGGCTAGTACAGATGGGATTTGGATAAAGCACGTATGCATCACTCTCATCCTGTTCAGGTGTGCAAGTGTAAGGTATTCCCCGTGCTACAACAGTAAATAATCTGAAGAGAAGGAAGGAACAAATCCTGAATTGCCAACAAAACGGCCAGTTCTCCAGGAGATTTGCCACGGAAGATAATCATCTGAGCATAGCCAGTGCTTTAAACTGTCTTAAATTGGCTTAGGCACTTTGACAGGCTTCCTTTAAAATCTATGACAGTAGACTTGAATGCATCCACTACATCACTCAGATTTTGGCCGACAGATCCCACAGCAGCAGCCGTGAGAGACACTGTCCTCAGCCCGGAGAAGCTGAATTTGAGAAATTTTGCTTTCCTCAGTGATAACAGGGGCAGAGGGCATTGTCAGGCAGGGTCAGCTCAGAGACCATTTTCATTTAAGCCTTCTGTGAAGCAGTGACTGTCAATGATGACGCATTCACCATCTGTGCAAACACTGATTTTCACCTGCAATACTCTTCAGAGGCAGTGTTTGAACGACCTGACTTGAGAAACACATTTGCTTGACTGCCCCTTCTAATTTCCACAGCAGTCTGTTCTCTGGAGTCTCAGCTGTACAGCAGCTCGCTTTTAGCTGGGTTTTGTTTCGATGTTGTAATGAGGGGAGGAAAATCCAGTGTGATATGGATACATTACATAGACTGAGCGAGAAATATCTTTATTTGCTGAAGATGTGTGTTATTTCAAGATATTTTCATTTAGTATGATAAAAATGGCATTTCTATAGAAACAATTGATAAAACAAACAACAAAGAGGAAATCCCATGCTAACTGTCAAAAGCCAACATAATGTTTGGCAGATGAATTGCTAGAGATGAGTAAATACTCTGCTGTTTTGGGCTTTTAAAACACACCACCCTTCCCCCTCACTTACATGGTTAAATCAATTCACATTGGGCATGGATGCATGCTTTTTATTGGCGAGGAAGTAGAGGTTTGATTTAAAATATCCCTGCTTCAGCTAGTCCCAGGGATGCCCAGCAGCCTTTGCTCGGTGAGGTGTTACTGCCACGGAGTCCCAGGGTTCCACCCCAAAAGTAGACCAGAACTGCAGGAAAAGCCACTCAAGGCTCTATGGGTGGATCTCTGAGGATATTCTCACACCCCACACCCCCCATCTCTGCTCACCTACCACCTCACACCAGCAAGAAAGCTGACGTTGATTGGTCACAATCCAGTTTTGCTCTCATGCACGCACATTTCTTGAAGAACACATGTAGTTTTTTTACTACCGCAAAGAGTCCCGATGCGTGGTGCACGACACCGCTGCGTGCAAGTCCCTGCTCCGCTGGCTCAGGGCTCTCACTCCTCCAGACGGATTCCTGCAGACGTTGGTGTTCATGTGCAGTGCAACCACTCCTTTGAGGCACGATATATTACTGTTCCTTCTGAGTTCAGTGCTTAGTCCCTTGCAGAGTTGAACCTTTAGCACAGGTGACAACTCTACTACTGAATATTTTGCCCTACCAGACACAACTCTTTTCTACAAGGGAACACAGGTAAGGACTTGTATCTTGGCTTAATGCCTTATTATCATCTGCTCTCCATTCCCAAGCAGACCTGTGTGCTGCCCACCACCCTGCTCTCCAGCTACTCTGTTCTCGACTTCAGTTTCTGTCTTCTGGCAACAAACCACTACGGTTATCTGTCTCCTTGGTCACCTGCTTCTTAGACAACTCGTCCTAATATTTATCATCTCTGCAACACAGATAATAACTGTTGTGTTTACAGATTTACCCTTTCTAATCCCACCAAGGCCACTGCCATATTCTCTTTGTCGTTCTGATCCCTTCCCTGTTATAATCCAGCAAGAAAGCATTTGGCCGCAGGCCCTCATGCTTCTCTCTGCTTTGGAAGACCAAGAGCATCCTCCAGAAAGTCACGTGAAACTATTTGCTTGTGGCGAGCCCAAAGAAGGGGATGAGGGAGACTGTCACAGCTTGCGAGAAGACTGACGACCTTTTAAAATCTCATAAAATGGCTCTCCTTAAGTGAGGAATGTTTGCGTTCACCTCCAAAGGCTCTTAGAGATGCTCTGGTGGGAATTTCTTTGCCAGAATAGCTTAGCAGATACATGCAAGTGTGTTGGTACTTATAATTTATAGGGTAAATATGAAGACGCACAAGCATGATTTATTGATAGAGCATAAGCTATATATAGTGCCCTTAACTGTATTATTAAAACTGAAGGTAAATAATTAATGGAATGAAGAAAAGATACATAAAACTCTGGCAGTTTTGATGGGAAGCATTCCTGTCTTGCAGTAATTAAAAATGAATATATTCTGAGTGTATTTTTGTATCTTTCTGACAAAAAAGATTATTTGCCCACTTCACATGCATGCTAACAGACATTGCGTGCAGCCGCAGAACCTGTGTAGCCAGCATGAGAGAAATCAGGGAGGAAAAATGCTTATGGCTGTCTGTCAGGCTTGAATGCTACCCCACGCTCAGGATAGTATTACCGTCTGTGGGTATTGACCAGTTCTGCCTGGTTGACCCTCAGATTAGTTTCAAATTAGGTATAACTCAAATAACATGTTAGTTTTGCAAAGTTCAGTGCTGAACATCCACATGAGAAGTATTACAGAAAGGTACAGGCTTGCTTCAGTAGAAAGCAAGAGACAAAGTTAATGTTTTTTATGATTAGAATCAGTGGACTACTCAAGCAAAGCAAAATTCATCTAGCAATTGGTTACGTCTCCATAGGTACCTCTCCTGGGTTTAAGAGGAAAAGATGACAGCCGGACTACCCCGAAGAACCATAACTTAAACAGGCTCTTTCGTGACTCAGGCCATCTAGTTTACCGAATTGACTCAGTTAAAGACATATACGGTCAAATATCCTGCACCATCTTTAGGGTATCTTTTTCACTGGATGAATAGTCACTCATTTACATCATTTCCATACTAACAAACAACATTAGTAAGGTCAACTAATTACAACTAGTTATTAAATTCCCTGGAGCCAGAACAGCTCAACCTCGTAAGTGGTTGTCAGACAGTCTGAACAGTTCCAACACTTAATCCAAATGTGTTCCAATTGCCAAGGCCTCCCTGCCTTATTGTCCAGGTAAGCAAACCCACATACCTCCATTGGGGTCCACAGAAAATTGTTCCTAAGTTCAGCACCAGCAAAGCCTCAAAGTGCAAGAGGTCTTCTACTTGCACCAGTGCATCTGCTAAACACTTTTGTAAAATCTGTGGTGCTCTCTTGTACTGTCTGAACAGTGCAAAAAACTAAAATCCTAGTTCTACCTTTTGTCTCAGGCAGAGGCACAATCCATTGATTTCAATAGATCTTGGAGCAGCCCTACACGACCTTTACTGACCCACAAGCAATGATACATGAAAGCCAACACGGCAGCAAAGGGAACATTAAACTTCCCACTTTGGTCAGCCAGGCCTGTGGTGGCAACAGAGTCCTGGAGCGACGAGCAATGTAGCGCGGTTCCACAGAGAAGGAGTAGAAACTGCTGCTCTTGAGGTTTAACTGCAAGAAACTTGAACAATTATTTCAAAGTGTTTCTTGCATCCCAAACCAGTGGCAAATGGGAAATGACAAAATTAAATGCCATTTAAGTGGCAAATTAATGGTGGTGGTAGGGTAACAGTTGATTTCAGTGAAATGGAGAATTGGACATCACATTTTTCAGCAGTCACTGCTATTCTTGAACTAGGTTTGACTTTAATCTGATTCCAGTTCCTTTAGGGAGTGCAAAGCAGAGCTCCACCAGCTGATGAACTGCAGTCTGGCAGGGCAGTATCAGAGAAGTACTCCAAACACTCTTGAGGCTCCCTTCTGAGAATCTCCAAATGTAATTAAGAGCAGCTCTATTTATTCCTCCTGCTAGGGGCACCTATAAGCACCAGATGTAACAGTAGTAACTGCTCAAACACCTGTGCCAGAAACAGGTGGTAGAAAAATATCCGCTCATAAGGTTAGAATTGGGGTCACTCCTGGCTACTTAGTCAGTTGGTCTAATGGGGCATCTTAAAGTGATTTTGGTGGTTCCTACTTCAAGAAGTGCTCAATGACCTAAAACAGTGCAGTTAACTTCACCATCTCAAGAACATGGCTGCTCTTCAGAAGGCACACAGCTGAGGAAAATGTTTTCTGCACAGCATTTTCACTGAGAATTTCAATTTTGTAGGAGTTCATCACAGCCCTAGTTCCCTGACACTGTGGTT
This sequence comes from Aviceda cuculoides, assembly GCA_035590195.1. Classification (NCBI taxonomy): domain Eukaryota; kingdom Metazoa; phylum Chordata; class Aves; order Accipitriformes; family Accipitridae; genus Aviceda; species Aviceda cuculoides. Next base: position 19,551,692 of record JAVJGG010000032.1, read on the forward strand.
AAGACCAGCTAGCTGTTGACAGGAGGAAGGTTTATCTTCCTTTCTATAGATTTAAGTGCTTTCAATGCTCATAATGGTTAAAACTTGTTTCTGGCTGTAATTCTGCTGTAGGAGCACAGCTTTCTGAAGGGATAAAAACCCCCAGTGAGATCCAGTAGGCTAGAAAGCGCTGTGTTTCCTACAGCATTAGGACACTTGTGGCAAGTTCTTCCCAAACTGCGGGCCTACCTGGTCCAGTCCAAGACCAGATGAGAATCTGTGCCTGTTCTCACGCTCACAGAATTTGTGTCCCAGGTAAAAAGGCTGAAAGGCAACTGAGCACTAAAACTAATGACCAGTATTAAAATCAATGGTTCTGCAAGTTCTGACAGCTTTCCAGTGGTTTTTAATAAAGCTTGGCACATATAATAAATGAATAATCTGACATGAATAATAAATTGCAGCCATGTTTACACAGCTTTATGTATTTGCTCTCCTGAGATACCTCCAGTCTCAGGCACATCAATGCCCTCTAATAACGAAAAGGCACAGATCCTGCATTTACATACACTCATTTCTACATGTGCAGAAGCACGTTATTGGATCCAGGTGCCCTCTATTTAGTTCCGACGAAAACGCCTGGGGGAACCCGCACTTGGACTGCACAAGCCAAGAACCAACTCGGAGAGGTAGTTCAGCGGCGGGACGTCCTCTCACGAGCACCAAGCCGCCAGCAGCAGCGGGCAGCCTCCCACACCTTCTCCCCGACCAACAGGGGAACCGGCAACGAGGCCCGCCTCAGAGGGACCGTGCCTGCCGTGGCGCTCCACAGCACCCACCCCGCCGGGAAACCTCCGACGAAACCCCTCAGGTAAGGGAAAATGGCGCCGCGCCGCCCCCTCCGGCGGAAAGGTGTTGGCAAGCGCCGGACGGAAGTGACGCCTTGCCGGGCGGAAGTAACTGCCGCGGGGCAGAGCGGAAGTGCTGGCGGTGAGCGGCGGGGACGGAGCGCCGGTGAGTTTGTGGCTGGAGCGGCGGGGCCTCGGCCGGGCCTCGCCTCGCTCGGGGCAGCCAGCGGGGTCCCACGGCTTCAGCTTTATTGTAGCGTAAAGAGGAGCGCGGCTTACCGGCGCCGTGCGGCCTCCGTGGTAGCGGCCGTGCCGCCCCCCGCTCCGGGCGCGCTGTGCTGCGGGGCCCTGTTTCGCTGGGTCCCTCCCCTGAGCAGTTCCCCGTCAGGTAGGAGCCTCTCTGGGCCTCCCTCTGGGCCTAGTCTACGTCTGCGTGTTTAAGACTTCGGTTCAGACTGGTTTAGGGAAAGCCCGTGAGGGCTGTGAACGCGGTGGGAGCGTCGGGATGCATCAGCTCTTTAGTTTGTTAACAGCAGCTCGTTGCTTTTATTTCGTGCCGTGCTGGTGCCTCTGTTGCGGAGACTCTTCAGGCAAGATGGGAACAGCAGCCCTTCTGGAGGCAAAGTGCTGTATGTTGCGTGCACACGGTATGTGTCTGACAGGAGACATAACAGTGACAGAGTCTTACATGACTAGCGTGAGACATGGAGCGTCGTTGAGGAGATGTTCTTGCAGCCTTTGACTGGGGTTTTCCTTCTGGGAGGAGGGTCTTTACAGGTATTAGCCTTCTCTGTAGCAGGTAAAAGTTGCTGCCTGTCTCATCAAGCCTAGATGTTTTAGACTGTTGGTCATTACAATATTGCGTGCAAAAAGCGTTTTTGTGACAGACCTGAGCACCGTTTTGCGAAGTAGCCTAGAGTCCTGAGTGAGGCTTTCATTGACTGCTTATCTAGAGTGGGGGAATTGTACCTTTGCCTTGACTGCTGAGCTGCCTTGGAGAGGCTGAGATGTGACTCTTTGCTTCTCCTTTTAATTCCTTCCCTTAACCAACAAGGTCTGAAGAAATACGTTAATTTGAGGCACTGATTGTGACAGCAGGACCTTGTATTCTTCTTTGACCCAAATCTGATAACTTTAGCAAAAGAATGCAAAGTCATAGACTTGAGGATGGGGAAAAAAAATGCCAGGGTTCAGAAATCAGTAGGAGTCAGAGATGATTCTTTGCTTGTAGATGTACTTGCTACTTTGTCTCTTAACTGTGTCTAGTTCATGGCTGTTGTGATGTGTCTCCCTTGGGCTGTAGGGCTCTGCTGCTGCAGAAGAAAAATGCATTCTAAATGCAAATGAGCTAGAATAAAAGAAAAATCGTAACTGTATTGGATTATATCAAGTAAGTACAGTTTTTTGTAGCCCGATGGCAGCTGTAAAAACCTTGGACAGGAGTGGAGTGATAATTTGCTCAAAAAAATGCTGTGCCTGATTCTTATGTTGTTTTAGGTCTGCTGAGAGTAGTGGCAGAGGTTGGTAATATATGCCTCAGAAGCTTAAATGACACTTCTGGCAAGTGTTGGAAGAGTATTCTGAGCCTCAATTTCTCTGTAAAGTGAATGCCATTCTCTGTGATACGCTGGTGTTGCGTTAATTGGTGATTGGGGTCCCCTACTGCCCTAACTGGCATTCCTTCTCAGGCTTACGCTTGGTTGTTGGTTAATCCAAAAGTGTATCTTGGCACTTGAAGCAGTCTGTCACTTTATTGCCTTCTGTGATTTTACGTCTTCTTTTAGTCTGACTTAGACCACTGGTCCGAGCTGCATTTGTAAAACTTCCTGCAGCACTGATGGGCTTTTCAAACAGTATCCATGGAAAGTCCAGAGCATGACAAAAAACTATTTATTGAAACTTTTATTGCAGACAGGGGATACAACAGCAGACAGTAAGTAGTGTATTCACTTAATAATCACTATGTTCTGGTGTGTACAGGTACTTGTGGTCCTTTGACAGCATTTCTGATCCCTTACATGTGTTCCTAGGGCAATACCCTCAGCAGGTTGTGTGTCAGCTAGATGGTGGTCCCTCTAGGTGAACAGTTTGTGTGTGGTTAGCTGTCAGGTAGCCAGCTGCAGGATTGGAGATAAACAGACCATAGGATGCTTGGCTTAGTGCTGATCATCAGTAGTGTGTTATTTTTCTTGTGTGTTTTCTCTGAGCTCTGGTGGGTAAGAATTACTCCTTATGATGGCCAGGTGAGTGGTGCGAATGTGCTTAGATGGATTACAGCGGGCATGGAAGAAGGTACCATTAGAAAGCAAACTCTTTTCACTACATTTTGTCTGTCTGCAAGTCCCATGTGTATTTAAGCAATTTCTAGCTCGTTGGACTGCAGATGGACCAAGTCAAAGGCCTTGGTTGTATTAAATTTCTAGACCCAGTTAGAACATGGAAAGAACACATTTAAGGCTTTTAACTATTTTTGCACCAAACTAATGCCCACCTCTGTGTTACCATCTTGTAACTCTTTACATTTGGGTGGCCTCTAGATCCACATGGAGGAAGGAGTGACTTTGAGGAAATGGTTCCTGGAACAAAATCTAACCTCTTTTAGACAGTGATTGCATAGTTGCCTTCTTTTGCATGACAGTTCCCCAGACAAACAAAGGCAGTTTCAAGGCCTGCTATATTTTTTGATTGACTTTTTAATACGCAGAGACTTGGACAGGCGTATGTATATCCCTGTGTGGAAGAGGCTTATTGCAGAAAGATGATCAGCACGCTTTGCTTATAACTGGATGTTTTGTGTCTGTTAATCCTAGCATCATCCTCATTTGGGCTTTGAAGCCTGTGATGCTGGGGCATGAAACACTTGGCTTCTGATGCGTGTGGTGCTACTCATGCATATCAAAGAGGGACCTATCAACTAAAGTATGACTATTGGAGTCCCTGTTGTGGCAGAAAGCTCCATAAATAAACAGCAAGTAGGTGTGTGTGCTTATGCTAGGAGTGCACAAAAAAAGGAGCTGTCTGCAGAAGTTGCAACTTTTGCTGTGCAGTTGTAAGGGAACTGGGCTGAGAGGGAGTGTTTCTGCATTCTCAGCATCAGACAGAACCGCAATGACATCCCAGGTGTTTTTGTGTTAAGTCCTTCTCCAACAGTAGTAAGGCACCATAAGAGGGTGCTCCCTTCCCTTCCTGCCCTGAGGTAGCCTTTGCTAGTGGCTGTGTTCCACAGATGTCCTTGACAGCATTGGTAGAGAAGTTGGGCATTTTTCCTGTGTGCTGGGGGACAGTTTTGTTGTTCAGAGGGTACAAGGAAGTTCCTCTTGCTGCTGCTTGTGCCATATGCAGGCTTGGTGTAAATGGAAGTTGTTGTTCTGGGACTCTTGAGCTGACAGCTTTCATTAAGGTCAGTGTTTTGAGGTGTCTGAAATCAAGCAACTAACTCGTGATGTTGGCATTGGATGAAGAGGTCTGGTTCCTCAGTCATGAAGTGCTGAAGTGAAAGGAGTCCCTGGAAACCTTGAAAACTCTGAAAATCCACTTTGTTTTGGCACACAAAACTCTTAAGTCTGAATGGTTTTAATCCAGCTTTTGCACAAAATGAGGGGCAGGAAAAAGAATTTCAGCAAGTTGTGCATGGTTGGTGGTTTTACACTAAGGCCTTGAGTTTAAAAAAACCCCAACATCCAAACATAAAACTCTCTGGACCTCTTTGTGCTCTTGGAACCAGCAGCATCACATGGAACCAGCAGCATCACATGGAACCAACCTTGGTCAAGAATGAGATCCTTGAAAACAGTATAAATATTCCAAGTGTAGGTCATAAATGCTGCATGAAGTAATTCTTGTATGTTAGCATCCTTCCCACAAAGTATCTCCCCACATATTTTACAGTAAAGTATGATAATATCATAAAACAAAACATTGGCTTCAGGGCAGTGGCTGTGCCTTCACAATGATTGAACTTCATTTTGGTCTGAGATTAAGACAGAGATTCACTTCCAATCTTTGCATTTTCTCATGCGTACAGCCTATCCCTATGGCAGATAACTGTAGTTTTAAAAATCCACATCCACTTTCCTTTCCAACTTCACAATAAATCATCATTGAGTCCTGATGGGCTTTTAGAAGTGGAAGAGATCAAATATGTACAAAATATTTCAACATACTATGCATGGGACGGTGTCAAGTCTGTAGCATTAGTGCTGATCAGTGATTCAATTAGTGTGAAATGTATTTGCAAACACTTCATTTGCTGCCTGCGAGAAATGGATTGATGGTCCCAGGCTCTGGGAGTAAGAGGTGGGGAGTAATACTCACAAATATTTTCATGCCCAGTAGATGGGAGGTGGAATAGTTGCCTTCCTAGTAAGTTCTCATATACACAGAGGTAAAAGTCTTTATAAATACTGCCCTTGGCTTTCAACCCAAAACTGGCCTGGGCAGTGAATGAAAATGCTTGGAAATACCATGACTTCTGCCAATAAGAGGGCAGTAAAAGAGTGACAGAGAACTAAAGCAGGAGGACTAGATAAGGAGGAAAGACTTTTTTTTCTTGGGAGATTTGAGTGAGAAGGAGAGCAAACAGAGTCAGTGAGAGTGAGCGCATTGTCCAAATCTACATGGACAGGCTTTTGCATCCTGACAGGGATGCTAATGCTAGGATCTTGAGAAGACCAGATGCTAGAGGGGTGATGTTTGCATGATATTGTGCTTCTGATGTTCCTGGTTGGTGCTGGTAATGGAGTAAGTCAAATCTGTTGTCTTGGACCAAGTGCTTCTGTGGCTTTGCAAATCCAAGGCCGTGTTGTTGGCATTCTGGCAGTGATGCACTTGTTGGCTGACTTTTTGCTGGATGGATGCCATTCTGCTCCCAGCTGGCTGGCAGACCAGGTGTTGGCTTGCCTAGTAGTGTGTTGTTTGGCAATGAAGAAAAAGGTAAACCGTTTGTCTGGGACTCTGGTAAAACTAGTTGTGTCCTGGGGTGATCCTGAAGTAGGGTGGCTGCAGTATGTACAGGAACAGCAGAGTGGGACAAAAATGAATGTTTTTCCCTTGCTGTCCCCATCCTATCCTCAGGAAATCCAGTTCTGTAACCAGTTTTCCATGTCTTCAATAGGTTCCATGTGAACAGCACACAGGGCCAGGCTGCAAGAGCAAGAAGGCAGGATGTTGTCGAGACCGAAGCCTGGAGAGTCCGAGGCAGACCTTCTGCACTTCCAAAACCAGTTCCTGGCAGCCAGAGCTTCACCTGCAGTGAAAATCGTGAAGAAAGCAGACAAGAGGAAGGGGGAGAAAGGGAGCACAGATGCTGAGAGACCCCTGCTACAAGACAGCAAGGATGTAGTCATGTTGGATGGTAATTTCCCTTGTGGGCTTCTTTGAATTACTGTGATTCTTTGTCCCTTTGTGTTCCTCAGTGCTTGCCTTTTCATCTCCCTCTCAACCCAGTGTTGCTTTTGCCCTGCATGTGTGTCTCCTTGCAGTATTGTTTGTTCTTAGCCTTGTTGGAGAATGCACTTGTCTAGTTTTACCAGCATCCAGTAGAACCACCTTTCCAACATGTGGCCTTTGTCTACATTTATCAGCTGTCTGTGGTGTCTTGCCAGCTCAATGCAAGAGGCGTTCTCTGTGATTTGTACCCATTGGACAGTCACCGCTTATTTTGCCATCTATCCAGACCCTGTTCTCAGTGTCTTTGAGGTTTATCTCTGCTAACAGCTCCAGCTTTCAGCCAGCAGATCAGGCTTGATAGGCTGCCTTCCTGCAGTTTTGTTTTCCTCCATCAGTAGTAACTGTAACACTTCTGCTGTGTGCTTAACAGTCTCAGAAGCTCAAGGTCCTTTCTTAAAAGCAACAACTTAAATCTTGCAGTCCTTGGTTCCAGGTAAGGAAATATGATCCTAGTTTATAGATAGTGAAAAGGAGGCCTTGACTTGCTCATGATCATACAAGTCACTCGCTGTTAGAGCTGGCAGTGGAAATGTGCTTTTCTGTGCCTGAACACAACCTGCAAGGACCCTATTTGTTTCTGTACAGCCTTGCTTCTACCCTTAATACTTGCAGTCAGGCCTCAGTACCCTTTCCTGCTTATTAAGCTCTTTGAAAAGACCTTGGTGCCAATACATAAATGTCGTGGTTTAACCCCAGCCAGCGACTAAGCACCATGCAGCCGCTCACTCACTCCCCCCCACCCCCAGCGGGATGGGGTAGGAAATCAGGAAAAGAAGTAAAACTCGTGGGTTGAGATAAGAACAGTTTAATAGAACAGAAAAGAA